>NW_019167971.1:13963560-15195317 GCF_002303985.1 Durio zibethinus | reverse complement strand
CATGGCTTTCCATCTTGGCTTTCGGCTGCTGATCGAAAGCTCTTGCAAAAAACCGGTGCAGCACCAAAAGCTGATATTGTGGTGGCTCAAGACGGTTCTGGTAACTTTAAGACCATATCCGAGGCAGTGGCAGCAGCTGGTGGGGGCAAAAGAACTGTTTATACGTAAAAGCTGGAGTTTACAGGGAAAATGTGGTTATTAAGAGGTCAGCTAAAAATATAATGTTAATTGGGGATGGAATTGAAGCCACTGTTATTACTGGTAACGAGAATGCTCAAACTACTACAACTTTTCGTTCAGCAACTTTTGGTAAGCTCTTTAATGAAACATGCATATTTAAATTTTATTGTGTACATTTGTTTTACAATTAACTTTTATTTATATATTTATCTATGAAATTAAAAAAAAAAAATACTGCTAAATAAAAACTTACAAGAATCTTGGTTTTGATGGGATACATCCTGCTTGGCAAAATGACAAAGACACATGTTTGTCAAAACAAATAAACATGTTTATTAAAAACAGAGCAAATTTTACAAGACAATAATTATCATTATCGTGTTTATTATCCTAACTTAAATAAAATGACAAAGAGAGAGAGAGAAAGAGAATTAAGGAACAATGTTAAAATTTTAAATAACAAATTAAAACACACTCATGCAAATTTATCTCAAGTCAAAATTTTTGCAATATATTCCATATTAATTTTTATGCATGTCTCCTATTTCACCAACAACCCCCCCCCCCACAGTACCGTACAACATATGTAAAAATAATAGTAAAAGGTAAATAAACATCTTTTTCTTTCTTTTTGACAAACATCTGTTCTTTTCCACAAAATAATTAATCGATAATCCATGTCATTTGGTTTACTCTCTGAATTTTGTTTCTTCTCTCAGGTGTTGCGGGTGAAGGCTTCATAGCTCGAGACATGACCTTTGAAAACACGGCCGGACCCCAAAAACACCAAGCGGTAGCCGTCCGGTCCGGCTCCGATTTCTCAGTCTTCTACCGCTGCAGCTTCAAAGGTTACCAGGATACCTTATATGTCTACTCTCAACGCCAATTCTATCGTGACTGTGACATATATGGAACCATAGACTTCATATTTGGTGACGCTGTTGCTGTTTTTCAAAACTGTAACATCTACATCCGTAGACCAATGAGCGGTCAAAAGAACACCGTGACAGCACAAGCAAGAAGCGATCCCAATGAGAATACGGGCACAATCATCCACAACTCACGCGTCATGGCGTCGTCAGATATGAGGGCTGTTCAAGGTTCGTTCAAGAGTTATTTGGGGAGGCCATGGCAGAAATATTCAAGAACTGTGTTCATGAAGTGTGTTTTGGATGGATTGATAGATGCGGAAGGTTGGTTACCATGGAGTGGAGGTTTTGCTTTAAGTACTCTTTACTATGCTGAGTATATGAACACCGGTGCCGGTGCAAGTACTAGTGGAAGGGTGAAATGGGGTGGATATCATGTCATAACAGCCGCCGAAGCCGGAAAATTCCACTGTTGGAATTTCTGGCCGGAAGATGCTTGGATTCCAGGCACCGGCGTACCATTTGATGCTGGACTATGATATATTTTTGATGGGGTTGAGGTTGATTCCAGCATTTGAAAATATGAATAGGAAAGTGACCCAAATGTTGAAGAAATTGTCGTATAGTTTGTGTTTAGTTTAATTACTTGACTTTTATATTAAAATGGAAGTGGCTTTGTATCAATGGAATCTCATCCTCTGTTCATAACGAATTGCTGCTGATATTCACGTTATCATAACATATGAACAGAAAAGAATTAGCTTTTTTATTGATACTTTTTCTTATTGAAAAAAAATAAATTTATGAATGAAATTAAATATACAGTAGTCACAGACAAAATAACTCAATTATTGGTGAAAAATCAATATACTTATAATATTGAATCGGGATCAACTAAGATAAAAATAAAATATTTGGTCGAACTGTTTTATTCTATCAAGTACAGTATATTTTATTTTGATCTATGATTAGGTAAAACAATTTATCTACTTTTTTTTTTCTGGAAAAAAAAAAAGTAAGATATGCTACATGAATTTATCAAAGTGAAGAAAAATAAAAGTTGTAGAATTGGAATTAATTAATGCTGAATTTCATGAAGCATGTTGTACTATTACTACTAGTGTTATGAGAAATGAAATAATAAATACCATGGCTAGTATAGCAACTTCATCTTTTGTATTTTAATCAAGTGATTGGCTTTTTTGATGAATTATTGCGTACAAATTAGAAATACAATTAAGGTAGAAGTCAATTGCGTTAGATGATATTGAACCCATGTTGCAGCTAGCTGCTCCCTTCACTATTTTTGTTGTCACCGTGTATTGGCTTGCCTTCTAAATGACTTTTTTTTTAATCACTCGTGACCACAATTTCAGTCATATATGGATTATCCATAATCACGAGTCATCCTTTTTTCAGATTTTCCCAAGAAAAAGTTCCTGAGAAGAAAGTCCTCAATGTGATGGTCTATGCTGCATTGACTCGTTATTTTTTTAATGTAAACACGAATTTTATGGATGTAGGTAGGAAATTTCTACTCTCTAAATTATATATGAAAAAATAATTAAAACATTGAGCGTATACTTATGTCATTGTCTGACAACCCGAATCCAATAACATAAATGATACAAGGGATCGATTTATAAAATATAAAATTAAAAAAATTTATACATTTTTTTAATCTTTGATTTTAATAAATATAAGAGATGAGAAAGATAAGTAAAAATAAAAAAAATTATTTTTTGAATCTATTAAAATTAATAATTAAAAAATATGTAAAACTAAAAATGTTTTACATCATGTAATATGAGGAGAGATCAACTTACACAATATAAAATTTTTTTAATTTTGTATATTTTTCTAACTTTTAATTTTTAATATATAGATATAAAATATGAGAGAGATAAGTAAAAAAAAAAAAAAAACTCATCTTTTAGATTTATTAAAATCAATGATTAAAAAATATATAAAACTAAAAAATTTTACATTATATAAATTTATCATTCTTTTATATATATATGTGTGTGTGTGTGTAGCTAATGACAGATCAAGGGAGGTCAACTTATTTGTTTAATGGATTTTTAAATTCTTTATTTTTTTTTAAAGAATGAAAACATTAATATAAACACAGTAATATAATAAGGAATTTGAAATTAAATAAAGAACTGTAGATAATGAAGCCTCATAATACATAGATTATGTCAATCATGTTGTCGTGCATACAGTCCATATAATAATGTTTTGAGAATCAGTCTCAAAATTAAATTACAAATTAGATATAGCTTTCATGAACATGCTTAACTTAAGTCTTGTTGGTCATTCGTCAATAATCCTTTTGCTTTTTACACTTTTTCTCCTTTTTGACAAAAAAGGGTATCCATTAGGCAGATAGTCTCATCATCAACAATTGAAGGTTTGATACGTCGTTTTAAGAATCAAAATAACTAGTTGAATTGATTAGGTTTTATACAGCACTTGGAAAGCAGAGTTGCCCACTCCACAAACATTTGGCTGCCTTAACTTTTCTTATCCTTATCTCTTAATCCTCTTATATTTATAATTATTCACAATCTTAAGCCCCATTCAAAGAAACATAAGTCTTTGATTTAAATCCTGATCATTAAAATAAAAAATATATATATTTTATTAACAAATTATATAATTATTGATAATTTATATTTTTATGGTTTTGAACTCTACTTTTGTTATTTCATGATAAACACGTCAATTAGAAGCGTGCCATGTCGTATGTTGATTAATTAATTAAAAAAAGGCTCGATTATTTGATAATCTAATGTTCCAAATAAATACTTACAAATTTATTATTTATGACTTCCGTATCAAGATGAGATTATAGACTTGTCAAATGTTGACTAATTTAAGTGTTGTAATCTCTGCATTAGGATGAGACTTGAGACTTATCGAAGGATTGTATTAAATTTGCAAATAGATAGGGACAATAATAATAATAATAATAATAATAATAATATAGTATTTTATAAATATTTATAAATTAGTTATTGCGAGCTTGGATAAACAACTTACTAAATCTGACTTAATTAAGATGTAAATGAGTTAAGATACTGTCAATTGCTGAAACTCCAACTTATACCACTTCGATGACAAATCAATCTATTTTCCAGTTTTGTAATACTCGATTATGTAATTTTCAAGCTTTATAAAGATTTTGAATTTTGTAATTATCGATTTAAATAGCTCTCAAGCTTTATCAAGATTTCGAATTTTTTAGTATTTTTAAGTACTCTTTCCTATCGAAAATAAATGTACACCTTAATTTCTTTTTTGAGTTATTCTAATACTATATTATTTTTTCCAACACCTACAACTTTTACTTTTTATATATTTCATATTAATAATTATTTTTTGGCATTAAAAGCTATAAAAATCAATTTTGTAATTTTTTATTTAAAATTATAAAACCACTAAAGTCAACACGGTTTTCTTAATCTTCATGCCAAATAAAAATTGAACATTCAATCTGAAATGAATGGTGAATTATTTAGTATAATCCAGTTTGAGTCTCAAAGGATCCTTAATTAAGTTAATGACATTTGAATCAAATCAACGCAAGTTCAAACAGCTCGATTATGTTTTTAGATCGGGTTCAAGCAAGTAAAGCTGAAGCAAAGCTCAAGCAAGCTCGTACTTCACGTATTTTACTCTAGCCGAGCTTGTACCTAAAACTTTATTAGCCAGGCTTGATTACACTTCTAATTTACATGTACGATCTTGAACCGCCAAACATATAGAAACGAAATTTTGGAGACAATTCAACCAAAAAGAAAATTGGAGACGGGATACGAGTATCAGGAAGGCATCCATGCCAAGTAATGCTAGAACATTCAAATTATTTTATGAACCCTGTCAAAAATTTTGATGAGTATTATCTGTCATTTATGATACTCATGGTACGGATGCACAATGACAAATATATATATATATATATGTAGGTTATCTAGCCAGGATTTGAACAGTGTATTTATGTTTATTTTCCTCAAAGTAGTACTTTGTCTTATCAGACAATCCTTAACTTGTAGCAGTAGGAGTCTATGTGATAACGGTGGGTGCAGATCGGCCAGTGAACTCCTGCATCTTAGAAAGTTTTAGAGCAACCTCCACCTGATATCAAAAGCAAGAGTCAGTCTAAATATATCATATATACATACAAGTTATCTAAAGTGGAACTATGACCGATTTAGACAGAAGTTTAAGGATGCTCACAAGAGGAGCAAGTGCTTCTTGGGAATCTCTTCCAGTTTTTGATGGATCCTTTTCATATTGCTCAATGTAAAGACGGATAGTTGCACCTTCTGAGCCAGTTCCAGAGAGACGGAAAACCTATGGACAGGGAGTAAAATCAAATAAATAATGTTTCAATTAAAGTTACTTCATATAAACTCTAGAAATATTTTTCACTGCACTAGAGAATGACACGGTTCGCTCAGATAAATTTTTGTTAGTAAAAACAGGAGGATAATGACTTACCAATCGTGATCCATCCTCAAACAAAAACCGGATACCCTGGTGCTTTGAAACAGAGCCATCGACAGGATCCTTGTATTCAAATTCATCAGCATTGACAACATTTGACACATCTGATCGAGCCCCCTTCACAATACTGTATGATAAAAAGAATAAGATCATCAAAGGAAACTAAAATAATTAACCAAGAAAAATCTTTAGGCTTAACCATTTTAACAGATGCACTGCCAAAGTAACAAATTCACTAATGTCATTCCGAAAATTTAACAGTAGGCATTGATTCCTAATAAGATCTTCAAAATTAAGTCCAAAAAATAGCAAGTCTATAAGTTGTATGAGACATGACTCCAATTGAGCATCAGCACAGGCGCAGAGCTTCTAGACTATACCCCAATGACCCGGTAATATAGTAGCATTTAGTAAAATCAGAGAAGAATGCAGAAAGGCACCATTTGTAAGACAAACATAACAGTGTCATGAGAGTGCCATCATTTTCTTATGAACTATAATTGGACCAATAATTTTTCTGCAGAGAAATGGACTAGGAAGTATCATAACAACTCTGGGCAAAGCAATCTAAACTTAGAATATAAAGCTGGATTCAAAGGTACTCTAGAAACAAACAAAATTTATACAAAATTAAAGCAAGACCAACTTAGCCCAGCAACCTAAGTAATGTTGGAAAGACCAACTAAATAAGATGATTATAAACTTTTTAAACCTATAAGTTAACCTATGTTTTTGGAAAAAAAAAATATTTACAAATAATTTGAAGTAAAACCAAACACTGAAATGAAAGCCTTTAGCCAGTTCAAGAGCCCATCAAACTAGCAGGAATAACTACAGCACTGTCAGCAACCCCGTAAATCAGATAAAGGAACAAGGTTTATTCGGTTTCCAGCACTTAGCCACTAGTTAGAAGATAACACCATTTACAGCAATTACTCTCACTTAAAGTTGTATGGCTTTAATATGTTCAAGCAATCAAAAAAATACAACGCAAGAAGACCATGACATTAGTCCAGAAAAACTACAAAACAGTAGCATAATTCCAGGAAGTGGTTGAGTGGTTCTAAAATATTTTATATACATACATATTGATTTCATTAAGGGATGATTGCATTTTGACCAGATATGCCATTAAATCCTTTGCTGCACCAGCATCCACATTCTTCATGAAAGAAAATGAATTAGTTAGATACTCTCAATATTTTTTATGGCCAAACACAGAAATGAACCACAAAAATGTTATACCTCATAGTCATATCGAGTATAATAGTGTCGACCATAGGTAGCCCAATGCTTACGAACTATATCCTCAACAGTCACAAGCTTATCCCCACCAAGATTTTCCTTGTTTTATATGCAAGTATTGAAAGCCAAGCCAAAACAGCCCAGATTCCATCTTTCTCACGTATATGGTCAGAGCCTGTCCACAAATAGAATGTTTTGTAAGTTTCTCATAGTTCCAAGTAAAACAGTTATGCTTCATATTTGGAACATCAAACATTTACCAGTTCCAAAACTTTCTTCTCCACAAATTGAACATAAACCAGCATCCATTAAATTGCCAAAAAATTTCCAGCCAGTGGGTACCTAGCAGAGGATAGATAAATAGCTACCTTATAACAATAAAAACAGTAGCCATCTGGAAAAATTATCAAAAATCCTTTTCCTTGGAATACCTCAAAAAATTTCAGGTTCAAGTGCTTGGCCACAACATCTAGGGCAGCTGATGTGGGCATACTCCTACAACCGGCAAATCCAGAACATAAATCTTAAATTTCAATTTCACTGGAGATGATTATAAATTAAAACAATTAGAATATCAGAGTTTAATTGCGCAATAGATGTAAATACATTGGCAATTTTATATCTTAATTAGATCCAAAATATCACATTAAAATTGTATTCGGGATTAAGTTGTTTCTAGATGCTTGAAGAAGCACATTGTGCAGGCTTGAACACAAACCACCTTTTTTTGACATTCGCAATTTCACATTTTAAACCTATGCAACATGACTAACCATTTTTATGATAGGACATGAGATGTCATAAAAGGAGAAAGAGCTGGATGTAACAGGTGTGTATTATTCTCTCCTCACAGGTATGTGGATCCACCTGAGCATGTCAAAGAGAAGGGATACGGATATATTTCACCTATTCATTTCACCTTGTATAGGTTTCAAATGTAGCATCACCTTTTTGGTTAAGCTTTAGAGACAATGAGCATGTTAGTCGTTTTAAGTTTATAATCTTTATACTTGTGAGTCCAACATAGTTGATAGTTTTGAAAGGATCAGCTGGACACTTGCACTAGTTGAAATTTAATGTTCCAATAGGAGGCAGGTTAAAAACAGTTTATGCAAAAAAAAAAAAGCTAAACAGTACAATAAAAAACCTGGCAACTCCCTTCAAACCAGAAGAAAAGTAAGGAATTGCATCAACGGCATTGGCAGCAATGATGGCAACTGAATCTGATGGAGTGACAAAGAAACTGAAAAAGAAAAATAGTTGTAAGACCAAATCCTAGGAGGTGTAGTTATTATTAAGATGTTATGTAGATTTCCTGGACAGCAACAGTACCTTTTCCCAGGATCATGTTCGATCAGCATCACCATCAGCAGCAGCACCAAACTCTGGAGGGTCAACTTCAGAGTTTGATTTGCCCAATCCCATGCGGGCAACCAACTCCTTTGCATAAGTCAGATTGGGATCGGGATGCCCTCCTCCGAAGTCGTCCTGGTGGGTATCAAGTCAAAGCATTAATATGACAAGTATAATCTATTCAGCTAAACAGGGATGCAGCATATCATCAATCTCTAAAATTCTTCAAGAACTTAAAAAGACCTTGGGTATGCAGTTCAACAGTGAGCTTTCTTGTGCCCCAAGCTCTTCCACAAAGATGCGATTTGCATAAGCTCCAGCAACTCCATGCAGTGCATCATAGCTTCAATACAAAGGGAAAGAGTTACACCTTTCAACCAAGAACTAAAGTCTATGTCAGAAAAATCAAAATAATGTTTCTGTGAGTAAAGGCAAAAGGCTTTCCACATACCAGAACGTAAACTTTGGAGAAGAAAGTAGCTTGCGTATAAGCTCAAAGTCAAAAATTGACCTGGGCAATAGAGGCAAAAGGATTTAGTATTTAGACTGCTTCCATATGTGCCAAAATTAAAACCCTGACATTCTCAGAATGAATCAATCAGGCTATGAATAATAGGAAGAGGAATTATGTCACGATTTTGGCCCATTCAAATGATTTACTTGGGGAGCTTAATTTTGATTTTAAATTGTAATAATAATAAAAATTTCCCATCAAAGGAGATAGAGAAGGATGGGAGAGTAGAAGAACAAAGATCACTATTCAAAAGATGTTGCCAGTCCATAAACAGTAGGCAAAAACATATTCACTTGAAGAAATAACTTACTTCATCAATTTCACGTAGTCACTCGCTGAATCAAAAACCTCAACATCAAACTGTCCCTCAGGCCCCCAATGCTTGTGACACCAATTGCACTAATGTCTACCTGGATTATGCAATAGATTGACAGCATTAAGATATAAGGAACAAAGAAGAAAAATATTGTTCTAGGGATGCAAGACAAACATTTGGTAGATCTTCAGCAATCAAGTATTCAGTTATTGTTTTCGTGTTCTCAAACATCTCATCGGTGATAGCCTCTGGAGCAGGTCCACCATTTTCCATGTTGTATTTAATTCCAAAATCCTGAGATTAATAAACAAAAGCCAAAGTAATCATACATCTTTGAAATGTTGCATACATTTTTAGAAAATAGACAAAATCAGTTAGGCCCTACCTCATGAGGACCACCTGGATTATGACTAGCTGTCAAAATAAAGGCGCCAGTTGCTTTGGATCCTGAATTGAAGTTTGGAAGTAGAACATTAACTTTGTCAAAAACTAAATGTCAAAACTAAACATATTGACCAGCTTCTCACTATAACACAATACTGGAGAAAAAACAACATAATAGCATCTAGATTTATGCAACTGGAGCAATATTACTCACGTCCACACCAACCCTTTCACGTATTACAGCTGATACAGCTGGAGTTGAAAGCAATCCATTCTGACCAACCCATACACGCCTTACTCCATTTGCAGCTGACATCTTAATTATTATCTGTCAATTTAACAAAACACATTACCTCACTGAGCAATTTCACACGATGGTTAAGGACACAAATGATAGCATCATTTTCAAAAGGAACATGTCATAATACAAGCAACCACTCAAAGCTCAATTGCATCTATTATGAACATATGATTTAGAATTTGGGCACCAAAATTACATCATAATAATTGGAAAACCAGTGAAGGTTTAAACAAGCTAAAACTACCAAGCCTAAAACCACTAAAACAAAGCCACAAATACATTGGTAAGCTTGAAGCCTGGATCTCTTAAAACCAACCAAAGTTCAGTAGGAAAGTCAAGATAAAGATTAATTACTTGCCATTGACAGAAGAATCATTTTGAAGAGCACTCCTTTAACGAAATAACAAGAAAGATTTTTTCCCATTCTTAATATGATATATTTATGTATGAGTGAATGTGTATGCATGTGTGTCTGTCATTAGATTCTGTTAAGCATATACTTGGAGAAACTTATTAATCATAAGTACTGACTTGATCATAAAATGCAGTATTTCAAGAGAAAAAGGTAGGGGGTTGAATAGAATTCACAGAAAATCACTGATTAATGATTCAAACAAAATTATCAGGGGCTTCGAACATGATACATTTGAATTGAACAGAGATTATTTTCACACATGTTTTTATGATGGTTAGAAGGTTCCCAGAGAAAATGTATCTGGTTTGAACATTAACAGACTACTTCACCCATGTGAGCAGTATCAATTAATATTAATATGTCATGCAAGTAGAAAATGCAACAAAGAAGTAGTGGAAACATCATGTGATAGTTTAAGAAAATTTATTTAAAAATACATAACTATCCATTTAGATTCAAAGTTGCAGTACCTGAATAGCATCTTTTGAGAAATAACGACCATCACCAGAAACAACAAGTGTGGCACCTAACCATGAACAGAAATAAGAGAAAGCCATTGCAATCCACTGAATGAATGTGATCAAGGAAAAGAAGAAATATCTAAGACAGTGACATGTAACAAAAAAAATACTAATTGTTATATCATCGTTTTTTTTGTGATTCAAAATCGCTCTTTCAAGATAAGAAATGGATTTATTCCAAAATAAAGTAACAAACTACCAAAAGAGCTGGTGAAAAACTAAAGAAGTTGAGCTGAATATGCTCTACAATCATTATTCCAACAAATTAAAACTGCATGTTGTCAGGGCATAGGGTGAAGCCCCTGATGCTAGAGATTAAATTAGCACGCGATATAGAAATGTACCACGTGTCTGTAAACACTTTGGTAAAAATAGCAATACTCTTGTCATTCTTAGCTGGGTTTAGGATAAAGATCTCAAATTTGAACCATGGTGCTCTTCTCGTGTACGTACACAAAAAAAAAAAAAAAATCATAAACAAGAAGTAGGCATCTTTCAAGGTTGGTATAACTCTACTATGAGTATGGTAGAGCCACCTAAGGTCCTAAATAAATGTAGTCCAGGGGCATGAGGTTAAGGGGAAATCTGGCAAAAGCCCTGCACCAAACAAGATGAGGCAGCTTTATCAAGGCACACAAAGGCAAGATCCCTTTGTTTTCTTCACTAGAAAAACTAAATTAAAAAAATAAAATTGTCTCTGCCTGACATGAGTTAAATATCTTTCAAGATAAAACTTTAACATTTTGTCGAACTACCCAAAGAATTGTGCATATACCCCAAGTATATTTAGCGCACAAACATCGATTTCATAAGAGTATCCCTAATATTGCAAAGCTTATATTGCATGCAAGCCTCACATAAGCTGATGTACCCAAATCAATTCTCAATTCCAAGCTTCTAAGAGCATATTTAAAGAATCACATTATGCTCAAAAGATAAAAATAAATAAGACCAAGTACATTTAGCATACAAAAAGGCATAGCATAAATAGAAAACCCCTACCTCTAACTTTCTCTGGTGTAAGGGCATTGAATGTTGACTGGACGAAATTTTGCAAGTAATGAGGTTGAATAAAAACCTTTCACCTGGAAAGGTCAAAAAACATAGTATTCATTAAACAAACAAGGTAAAGGCAATAAAGCCAGAGGAATATTGTAAGAAAAATATAGAAAATTGTTTACATTCCAATATGTCACTCAAGGTCCATTTATAACCTAAAACTTTGATATAATTTTAAGTAAAGGAAAATGGAATAGATTCCTCTAACACTATAAAATGGACTTCAATGATGAAGACAACTTTTCAGAGACCCTCTCAAGCATAAGAAGACTGTATGGACTAATGGCAACCAATATAAGTAATATCGTAAGAACTATTAAGTAGTATTATTTTTTGTCGTCAGTTCCAGAGTATTAAAACAGAAAATCGTACTGGTCAATGTGAATCCATTACATAAACAATTATAGAATCATTCAAACATAGAAAAATAATACTACTATAAAACAAACTACCTGAAACCATATTTCATATAGTTATTAAAATCACAAACAGAAACTATGATCTGAATAAGATAGAACTAAAAAGAATCAAGCATTAAATTTTTAGGCATTACTTCAACATGTAAAGTAGGAGAAAATCTGACTTGACATTCAAGCCCCTCATGACCAAGGAACAAAATTTTGTCAATCAAGAAAACCAATACTACATAAATTTAAATAATAGAGGAACTTCATTCAGATCTGAAATAGAAAAGAAAAGGATTAATTAAAACTTCAAACACAGCAAATAAATCAGGACCGAAAATGATATAATTCCTGTCTTTTTTCTGTTATATATTTTAGAATTACATCTCAATCTATGAAAATGAAGTTTATTTTAATTTATAAGATCCGATTCAATGAGGAGCACTCGCATGCATCAATCAAACGGATCAAATTGATCAAACATTTCAGATCAGAGTGATCTAACACGAGAGACCACGGTATCGGACATCGATCAAATTAATCGAAATGAAGAAAGAGAAACAAGAAAAAAAAAACCTTCTTACGGAGGCCAGAAGTTCCAGGCTTCTGGCCATCAAACGGCGTGGTTGGCACTTTCGAGACCTTAAACACCATCTTTGTTTCTTTCTCTGCCAAACATACAACTCCGATCAATCAATCTATCAGTCTACCTAAGAATCTCTTAAATCTGAATAAAAAGAATTACAGAAAGTGAGAGGGAGATGGTGATGGAGCTCACTCGTTGGAGAGATCAAAGTAAAATGCGTTACTATTGAGAATACAAAGCTGGCAAAATGAGGAAGTGACCAGTGTCTCGCTTTTTTTATAGTTTTATTCCTTTTTTTCTGTCTTTTGTTTTGTTTTTTCTAGAGAGTGTAAAGTGAAAGGAAGGGAAAGGAGAGAAGGTACAATGGCAATGGGGGAGAGATGGGAGGGTGCGATTGGATAGGGGAGAATTTAAAACCTCACGTATTTTCTTTTGTTTGTTTGGGGACGAACGAGTCCTTCGCTTCGCTATCCATAAACAATCGATCCACTTCAAGCTTTTTACTGCGCATACGGCATTTCTCTTTGTGTAATCCTCGTCTTGTTTATATAGATAAAGAATTTTTAAGATGAGTAATTATTTTTCAAAATTAAAAGATATATATCTTTAATTTTATATTTTTAAAAATTTTGTTTAGTCTTTCGTATTTCATCAAATTGAATTAATGTATTTTAACTTGTAATATCAAATTCAATCAAAACTATTAGCCGCACATAATGAATTTATTCAAGGTACATTGACCTGCATATGATAAACATTCAAATTTAAAGAAAAAAAAAACACTAAAAAAATGGTGGTAAACGTAGAGCTCTCATCGGGGGGCCACATCACTAGCTAATGAATAATGCCAAAATCAAAAGACGATAGTAAAGCTCTTTCTTACAACTTTTTGTTACTTACTAATTTTCGTTAAGTGTTTAATTTTTTATTACCCATTATATATAATAATTTAAGTGATAAATAATAATAAAATATGTAATTTAAACAAAAGTGATAAAATTCTTGTTATAATTTTTTACATTTATTTTTATAAGAAATTCATTAATTAAATAATAAAATTACAAAATTTGAAATAAAAGTGATAAAATTTTTTATTTTAACATTTTGCTATATATCCTTGTAATAATTTAAGTAGTCCCAATTCACATCCGGATTTCCTTTTACCTGATTAATTGGGTTTTAATTATTTTCTTGTTCTCTCCGTGAACTGCTTGATTTATATCTTCTTTTAATCTTTTTTTCGTAGTCTTTCAAATTGCCCTCACTTGCAGTTGCTTAGGTAACAAATTTCACACACCTCACCTTTCTGCAGAGAAAAACTTATTTGGGTTTTTGGTGGCTAAACTAGATTCTTTTTGGCACCATTGTTTGAAACCTGTGTGTGTCTTCCATATCCGTATCGTCTTTCTGAAAATTGCTTGTCTGCAACTGTTGTTTTCCATTCTCTCCGAGCCTTGAAATTCCGTCTCCAACTTCAGCCATTTCGATCTTTCTTGATTCAAAAAGCTGATATTTCTTTAATAGCCTTTATGATGTTCCCCACAAAGCTCATCTTTTTTTTTTTTTTTTTTTTTTTGCGCTTGCAACTCCTCAATAGTTGTTGCAGCAGCTCCAACATTGGAATCAATTACTTGTGGGAAGCCACACGAACGCATGATTCTTACATTGTACGATTACAAGATCAAAACATTCAGCGTATTTATGGAGCCACCCAGCCAAACCATGCAGCACATGAAAAGGTACAAACTAATTCTTATATATAAGGATCAACATCTTTGCAACTCAAGATCTCCTCACCAATTTTCAGCTTTGCTTTCGTTTTCACGAGAAAAAGAAAAAGGGGTTTGATTTGTTTAACAACATTATGATAAGGTACTATCTTTGCCCGGTGAAGTTAGTAATTTAGCACTAACATAAAAAATGTTAAATTATTTATTTATTTATTTTGATCATGCCTTCGTGAGTACAACTAGAATAATTCTTTGTGTGGGTAATACATTCATATTTATACAACACAATGTCCTTGTAATTTCAATATTCTTATCGATATTGTCATAACGTCTAGATCCGAGATCCAACGTTAGATATTATCTTTAGAGTCATCATTAATCTTTTTTATCTATGTGCGATTGGTCACTTAAAAAATTTATTCTTTTAAGAAACACCTAAGCCTAAGAGTCTCTAAAAGAATAAGTTCAGGTCTACTAACCAGAATAGGATTTGAGAACACGGTTATGTGTGACGAATATTATAGCACCCTCACAACGCTCATCTAAAGATAGTACCAACTTAATTTTATGTTATCCAATAAGCCTTAAAAATTTACTAAGTAATTAATTATTGAAAATTATTCTCAATTTACTCTAATACTTTTAACAGAAAATTGAAAAAATTTTCTCACCTAAAAAGTATGCAAGGAAACTACTGTTTCACTTGTAGAGGCTCTATCGTTAGATTATTTAATATTAAAAAAAATTCAAAAAGGAAAAGAAATAAAATGAAAAAAAAAAAGAATAATGATTCAGCTTTAGATATATATCTTTTTCTCTTCAAAAACTCATTGCTTTTGTACAAAAAAAATTGATACTTTCAATTTTTTCTCAAAAGCATTTGAGAGTTCCTATTTTAAAAAAAATTAATACTTTCAACTTTTCCTTAAAACATTTTTTTTAAGAAAATTGGTACTTTTAACTTTTTTTCAAAATGTTTTTCTGAAACTTTAATTTCGAAAAAAATTAATACTTTCAACTTTTTCTCAAAAATAATTTTTAAAAAAATTTATTTTTAAGAAAAATTGATACTTTCAACTTTTCCTCAAAAATATTTTTTTAAAATTTTATTTTCAAGAAAAATTGATACTTTTACCTTTTCCTCAAAAATATTTTTTAGAAAATTATTTTCAAAGAAAATTAATACTTTCAACTTTTCCTCGAATATATTTTTTAGAAAACTTATTTTCAAGAAAAATTGATGCTTTTAACTTTTTCAAAAAAATATTTTTTTTACAATTTTATTTTAAGAAAATCATTAAAAAAATAAAATAAAAATAAAATAAAATAAAAAATATCAAATTATTCTAATCTAATAAATAAATAATAATAATAATAATAAAAGAAATAATAAAAATAAAAACTTTTGGAACGGCTCGACTCCAGGAAGAATGACTACCCGGATGTGTGGCTCGACTCAACTTGAACCCAGGCGGAGAAGCAGGTCATTGGATCGGGTGCGCTATGGGTCGGATCGGATCTTGGCAAAACGTGCGTATCCTGTAAGTTTACTAACGCAAATAATGATGTCATTTGGAGAGGGTATATAAGGCTGAAACTCAATTTTTCTTCAAATTTCCCTTCTCATTTCCTCTTTCTTCCTTTCTTTTCCCCTCTTTCTCTTTAAACAATCCTAGATTCTGGTTGAATGTTCTACTAGAATCTAGAAAAAAAGGTCAAAAACTTCAAAGTTGACCAAAAAACTAGTCAAAAATTCAAAGTTCGCTAAAAAATTTTTGGAAAAGCCAAAAAATTTCATCCGATTCTGAAAAATTTCTGAAAATTTTTCAAAAAAAAAACTCCAAAAATTTTGAAAAACTTTTTAAAAAAATTCTAAACACAATCTTGCTTCTGTTTCTTCTTTTTGTTGTATTTTTTCGTGTCATATGGGTTCTGTTTCAACACTTATTTATAGGGATTGATCAGAATAGTTTCTGATCAATCTCAATTCCCTCTGAGATTTGGATTCAATTTTTAAATCCAATCCCACCTCTGTCAGCTCCCAAATTCACGGTAAAATACACTCTAATTTTTTTATCACAATCCCAATCGAAAATCCATCAAGAAAAAGATAAAGTCAAAAATAATAATAACAATAGAAAAAATATATTAATAAATAAATAAATATATTAATTGATAAATAATAATAATAAAAAAATATATTAAAAATACATTTATAAATAAATAAATACAAATACAAATACAAATGGGCTTACCCATTTGGATCAAACCCAATTGATCCGGGCCTGGATCAAATTGGGTGTCTACAACTGCCCCTCTTTGCACATTTTATGTGAAACAAGAATTGTACAAAGTCGTAGACACTCATTCAAGGCTCCACTCGACTTTTTTTTTATTTTCTTAATTTTTTTGTTGAAATTTTGATTAAGTTCCTCTAAGCAGAGGCTCACAACTTTGAAAAATAACTAAAGCTCCTCTAATCAGAAGCTCAACGACTTTGAAAAATAAAGAAAGCTCCTCTAATCAGAGGCTCAACTACTTTGGAAAAATAAACAAAGCTCCTCTAAATAGAGGTTAAACGACTTTGAAAAAATAAACAAAGCTCATCTAAACAAAGGTTCAACAACTTTGAAAAAATAAACAAAGCTCCTCTAAACAGAGGCTCAATGACTTTGAAAAAATAAATTACTCCTTGACAATCATGTCCAAAGGAGTCATGTTTGAAAGAATTTCAGGATATTATACCCAAAGGTCTTACAAATCGATCCTGATGCTAAGAGATATTATTTTTCAAGGATTAGACACTTACCTCACAAGCTTTTTTCTCAAACAAGAATTAGAAAATCAAAAAGTCCTTACATCTATCTTCTTTATGTGGGATCTTGGAATACCCCTACTTCTTGAATTTATGCACTATACTTTCTTGAATGCAGTATATGCTATGCAAAATTCAATGCATGCTATGCAAATGCTACCTAATTAATTCTTATTCTATTGTGGTACTCAAGTTTCTCAAGCTCTTTTCTTGTGCCCTGAACCCTTTGTTCTTCAAAGACCAAGTCAGTGTAACTCTTAATCATCTCTTTCATTTAATTCATGTATCCTTTCTGCAAGCAATCTCTTTCTAAATTTAATGTCTTTATCAGGAACTGAATATCTCAAATTTGTCTTTATTACTCTTGGCTTCTTCAATATAATGTAAAAATCTTTCATGACATTATTCATTTATCAATCATTATTTCAAACTCAAAAAGTAAGAATGCATTTATACATTTCTTCCATTATAAGGTATTAAGAAGAAAAAAATAAGAATGTTTGAGAAACAGTCAATAAAATAGGCACAAAAAAAGTGAAGTAAAATGTCTTTTATTAGCAAAAATATTGGTAAACTTTAACCAAGAAAGATTACAAAAATAGGCTTAGGAAGACAATGCCCAAAAATGAACAATCAGATAATCATGATAACATATCTCAAGGTTCTTCTAAAAATCTAATCATCTGATGCACTTAACAACTTAGAGCTCTTCTGAATTTGCTAGCCTTCATACTAATAAATTTTTAAATTTGATGTTATATTCTTCTTGTCTAAGCTACATTTTCAGGTTTTTAACTTAGATAAACCCACTGTGACTCAAACCGTCATTTTAGAGTTTTCGCCTTGAGTTCTCCTTTTTCATTCCATTTTTTTTCTTTTTTTTTATTTTTTTAATTTTTTTTCTTTTTTTTAAGCATAATACTTCTTCACAGCATCAAAATTTATATGATGGGATAAATCATTTTCATCCATCTTAGCCAGTATCAATGTTCCACCCGAGAAAACTCGTTTTACCACATATGGTCCTTCCCAATTCGGAGTCCATTTCTCTCTATTATCGTGTTGATTTGGAAGAATTCTTTTTAAAATCAACTTGCCTTCTCGAAAGTAACGAGATCGAACCTTTTTATCATGAGCTTTCATCATTCTTTTTTGATATAGCAGACCAAGGCATAACGCTATCAATCTATTTTTCCTTAATGAGATTTAATTGCTCATAGCACTCTCAAATCCATTCAGCCTCTTCTAGTTCAACTTCTTTCAAAGCCTTCAAAGATGAGATTTTTATCTCCACTGGTAGTACAACTTTCATCCCATAAACAAAAAAAAATAGAGTTACCCCAGTAGAGGTATGCACTAACATTCGATATATATACAGTGTAAATGGTAACTTCTCATGTCAATCTTTATATGTCTCGATCATTTTTTCAAGAATTTTTTTTATATTCTTGTTTGTCACCTCAACTGCTCCATTCATTTTTAGACGGTATGGTGTTGAATTGTGATGCTTGATCTCATACTAGGCACATATTTCCTACATTATTCTGTTATTCAGATTCTTGGCATTATCTAAAATGATTCTCTCTAGCATATATCTAACATTTATAGCATTTACGAGCATAGTTAATGCAATCACTCTCTATTGTCAACTAGTAATATCTTGCTCTCATGATCTATCTCACCATCATATGTCCACTGACATATGCCCCACATATTTCATCATGCACCTCTTCAGTGATTTTTCTTGTTTCAATCTTATTTACGTATTTTAGTAATACTTGATCATGGCTTCTTTTGTACAAAACATTTCTATCTAGAAAAAAGCTCATAGCTAATCTTCGGATGACCCTTTTATCGTTCTCTATTACATAAACTGAGTATTGCTGATCCTTAATATACTGTAAGATATCATAATACCAAGGCTTCCCACCATTCTCTTCTTCTACATTAGAGCAATAAGTTGTCATATCTTTAACATCTAACCTGATGGGTTGAATGTCAATATTATTATTAATTCGAATCATTACAGCCAGAATAACTAAGAAATCGGTAATCAGATTCTTCTCTCGAGGTAAATAATCAAACTGAATATCTGTAAATTATTTTATCAACTCTAAAATATACTTATGATATGGAACAAGTTTTGAATCTCTCTTCTCTCATTCTTTTTTCAATTGATATATAACTAGAGCTGAGTCTCTAAACACCTTTAATGCTCTCACTATTTATCTATAACAACTTGTAAACCCATGACACATGTCTCATATTCAGCGATGTTATTTGTGTAATTAAAATTTAACATCGCTGTTACATGATAGTATTATTTTTTTAAAAAGATCAAAATTACCTCAATTTCATGTCCCAAGGCATTGGCAGCTCCATCAAATTACATCCTCCAACACTTTTCTTCATGCTTCCCTTTCTCTAATTGAAAAATAGTCATTAGATCTTCATCGAAGAATTCCAATGTCATTGGTTCATATTCTTCAGTAGCATGATCTGTAACTCAGCTATAGCATTTTCTTTTACTGTCTTTTGGCTTACATATATGATATCATATTTCGAGAGCATTACTTGCCACCTAACAATTCTCTCAGACAAGAAAGCTCTTAAAAATATATTTGGATTGGATCCAGTTTGGCTATAAGCTAAGTAGTGTGGATAGAGCATGTATTGTCTAAATCTTTTAGCAGTTCAAGCTAATACACAACATATTTTTTTCAAAAGAGAATACTTGGACTTATATTCAGTGAATTTTTTAGTCAAATAATAAATAGCTCTCTCTTTTCGATCATACTCATCTTACTGCACTAACACATATCTTATTGAATTTTCGCACACTGTCGGTATAAAATTAAGGGTTTTCTTCAAACAGGTGACACCAACATAGGAGAACTTGACAAGTATTGCTTAATTTTATCAAAAGGTACTTGGTATTTCTCGTTCTATTCTTCAGGATTATTCTTATAGAAAAGTTTAAACATGGGATCACATTTATAAGTAAGCTGAGATATGAACCGTGAAATGTAGTTTAACCTTCCCAAAAAACTTTAAACTTTTTTTGATGTACTCGAACGTGACAAACTTTGAATGACCTGTATTTTATCTGGATCAACTTCAATTCTTCTTTCACTGATCACAAAGTATAGTAACCTCCCTGACTTTACCTTAAAGGTGCACTTGACTGGATTTAACTCGAGCTAAAATTTTTTCAGATATCATTCATGTACACCTCAATTTTTTTGTACATCATGTCATAGAAAAGCATCACTATGGTCTTTTGGTATGTTATCCCAGTATTCTTTAACCCAAAAGACATGACTTTGTAACAAAATATTATTTTTTACATAGTCATAAAAATAGTCTTTTCCATATTATCTATAGCTATTTTTATCTGATTATACCCTGAGAACCCATCCATAAAGGAAAAAATTAAATGTTTAGCCATGTTATCTACCAGTGTATCGATATGAGGTAAAAAAAAGTTATCTTTTGGGCTAGCCCTATTCAAATCACGATAGTCTACACACATTCGTACTTTTTTATCTTTCTTAAAAATGGATACTATATTGGTCACCCACTCTGAATACTTAGCTACTTGTAAAAAGCTTGCATCAAAATGTTTCTTCACCTCTTTTTTAATTTTTAGTAGCATTTCAGGCTTTATTCGCCTCAATTTCTGTTGGACTGACTTACATTTTGGCTTTAAGGGCAGTCTGTGCTCCACTATCTCCATACTTAGCCTTGGTATATCCTGGTAAGACCAAGCAAATGCATCTATGAATTCTCAAAATAGATATTCCAAACGTTGCCTATCCTTCGATAAAAGTGAAGTATCAATTTTGACATCTTTCTTATTCTCTTCATCTCTCAGATTCACTAAGTCAATTATCTTCTTATGATGCTTAATTGGCTTATTTTCTTATTCAATCAATCTCATTAAGTCTGAAGGCATAACATATTTCTCAAAATTCTCTTCATTGTCAAGTTCATCAGTGTTAATTGAATTCTTAAAACTAACCTCTTGATTGTTATTATAATTATCTTCATGTTCATTTAAGGATCTGAAATTGAATGAAATGAGATATGTTGACAAGATGTATTTGAGAAAAATGGTAATAATGAAGACACAAGAAGAAATGAATAAAAATGCATCCTTCTTAATCTTTATTAGAATAATAAAAGATAAATGGCCCAAACAAAAAAAATTACCCCAATGCCTTGGGCAATAACTATCGGGATGTACAATTACATTGAATTAGTTTTAAAGGTCAAAGCATTTCAATGGCACTCCAATGGTTTAGCTCATAATCTGATAGACAAAGGTAGACCCACCTTTCTTGCTTAAGCCTCATTTCATCTTCAATAGCATGGATGGTTAATTGGGTGAAAGCTTTTTTCATACATTTTTTTACATCTAGGTACATAAATCCTTCAGGTCTAAAAGTTTGTGCAGGTGTAAGATAATCATTAGTCTTGATGTTTTACCTGTTGGCCTTCTCTTGATCTTTCATTCTACTATTTTATAGCCTAGGCCTAACCTTTCACTATTATCTATCACTGTTGGGGGTTTTCTTATTCCCTATAAGTTTTTGCCTAGTCTTATTCCTAGATACAAGTCCTTATTGATGACTTGGCTCGTCATTATCTTTGAAAAAAGTTAATTTTTAAATCCTTCACCCACAAAGTTGACCAGTTCAAAAGATCGATAGTAATATTCCCCCATTTCTTCAGCAGCTTCTATATATGAGGTATTCAAAGGTTAGGTCACTAACATGTCTTTCTCCTCAAACACTACCACTAACTGGCCTTTTATGTTGAACTTAATTTTTTGGTGAAGAGTAGAAGGAACAGCCTCTACCATGTGAATCCATGGCCTTCTTAGTAAACAGTTATAAGATGAAAAGATATCCATTACTTGAAATTTCACATTAAAGTGCACGGCCCAATTTGTAAGGGTATCTCTATATCTTTTAGAACTTCTCTTCTGGTCTCATCAAAAGCTTGCACTATCATTTGACTATCTTTCATATGAGAGTAGTCGATAGGTAATCTTACCAAAGCTGACATAGGCCTGACATTGATAGTAGAGCCATTATCAATAAGAACTTTAGCCATGATATGTCTTTTGCATTTCACTGTGATATGCAGAGCCTTGGTACTTCCTCTTTCTTGTAGGCAAATCTCATCATCACTTAATGAAATATAACTTGGCATGACTAAATTTTCAGTCAGGTGGTTCATATATTTAACAGATACATTATGTGTCACAAATGCCTAGTTTAATACTTTCAGCAAGGCATTTAATAATGAGATTCATGCTGGCATTTTGTTCAACTGTTCAACAACTGAATATTCACTATGTTTTATCAACTTTAGAAATTCATAAGCCTCTTTTTTTTACACCAGCTTCGGACGATCCTCTTCAAGTTCCACTTCAAGGTTATTCCGTTCTTCTTATATCTTAGCTTTTTCTTTTCTAACCTTTTTCAATATTTCTAGAGTGTAGCATCTTTCACTTTGAGTAATACCTTTTACACCAGTTATATTGGAGGTATCAGTTTTAGAGACATTCTCTTCTTGCTCTTAAACCACTGTATCACAACCATATTTTTAGGGTATAACTTTATAATCTTTATATGAAAAAAGAGTCAGAACTTTAAAAGTTATCGATTGAGAAATGAGTTTGTCTAGAACTAACTTTGGCTTATTCTCACAGTGAATCGTCATCGATTTTAAAAATAATTTAATGGGCTTGTCAGTCATGGATACTTTAACACTCTCTAAGTCTTCTTCCTTTTCATAGACCTCCATCTGCTATGAATCCAAGTGCTTTTGTATCTCTTAGTGAAACTACTCATAAATTTCGATAGAGTGACCCATTGTCCCACTATGATATTTACAACTAGTACCTACTATATATGTTCTATGATAACAGTGTGGACTCACTTGTTGTATCATGTCAACTTTCTTCAAAGCATCAAACAGTTAACTAAGAGGTGTCTTAATATTTGTAACATTGTGATTAGGCAAAAAATTATCACTAACATTTGATGTCGTTACCCCTCTTGTATCAAAACTAATCATTTTATCTTTGATCAACCATTGCACTTTATGTTTCAAGGTAATACAATTTTTAGTAGAGTGACCAGCAATCTCATAGTGATAGTCACAATGGGCTGTGGGAACATACCACTTAGGGTAAGGTGGCTTAAGTAGCTCTAACTTACTTGGAGTAATCAGATAACTATTGTAAAGCTCAGGATATAACTCTGTATAGGTCATAGGGATTGGGTCAAATACAAGCTTTTCACGAGTGGTTCGTTGCTCTCGAGAACCTTCCATTAGGCCTGTTGGACGAGTCTGGGGTCTTGGGGTAAGTTGAGTACTAGGACTATATATGGTATTCTGAGGCCTAAGATGAGGTTGATATGTTTAAAGATAAGATAACTATACGAATGATTGGTATGGGTAAGAAGAAGTGTTATTTACAGTAAGATAATATGAAAGGTATCATTGTAGTGAGTAGGGTTGATAATCCTTGAATTACTATTTATCAAAGCTCACAGCCTGAGCTTTAGTCTCTTTCTTCTTGGGAACTCTTTTGTTGGATGCTTTATCTCCTTCTAACTTGTCATTCTTGATGGCACTCTCAATAATTTCTCTTAAAATTATCATGTCAATGAAGTTTTTGATTGCATTCCTTATCATCTTTTCATAATAAAAAGATTTTAAAATGCTGACAAACAACACTATAGTCTCTTTCTCAGTCAGAGGAGGTTGCACTTGAAAAGTTACATCTCTCTCTCCATCTCTGGACATATTCTTTAAAAGACTCATTTACCTTTTTTTTTAGGTTCTTTAAAGATAAATGATCAGAAGCAAGATCCATAATATGTCAATATTGACTAATGAAATCATAGGCCATATCACTCTAAGAACGGATATAAGTTCTGTCTAACTGGATATACCACCTAACAGCAGAGCCAGTAAGGCTATCTTGAAAGATATGCATTAATAGTTTTTTATTATGGGCATGAGCTACCATCTTTCGATAATACATAGTAATGTAAGTCTTCAAACACTTTGTACCATCATATTTCTCAAACTCTGGCACTTTAAACTTTGGTGAAATGACTACATCCGAGACTAAGCAAAGCCCAGCAGTGTCGACAGAATCATTAAATCCAATTCTTTTTATAACCTTTAACCTTTGTTCAAGCATACTAATCTTTGAATCTTCTTAAGATTCCACCACATTTGACTTTTCTTTCTTATTCTCTTTCAAGTCATCTAGATCAAAAACTTGGATCAATTCTACGGCTTTTTCAGTAAAGATAAGATTTACATAGCTATGGTAATGCCTTAGGTTTAAAACTGATGGCATTCTAGGGTATACAAGATACGTAAATTGCTATGGTGGTATATCTTCTGTAGATTAGGCTTGTTATGGACTAAAACCTGAAGGATATAAAAGGTTCGTCACTTCTTGTAATGGGGGGCCTTGTTGGTTTTTTTTTTCTATTCTTTTTTCTTTGTTTAGCTTACTGAGAGCATCCAGAATTTTGTTCAACTCATTCTCAATCTTTTTTATGCTTTTTCTAGTTTTTCAAATCGATGAGAGTTTTCTTGCTTTATTTGTCTAGCTCTGGCTCTTGTGTTATATCAATGGATAGTGTTCTTGCTAGATGGAGCTATCATTGAATCTTAAATATCATATCTTAGAATTAGCAAGTTTATATGACTAACTCATAGTTACTTTGTTAAATGTATTGAATGAGAATGTAATGAATGAAAATACATGCATAAAGAGAACATTTACCTTAAGCCAGTGTTCAACTAAAAGATTTCATTTATTCTAAAAACTTTCATTTACATAGAATCTATAATTCTAGAGTTATAACTGTAAAATCGTTTGATCTACTTATACTAGGTTCTGGCTTTCTCGATGAAGTTCAAGAGACGTTGCCCATGTTCTCCTACTAGGGTTACCACTTTTTTCAATACATTTACCTCTTCTACCATCTCTCTTGCCTTACATACTCTTTTGTAAATTTAGGTCATTAAGTGCTTAATGTACTTCTATCTTTCTAGGTTCTCTCTTTTACCACACCAGACTTGGTATGATAACTCTTTATACTCTCTAACCAATGCAGCAATGTAGTCTTTTTATTCATTCAACCTCTGTCTCAACCTGCTTAAGTAACTATTCAACATGTTATTTTCTATCTATACTTAGGTACTTTCTTCCTCTAATTCAGCATATTCTTGCTTTAATCGTTTATTTTCTTCAGTGAGCTCAACAATTATTATCTTATTGGCCCTTTCACTTACACATAACCTTTTATGTTCTTAGTGTAGCTCTGCTAGGTTTTTAACAGTTGTATCACATTCTCTAGCAATCTTACAAACTTTAGCTTCATGTCTTTAAGCTCTATCGTTTCACTGATCTTTTTCTTCTCAAAGCTTTTAGATTTTTTACCTTAACTTATCCTTTTCATACTCAAATTCTTTTGTCGCAAGCTCTAATTCTGATGGTATCTCTTCAAGCTTTCTTCTTATTGACGATTGAAAGTTTTCATAAGTGAATACCATTTTTTGTCTTCATCTTGCTCTCCAAAGTAAATACCCTAGAGTGATTTTATCAGTGATGATCCAGGATTCACTCTACGAGGATTTTTTCATGCTTTAATCACCTTATTCATCCTCTGAAATGCTTTAGGCTCGCTGTAAGAAAAATTTAATTGATAAAGCCTATGTGTCATGGGAATGAACTATTTTACCCCAAATTGCCTTCTTGCTAGAAGTGGTTCATAACTTGTTACTCCTCATAAATCCAGAAGTGGGACCACAGTGTTTCTTCACACTGATATAATATAGGCTCACGATTGATCCATGCGACCAACCATCTTACCTTGGCACTTATCAGTTCTTGTAAAAAAGCTATCCACTCTTTTTTTTTACTTTTATTCTGACCACCCACTTTCATAAAATTCTTTGATCGGAGCTCGATTGCGGACATAAAACTTCGATAAAGAACATTTTTTCACTCAAAATGGTTTTTCATCCATACGAACAATAACTGTATACAACCTATAAAATGCCTTCTCTTTCAACAACAGTGACTTAAAGATCTAACAGTCTCTACTAATATTACTGTTAAAGGGTTACAGCCGTTGATCACACTTTCAAAAAAGTTAACCACTGTTATTTTAATATGACCCAAAACCTTTGAAAATATCATCATTCCGTATATGGCTAAGGTAAATACATCTAATCATCGTTCCTCGTCGGCATGTTGCACTAAAAAATCATAAAAAAATTTTCAAGGTAGGCAAACTATTCTTGTTTTTTCTTTATGTGAGAATCCATAATCTCCTTGTCTATCCCCATGAGATGGGCAAATCCTTATGAAATCTTGACTTGTATTTTTAACATATATCTTGTCAGGAGCCTTGAGTTGTAAGCCCAACAAGGTCGAATATTTTTTGATAGTTGGTGTCAGATCCATTTCATTGAAGATGAAACACTTGTATGTAGGATTCAAAATTACATTGTAGCTCTAACTAGTTGATTGTCGATATTTACTGTAAGAAAGGTGTGCTATATGTCCATGTCTCTAGCAAATCGCTCTATCTGACGAATTCATTTTCTTCCATATATCAAACAAATCTTCTAGATTATTTTATTTGAGGAGGCTAAATGTTTCTTGAGACAAGTAAATCATAACTTGATTGGTAACAATCCCTCATCTTTAGTTGAATCTTTTTTTACTGGACCTTTATTTTGTTGGGTGATCACAAAGAGCTAGTATTGATGAAGAGCAAACTAATCGTTCTGTGGAGTCCATAAAAAACCTTTTGTTAAAGATTATCTTTCAAGCAAATGTTCTTTATGCAACTTTATGATATGAGTATGGATCATGCAAACATGAATAAGAAAAGAGGTTAGTATACCAAATAATAAGGAATAAATAAACAACTAAGTAAATTAAAACATCACACAGAATAAGAATAATGAACCCTATGCTTTTGATCAATTCTAAAAGGAAAGAAAAATGGCTCTATCTATAGGTTAGGCACTCTTAAGGTTCACTATATATGGTTTGAGGTTAAAGTCTAAAGGTTCCCAAATTATTCCTTACATCATTGTCCGTTACAGACTAGAAAGGCACCCCAATCCTCACTTATTACAGGCTATAAGCGAAAAAAGTTCAATTTGAGTGAGATTATTTCGCTAGCCACTACGGAGGCATTAAACCTCACAAAAGCAATAGGTACTTTATTTTCTCCTAGAGGAACGGAGCTCGGATATAGAACTTATGTTATGCACATGCATATGAATGACATAATTAACAAAGTAAATAAAAATGAATGAATAAAAAAATCTATACAAAAGGTTCAATTTTATTAGGCTTTTGGATAATACAAATTTATTTACTGACCTGACTCTCGACTTTTTCCAACTGAGTCACCAAATTGTTATAACGTCTAGATCTGGAGATCCATCACTAGACATTATCTTTAGAAGTCGCTACCAATCTTTTTTATCTAGATGCGATTGACTACCTAAAGAATTTATCCTTTTAAGGAACACCTAAGCTTAAGGGTCCCTAAAAGAATAGATTCAGGTTTACTAACCAGAATAGGGTTTGAAAGCACGGTTAAGTGTGAGAAAGATTATAGCACCCTCACAACGCCCATCGAAAGATGGTACTAGCTTAATTTTGTGTTATGCAATAAGCCTTAAAAGTTTACCAAGTAATTAATTATTGAAAATTATTCTCAATTGACTCTAACACTTTTAGTAAAAAATTAAAAAAATTCTCTCACCTCAAGAGTATGCAAGAAAACTATTGTTTCACTTGCAGAGGCTCTATCGTCAAATTATTTAACATTAAAGAAAATTCAAAAAAAGAAAAGAAATAAAATGAAAAAAAAAAAGAATAATGATTCAGCTTTAAATATAAATAATTTTCTCTTCAAAAACTCATTGCTTTTGTACAGAAAAAATTGATACTTTCAACTTTTCCTTAAAACGTTTTTTTTTTTAAGAAAAATTGGTACTTCTAACTTTTCCCCAAAATATTTTTCTTAAACTTTAATTTCGAGAAAAATTGATACTTTCAACTTTTCCTCAAAAATATTTTTTAAAAATTTTATTTTCAATGAAAATTGATACTTTTACTTTTTTCTCAAAAATATTTTTTTAAAATTTATTTTCAAGAAAAATTGATACTTTCAACTTTTTCTCGAAAATATTTTTTAGAAAACTTATTTTCAAAGAAAATTGATGCTTTTAACTTTTACTCAAAAATATTTTTTTTAAAATTTTATTTTAAGAAAATCATTAAAAAAATAAAATAAAAATAAAAATAAAATAAAAAATATCAAATTATTCTAATCTAATCAATAAATAATAATAATAATAATAAATAAATAAATAAGAAAAAAAAACCTTTGCAACGACTCGATTCGGCTTAATACGGCTCAGCTCCAAGAAGAACGACAGCTTGGATGCGCGGCTCAACAGGAAAACGCTTGGCTCGGCTTGAACCTAAGGGGAGAAGCGAGTCACTGGATCGGATGTGCTACGGGTCGGGTCGGATCTTGGCAAAACACACAGATCCTGTGAGTTTACTAACGTAAAAATGACGTCATTTTGAGGAGGATATATAAGGCTGAAACTTGATTTTTCTTCAGATTTCCCTTTTTCTTTCCTCTCTTTTCCCTTATTTTCTCCTATTTCTTTCTAAACAATCTCATATTCTGATTGAATGTTTTATCGAAATCTGAAAAAAAAAATCAAAAACTTTAAAGTTAGTCGAAAAATTGTTGAAAAATTCAAAGTTCACCTAAAAATTTCATCAAATTCTGAAAAATTTCTAAAAATTTTTTAGAAAAAAAACTCTAAAAAATTCAAAAAAATTTTTTTTAATTCTAAACACAATTTTGCTTCTGTTTCCTTTCTCTGTTGTGTTTTTTTGTGCCATGTGGGTTATGTTTCAACACTTATTTATAGAAATTGATCAGAAAAATTTCTGATTAATCCTAATTTCCTTTGGGATTTAGATTCAATCTTTGAATCCAATCACACCTCTGTCAACCCCCAAATTCACGGTAGAATACACTCCAATTTTTTTATCCTAATCTCAACTGAAAATTCATCAAGAAAAAGTAAAGTTAAAAAATAAAAATAATAATAATAGAAAATATATATTAATAAATAAATATATATATTAATTGATAAATAATAATAATAATAATAAAATATATTTTAAAAATATATTTATAAATAAATAAATAAAAATACAAATAGACTTATTCATTTGAATCAGATCTAATTAATCCGAACCTGAATCAAATTATGTATTTACATATATAGAGTGAGTGAGTAACCATTTTATAAAATAATTCTTCTTTCTCAAAGTTAAAATTTTTTTTTTATATAGCAATCCAAATATTAATTTGAGGCAACACTTTGACTTTGCTTAAAGATGGAGAAAGGTATTTCGGTTCTTTTCCCTACTTTATTAAAATAATTGCCTCTTTACTTAGGTGAGAACAAAACAAAATGATTTTGCTAATTTTTATACTCTATCCTCCCTTGTATAAAAAATAAAAATATCTTGTTCTAAATTGAGTGGAGTCCAACCAAAGAAAACAAAGGAAGAAGCAAAGTCCAACTGACAAACTTTTGTCAGCTACTGTTGCTTGCACAAATTATGAAGGAAAATTCTGCAAATTGGGTACAAAAACACTATTTCAAATACCCCTTGAAAAAATAAATTAAAAAAAAAAAACGTAAACCCGCCCAAATTATTTTCAAATTTTTTAGTACTTTTTCATTGCTTTGCCTTTGGCTCCCATGTGCAAAACAACCAATTCACCAAATAAAAATTCACAAAATATTCCTTCCCTTTTTTTTCATCTTTTAAATTATGATGATTCTCATAACCAAATTTCAAGCGTGCTCCCAAAAAGGAAACATGTTGTCACATATTTTTACACAATATTATCTGTAAAGTTTCTTCACAACTCATTAAATCAAAAGAAAGAAAAAAAAATCATATATTATCGATATATAAATTTTATATATTATTAATAAATTAAATAATATTATCTTAATAATAAAATAAAACAAATAATAACATTTAATTAACAAATAATTTTTTAAATATAAATTTTTATATATTTATTTTAAAAATTAATATTTACTAATTAATAAATTAACATATTTTGATAATATCTTAAATATAAACTCCTTTAAATTACCTTAGTTCAAATTATTCATCATCATTAAAACAATTCACAAAAGGTAACAAGCAAAATATTGATAATAGAAGTAGTATTTTCTTTCCAGAGGAAAAAAGCAAAAGCACTGAGAGATGTGGTAGGTGAAAATGACTACATAATTCAACAAATTTACATGCAAATTACAGAGAGTCGCACTAAAATCTAAATCCCCTCCACTAATAACATTACAACACTTTCCCCCAAAAATAATTAAAATTGAAATTAAAAAAGCTAAAACATCGATTAGTAGAGAATTAAAACAACGCCTAAAAATTAAAGTTAAAAAGGGGAAAAAAAAAAAAAACCTAGCTAACTCCCTCTTTTTCTCTCTTTGTTTAAGCTTCACTATAGTTGAAAACCCACCGACGGTTACACTTTCGGCGGCCGACCTCGACCTCGCTTAACGCCGGTAGGTGAAGGAGCAGTGATGGAACCAGTCTTTGCCTTCTTAGGGGGGCGTCCACGTGGCCTTCCAGTACCGATGGAGGTTTTAGGCTTAGGTGGAGCAAATGGATCTTTGGGCTTAGGCGGACGACCACGAGGCCTAGGTGGGGAGACGACGGTACCAGGTGGAAGAGGAACCTTGGGTTTAGGTGGACGCCCTCGTCCACGCTTGGGTGGAGCATTGGGGTCGGGTTTCGAGTAATTGTTCTTCAACATAACAATTTGACCGCTTTGTTTCATCTTGTTGAGGTGGTGGGAAAGCAGAGTGGACTGAGCCGCTGGGAGATCTGAGTGAGTCGACTCGATGTGCTTCGCGATTGCTGACTTATTCGACCCCGCTTTCTCGTTCAATGCCTCTATCGCTTCCAAAATCATCTACACAGTAAAATCAGAAAGAAAATTAAGCACACATGAAATGACCAAAGAACCCAACAAAACATTAGGACAAAATTCAACTACCTGAGGGTAGTCTGGAAGAGAAGATTGTTGAGGAAGGCCCTGTGTATTATTAGTTTCTTCAGTCGCCATTAAAACTTGAAACTCTTTTATCTTCTGTCTGACTCTGACAGCGAAAGAAATAGAGAGAGGAAGGAAACTGTTGTTGTTGTTGTGAAGATGGTGGGAAAGGAGAAGGGTTGGATTTAAAAGGGAAAGGCTTTGGGATAGAAGGAGAGGAAGAGGGTAGGAGAAATAATCCAACGGCTGGGGATGGCTAACTTTCGGTTTTTATCAAACGGCTGTGGTTTATCTCATAGGAGATTACGAGGATCGATGACGTGGAAGGGAGCTCAACTAGGATTGGAAGGATTCTGAAATCTGGATCTACAAATTTCCTTCGTTCTCTTTTCTTTTAATTCATCGGTTACAAAAAAAAAAAAAAAGGCATTTTAAATTTTTTGGCGTCAACGTTGTATTGGCTGCGTAGAAAGCCAAAATATAAAAAGCGCTTTTAGATTTATCCGGACGAATGAAAAAAGGGCACGTAGTCGATCACGAGATATTGAATTTGGAAGAGGCGGGGGGTTGGCGGATAAATTGAGTGCAAGTGAGTAGTATGGTAAAGTTTCGGAAGTGGAGTTGAAAATGAATGGGTGGTCAGAGACGAGTTGACTATCGAGAGATGAACATAAGCACGACAGCACAGCATCATGGCCCCGCGACTGTCTCGCTCTCGCACTCTCTCATCAGTGTCCAGATTTCCAAGGTTATCCACACCGTACAATTATTTCAAATCAGAGACTTTGGATTGCTGTGTTTATGCAACAGAGACATCTGATCAGATCAGACGCCTCACCAACTCCTTCCCTTTGTTTGCCTCTTGTGTTCCCCCCTCTCCCTCATTCATTTTGGCCTTCGTTTTCCGCCTTTGCTTCGTACCACAATCTAAATTATTTTTTTTAGAGTAAGATTTAATTTCATCAGCGTAAAACTAATTTAATTTTATATTATTTCATACTTTTTATACTATTTATGTTATTTAAATCAATTATTGTATTTTATATTTTATTGTATAAATCATGCATGTTAAATTTTAAATTAATAAAAAATATTTAATTATTTGTTTGATATAAAAAATTTTAATTATTAAATATATATTGAAAAAACAGTATTTTCGATTAATATGATATAAAAATCATATAGATTTGAAACTTTCCAGTGCATGATATTTATGATTATGTTGTTAAATCCAAATTTGACTTGTTAAAATATTAATCATACATGAAATTATAAAAATATTAATTTTATGTCGATATAATTTGACTTTTTTTTTAATACTAAGATATAAACATGCGCTATATTGCAAGATAATAAAATACACATTACATAATATAGTTTAACTTGAAGATAGGCATCATTCCATGGGCCTTACTAAGATTAAACTCATATCAAACTTGTATGTAAACAAAAATCAACGAACTATAAGTTTCTTTTATTATTGGTTTTCCTAGTTCTGCATTTGGGGCATCCAAATGATCAAATTCAAGTTCCTAGTTCTTCATTTATCTAATAAGTTTTTTCTGTTACTGGTTTTACATGCTTTATCGTAAACAGATTTTTGTTACATATTAAAATTAAATTAAAATCAATCCTAATTAAACATGGAATAATTAACATATAAATCTAAATAATTTGAATTAATTACAACAAAAGGAGCTACGTAAATAAAAATTACAAAATTTACTAAACCACTAAGAAGTAAGTAAAAAAATTACTTATAATAAAAAAAAATCATATTTACATATAAATACTTAAGTAAATTACTTATTTCTCATAGCACAAACTAATTTTTGTATCTATGTTTGAAATAAGAAGAATTCAATTTTTTATTTTGAAAATTATGCTTCTATTCATATTAAAATGAATTGGTACAATCTCGTTCAATTGTTTCTTTGAAGAATATTAGACACTCATCTACCTATACCACATTATCTTCAACTTGTTCTATATGCTTAGCTAAAGAGTGTGTAGCCATATTGATGTCGAGAATTGATGGTTGAAATGTTGAAGAAAAATTGCAAATAAAAACAGCTCACAAAAAAAATAACTCACCAAAATTTGAATAATGGCAGAATATGATTATTGGATTGAAATGAATAAAAGTTCACCACCAAGATTAGATACTAAGGGATATAAAAATATCACCTCAAGAATTTTAATTAAGGATATAGAATAATAGAAGTTCACAACTCTAGAAAATCCACCTAAAAGATACAAAACTTGAAGAATAATCTAAAAGATTATTTAAAGATAAAGAAAACTCTATCCTACCTTCTACCAAAGAATAATTAAAAATAAATTTGCTAGGAATATCTTTGAAAGCATGAAAACTTTTATATTGAATTGCTAGAATCGTGCTTAAAATCAAGAAATTTGCATGTTAACCCATTTACTATTGCAGATTACATAATAATAAATCTGACTATAATCACATATATCTTCATACTCTTCTTTTTTAGCTAGTATGAACACAATCTCCTTATTCTAGTCCACCTTATTTCTGCATTTGTTTAATAGATTTGGACCAAGAATAAGCCCATCTTATTTTTGAATAATCCTTAGTCTCAGTCCAAGTTGTAAGATACGTTGACAATTTGATATCAATCTTCTCTAATTGGAAAAGACTTGTCATCAAGTCTGAATTAGTCTTCTCGTCATGGTAGGGTGATAAATCAACAACACTGAAGTTGGAAGATACTTTATAAGTGTTGAAAAGCTCCATCTTGTAGGCATTCTTCTTAATGCATTAGAAAATTTTAAATGGACCATCTGCTTTAAGTTATAATTTACCAAATTTTCTAGAGAAATCTCTCATTCTGCAAGTTAATTCGTACCAAATCACCTTTTTTAAACTTTATATATTTTCGATGCTTATTTGTTGCCTTTTTATATTTTTTATTTTACTGTAAAATCTTAACTCTCACTTGTTCACACAATTGTTTGATACCTTTAGCCATTTATTCTGCATCTCCATATACACCACTTCAAAAGGGCTGCAAATGGTTTGGCTTAGTGAACAGTTATAAGTAAACTCCACTTAAGATAAAACAAGATCTCACTGCTTGATTTTTTTTTCACATAACTTCTTAGAAGATTACCTAAGCTGCGATTGGTTATTTTCATTTAACCATCTATTTAAAGATGATGATAAAAAATATACTTGAGATTGGTGCCAAGCTTTCTCTAAAAAGTGTGCCAAAATGACTAAGAAACTTGAAATCCTGATCAGACACCATGGATCTAGAAACTCCATGTAGCCTTACAATTTTCTTGAAATACAAATTAGAAACTTGATAAGCATCTATAGTTTTGGTACAAGGAACGAAATGGGCCATCTTGAAAAAATTATCTATAACACCATGATGGAGTTTTTGTTCCTTTGAGTTCCAGGCAATCTAACTACAAAGTCCAAACTAACATATTCCCAAGGAACATTAGGCACGGGTAGTGGAGTATACAATCCAGTGTTTTGAGCATGACTCTTGGTAATGTGGCACATTTTATAACGTTCAAGGTGTTTCATCACATCTTTTTTCATTCTCGACCAATAAAACCTATACTGTAAAAGAACAAGTATCTTATCCCCTTTCAAAGTGTCCACATAGTGCACCATCATGAGCTTATTTGATTGAAGCCTGTCTTAAAAAACATAAGGGAATGGAAAGGCTGTTAGCCTTAAAGAAATATCCATCATGCAACAAAATTTGGTTTGTGTGGTCTTTGCTTGCATTTTTCTTAAATTTGAACAAAGTAAGGATTTGTCTAATAGAGCCCTTTGATCATATCAAACCCAATAACTTCAAAAGCTATAATCCCTAATAAAGAGTTTTTTTGACTCAAAGCATCTATCACCATATTTTGAGTTTTCAATTTATGTTTGATTGTGAAGTTGTAGGCTTGAAGGAACTCCACCCAAGCTGTATGCTTTCGGTTGAGCTTGTGCTAACTATTGATAAACTTCAAAGCCTTATAGTTTGAATATAGGATAAATGGCTTGGAAAAGAGATACTGACTCTAATGGAAAAAAGCTTTACATATGGCATAGAACTCTTTGTCATAGGTTAAATACTTTCTCTTGACTTCATTAAGCTTTTCACTAAAAAATGCTATTGGCTTTCCTCCTTAACTTAAAACAGCACTTATTCCAAAATTAGATGCATCACATTCTACTTTGAACACTTGATCAAAGTCTAGTATGGATAAGATGGGAGCTTCAATGATCCTAGTATTGATAAGCTCAAAGCTGTGTTGAGCTTCTTTAGTCAATTTAAAAGTTTCATTCTTCAAACATTCGATGATAAAAGCCATAATGGAGCTAAAACTCCTAATAAAACTCCTATAAAAAGATGCAAGGTCATGGAAGCTTTGGATATCATGCAAAGATGCTGGTGTTAACTAATTTAAAATTGCATCAACATTGCTAGGATCCATCTTTATTCCTTTCTTTGACACCACAAACCCTAGAAACACAAGGCTATAAGTAAATAAATTACACTTTTTAAGGTTAGTATAAAGTTTTTGTTCCCTCAATATGCAAACAAGTTGGTGTAGTGATTCAAGTATTGGTCCTTATCTTTGCTGTACACCAAAATATCATCAAAATATATCACTACATATCTGCCAATACAAGGTTTAAAGATATGATTCATAAATATCATGAAAGTACTAAGAGCATTGGATCAACCAAAAGTAACTAACATTCATCTTTACCATAAAGTAACTAACAAAAAAATAAACAAAATACCTGCAACTTGAAAGAGCGAAAAAAAATGTGAACCTAATTATCCAAAAAAAGTCATAAGTAAAACCAAATTAAAATCTTATTAAAAAAATGAAACTATTAACATAACAAAACAAAATTAAAACATACAAAAAAAAAGAAAAAAATTCTACATATTTTCATAAAAAGAAAGAAGAATTTAATTGATAAATAATTATAAACAAAAAAACAAATTTACTGATGTAAAAAAAACTCAATAATTGTAATTAACAATAACACCCAAAATTTTAAAAAAATCAAGAAATAAATGAAACATTAAAGCAATTTCATCTCGTAAATTATGAGTTCTTTGAAAGATTTAACCTTTAAGACCTTCATTAAAAACCAAATGCAAAAATAAAAATATATCCAAATTACATTTCCTTCACAAAATCATAAAAGAAAAATAGATTATCTTATGATAAAGAAAAATAAAATAAAATTTTACCCTTAAAAGAACGCATACGATATTGCCAACAAAATTTCAAAATTTTGAAGCTTGTAATAAAAAGAAAGATAAAAAAATTTCTGTTAAAAAAATTTGATTACAAACAAAAATAATAAACAAATTGAAATAAACAAATTTCTAAAAGCTTGAGAAAATGGGTAAGGGTTTTTGAGGGGGGAGAGAACAAATGGAGTAGGAGAGAAAAGAATTAAGGGAAAAGAAAAAATATGGAAGGATTATTTACAATTCCTACATAAAATAAAATTGCTACTAAGTTTTAAGAAAAAAGATGAAAGGGTGAACAAGGATTAGCAAATATTTATTCTTTTCTTTCTTTTTCTATGAAAAAATTAGACAAAATTATTTGATTTTTAGCATTTAATTAAATAAAAAAATAAAATCCAAAAATCCACATTAAAAACCCATAGCCCATCTGTTAAAGCCCATCTAAAATAAATGAAGATTTGAAAACCAATTAAGCATCAGTACTTCTTATTCATTTAATTAATAAGACTATAATAATAATTATCAAAGATAACCAATCAATTGCGGCCAAATGTCAAAATAAACAATAAGAGATTCTTCTCAATATATGGTATAGATTTATATATTATTTATATTATATAAAAGAAAATATATAATATTATAGTATAAACATTAAAAAATATATATTAAGTTATTTCTGTTTTAAAACTTAATAGAAATCAAATAAAAAATAATTTAGGACATATTTGAGCTATAGCATTTCTAATTTGGATGAATCTAAATAAAATTTGAGATCTGAATTGTCAGATCAGAATATATATGATACCATACCTAGTCTCAATCATGGGCACCTCTAACCAATTGCAACCCCATCGTCCTTCCAATTCCATTAGATACTTTCTCTCGTATGATAATTGCAATTTTGAACAATTCATGAATAATGCCATTTCTTATATACCGCTTTAAAAGAATCATAGCTCAACTCTACACCTTTGCTTTTGCTAACTAATCCCCTATTAACATTTACATAATATACTGAACAAAAAAGAATAACCAGCAAGCAAAAATCTTCCGCAGAACTAACTCCGCATTGGGCGCTTCCCACGCGGGTCTGATCTCAAGGGCCTAGCAAGAGCTGATGTGGAAGCAGAAGCAGAAGCAGAAGCAGAAGCAGTAGCAGTGTTAGTATTAAAGGTTGATTCAGATGCACGAGAATCTGAATCACTGGAAGTTCCCGCTGTTGATGAGACTCCAGGAAGCCTGCGGCTTGTTCTGTATCTATTACCTGCAATTCCAGGTCTCGTTGGCTCTTCTAGAGTGTCAGGTTTCTTTGACAGCAAAATAACCACCCGACGCATATCAGGTCGTAATTGGGGATCGCTTTGTGTGCATAGTAACCCTACTTTGATGCACGTAGCTACTTGTTCAGGGACTGCTGATAGGGCTAAGGCAGGGTCCATGATCTCCATCCCCCTGCCTTTCTTGTAAAGCTTATATGCCTGCAACATCAACAACCCCCAAATGCCAGTTAATATGCCTTTCTTTCGAACCTCGATTTTTTTTTTTAATTTCTAATAAAGTTAAATGTTTGAATAATTTCCGCCACTAAAACTTTTCTTATTGTTATTGGTGTGAACCTTGACTGCTATTTTCTGATGCATGCCATAGGACTGAAATTTCTTGGCTCAGTATTTTTGACAAAGTCCCTCTCACACATGTAGTGGGTTCCTTGTATACCTAACTTGAACATACTCAAAAAGATTGAAGGGTAAAATATGGCACGATGCTATTTCCACTTGAAGATCATCAAAAGTCTCCCTGAAGATGATTTTCTGGTTTGGAAAAAGTCCACAGGACAGCAGAAATGCAAAAACTAAAAGTACAGCATAAAAACTAAAAGGACTCTAGCCCACATGAGACCCTACGAGACGCAAACATTTAAGAGCTTGAATGCCATGAATCACAAAAAGTTATCTCAATAGATTGAATGATCAGATCACAATCTTGTTCTTACCCAATCAGGTAGACTTTCAGGACGTAGATTTTCAGCATCCACTTTTAAATTGAAGGATGAGTTTTTCTGGCCACTTATCAGCTCCAGAACCAAAACTCCAAAGCTGAACACATCTGCCTTCACTGATAGATGTCCGTGCCTTATGTACTCCGGCGCCATATATCCCCTGTTTCCAAATATTATAGAACTTTGTTAAATCAACACTTCAAGACATATGAATGGGCATTTTGAAATTACCACAAGGCCCAAGAATGTAGACCTTGCATATTATCATTTAAGAGGATGCTAGACAACATACTTGGTACCAGCTACACGGGTGTTGACATGTGTTTGATCCTCAGGGAAGAGACGAGCCATGCCAAAATCAGCAATTTTGGGGACCCATTTATCATCGAGTAAAATATTACTTGCCTTGATATCCCGATGAATGATGCGTTTGTATGAGTCTTCGTGAAGATAGAGCAAACCCCGTGCAATGCCCGAAATTATTTCATACCTCCGCTTCCAGTCAAGCACCTCTTTTCTATTTGATTCTACAAAAAAAGACCATCACCATCATGATTATTATGACCATAAAAGCGCAATGATTAATTCTATTCCCACCCAAAAGAAATAAGAGCAATATATATGATGTTATTTGTCTCTGTTCTTAATTTAACAATCAATTTAGTTTTCACGTTAATGTGGTTAAAAACTGGCGATCAGTTCCACTCAGAGCCGCCAAGTTTGTGTTAGAATTGGTCAACAGATTGCTTTGCCTAGAGTATAAAATCCAAATTCATAATATAAAATTCGGTCGAGTCTAATGAAAAGGAAGCTTCTAAGGAAAATCAGAAAGCCCACTTTAGATGTTAGAAGAAAATGAAAACTTCTATGAATCTTGATGGGCATTTATCCGCCATATTTGCACAAGGTCTGGAGGTTAGAAAGCAACACTGAAATACCAAGATTTATATTTTGAGGCTAGAGATGCAACATACTGGGATGAAAATAAACCCATAAATATAAAATAATAAAAGAATAGATCAAGCTCATGTGTTGAAAAAGAGGGGTGGGGAAATTAAATCAGCATCTCAAGGTTCAGCCTTGATGGACTCCATCCAGATCTGTTTCAAATAACTTTACAGAAACCGTTCAGTCTCGTTATCTTTACATTATACATAAAACCAGCATTTCATGAAATAGATCTTTTGACTAGTTAATAATAAATAATTCGATAGTAAATGATCAGTTTCAAACACACAATCTTGAAATTAAGTTCACAAAAGGGAGTCTAGCAGAACTATCATTGATCTCAATATATAAGATCATATACAAATATTTTTGCCTTTCAATAATGATGGTTGATCATCTCCTCTAGAATATGGGTTTGAATTTCAATTACAGTGGACTCAACAATTACAATTAGGTACATACTAGATGTCACCAAGGGGATGCAGAAGTCATAATTTTAGGCTTCAATTTGGAGGTCTCAAGTTCCAGGGATGGGAGGGGTGGGGTAAAATGGCATGGGAGAGGACTACTTCCTATTGTGTAGACCAAGATCATATGCACCAAAACAAACAAAATAGACAAAAATGTTGGGATAAAGTTCTTCCAAATACATTTCACATCTTTCTGAACTTAATGCAGATTTTTTTTTTCAAAACTCAAAAGCGAGAAATAAAATTAACTATTGCCTATTCGTTGCAACGTTAGTCTTGACCTCCGCCAATGGGTGTCGGGACTGAGCAGTCATGAGTCAAAGCCTTCCAACTCAATCTAACTGCTGATTTCTCTTAATCTAACACCCTTTCAAACTAAAATTTTAACAATATCTCCTTCCTATAAGGGTTAGTTCTCCTTTAAGAACAAAGGTTCTGCCTTGTCTCTATTGCTCAATCCATATTGCTTTAAAGATGTTTGAAATGAGCATTTGGAGTAATTACTCTAGCCTTAATTTCTTCTTTTGAAGAATGTTTGAAACAGATGGTTACTTATTAATCCGTTTCAGGTTCTAAGGCAAGTGACTCATCTTAGAACTTCTACAAATTTGGAGGAAAAGAAAAGGAAAAAAAAAAAAAAAAAAACCTATAGCTCAGCCTAGTTTTGTAACCAAGACCATAATTGCAACCAGCATTCAGAATGTTTAACTCTGTAACTAATTTTTGCTACCCTTTTCTGTGCATGTTTTAGGATAAAGTATAGTAATTTTGTAAAGTTGATAACAGAATTATCATGGTACATTACAAAATGAAAAGTTAACCATCTTAATTCTACAAAAATGTTTTCTTTTCATTACTATCCTACTAGGTTTCAAATATATACATATTAATTTTCAAGATTGAGTGTTCTGATGCTTAAATGTATTTGTTGTATCAATATCTGCCAACTCATCCTACTTTGATGAATTAGATACAAGCATGTCAACAATCACCTTCGATCTCCATTTGGTGACTTGACTAGGCCAAGCAATTTTTTTTAGAGGTAGCTACAACATAAACACACATACACAACTGAGCCAAGAAAAGAAACACCAAGCAAAAAGGAGGAACAAAAGAGAAACAAGCCCAAAAGTTTCTAAAACATAAGCTAATAAAAATCTTTCAAAATTATTGGAATTACTCAATTATACTTTATTCTGATTACTCGAATCTGCAATGAAGCATAGATGAGTAAATGGTAGAAAAATAAAAGCGGAAAACAACAAAGAAATTATGGCAACTTACTGAAGAGAAGCTTGTCTAGACTCTCATTAGTGACATACTCATATACCAAAAGCTTTTCCATGCCATGTGCACAGTAACCCCAAAGATTCACAATATTGCGGTGCTGCACACGAGCTAGCAACTTGGCCTCATTCTCAAACTCCTTTTTACCCTGATTTGAGCTATGAGATAACTTCTTCACTGCAACTTCTCTTCCATCATCCAATTTCCCCTACAAATTAAGGAACAGCCATCAACTTGGAGAAATTCCTCACTTTCTTGGTTGATTAACAGAAGACATCAGCATTTTGAAACCAGAAAACTAATTGACAACAACATGATCATAAAGCTTGGTGAAAGTTCTGATAACTGGAAAAGACAGGTTTAAAAAACCAACTGCACTAACAAAAAATTCTAGCTTCTTTTGAAATTTCAATTAAAATTTTGTATGCTTCACCTACTTTTTTCTAATACCTGAGATGAGATAAATCCAAAGGGGGAAACAACTCAATGGTTTGACTGGCTTGAGTTATTAGACAAATTGTTCATTCTTTATCAAAGCTAATAGTCAAAATGGGATTCTCAAGTATTTTTAGGACAAGGCATCTTCATTATTTGCGGTTGTTCATGTTTTTCATATGCAAAAGTTGAAACTTTGAATACCTAGAAAAGTAGGAGATTTCTCCCTAAAAGAATCTATAACAATCCATTGTATCATCTCAATTATATTCTTACTGTAAACAAAAGAACTATTCGATGAATCAAAAAGCCAATCAAGTTCAGCAAAAGTTTCCCTCTATTTTCTAGGTAACCAAACAAGAGTTTCAGCAATGGGAGCTTACTCTGTAGACAGGCCCAAAACCCCCTTCACCAAGCTTGTGATGAGGGTGGAAATCTCTGGTAGCAGCAGCTAAAATCTCGAAAGGGAAGTGCTTTTGCTCTTGTTGTGCCATTTTCTCCAAGTCCTCGTCATTTTGGCCCCCTGATCACAGACCAAAAAAAACCCAAAGATCATCAAACACGTAGAAAAGCACCGAACTTTGTTTTTCAGTTTTATTCATAAAAACTGTTTTTTTTTTTTCATTTACCTTTGTCTGAGTTGGACTTGAAAGGTTTGATTAGATTATGAAAGAAATTCTTGGATTTGTTCATGGGTTTTGAAACTTGGTAGTTGTGAAGTTTAGAAAAATAAACCGTGAAATGAAAAAAAAAAAATCTGAAGAGTGGAACTAATACGATCTTGGGAAAAGATTGGAGCTTGAAGAGCTCGGAGGAAGACAGACAGGAAGGTGGAAGATTGGTTTTGAAATTTTAATGAAGACTTTGAGGTACCATATTATTTGTTTGTCTCGTCCTTTTGTTAGAAGTGGGAAAAGAGATATGTCAAGGAATAGAACGTGTTGACTAAGTGGTTGGCACCTGTCCATTTCTTTTGTTTCTATGGTCAAACGACATTTGTGATTTATGATGCAAAGATAAAACACAAGGGCATTTTTTTGCATGCAAAAGACGTCAATAGTTACTGATATATGTAATATGTTATGATTTACCGATAAAGTTAAGAGTTTTTTTTTTTTTGCATTTAAAAATTTATCAAAAATGTCATGTTAGGATAATCAATGATACATAAATAAAGTTAAGGGTCATGTCAATACTATAATCGAAACAAATTTAACACCTTCAATAACTTAATTAAAATTAACAAATTGACATAATCAAAAACTCAATTTATATAAATTATATTGAAAAATTGAATTGCATATTTGATGAGTAAAGAGACTAATTACGCAATTTGACCATCTTAGAATTAGAAGAGCTTGATTCGGGGCTACGGATATTCATTGCACAGTCATCTTCTTTACGCGTTAAGCAAAGCAAATTCATCACGGAAACATATGGGAAAATTTTGCTTTCCTTGGAGAATATTTGAAGTGATAATGACAGCCGGTGGATGTCTTTTGGTAATTTCGATGGGAAAGAGAAACTTGGGCATATCGAGAGGTCTAAATAAATTTTCTCCAAAATTACATAGGTCTAAGTGAGGTGACCTTAATTAGCTTCTGTCACTGTCTATAAATTTATGGACGTATAATTGATGGTTTTGATTTTTCTCCAATTATTATAAATGTTTACTATAATTATCAGTAATGGTTTATATTTATATTAGTTCATGTTTACAAGCATATAATATAAAGAAATTAGGAATTGAACCTTAATATTGTTGAAATTCAATTTTTAATGAAAATGAGTAACTTATGAATTATTTGGATTAAGTTTGAATTATTATTAAAACACTTTTTTTTCTATAAATAATCGAAATTTTAAATTTTCTTAATAGAAGTTTTATGGCATAGTTCTAATTATTAGTAATTTTTAAGAAAAAAATAATTTAAGATTTTTTTTTGAAAGATTACATTTGTTTATTGTAGATAGCCGTCTCTCATCTTATAATGTTAAATATAATCATAACTGGTAGTATCTTATGCGTTGTTGCGGTTCAATAATAATAACAATTAAAAATGATTTGAACATACTTTGAATAATTATAGAGTTTTAATTTATAAATTGAAAAATCAAATTAATTTATGGAGTTATACAATCAAAAAAATAAAAAGATTTTTTGAAAAATAAGAGAATAGTTTATTTATAAAATTGACACTTGACATATTTGAAAAAAACTATAAATTTAAATAAAATTATGTTAGATTTTAACAGTTGAAATGCCAAAGACACATTTAAATCATGCCTTGTCTCATTGGGCAAAAAATTGGGGTTTGATGGTATCCAAGACTAAGAGGAGAGTTTTTTTGCCCCAACAAACCGCCAATAGTAGTCCCAACCAAAGGTGAAGTATGGACGTATCAAGTGGCGTTCAGGTCTCGCATCGAACAAGCTTCCTACATGACAAAATTTGGGTGTATGCTTAGCTTATATGAGAATTTTTGTTAATTTAAATTAACGCTATATCCTATAAAAAAAAAAAAAAAGCTCGGACTTGGGCAGAAACGAACAAAACACACTTGACATTCAATTTGGATGATAAGAGAAAAAAAAAAAGTGAAAGTTTAAGCCATTATATTGATAGGCAGATGAATTGTTTATTAAAGAAATTGAGAATCAAAGAAGAAAGTTCAGTTACGTTGCCATAAGTCAGTGTTTATGGTCATAAAAAGTGAGGGCTTGGAGAAATAAAATAAAGGGCAAAAGATGATGAATACTCCAAGCAAGAAAAGTCTGGGGATTAAAGAATTCCTTGCCTTGGAATTGATCGATGAATTTGTCACGTGCAGCTATTAGAAACTTTCGTTCCGTTTATTTTGTTGAAATTGATTTTTTAGAAATATTTTTTAAAATATATTTATATATTTTGAAAAAATAAAATATTTTTATTATTTGGATAAATTAATAAAAAATATTTTTTATTATTTGATTATTTTTTGAAAATTTTATTTTTTTAAATAATATTAATATAATCATTAAAATATTAAAATTATTTCCTATTAAATTATATTAAAATTATTAATAGTCAATAATAATTATATTTTAATAGTATTATTAAATATTAAAATATCATATGAATATAAAAATAATTAAAATAAAATTATTTATTATTCTTTATATTAATATTTTAAACTATTTAAATTTGTATTACTATTCTTAAAATATTATTTTTATTAATATTAAAATAGTAATATTTATTATTAAAATATTTATACTATTAAAATACTTACATTTTATATTAAAAGTATCTATTATTAAATCATAATAGAAATCTTTTTTATTTATATTTATTTTTAAAATAGTAATATAAATATCTTAATAAATAAAAATATAAAATTATATATTTTAAACTAACAAATATTAAAGAAATTATTAAAAATATTCATATTAAGAAAATAATATTATTAGATTATTTAACATTAATAATTAAAATAATAAAAATATTATTATATATGTTATTATTTATTATTAAAATAATAATATAATACTATTTATTATTGAAATACTAAAAATATTTATGTTTAATAATATACAAAATAAAAATATTTAAAGTTGAAATATCAAAAGACTTTTAATGTTAATATTTTAATTTTTAATTAAAATTAAATAAAATATTTTTATTAATATAATAGTATTTTAAATCGAATCAAATCAAGTTCAAACTTAAAATATTTTATTCAAACTCTTATTTGAGTAAAATTAAAAAATATTTAAAATAAAAATATTCAAAAACTTTTAATATTAATATTTTAAAATTTTAAGTAAAATTAAACAAAAATATTATTTATTAATATAATAACATATTGGGTCCGATCAAATTAAATTTAAGCTTAAAAAAAATTATATACAAAATCCGATTTAAATAAAATTATGCTCAAATACATCGATAAGCAATTCTACTCATATATAACTATTTTTTAGAAATTATCTCTAAAAAATGACTTTATTTTTCATTTACTAGTAAGTTATTTTTCATTAATTAGTTAGTTTTTTATCAAACATATACCTAAAATTACAAAAATCATTTTTAAAAATCATTTTCTACAAAATAAACAGAACCTTCTTTTATTCTTAAACTTCTTTGATTCTTTGTACTAAAAAAATACACATGATTTTAAGATTATAATAAACTAAAAAAAATTATGTGATTAACATGTGTGTCTAGATAGAAAAATTAATAAATTAATTAACTACTAAATGAAGATGAACCTATCAATATATGATAAACTAATGTATAGAATTTAGTGGCGGGTGATAATGTAAATGTAGGCTATATATAGACACTTCAAACTTTGAAAAATAAAAAATAAATTTTTTTTATATCTTCAAAATAATTTTTTAAACATATATTTTTTTAATTCTCTAATCACTTCATTTTATTACTCAACACTTAATTATAATTCATAGCCAATCAATATGAACACAAAAAACAAAAATTTTAAATAGAATTTAATAGGAGTGTTCATAATTTAATTTTAACTTAATTAATCGATTAAATTGATTTAATTTGATCAATCAGTTGGTTACCTAATTAATTTCAATAAATTATTTAAAAAAATTTAATTTTTTTTATTTTTGATTAATTCAATTCGAAAACTGAATTAACCGCATTAATTGAATTTTAACCAAAATTTAGTAAAACTCATATATAAAACTAAAAATATATGAAATGATCAATTTCATTTCAAATTATTAGAATTTCTAACTTGATACTTTAGTGTATGAATATTTTTTTTAGATAATTTTATTTAATTTGTTTTACATATGAAAAATTAAAAACTTAAACTATAATTTAACTTAATATATTTTATTATTCGATTAATCAAAAAATTAATTGAATTAATTTCAGTCGATTAATTTTTAAAATTAAAAATTTTAATTTGATTAATAAAAATAAAATAATATAATTCGATTAATTTGATTTTAAGTAATTAAATTTAAAATGAATCAAATTGACTGAATAAATACTCATAAAATTAAAATTGGGAATTTAAAATTTTAAATTAAGAATGTAATCGATCGAATTCAAGTCGATATAATATTAAGCTCGAGTTCAAGCTTGATTCGAAATTGAAAGCTCGAAACTCGATTCGAATTTGATCGAGTTTTATTTTTTTAGTTTGAACTCGATTTGAAATAAAAATTGAACTACTTTAGTTCGTTCGATTAAGCTCAATTAATATATAAAAATAAGTTTGATTCTTATATATAAAAATAATTATGCTCAAGTTCGAGTTTGATATATTTTATTAATTAAAATAATAAAAATATATTTAAATAAAAAAACTCGATTAGGCTCACAAGCTATTCGAACTGAATATAAAAATGCTCAAATTCAACTCAATCGATGAGTTGAACTATTCGAGTTCGATTTGATAATAATTGAATCGAATTCGAATTTTATTCAAATCGAACTCAAATGACTTGTGAATAATAATGTATTATTTACACATTTAATTTAAATGCTTAATTCAATTCATCAGCTATCTAAAGTTAATATTAAAATATTTTTAACTTGACTTCCTTGTACAACTACTCATGCTCAAGTTTGATTTTTTTAATAAAGAATGTTGTAGTTTTGAAATAGAAAAAGAGATTATAAATTTTGGGATTTTAATTTTAAATTTAATATTATCATTTGAAAGTAATTATACCAATTAATTGAATTAAATTTAGAATTTAAATCGAAATGAGGACAAGTTGAATTTGATAGAGAAGAAATCAAGTTCTTGTATTTATGTAGCCTATTAGCTAAGCAGTAGTTTGACTTCACTTTATATGATGTATTCCTGAGTTTGCTGGAGAAACTTAATTGGAAGGACAATGGTATTTGCATGATTTCGGTTATATGCAATTTGATTTAAATTGAAAATTCCAGATCAAATTTATCAATCTACTCTATAAATAATTTATGTAAAGTATTCTAGATGGACAAGCACGTTGTCCATAGCATTCTTTGAAATTTTCCTCAACACATTTCAATTATAGTCCTTTATTTTCTTGCTGAACATTTCAAGTAAATTGTTTAATTCCTATTGGATTGAAAAACTGAAAGGCAGATTGAACATGTCAGATACATTGGTTCCTCCTAAAGGGTTCCTCAAGCACAGGCTCCAATAATTCCAACTCTGGTCTGACTAGCTCAAATATTAAAGTTTTGGTTCATGCACTTGAGATCATCTTTACATCAAAGCTCCAATTCATTAATAAAATGACACCTACCTAACCTTAACTTGATCATCATCATAATTAAGCTTTTAAACTGCGCCGAAAGCCGTTAAACGATGCTGATAGAATGATTAGAGAATAGCAATAGCTTTCTTCTACCAGAAAGGTGAAGGAAATAATATTTTATAGAATGCTGCCTTCATTAATTAACACATGCGAGGAGCATAAACAAGGGGCACTTTTTATAAAGTAATCAACCGATATTCTGTGTAACACACTGCAAATCCTATGATGAGAGCATCTTCTCCCAAAGTTGAATCCTGGCTTTACTAGGCTAGTCCTGGTTTAGCCATTAGTTACACTTTCTTCACTCTGGCAGATCACTCTCTTCAACCCATTCCCTGCGTGCAGTTGGCCATACAGAATTTATACACTGATGTTTTCAATTGGCACCGAAATTATTTCATGACAGCTTGATTGATGAGGCTTAGCCGCTTAGCATATGATAAATAGAAAAGAGGGCACAAAGTTTTGAACGATTAATAGTGATCTGATAGGATAGCAATGGCAACTTGTTGGCTGCACAAAAGTTTAGTGTGAACAACTACGGCGCCGCAACATCAGGTTGCTTATCATTATTTTTAGAAAGAAACATTACAGGATGATGAATGGATGATAATTGATAAAGTTGATTTGCATAAAATTGCATAAAGAGAAATCCCAGTGCATTTTTTATAACATAAAATTTGTGCAATTTGAAAGCCTGCATCATGTTCTAACAGTACCCTTAGCCTTAAGCTATTTGGATATAGTTTCAGCTGTTGTTGGCCTGTTATGTGTTGTTTTATTCCTAAAGAAAAATCAATTGTTAAAGCATCTTTGCTTCTTATATTTCACTGTTATTTTATGCTTTTGTTTTGGTACATCTACCAGACAAACTCTGTTATAGACTTTAGAACAAGGAACATGTACATACAACAACAATAAATAACAGAACCCAAACAGGATAAACAAACACTCACTTTATATACTTACAGATGGATGCATGTAGTATACAAGTAACTCAACTTTTCTCCTCAAAATAATAGACAGACCCACCAGATGATGAAATGATGCAAAAGATGAGAAGGAAAATGAGGTTACTTACCCCTTCTTTCCTTTCCCTAGAAAGATTATAAAAATATACTGACAAAAAGAGCCTCCTAGTTCTAACCGTCTGAAAAAACTAATGCTATGCATCTGGCACAGGAATCTTTGTTGGATCACTCCAGCTCTGCAGGCCAGGCCCTTTCTCACGACATACAAATGCAGCTTGTCTTTCACCACACTAGCTTGCACACACATACACTCACCATCCTCCTTTTCCTTAAAAAGGTGATGAAGAACTGAACCCACAAAAATTTTGGGATTACTTGGACACTGAAACCGGGAAATGACAGACTTTCATAATTTCAGTCCACCAAGATCACCAAGCAGACAACAGCAGAAGCCTCCCTCTCCATTAAAGGACTTCCCATTGAAAATTGTCGAAAATGTGGAACTGTATTGGCGCCTATATTGTTGAACATCGCCCAAGTTGGTGTTTTTTTTATTAGTCCTAAATTTGCAGCGGTTAAGCAACTCCAATTGAACATTCTGCAATAATCAAGAACATAAAAGAAATAAGTACCATTACAACCTAAAGATAGAAGTAACAAGAAAATATAACTCTGCGATATTAATATAAAGAACAGTAGATTAAGATTTACCGATTAGCATTCCAAGTGTATTCTGCCAAATGTAACTATATTGCAGTATCTCCAATACTCCTTACTCGGAGTTCCACACTCCTTAAATCACGAAGATGTTGTAAAATCTCTTGAAGAAGATAGATTCCTTTATCTCCTTTCCTCAAGGAGCTGATACAATGCTTTAGAAACTCCCTATCTGCCTCAAGTGCTTGTAGTCTTTCATAAACGTGATCCACTTCTTCCTCAATAGCAAGCTTTTTGCTCTCTAGTTCAGAGTTGGCTGGTGAGTAATGTTGCAAGCCAACAGAATCAAAGCCATTTTTGTGTCCATTCAATATTCCATCTTCAGTTTCTGCATCAGTGGCATCAAAAAGTGGGAGAAGTCTCTTTGCCTTTGTAGCCACGAGTTTTTTCTCTTGCTGATGTTTCCCATTGACTGCCTTGAAATGGCCATTGGCAATCCCATTTGTTTCATAGCTGAAATCAGAACTCTCATGGAAGCCATTACCATTTTCTTTATACAAATATTTAACAGATTTTATATCCTCAAAATGTTGTTCCTCTTCATCATTCAATGAAACCAATTTCTCTTCCAAGACCTTGAGCTGCTCTAGAATTGACAGCCTTTCTTCCTCGAAATTAGCCAATGACTCCTCCAAATACAGAACTGCATCAGCAGGGGTATTCTGGTTGCTTTCCTCTAGATGGTTGTCCAAGCTATCTTCTTCCTTTGGTTCATGATTCAGATCAACTGATAGTCCATCACTATCCTCAGCATTGCTGCAAGATGCAGAAGTTGCACTCCTAGTGCTGTCATCTTTCCTTCTTCTCAGCATTATCATTTTCTCTTTGGCCTCATAATCCTGCACCTTCCTGCGATATATCTCCAACTCTTTTTCTAGCTCTGCCTTCTCTTTCTCTCTCTTGATCATAAGCTCATTCAGAAGCTGCAAGGCTTCTTGGTCATATTCAGACTGTTCTTCCATCATCCTCTGATACTGCAAGGCTTCCATCTGCATTGCTGCCCTCTCTTCTTGAAGCCTATTTATCATTGCCATTGTCTGGTTCGCTGCTACAGCAGAAGCACTCCTTTCTTCCTCAAGTTCTGTATACAAAGCATTTAAAGCCTTCCTTTCAGCTTTTAATGCGGATTTCAACTTCTCAACAGTCAGTACCCCATCAGCGCCCTCAATGTCACTAAAAACACTTCCATCCAATGAATCTTCCATTCCTGATTCTCTTCTGTCAAGCAACAGCAACTTCTTATGCAGCAGGTGGAGGCTGTCTATAGAAGTGGGTGTATCAGGAACTTTATCTTCTTCAATCTCAGTAAGCTCTGAATATAGTGATAAATTGTTTTTTATTGCTTGGTCACATGTCTCAACTGTTATAGTTTTAGACAGTATAGTTTCTTCATCAGCATTCTTGGAGCCTAATGTAAAAGGAACCCATCAAATAAAAGATTAAAAGTTAAAGACAATTCTAAATTTGAAATTAAGGTTTACCATGGTCAGCATCTGCATGCAATTGAGAAGAACTGATGGAGGGATCTTCTTGTGTGCATTCATACAAATGTTGCATTTGAATATCTTCAATCGGTTCATGGTCAGGAATATCTGTACCTATTGAGATCTCTGCTTCAATTTCATCATTTTGCTCATCGGAAACTGCATAAAATTGACATATTGTTCAAACTTTTAATCTTAATAATTCAACAATGGACATTAGGTAAAACTCATATTAAATTGGATTAAACAAGTACCTTGATTAACATCTAGATCCATTTCCCCTTCTCCTGTTACTGCATTTCCTTGATCATCAGCTTCATTCAAAGGGGTCAGAGTTGTTTGAGTGCTAGCAACTTGCTCGACTTCCTCCTCCGTCAATTCTTCCTCTCCTGCATGTGTTGAAAAGCTCTGCTTCTTCTCATTGGACTCCAGTGATTCAACTACTGCAACACTGGTTTCATCCTCACTCTCACGGATTGAAAGCAATGTCACTTTCTCTGCTGAACTGCGCCTATTCTCCACAACCAGTTCCACCGGTGTCCCACGATGCAAACCAAAATCCAAAATAACATCTCCATTACCAGAAATACCTTGATCTTCCTCTCTAAACTTGTATATTCTTTGGCTTTCTGCAGTAGTAGAATCCATCAATTCAATTGGAATCAAATGACAGTCATCCCCCTCGATGTAGAACTCCAGATGCTTATGTAGGATTTCAGGAGACTCCCCTTTCCTACAAGCCACTTGAGTCAACACCTGGTCATCCATTGACACATTTAAGTTTCCTTCTTCTTCTTCTTCTTCTTCCATTGATATTTGATCTTTCTCTATAACCACATCATCTTTACCATCTTCATTAGCAGCCATTTGGTTGCAATCAAAACTAGAAATAAAACATGAAAAGTCCTCCTTTTCCAATTCTCTTCCTTTAACACCCTCATTATCACCATCAGAAATGATCTCAACTCTATTGTTTTCTTCAATCCTCCGTTCATTTTCCTGATAATCACCCACAAAATCTGATCTGATTCCATCTAAAGCATTACCTTCATCTGCAATATCATCAACTCCTCCAGCTTCAGTAATTAAATTTCCTTTCTGGGGATAATCCAAAACCTCCCAAGAAGGCTTAATAAGGAGGTAAGGAAAATTCCACTTTTTCTCGAACGTGACACCACAACAAGAACACTTGAAATTCTCTTCACCATTTTCTATCACTTTATCACTATCATCCTGGATCAAACCAACCTGCTTCATCCATGGAAAAAAAGCGAACTTCTTTGACAAATCAAAACAATCCGACCGCGATGAGGACAAGCACTCCTCACACATATCTTGAGATTCTGCTAGTTTCCGATGATTTGAACAATAACCCAATTCAGAAATCTCCTTGGCATGATCATCACACACAAGATCCCTACAAGAATTCTTGTACTTTGATGGCTCGAAGATATGATCAAGCCTAGTACACCAAAGGCAGGGCCTTTTTAGACCAAAATAATCAGCAAATTTGATGATCAGGTAAGAAAACAGAGAATTGAGAAGGAGAAGAACGATCAAAATCCATTCTAGTAATGCATAGACAAGAATAACAGTGATCCTATTTGTGTTTTTATGCAACATGGTTGCAAACTTGTTGGCTGCCATTAATGATGCTTTGTTTCCTGCCATGTACAGAGAGATTTAGGAGTTGTCAAAAGGGACTAAACAGAAAAAAAAAAAAAAAGCCAGTTGTCAGGTAAGAAGAATATGAAGGACGTTTTCAAGTTGAAAGAGAAGAAGCGAGAGTTTGGAGCTTGAAAAAGAAGGGTAATTGAAATGGCTTTCAATAAGAGATAGAAGCGAGAGATGAAGAACAGTAGAGAGGAAGCAGATGGGGATGTGGTTTTATTTAGACTAAAAAAGGCAGTTTGAATAGGAATGACGGCCTAAGGAGACTAAAAGAAGACGAAAATAATTAATAAACATTTCCCATATACCAAAGAAAATACCATTGAAATTGAGGCATCGAGACAGTAAATAAAGGAATATTTTTTTCCGAAGCATCAATCTATCAAATACTTTTTGACAGAAATCAAGTAACCATTAGAATCTCAAACAACTAAAATGGAATTTTGTGGAAAGAAAGCAGATTTGATGTTAAGGAAAAACATTCTAAATGTTTTGGGTGATAATTTTTTCGATCTTAAGCCTAATTGAAAAGGATTAATGGATTGATGGAAGGGTAGAGAGTAGAGAGCAAGGCCACCCCCAGTTTTCCTCTAGTCTGGTTTTTTGTTTGGGCAAACAAAATGGGGTGGCCCACCAACCTTACCAATTAGTTGCTGGACCACCCTCAAAGTTAAAAGTGTGGGGTCCATTTGGAAGCCAGGTTGCCAGCTTCACCATGCTTTATGCAACTCTCTTGTTTTCATAAATCTTTGTGTGTGTAACTGTGCTTTTTTTTTTATCCGTAAAACTTTTATTTTCCCTAACTGTACCATCTTATTCCTACCCTACATGAGAAAACAAATACACTAACAAACTCAATTTCTTGCCTTTGTTTCCTTGTACTTATTTCGGTAGATTTCTCTTCTGTTTACAAAATAGTACTAATTTTACCATATAATTTTGTTTATTTAAGGTTTAATGATAAAAAATAATACTAGTAGTAGTCCATTTTGGTAACTTTTTGACCTGCATTAAAGCAACCAAGTCCAATTAAGAAAATTTTCCTCAAAATCTTCTCACTGAATTACACATGGAGTTGATCTTTATTCATGAAATCAGAAAGCCTTAAGTTTTCTTTGGTAGGCCAAGGCTGCACCGTCCTCACCCACCCCATTCCTATATCTGCTTTTTACCATTGAAATTGAATCTTATAAATTTCGTTTAAGACTATTAATAGCATTTTCAGAATACATGTATCTGTAATCATAGTCATGTATTCAATACAAATAGCGATGGATCTTAAAATATAATTTAGAGAGACAAATTACTAATACATAATATTTTTTTTTTATTTTTTAAGATGTATTTTATCATACTTATTAATATATATATATAGACAAATAATATATCAATAAAAATATGATACGAGCATAAAATTATAAAACAAAATTATTATTATGATAATTTTATATTTTTAATAATAATATAATTTACAACTAACTATTGAATTACTAATTACACAAAAAAATTTTATTTTTTGACAATTTAACAGTGAAATAAAAATGTGAATAAATTAATCATTAAATATTTTATCAAAATAAGAATATTATATATATACTTCTAAAAGAATGAAGATGAAATTTTGAGACTAAAATTTTGGTATTTTCTTGTCTTTTTATAAAGTAGTTCAAATATGATTTTTTTTGTTGAAAAAAAATTATAATGTGTGATAGAGATTTAAAATAAAAATAAAAATAACAAATAACAAAAAAAAAAAGTTATTAACAAATATAAATGTGAGAATTTATAAGTAATAATTATTAGATATAATAAATAAATAAATATATGTGTAATTTGAACATGACTTAAATTTTAATACATAAATTTAATTTTTAAAACACAAAAAAAATAAAATTAACATTTTTTTGGTTAAAAGGCCCATTTAAATGTATTTAATACAAACATATATACATATTAAAGAGGTTTTAAAACATTTGGGGGCGAAGGCCTCCTCAGGTTTGCATTACGAACCGCTGAATACAAGGCATATTTCTATTTTCTAGATGTAAATTAATTAGGCCAATATTTTATAATGCCTTAATCTTTTCCAGGGAACCTCACTTTTCTACTTTGCCATGCTTTTGCTTTAGTCAAGCTTACACAAATAGTGCTAAATGTCTCTTTTTTTTTGCCCCCACTGGCTTTCAACTCCTCAAAATCCCAATTCCAAGTTAAAATTGAACAAGTAATTTAACCACTAAAGATGATTTTGTTCCCTCTTCTCTACTTTAAATTGTATGATCAGACAAATAAATTTTCAGTTTAAAGGCTATGGGATTCCAGCTCACAGGAGAACTCGTAATAAAGTAAACTAAAACAAAAATACACTTTTTGGCTGAAATTTTTTAACAAACCAATTTTAAGTTTTTTTGACCAAAAGGGCAGCAAGGGGTGATCCCACAAAGGGGAGCTGAAAAATTCTAGTAAACCCTTTACTTCTGCAATCAAAATAAGCTGCCATTCATTGTTGAAGGCCTCTACTCTTAGGCCATTGTTTGGAATATTATTTAAAAACAATCAAAAGAATTGGACTTGTTTTTCACATGAAATCCTGCATCTTTCCACAGTCCGAGCTTAAGCTCAACTTTGAATTGTCTAAAATCATGAGCCACACCACACTTCAAGTTGTTGAATTCTTTAATCCAAAAAAAAAAAAAATCTAATAATTGACAAGAAAAAGAGGATTATAATAGAATTAGAAAGAGATAATCCGATTGTGATATCGTCTTAATCGAATGAGGGACCCTTTGAGCATCATCCCACACGGTTCCCGTGGTTTCCAAGACATTCATCAACCAAGAAAATGTGAAAGTATATTTTGCTTAATCTTGTACGATAATCATTTAAGGGTCCCTTGTTCTTCATTCCAAATGATAATCAATAAAATTTATTTTTAAGCATTGTTTAGGAGAGAAGCCATGGTTAACAGGATTGAAGCATGTTTCTACAGACTATGTTAACAAAAATCTTTGTATAGAACAGGACTCTATTTTTTATATGCGATTCTTTGTATCATAGTCACCATTGGTTAACACGGTCTTGATGTAACAGTATTTCTTCTTCTTTTTATTTATAAGAAAAAGAATGTTAAATGGAGCAAAAGGAAGGTTTCATAAACAGTAAGTAGAGAATAGAGATAGGAGCAGGGCTGAAGCATCATATTAGCATATATTTCAGTTTGAGATAAGCAACAGCGATAGTTGAACTGTCCAAATCTACAACTATTCCAATGTACAGACAAATTGCTTCTCCTCAAGGACTTCTTGGATTTTTCAAGTACTAGCTGCTGCACAAGCTTAATTTAATTAGCTTATTTTAAATATTTTTCAGGGTCATTTCCTCATTTTTGCTTTTTATTCAAACTATCAAGGAACGTGAATTTGAAGCAAAATTTTTTGGTGATATTTTAATCTTTTGAGTACATTTCTCTCCTTTTGATGAAAAGGAAAGTCTTGAATTCAAATTGATGGGAAAAATTAAAACTGTGATACTTTAAATTGAATGGATATAATAATGAGACACTGAGGTGCATGTATGGACATCAAGCTGAACTGAAGGAGACAAGGAAAAAGTCATGATGCAAAATGCAAATATGAATAGCTATATAAATTTGAAGTAAATGATGGGCCAAAATTTGACTGATTATAAAATTCACCTACCCAATTAGTTACAATAACTTATACTTCATTACAATGTACAAGGTAGAAATATCTATTTGGATTTGGAGTCGCAGTTCCTTGATTTTAACAAAATGCCAGGTTATTAAATTATGTGGAGAAACAGAAGAATCTTGATTTCCAGCCTTCGGCCCCAGGCCTACACACTTGGTTTGGATATTGCTCCTGCTCCTCGACCAACTTGATTGGATAATGCTAAAAATGGTCCTGCTTTGGCCTTTTTTATTAAAAAAAAAAAAAATTGGATTCAGTTCTAGTGAAGAAGCGGCTAATTGGGGATAGAATTGTTGTTAGTATATTATATTGGCACAATTTTTTGAAGGGGTTTCGTCTTGAAGGGTCTCTCTCTCTCTCTCTCTCTCTCTCTCTCATACTATTTTAATGATTTATTTGATTTGCTGATTAATTTCTTCTGTTGAATATAATAATTACAATGTTATATATATATATATATATATATATATATTATAGTCAATGAAATTTTGATTTAGTGATAAAGAGAGATTTTAAAATATGAAAATCTTATGTTCAAGTTTTATAATGTGCTGATTTTATTCAACTTTAGGTTAGATTTATCCAATTATTTATTGGTTAATTCATTTATTTAATTTAATTCAATAATTTTTATATGAATATAATGTTTAATTGTAATTATAATTTTTTTACTTTAATTTTAAAAAAAATGTATTTGATTATAATTTTGCATTTATCAATATAATTTCATAAAATAATAATTATGGAAATATAAAGTTTTCTCTCGAGCCAAGTAATTAAGTGATACATAATTTACTATAATTAACCAAACCCCTAAAAGAAGGCCCGAGGACACTAAACAATAGAGTATATTTTCACTGTTTCAGTGGTTCACTGATTGGGGAAATTATTCATTTTGGAAATGCCACTTTCCAAACCTATGATTTAGTTATATAACAAATTGCAGATTGGCCAAATATCAACTGCTGTTATTGTCTTGATTTGCACTTTCAATTCTAATAATGAAAAATCTAGGTTTTTTTAAATTTATGGAAGAAAAAATCTAACTAATCATTTAAAAGGAATTAATAAACAATAGAAAAAAAAAAAGAAAAAGAAAGAGTATTATATTTAAATGTGATGATTTGTATATTTATATCATATAAAATATTAAAAATTGTGTATTTATATTATGTTTTATATAAAAATTACATATCACAATTTATGTCAATACAAAAAAATAAAATATATATTTTTTTATTTTGTTAAATCTATATTTAATTATTATTAAAATTTTAAATTATATTATTTTTTATAAATTATTTATATTTTAATAATATCTTGTTACTTTATCATATTTTAAATTACTTAATCCACCCTCTAATAATGTGTCGCAGCATACCCTCTCTCAGAAAAGGAAATATATATGCAAAAAAAAAAAAAGTGCAAGCATTTTCTCTCCCCGACAAATTGAGGAAAATTAAAACTGTTGACATTAAATAAAAATCAATGGCAGGGGCCAGAATGTATCTTTGGAAGAGAAGAAAATAGTAAATTTGGGACCGATTTAAACAGAAAATTGGTTCCAAGAAATTGTTACCAACAACAATGAAACCCCATTGCTCAAAATCCAAGGCAAATTTGTCCTCTCTTTATGAACCATAGCCCTCACAAACCTTGCTTACATCTGAAGTCTAAGACCATTCCTGGTATTCCAGGCCATGGCCGTGCCAGGAGAAGATTAGATAATTGGCCCCCCTTGCATTTTTGTTCTTTAATGTATACAATATTTCTAGGCATATATGGGAAGAAAAATTCATCAGTCTTAGGTTTCTGCAAGATTCTGAGCTTTATTACTCGGTATTTTTAACAACAAAAAAGCCCCATCCATGAAAATAGAGGTATTGTATTTTATATTGGAAACTTTGGATTCTATGATTAACCGCATAAGAAAAGCTAGTACTCCATAATTAAAGAAAACTAGCTGTAATAAACAATATGATTCCGATGAGAAGTACAAGTAAAGATACAAAAAAAAAAAAAAGGAAGAAATTAAAGAAAAAGAAGGTAGTAGAGAAAGAATTAAGACACAAATGGGAAGAGTGATAGTAATGATGGTGAATTGAGAGCGATTAGAAGAGGTGGGGCAAGAACCCCTTATTTCCTTTTGCTTTTTTGCCTCCCTTTTCCCCTCCTATTCTCACTCTTCTTTTGCTTTTTCTTCCAATCTGCTTCACCTTTTGAAATTTCTTTCAATCTTTTACCCCTTCTCCATCTCAAAAAGCAGAAGCAATATATATAATATACCCTAATCTGGTTTGTGAAATCATTGACCATGGATGAATAATTTCTTATATATATAGAAATACTAAAATGTCTAACTGTCCAACTAATTACAAATGATAAATGCAGTGAAGATTGACTAAATTAGCATTAACAAGAACAAAGAAAGAGATTACAGGGTTTTAGACTTTTTTGCATATAGTGTGCTCCCAATATATAATGGTTTAACTTGAATGAATATGTACATTAATGTGAACCTAGAGTACATGGCAAGGATAGACAACATGCGCAACAAAAGGGTTTTCCTCAATGAGAAACATAGAGCATCATTAACCCTCAAACATGCACACATAAAGCACATGTGGCACGGGCTTATGAGTTATGATAACGTTCCACCACCATCCCTCGCTTGTTTTTGGCAAAACTAATGGTTAATTTTCACTTCTTCATATTCCCACCAAAAAAAAAAATCACGTCAGTAATCTCAATCATTTGAGATCTAATTTTCGCCTTAAACTGTGTAATGCTGCCCTGTAGGTTGGGGTTATAGTTGGAGTTTTTTTTTTTTACTATGAATGCAGGTTTAGACAATGAAGTGTACTGAACTTGAACATGCTCCTTTAAAGTTCAGACTGAGGCATGCAGGTAAGGTGACTCGATATCTAGAGTCCAATTGTAGTCATCAAATTTCAAGCAGCGGAACATTCACTGCTAAAGCATGCAGAACTTGCAACGTGCTACTGGACCCACACATTGACTGGTTAGTTCCACGTAGAAAAACATGAAACATGACAAATGCCTCTTTATTCTTTTCAAGTCTTTGTTTTTACGCTCCACATATTAACTTTTAATTGGATAAATCATGATAATGCTATCCTTTGGTATGATTCGCAGTCCTGGGTTGGACAAACTTGATTCTCTTTAGATGAAGATGAAGGCTCAGATTTTGTTCTTGCATGTCATTTTATCAAAGGAAAAGGGAAATTTCCTTGGTGAGAAAGAGAGATCGGAGAAGAGCTAAAGCATGCCAATAAATCTCAACCTTAAGAAGTCTAGCTAAATTAAACTTGAATGGACTTATACCTATTAGTTTATGGACAAATATTTAGTTGCCCTCGACACCCTTCCTCACCCTTCTCTCTTTTTTTTTTTTTTTTTCTAGGGGATCTTTTGGGTTGGCAACATGATTTGAGAGACTCACCATTTCACAATTGTGTTCCGAAACGCCCATCACACGACAACTTCGCTTTACGACTGAACCCCTAAGCATCTAGTCATAAAATGACAATAAGCGCAACGCAGTGAGATCTCGACGCTGCCAAAGGAGCCAAAGCCAGTCACTCAAGAATTAAAGAAAAAGAGGCAGAGAGTCGTCAAATTTTCAAAATTACTTGTAGTTTTCTGAATTGTATCAACTAGTCATTATTACATTTTAACTATTCACTCAATGACTTTGACAACCGTACAAATGTAAGACTGGTGCTGAAAGCCATTCATACTGTTGGCAAAACAACCTACACACTTTTCTCACCCCCAAAAGACGCCGAAACAACTGCACCAACCAAAATACACCAATTGAACTCCTAACATTTAACATTACAATAGGCCTGTGCTTCCAAATGGATTATTGGCATGTGGTTGACCAAGAGGGGCCATTTGGTTCACCGGAAATGCTCCGAACCCTGCATCGCCAAATGGATTTGATGGGTTCATCATCAAATGTTGCTGCTGTAATGGCTGCTGATAGGTAGGCTGGTATGGACCAAAAGGATTGTTTTGCTGTTGAGCCATTGCTGCCATTTGAACTACTGTAGGGGGAGCAATGTTATTTGACATGACAAATGGGTCTTGTACCTCAAATGGGTTTCGAGCTGCAGCACCATATACAGGCTGCTGAGCTCTATATGCTGCTTCATTGTACAAACTGTTGAGAGTGAGTGAGTCCAACCCACCAGCCTGAAAATTATAGGCAAAACAAATTAATTAGACAATTAAGATAGTTTGCTAGCAGCTCAGAAAGCCCTTGATGTATTTACACTTAGATATGTAGATCTGTCTTTCAATTTACATGTATGGTGTCCATAAAATTGAATGATAAACGAAAACCTAATCTTAAAATGCTGGACGAAATGAAGATACTTGAACTAAAACCATAGGTAAGAAGCCCTAATTCCAGAAAAAGTAAATAAGTCCAGAAATAGAAAAAAAGAAAATAGTAAGCAGGTGTCTCTTTTGAACAAATATACATATTTATATAACTGGTAATTTTTCAACCATATCCCCACCTTCAATCATCCCAAGCCTTAGCCAATATATTGTCGTATTTCCCAGACAACAAAAATACATAAGAACAAAATAAGAAGTGAAAGCACAATAAGGGCATACCAATTGCCTTTCAGTAACTGCAGAAACATCAGTACTTGGAGTGGTGACAAGGGCGAGTTCCCATCCAGTAGGATCAAAATCTTTTGGTTGACCAGCACGGGAATTAAATGTTGGAGCGGTACCTGCAAAATAAAAAATTGCACCTTCTTAGCTAATCGTGGCAACACCAAAGACAAGAATGGTAGACATCAAACAAGGGCAAAAAAGGCGTAAGAAACAAAGTTTACCAGATTCAATTGGAACTATGGCTAGAGCTAAAGCATTACTTTCCTCAATTGCTGATGCACTGGGTACAGAATAATTCAATCCCTGAACCCACCAAAAGGCAATCAACAAAAAATGAAGTAGACAAATAGGATACAATATAAAATTCCAAAGGACACATTACCAGTAAGTCTCCAGTGTCCATGTTGGTCTGAGGTGGAGGAGGAGCAGTCTCAACACCGGAAACTCCAGCATTATCGGCAGGCGCAGATGGCTCAGGTTCATCATTGGATAATTTACTATCTTCTGAAGGACCTTCCTCAGGTCTGTATGTTAATTGAAGCTGTATAGAATGATACAATTAGTTCTAAAGCATATATCAGCTCAAAAAAAATGCTGAATTCCAAGGTAATTTCAGAATTATTAGTTAGACACAAAAAGAGAGCAAAGAGGAGGGAAAGAGTTTCAAAGGTCTTCCATTTTATGGATCCCAATATTGAGAAGCAAATTATATAAATCGACTTTTTCCATTACATTTGCAACTATTCATGTTTGCACTTACCATCTCAACTTATATTTGACTTTAGCTCCTCTAGCTTTGATACCACTTTTATAGCATATTTTCATTTTTTTTTTTTAAAGATTAGAAAACCATCTCAAGCAATTTTCCTCATATTTCCCAGTGTTTATTTTACTTCTATCCTCTAATAGGTACACACATTTCTTTTCCTATGTAATCACTCATTTGCCTCTGCATTCTCACAGCAGAGATGCATTGACACTCATCTTTAACTTTTTCACACAACAGCCAATAATTGACTGATTAAAGCACAGCCGAACTTAGACAATTTTCTCTTAACTCACAGCTAGAATATTCTTATCATAAAACAATACTAATAATTCTTTTTCACTCCTCCACATTTTATTCTACAAGATATTTTTGTTTTCACCTATCTATTATGGATAATGAACTCCAACTAACAAAATATCAACTTTCTGCAGTCAGTGTCATAGTTCTCAAAGAAACATAATATCCCTTCCTAGTCTTGGAATCAGTTGTAGTGATTATAAAACGTTGGAGATTTATGTATGTATGAGTGTGCATGTCTATGTGAGTGTTGGAGTATAGTAAACAGAGTACTAACCAACGGTTCTGTTGGAACAGAAACCACACGTGGTGCCTCTCTAATGTACTCTTCCATGGTAGTGAGAAAAGATTGTGGTGGCTGGAACAAAGTGTTGAATTAACATCAAAACTAATGAACACAAAATTCACAAAAGAGACAATTAAAACAACAGATCACCTCCATAGAAAGCATACCTCCCTGAGAACAGGAAACTGGAAGTTCCTAGCAAGTTCCAATCCTTTGCAAACTTCATAGAAATCAGAAAGGCTATTAGCCTGCAACATAAATATTAAATATATTTTACAACCATTATATTTAACTGTTGACATGGAGATATCAAACCAGCCACAATTACTAATCAAATGAGAAGGTAATCCAATAATCATAAAAACCAACTAAACAGATAAATATTTGACACAAATGTAATTAAAAACAATTATATCTTCACCTGCTGACCAGCTTGCTTGTATACATTAAGAGCTTTGACAGCTTCATGTCTTGGCATCTCAAAAAACTGCAATAAAATCACAACTTGAGCAGCCATTTTAAAAAAAGAAAAAAGAAAAACACCTGCCTCAAACTAGGGAGCTCTTTTATAAATAATAAAAAATAGTGTTACCTTGTCAACAAGATTGATAATTCCATCATTAATAGCACAATATATTTTAAAGCTCTCCTTCAATACCTGTAAGTTGTAATATTGCAGAGGTAAAAAATAATTTAAAAAATAAAGCAGCTGCCATTGGCAGATTCTAATCATTTTACTTATTCCCATGGGGAGGTAAAGAGATCCTTAGGAGGAAGTATAAAAATACATTTCCCACATGTTGTTCTTAACATAGAGAAAACTCTCATATAATTTTTTATAGTGCAGAGAAAAGGAGTGCAGATACAAATTGGGGTTTCAAAATCTTTTTCTTAAATCTATAATTGTGAACATACACAGAAGACACTAAAAGAAAAAAAAGACACCATAACCAATCAAATAGCTTTTTAAAATTAAGAGGTCCTGCAATCATATCTTTTATTAACATCAGTGCTTGACATGTATTTCTGTAAAACAAACAAGCTTCTTTCCCCCTCTCCCTCCTTTTCAGCAGGCAGCTTAACATGATTCTATAGGTAGCAAAATTTAGCAGACATGTTCCCAGTAATGACCCTTTCTGATGAGTTCACATATGACCTATTCACAACATAATTCAACTATAAAGATTTTGTGGGGAAGACTAGAAAGTTTGGATTTTGGCCCTAATCTTTTCATTAATACAGCCAAATTAAAGTGTATTTTCAAGAGATTTACTCAAACTTGAAATAAGAGGAGAAAGTTAGGGGTTCATAGACTCAAGGGAGTCAAAGTTATCAGAGGAATATGGATTTGTGCAGTTCATCCATAAAAAAATTTAGACACTAGGTTGAGATGTTTGAGGACTGCTTGTCCTTCCCCCTGCTTTTTAATTGTTCCTTGTCAGTGGAAAATAATTCTGTGAACTTTGTACACCTTGCACATGGAAAATGAAAAACTCTTTAATGAGACATTTAAATTTTGAATTTAACAGAAGGTGAACCCAGATTCCACTACTAGAAATTTCAGAACAAAAGCTTAAAACTCGATAAGAATCATACGTATGGTGCTCATTAACAACAAAATCACTACACCAGTTTGATAAATTTGCAAAGAACTGCTTGAAAGATATATTTTGGATGCGTACATAGAATATGATTCAACTCTTCATGAGACACTCAAACAATGAATTTAAACGAAGGAAAACATCCAGACACAACTAATGACAAATTTGAAATAAGATTTCAGGACCAGATAAGATGACACATACACATTATGAAGAAAGAGAGAGCAAACATACCAGAGCCAAAGCATACTGTATAACGTAGTTGCCTATGGCAGCACCTTCTGGCTGCAAAGATAGCAGAGAAGTCTATTAACGTCCCAGATATGATGAAACAATACGAACAAATAACAGAATCTAAACATGTTGAGGAAACAAAACTCAAAATCTACAAGATTAGCATAAAATAAAATACCTGGCAACCAATGAGACGATAAAGCAATTGCTGCAGCGCAGGCAATTGCTCCAACAATTCTTCGCTGTCCAACTCCCTGGTTCTGCTGTAACCCTGCCCAATAACGAGAACAAAAATTGCAGCAGACCATGAACCCACTAAAGGGTAAAACAAAAACACTTGTGTAATTCAATGAACAAATATTCCCAACAGAATGATACCTTATCCTGCCCCTGGGCAGGTCTTGGCAGACGCTCAGCTTCAATGTCATACTTCAGAATCCTAAAGCATTCAAGTCTTTCTTCCAAAAATAATGCATATGTACGTACCCAGGCAGAGCAATCCCATGCTGAAGGCCATATATAAAAGAGGGTGGAGGAGGGAGTAAGCAAATTAATTGGAAGTTATTACTGGCAACTGAAAGAGAATAGAGAAGCACATGCACACATATCCATACACCCATACACAAGCAAGTAGAAAGAGAGATTAAAAGCTCACCAATAGGGCTAGAATCATCCTTGAAATTAGAAAGTTGGAGAATGCGTGCTCTTTGTGAGAAATTTAAAAGCTCTTCTCTGAAAGTAGGATCACCCTCCCTCAATGCCCTATGGATAACTATAAGTGTTTTCAATGCAACCTATTGAATAATGAAGAAAGGAAAATTACAATATAAGTTCATTTACCCATATTAAAACAAGAACTAGATACTGACAAATTGTAAAACATCAATGAAACTTATTTTGTCAATTCATAATTGCTAATTATGATGCACAGAAAGACTTAAGCAATTCAAGAACCATAAACATGCATTCCCATCAGTTTAACAACTTTTCAGCGTAAACCAATACATCAATGTCCTCCCCCCCCCTCTCTCGCTCTCTCTCTCTCCAATGAATTAAGCAGGGAAAAAGGTATGATCAAAAGCACCCATATGAAAATCAATGCATAGCCAAAAATATCATACAAATAAGAGGTAAATAAAAGATGAGAAAAGAAAACAGGAAGGAAAAAATGAAAATTTTAGAAAATTGGATGAAGTATCATACATTCTTGCATAGGCTAAAGCTCATGCAAATACCAAGGGTGTCAAGGAAACAAAACACACAGGTGAAAATGTCTATTATCGATCATCAGGAAGTTTCCATTTTGTTTTACTCCCCTTCACTACTCATAAGCAAAAGACAAAAGGAAGAAAAGTTCATCAGACAGACGGTTTTAAGCAGAACCTCCATCTTTAGTGAATTGAAAGGTTGAAAATATAAACAAGAAGAGGACTATTTATCCAGTGAAGAGGCCCCAACTAGCCTAGACGTAAAGTCTCTAAAGCATTGGACCAAAGAAGTATGATTATTAAATTCTAAAGCATTGTGTACTTCTAATAATGCTAGCAACTCCAAACCAGTAGCTGCACATACAAATCCTCTCTTTCAGGCTTCAGCCAGTAAACCTTGAACAAACCACACACACAGCTCTGTGTTCTGCAGCGTACCATCAATTGGAATTTTTATATAAAATGGATTTTGCAATTTGCTACCCAGTTCCATCCTACAATTCATACCATAGCTCCAATTCTAACTATCAAAAGTAGACAACATGTTTCAGGAAAATTAGCAATGAAGTGAACATATTTGAACAAGTTAAGCTGTTGAAAATGTGCACTGCCTAAAAGGTTCCAAGGGGTGAAATCCTTTTTAGCATATGATATTTAGAAAATTCTATATTTGAAATTGATTCAGGACATGCCCAAGAAGATAATTATCAACCATCAAAAAACAGGACTCATTTGTCATATCAAAGGTGAGAATGAAAACATTACATAAAACAAATGACAATTCTAGTTGCAGTTCTAAAGAACCAGCCAACAAAGCATACAGGAGTTGATTAATAAAGCTCAACTACAAGAAACAGGTTCACGGCCACCAAAACTTCTAAATGTTTAAGTGCAAAGGTATTGAATAGAAATCTCCCACCACTATTTAGTATACATTTTGAACATTGCACATTTCCAAAAATATGACAGCAAAATATTCCAGACGATACACAGTAGAACCTCATATAATTTCATATTCACATTAATATAACAGATAGTTGAAAATCTAACACATAAACAAGCCACAAAGCGATAAGAAACTAATTTAACTCTCAAAACATCCGTGTAAATGCACATCAAGTAAAACAATTGGAAACCCCCATTTCACTTTAAAGCAAAAGCATCATCATCCAATTACAATTGATTTAAAATCAAATCAAAAACAGAAGTCTAATTAGTGTGATTTGAATCATGAAAAAATGGTATATATTACCGTCCAATTATGAGTCTTGGCCAATCGGCGGGCAAGCGCATGAATGCAATAAGCAACATCTGCTCGAGGCCGAATCGCTGAAGTGGCAACGAAGATTTCTACCAAAAAAAAAAAAAAAAAAAAACAAAACAAAAAATCAACCCAAATCCTCACATACCCAATCCCAGAAACCGAAAACCCCAGGAAATTAAATAGGATATGTAAATTCAAACTTAAAAGTCCAAAAAAAAAAAAAAAAGAAACCCACTTCTAAGATGCCTTTCTTTGGGAGGGCACTCGACATGGTTGGTAGCTTTGACTATTGCTACATCCAAATCCTAATTATAAATTCACACGTAACAAATCAAATCCAATAAAAATTTTAAATACTAAATATAGAAAAAGAGGTGTATTTAAAGAAAAAAATAAAAAAAATATACCGCGTAATCGCTGTTGACATGAGCGAGACCGACTTTGGTGGTATCTTTAAGAGCGCCATACGCTTTTCTCCATGTTTGAAGAGTCCCCATTTGTACCCTCTAACCGCTCAGATCGCTCTACCAAAATAAATAAATAAATAAATAAATGCTTCGCCCTCTTCCTTGATCTTCAATTTCTCTTTTTTTTCTTTTTTTATTATTCGCTACGTGTTGCTTGCTTGGGATTTTATTTTCTTTTCCTTTCCTTACCTTTCTCTCTCTCAGAGAGAGCCACAAAGGAAAGAATCGATCAGAGGGAAGAAAGAGAAAGGGAGAGAGTATCCAAAAGATGAGCTGTCACTCAATGCTAATCGTTCTTGATTGACGCTTCTCTGATAACAGTAGACTCTCTTTTCTACTTTTTTTTTTTCTTTCTAATTTCCTAAATAGTATGTTAATTTTTTTTGTTTAAGTAATTTCGGCCTTTTGGGGGCTCTGCTTTGGTTATGCTGTCATTATTTTTTTTTAATACGTTGAATTAAATTACATTATATGGACCGCCATCTTTTGCATTTCTTCCAATTTTAAATACTATCATTATTGTTTTAAAAAATATAAATAAATATCAACAAATAATTTATTCAATTGATTAAAATTATTTTTTTTAATAAAAATATTTTAAATTCAAATCATATTGATGATTATTTATTAAAATTATTTAAAATATATAATTTTTAATCATTTATTTTAAATTATCATATATAATATTTTAAAAAAAAAATTAAATAATTTACCTATTTCAAATCTTTTTTTAAAAATATATATATAAATAAATAAATTCTACCGCTATTGCTAAACAAAGGGAAATACATTGGTCAACATTTTCTTTAATCTTTAATATTGGTCAACTTTGACTCAACAAAATAATTTGGTTTATTAGATTTTTTAATGAAATAAAACTCATTTAATATTTGATTCAAATATTTTATAAAATTAATATATATTTTTTCGTTCAAATAACCGGCTTAATATGCCAATTCTATTTTCAAAAATAACGGACTTGTTATGATAAAATTGTTTTCAACAAGTTTGAGCTATGATCTTTATTTCCAATTTTATTGGCAGAGGATAATAAACGCACGATAATTTATTCATCCCATTTTTTATTTGAATTGTACAAAATATTATTCAAAAACTTTGATTTTGGTATATTTTCAAATAAAATTTTAATTTTTACATATTCAATTTTTTAGTTTTTAATTTCAAAAAATAAAAAATCATAAACAATAATTTTAATATAAAACATAAAACTATTGGTGTCTAAAAAAATAGCATAATTTTAGTAAGATACCCAAAAATGGATAAACAAAATTAGGAGAGAATAACAAATATTTAACAAGCACTTACAAGCTAAATCTGCTTAGGAAATACTCTATGAATCTTGCCCCAAACAATGCATGAGACTTGACTTATCATCTTTTATTTCATCAATGTCGATGCTGTCTGATGGTAGGGAAATCAATTGGCTTTGATGCAAGTTTAGCTTTTGGACGCCATAAAGTTACTTTTACGCCCAACCAATCATCCAGGGCACGACTTCCACTCAAAGAAAGAGTAATACAGGAAAGTGGTGGGGAAATGAAATGCAACAAAATCTGTCTTTTTATTTCTCTTTTGCTTGCTTAATAGAGAGTATACGGTATTAGTCTCTCAAATTTTGCACTCCCCTACACTTGGGTTTCTGGAATTTGTCTCACATGGAATTTCAGTTTCAGTACCTTGAAAAAGCAAACATGTATCAAATTTGGGTTGAGAACATTTGTTACAAAGCAACAGCTGCGATAAAAGCACTAGTAACAAATAGAGTATTTTGCTTCAAAATATAGTGCCCAATTGCAGGGACATATTTTCCTGCATAGCTTTCACCGGCAATATAAATTTGAAGGTTATTAAACAAAGGATCTAATGCAATAAATTTTGTGATAGCAATGAAAAGATGCTTAGCAACAGAAAATTTGGTCTCTTGGAATCTTTTGAGGCGTTGAAGCTACACTAAAAACCCTGTTTCAATAGGATTGTCACTGCTAAATGTTGTCAACATAATGTAAATTCTTCACAACTGATAATGACTGTTTTGGTGTCATATATAGCTTAAAAATGCTCTTTGGTAAAGCTGTAATCAGTTGATTTCTTAAGGACAATCTTTTTACCAGCAAGGGCTTTGAATAGATCTGAAAGAGTTTTTAAGTCGAGACGGACTACGATAAATGGCAAGAAATTGAGCATAAAACCTGTCACAAAAACAGTAAGGACTTCCTATGAAATTATACCAGTGTCGTTGTAGGTTCATAACACCGGCTCCAGAATAGAACAAAAATAATTTACAAGATCGGTATAACAGCCCTGAAAAACTAGTATTCGTTTTGCCATCAGACGGGCAGATTCCTCAGCAGGCGAAGTGCTATTGTCCAATGTGATCTTTGCAATAAAACAATCCTCCTCAATGCTGGGACTGCCCCAGCAGCTATAATTGCTGAATGGTTCTCATCGTTCATGCTCAGATTATACAATATCGATAAGGCTGCTTCGACCGCCCTCTCACTGCCCTCTTTAATGAGGTTCACCAGTGGATACATACCCCCCTCAGATGCGACAGCTAGAGTGGAATCCACCACCCCTTCTGAAATTATTCTGCTAAGTTCGACAACAGCATCTTCCTGTGCTTCTGGAGAAAGAGACAAATTTATCTGCTCTATAAGTCTTGGGATTGTCTCATAAAGAGTTACCTCCATGTTGATTGGATTCTCAAAATCTACATTAGGACCAGATAAAGAGCTCAGTTTAACAAGGCAAGCAGCAACCCAATCTTTGTTGTGAAGTGGGATATCTGACTTAAGAATTTTTCGGAGTAATTTAGTGAAATGGGTAGAATCTATTTTTTGGCAAAACTGCCGAGAATCAAGAAGTTTTGTTAGTAGCCTTGATGCTGCAGAGACCGCTAGGCCAGCTTCTTCAAGTTCAAGAGCATATTTGTCAGGTTCCTGACCTTCTAAATCAGCTTCCATCTCTGCCAAATATCAAAGGTATGCTAAAATAATCAATCAATAAACACATTTTCTATTAAAGAAAATTATTCCATGCTATTGGGCAAAGGCATATAAACATTTAAACTAGGCCCAGATACATACCTGGATAAACTAATTGATACTTTCCAAATCATTTCAAAGAAACTTAAAAGTAAAAGCAATGGGAAGTTAAAAAGGATTATTCCATTTCAGTGTAGAGTGTTGTTTACAAGAACAAGTGCAAGAAATATTTCTTTGGTTATGAATTGACAAGTAAAGCACTAATTAATGAAAGCAAGAAACTTAAATAGAGTAAAAACAGAAGAAACCAAGAAACTCTCATTTCAATTAACCTAATTATCAGATTCTTTATCCTTTTATGAACTATGGGGCTCAATTACATGTAGAAGTGAACAGCAACACCATTATGGTCAGTATGCACCTTCACAGGGTTAAACTGTGGACAGGCAAACATGATAAGAGAAATTTCAGTTAATCATTATAAATGTGAGTAATACGAAGGTTGCCATTTTGCAAAGTCATCTTCGGAGCATATTACTCAAACTTGAAAAATGCATAGAAAAAGAACTGCAATTACCACTTGATTTAAAAGGTCAAAGGCATGTTTTAGGAATGACCAGTCTCTCTTTCTTTAATAAGTGGGGTAACTGGCTCACAGCAAAATCCTTTTTGACAGGAAGAAGCAAAATGCATGTGCACAGAGAAAGAGAGAGAGAACTCCCTCAAAAGTAAATGGCAAGATGCAATTCAAAACTTCCAAAAAGAGTTAAAAGAGGAGCATTAGAATTAGTTGTGAAGAATCAGCTACCAGAAATGCCCAAAAGAAGTCCTATCAACTGTTATTTAAATCTAAAGAAAGATGCTTGAAATTTAGACATTCAAGCTGTGTGGCTTTAATTAAAACCACGAAATAATACCCATAAGGAAGTCGAAGATTGAGCAACAAAAACAGAAAATTAACATGGAGGTTCAATTTGCTCTGAATGTTCATATCTAAAATGGAGAGAAAAACTTAAGCTAGAGGAGCTAAATTAGGAATCATAATCCAACTTAATTGTATAATGGTTCAACATCAAATATTTTTCTCTTTTCCGTGGACCTTCACTGTCCTAGGCAGCTGAGCTGTTTATCATTGGAACTAGAAAAACATAACTGGAAAGAGCTAAATTTGGAATGAGACTCAGCCTTAATTGTATAATGGTTAAACATCACATAAAACACCTAAAAATGATTCTCATTTTTGTGGACCTTCAATATCCAAGACAGCTAAACTGCTTGTTATGGTACTAGAACATTTTTTCTCCCTTTTATCCCATCCTACGAAAACACACACATGCACATAAAGAAGGATAGGATGAAGAGATATCCTCCTTTCAAAAGCATTATATTGTAACAATTCCAAATAAGGTACTTCTCTAAAGCTCAAGTGTTTCAACTAAAAGAATATTCCCCATTACCTTTTAGAGCCTTTTGTTGAAAAACAGCATCCAGACCAGATAATATGTCTACTGTCATTATCATTTCCATGCTTGGTTCAATAATTGTCATGAATTCCAAGATAGAAGCTGCTTTTCTTTGCAGGTTTGATGGTGATGTCTTCAGAATCTCAACAAGGCGAGTAATCACAGCTGAGTCCAGCAATTCTTTCCTATAATAAGTTTCCAATATGTACAACTGGTCAGTGTAATTTTCAAGAACCTAAGGATTCATCATGAATATGCTCAGTCAAAACAGTAAATCAGTAGCCATATATGACACCTTTTGTCAAGCATTCTTTAAAAATAAAGCATCAAGACAAAAAGGGTGAAGAAGGGATGAAAACAGCCTAAACTATTATTTTTCCCTTTCTTTTCAAGAAACAAAATAAACATAGATGTATATTTTCTTAATCAGTGTTGTCAAGGGTGCAACACACGCTGTTGGTGTTAGAACCCTTATATTACTTGAGGCACAAGGATAGAAAAAAAAAAGCACTAGCCTGAGTGAAGGTGCAACATGTATATGTGTGCGTGTTTTTGTATGTGCTTATGTATATATCATTATAATAATAAACAACATAGAGCAATCCAGTTTATCATACAAAAACATGCAAAATCTTCTTTTTCTTTTGTTTGCCAATATGCATGATATCCTTATGGTCCAATGATGTTGAATGCTCAGACATTGAGAACTAAAGAATTTGATATTGTCCCCTTTTTTTACTATTAAAGGTACAGATAAAGAAATTAAAAATAAATTAAATTAGAGAGAACTTCACTCAGACGGGCTTTTGTTTGTGCCTACCGCCTTACAGAAAAGTGCACCAGGCATGCACCTGATCAAATTGGCCTCACCTGAAAGGATCTGAAAGGATCTGAGAAATTTTTGTTGTCTGGGCTAGGGTGCAGTGCCTAGGTGCATGCCTAAACACTGACCAGAACCACCAGCACCCTTAAAATAGCCATCTTTATTTTCAATTTTAGTTACTTTTCATCAAACCATTTATTTATGGGGGGAAAGAGAAAGAAAGTAGAGAATAGAGAGAAAACAGAGGGAAATGGAGAGAATCAACTTAGGCAAAAAGTAGAAGAAACTGGGAAGAAAGAGATAGAACCCAAGATAACCATGAGAAGAGGATCTACATAGAAAGAGAAGACAACAAGACGTAAACATCAATATGTTACCCAATTGATTCTTTCCAACTATCTCATCCAGATTAAGCAATCATTTAGGAACAAACAACAAGAATCCAATAGTAAACACCAGAAAGAGAAGGGAAAGAGGCCACAATGATGAACCATTGGGTTTTAAAGAAACAGACACCAGGAAGAAGAGGGAGAAACCTGGATTCCATTATTGACATGGCCCTATCTCCAGTCAATCCAACAGAAACATTAAGGCTCCTTGCAGCATCTAGACCTTTTCTTAAACCATTGACCGGTCCGTCAAAGAACTAGAACACAACAGTACACTAGGTAAGTCAATAAAAAAAAATACAGGGAAAAGTACATCTCCACTACCTGTGGCTGTCTCATTTTATAAAAACCATCTTCTATCTGTGTGTGTATCTGCATTTTAAACACTTTGGATAATTGAAGTTGCTTTGTTACCGGAAGGAGTTGCGATGTTAACATTTTTACTAAGACAAAAGCATTACAAGTAAAAAATGCAAAAAGGATCTTTTAATTAAAAAGTTGTACAACATAAGCCCTGCCAGTAACAGAGGATAACTCAAGGGATCCAAGTGTCAAAAACAAAACAACAGATGAAAAATTGTATTTTACCTATATGATGCTGCAAGAGAGGATTGACTAACCTTTGACTTCATTTCTTTACCAGGGTCTAAAATCCTAGCAAGTATATCCAAGTTCTGCATAAGCAGCAAAAATCCATGTCATAACCATTAGCAAACTAAATGTATTCCAAGTTAACTCTTGAGAAAACAAGGACAGTCTATACCTTCTCCATCAAGCTCTCAGAGATCTCTGGGTGCTTCAGATTACAAACTAAAGGGTGTAAAATACCTTTAGCTTCAAGTACCTGACAAACAACATGGCTGCAGCAAGAAACTTCAGAAAACATTTAATCTTATGTAAAAGTTAAGATATAAAGCACAGAGATGATAATACTTAACCTATCAACAAAAATAGAGAAAATGAAAGTGAACATAAGGATATATGTCAAGGATATTGGACTGATGTTCGGTGTTCAATAGAAAAAAGATTCCATAACACAAAGCTGTGGCAGTGATAATGGATACCAGCATCAATGCCTATAAGCAAATTGAGAAATCACGTAGAAAACTTTGTAACAGATATTAAGAGCACAACTTCACTACAAACTATTATATGTTTACGATTGGAACCTACTCTGGTGGGCAATCAATAGATGATGGATACACATAGACAATTCATTAGTTAATCAAGTAGGACTAAAAATGAAAGCTTCCTTCAAACCCAAACAGTAATCCTGGTAGTTAGATTTATAGAGAGGGTTCAAGAAGCATATAGGAGAGAACAAGAAGGCTCACTAAAAACGCACATCAGCAGTCTAAATTTAAACCATAGAAACAAAATGATGACTCAGTTGTCTATAGAGCTAAAGGAAGGATCAAGATCTGGATCAATGAGAACTACAAGAAATGTCTGCTCCTTGGTAGAATTTTCCCTATTTAGAACCAAAAGCATTTTCTAGCAAAACTGAACAACATGACTAAAATACCTGACAGACAACCTCTCCAAAGCATTGGTCACAGCAGATCGGACAGCAGCACTGTTGTGGTTTAAATGCCGAATTAAATGCTGGATGGCACCAGCTTCCTTGAATGAGGCCCGCATATGTTCATTGATAGATGAATCAGCAACTGACTCAGCAGCCCTTGAAATGGCAACCTCATCTTCAAGCCCAAGAATCAAAACTAATCGAGCCACACCATCCATCCATGGGAGAAGAGTAAATCGCTGATCAGTGGGGGATTCCGTCTGAGATTTTCTTTCATCATCCAATTCTATAACACCCATACGAGCAAGAAATTGTTGCCGTGCCTGTCCAAGTATTGCATTCATCTTAGCTTCCTCTATGTCCATATTCTTGTCAACATTTAACCCAAGAAGTGATTCAGAGGCACCAAACGTGGAAGGACCTTTTGAAGTCCGCTCAATCTCTGGACCATCTGGCATAGTAGACCATGAATGTAATTCTGGCCTGAAAGACTTGTAGGCAGCAGCACCAACCAGAGGCACAGGAACCAGACCTTCCTCTATGATAAGAATTCTATAATAATGATCCTTAGCAAGTTCCAACAATGCATTTCTAGCTTCCTTCCGAATAACTTTAGATCCTTCCACATCAGTTATTAGGAGCTTTGCCTGCATTTAAAATACGAATGTTTCACAAGTCCCATTGAAATTTAGTTTCACTTATGTACTATTTTTTACTCATTCCAGTGTCAATCAGGCAGCACTGCCTTCCATAACCTAAAAATGAGTCAAAAACAACGGATCCAGTTCTCAAGCAAGAAGATTCATAACTAAACATGAATGTAACTACATGTCAGCAAACAAAATATTATTTCCCTGGTAAAGGCATCATTTATATAAACAATTAGATTGACAATTTTTTACATGCTACTCACATCATTTTTTATTTTAGAAACAAAAATAAACAGTTTTGCAAATAAGAGAATGAACAAGTTTTTAAACACATCATAAGGTTATAAAACAGAAAAGTGCCATACTCTCCCCTATGCCTTCCAATCCAATAAAAAGAAATCAGGTCAACCCATCAATAAGAATGCAAGACTCAATCAAGTGACCCACATCCATTCATGAGAGAGTGAGAGAACTTTGTTCAAGGAAAACAATTGCTATAGCATAATTACAGTTACTATATTTCATGTACCATTTTAGCATGTAACTAGAAAGTTGTTCAGTAACTTAATTAGAAAACAACCATCCCCATTCTGCAAAGAGAACATAAATCCTCACCAACTTTGGAATGACACCAACTTCAACCATTATGTTGTGATTACAATGGCTCAAGGCCAAATTTGCCAAAACCCCACCAGCTGCTACCTTCACTTTAATTACATCATCATCCAAGGAATTGATAAGCAACAGTAAGATGTCTAAGTTTGCAATTTTCACTCTCAGTTTCTCATCCACAGACAAGTTCCATAAAGTACATAAACTTTGCTCCTTAACCTGAAAAAGTGAGTTCATGATATATTTCAAATTTCTACAAACATGATAAATGAGGTGAAAATTTTCAAAGGTGAAACACCTCCTCTGTACCTCAGAAGTCAAAGAAGGTCGACTCAGCAAACCAGTTATTGCTTCTATAGCTCCACCTTCTGCTACTAAATCTCTGTATAAATTGATTGAAGATATCGACCGTAAAAGACCAGCAGCTGCTTCACATATAGCACTAGACTTGGAATTAAGAAGGTTTACAGTTAAGTTTATGCAACCCTGAAACCGCATAATGGCATCAATGCACTCCTTTCCCCATAATGAATATTCCCATAGTGCCACTATTGCCTGTTCCCGGTCAAGAGCATCATGGTCTAGCCCAAGCATCCGTACAAATAAGGCCACAGAGTTGTCACCTAAAGAAGACGAGCTACTGTTTATCCCTTCACCATCCTGAAATTAGCAGAACAAGCTGTATTATTCCAAGCCTTAAATTAATAGACATTTCTTATCCTAAAAAAATAAATTAAAAGAAAAAAAAAGAAGAAACAGGAGTTTGGGGAGTGTGGGGGTAAGGGAAGAATAAAATTTTGATTTTAATTGTAAGTACATTCCAAAACAAAAGAGGACAATAAAAAAGAAAGAATTACAAATTAGAAGACCAAAAGTAACCATCTTAAAGTTTTTGGGGTCCATCTAAAAATTTTCAATTTTAAACATATGATATGACTAAGAAGTTGGAGAGCTGACACATGTATCTAACGGCAAAGCTCAGGAGGATTAGCAATTAAAGTCTCTCCAGATTACGCACCAGCATAACCTGTAATTGTTAGAATGCAACAATGAGATGATATAGCATTTAATCTGTTCAGCATTGAAGCATAAGCCAGCTCCATCTAACACCTATCCAATGTTGAATCCTTCCATCCTGATTCAAAAAGTGCTTAAATAACCTACAAACCTTTAATGTAGAACATTTCGTCAAGCTCAATCATTGTTCTTAAATCTCCCTCAAAAGCTGGAACCAAATGGACTTCCATTCTTCATGGGATATTGGCAAACGCTCCCCAAACCCCATTTTTTGTAACAACTCTATGCAACATGCTGAGGATTTGGTCTTAAATTGGGCACAATGGCACAATATTATTATAGCCGACCGTCCATGGTGGTAAAGGGCTTCCTTTTTGTTGTTTTCATAGCTCTGTACTGCATTTTATAGAAAACAAACTAAAATTTCCAATTTTTGATCCAAAATGAAATTTGTATTCCTTTAAATATCGGGTCTAATTCCCCAATTCGTATTCCAATATGAATGTGATATTAACAAGTTTCAAACACACTTAAAATTGACCAGTCATTCACATTTTGCAACCATAAAGTTTCTACTTTCTAATTGACACACATCTTTGTTTCCATAAAAAAAAAAATCAAAACAAAACAAAATAAAAGAAAGAACAACAATCAGAACAAACTCTCGAAATCAAATTATGAGGACCCAGATGGGAAACCAAGAAGCTTAGACTTTAGAACTTACAGAAACAGCAGCAGGCTCCTGAGAGTTGGCATCAATGGCACCATCATCACCACTAACTTTCCTAAGGACCGTACGGAGGGAACACGACTTGGTTTTGAAGAAACTGTTCCAAAGATGACGGTAATGATGCAAATGGTGAAACTTTGCTGAAAAGGAAGGGTTTTTTCTACTGGGTTTTGTGGGAATAACCGTGATAGCGACCAGGCTGCTGGTGGGTGTAAACATCTGCTGGGGATTGGGCAGCTTAAAGTCAAAGTGAGTTGAGAGAGTTGAGGCCATCATTTTTTTTTGGCCTAAACCAGCGAGTTTGAAACCAGCGTTTTGAGCGTGGGGATTTTATATTTTTCCCCCCACAAAAGTGGCGGTGCCGCTCTTCACCGGCCGGATAATGGAATGTACTAGACTTTGGCGTCTGGATTTTTTTTTTTTTTTGGTTTTTAATATTAAATAATTCATATATGAAAATACCATAAATACTCGCAAGAATTAACCTTAATTGGCGAGGGAAGAAAAGTTTTTTGTTAAGTAGGATTAAATTTTTGTGGTTATATGGTTATCTTTTAGATACACTGATAACAAGACGAGTTTAAATTTTAATATTTATAATTTTTTATTATAAAATTGTTGTTTAAGAAATTTTTATTTTGAATTTTTATATTAAATAATTCATATAATTTAATTATGATAAATGAAAATATTTATTTATAATTATTATAATATAATTATTTAATTATAATTTAAGATTATATAAAATTCATAAAAAATTTATATGAAACTCATATTTATAAATGATAAACTCTTATATAATATTTTAATATAATTAAATAATTATAACATTATAATAAAAAATTTATAAATGATATGTTTCATGGTAAATATAATAAATGATAATATTGCTTTTATATATTGTAAATATAAATATATTTTAATTTTTTAAAAATAACTTTAAAATATATGTAATTTTAGAGTTTAAAAATAACAATAATAAATATGTATATCTATGCCCACAATTATATTTTTCTCACAGAAGAGAAAGGAAGGGAATACCTGTGCTAATTTTTCATCTTCTTGAAAAAGCAAAAATTTAAAAAGTCTTAATTAAATAATTATATTAAAAATGTGTATAAAAATAAAATAAACAAAATGTTTTAATTTTAAATAATATAAAATTTTGAAACTTAAATTTTAATTCAATTGGTTGATAAAATTTTTTTAAAAAAATTTAATATTCAATAAATATAAATTTAAAATCTAACGCTTACTGTCTTTTACGAAAAAAAATCTTTTAAGAGCTTTGCATTCGAATTAACAAAATAAAACAAAACAAGCTTTAATATAGTGAGGATATAAAGTATATGTGGTGGTCTTCAGACAATATTATAACACGTGGCAGCTCCAAGAAAATCTGAGAATTCCAATTTTCCCATTTCTGGGAAAATCCAAGCATTCCTTGCCATGAAACTCTTAACTGAAACCGATAAGAAAATAAACACAAACAGAGTTACAGTGCTGAAAGATGAGCAGCTCTTTCAGCTTCCAAATCCCCAAGGCTTTGCCTTCCATTTCTTATTCCCCTTCTCACTGCAAAACGTTTCCTTTCTATAATATTACATCCAAACACAAACCAATCAACAATCCCAAGCTTGATGAGGTAATGAAACAGCTTTCCTTTATTTTCTTCTAACATTTCGTTTTTACAAATTTTGCTTCAGAAATTTCTCATTCAATCATGAATTTTTCAGAAACACAATGCTACAAACATCAACATAAAACCAAATGATTGTTTTACTGCAAAGAAGACCAGCTTGGCAATTCAAGTTGCTGCCCTTCTTGCCACTGTAAGAATATTACTCTTCCTTCCTTTATCTTCTGTTCTAGTCCATAGTTATCTAACCTTGAGAGATATATGTAAATGATAATGGAGATTTTTCTACCAGTTTGAGCAGCCAGCATTAGCTGTTACAGGGGTTAATAACGAGCCAGATCTTATTACTGTGATAATTCAACTAGGAATTATTGCTTTTTGGTACTTCCTTATCATGCCAGTAAGTAGAACCGCTGTTCCTTCTCTGATCTGAATTGGATAATACTCTGTATTTTGATTTTGCTTAATTTGTGAATATTTGTTTCCATGTGATTGTGGTTTGATGAATGGCAGCCAATCATCATGAATTGGCTTAGGATAAGATGGTACAGAAGAAACCTTTTGGAGATGTATTTGCAGTTTATGTGTGTCTTCCTGTTTTTTCCAGGGTGAGTCTGGACATTCTCTTCAACTTTTGTCATTTTTAAATATATATTTATATATATGCTAAGCCAAAAATGTCTTCTTATAATCTAGGGCATGCTAGGTTCAGGAAATCTTCATGTTTTCATTGAATTTGTTCAACTGTAAGTTCATCTTTTCTTCCCCTTCCTACGTGCAGAGTAATGCTTTGGGCACCATTTTTGAACTTCAGGAAATTCCCACGGGATCCATCCTTGAAGTATCCCTGGGATACACCTAAAGATCCCTCACAAGTTAAAAATGCGTATCTCAAATATCCCTTTGCCAAGCCTGAAGATTATGATTTGTAATTTATGAAATATGTACCAATATTCACCTTGGGTCTTGCTTATACCCTATATAGCTTCCTCCAGATTTAATTCTTAAGTTTGTAAACAGTTTGAACCTTAACTTTACTGACTTGTTGATGATATCAATTCCATACATGGAGAGGGGCTTGCAACGAAATGGCAAAGAAAGCGAGTTTTTTCTTAAAATAATATAGTTAAATATCTTTATTCCCATAATAAGGTACTTTTATTCTTATTTCACAAAACAGAGTATTTTTTTAGCTATGTAGGCATTTAATTTCTTCTCTACCTTTGTTTTCTTTCCCCCTCCATCCTTTCCTTTCTTCTTCATCATTTCTTTTCTCTCTGCTTTTATCTATTGAACTTTGGTTTTACCCATACAAGTTTAAAGGCTCGACAACTCAAACTTTGCTAAGCGAATTAAACCAAAACTGAGCCTCCAAGAAAACAAATTGGCAGATTACACCTTTTTAAGCAATTAAACCATAAGTATTCAATTGTAATTTTTTTAACATAAAAATCAACACTCATCCACATTTCAAAAATTTATATGCCAAGTAATCCATTTAGTTTTAAAAAATATATCACGAACTAAAAACCCAACGAAGATATCCCGCTAATTCAACAAATCAATTAAAATCCGATAAAAGCACCATTTTGGTTAACTTCTCATTGAAAGGAAAGTTAACGTAAGCTTCCCAAATAGCTCTGTTCTTAGGAGAGATGTCATCAGGGAGCCAAGCTGTTTCAGAGGCGTTGTTCCAAGAGCGTCTTTGTCGTTTTGGGTGCTTTAGTGAATAACATTTTGAAAAAGCTAGTTGGATTCAAATGGGATTTAACCAAATTTGGGTGAATTATGATGATCGTTGGCTTTGTGAAGGAATTGACAGTCCAAATTCATTTGATGCTTTATAAGTTTTAGATTTGAAAGAGTCCTCGTTTCTAAACGAGCCAAAAGACTCAAAATGGAGAACAAGGTTGCTAGAAATCTTCCCCTCATCAGCGGCCGTTTCGGCGGATGATTCAGATTCGGCAAATTTATAATGTAGTTATAGACAGTCTGACCGATATACACTTTGAAATGAATTCTTTTCTTAAAATGAACGGTAGCAGACATCAGGGACTTGAGCAAAGTTATATATATTATACTTAAAGGGATCACCTTTCCAGGTCTCCTATTTCTGAACATTTTGATCCTCATTATTGCAATACTCCATCTGCAACCTGCACTATATTTTGCAAACATAAAAACTCATGTTTATAATGAACTCTGATAATTTGGACTCAACTACTATTGTTATCGTAAAGAATAAAAAAATGTAAAAGAAAGCGCCACCAATTCTAAGAAAACAAACCCAATTTGAGGATTGAACTTTCCTTAGTGCATTTTAAGGTTCCATTGAAGATTACAGCATTAATCACAAATTTAATTGTTTATCAATCTTCAGGTTTCAATGCCACAACCATGCATTAATCACAACTCATTCCTTTCATTAATTGTTAGTACCTTAGCAGCAATAGATTCCAAAAGCATTGCAATTTTTCATTCTTGAAGGAAATGCCCGAGGATTGATTATAAGATCAGGGCGCATCTTTCATCTCTGGCTAGTTTCATTCCGGCTCCGGTTGTTCCTGGGGCCCGTGGTTCTCTGTATACAAACTCGATTGTTAGGAAAAAGAAGAAGATAAAAAAAAACCTTTTGATGCAAATGATTTAGTAAATGCAGAGCCTTTTTATAAAATTGTAAAAAATTTTCATCTATGGGATGCTTCCCTTATTGACGTTGTTTCGATCTCAAGTCCTATGGGCATGCTTCGCTTGTCATTTCTTACTCGAACGAAGGATTTTTTTGCAAAGGTAACTAGAGTTTGGGATGCGGATTATTCAGCCACGAGATCGCGGGACCTAGTCAAATAAGATTTATTTCACCTTGGGGAGGGCGTGAAGGGAGTTAATTTTTTGGGGTTTCATCGGACTGGGCAAAGAAACTATTGAGAGAGTGAACTAGGATGGAAAGAAAGAAAAAAAAACCAATAATGGGGAAAGCTGATGGCTGATGTGGCAACTAAATGCTTATGTGTTAAAAAAACACCTTATTTTAAGATATAAGAATAAAAATACCTTATTTAGGGAATTAAGACTTTTAAGCACATGACATTGAATTATTTTGAAATTCAAATCCAAACTACCTCTTTTTTTTCCCCCTTATATCCTCAGACTAAAGCTTTTATTGTCAAAAAAAAAAAAAAAAAAAAAGCAAATATAAGGAAAACTAAATGACCGAAGAAACTTCTCATTTCTCAAAAGTATTCTAATGGTTTCCACCAAGCAGATTAATCCTCAAATTATTTGAATCTATAAGTCATGAAAACAAATTACTGGAAATACATGTAAATGTAGTAAACCCAACTCATTGCAAGACTTTCCTCTTCCAGCCTTCGCTTCTTTAAGACGGCAGCCTGTATTCTGATACTATCCTCCTAAATCCCATATTAAAAGACATTTTTTTCTTTTTCCTTTCCAGTTAGAAACTCTACATTAAAAAAGAACTCTTGACCGAGGAAACCAAATATCTTAAAGTTTAGGAGACGGGGAAGATTGTTAAGAGCTAAAAACTGCAGACAGTTTGTTCCAGTCCCAGGTGTCCATGTTGGGAGATACAACAGCAGCACCTACAGCAAATGCAACGACAACAATGGCCAAAGTTTTCATCAACCCATGGCCTCGCGATAGCTTCCCAGATATATGCTTACAATACTTCTCTGAATCTTGACACATTGCCTGTCTAGCGGCATCTGATCCACTGGCCATTGATTTCTCATTCTGAAAATCACCAAAAGGAAATATATAACTTGAAATGTTTGCCTACCATATGACCAGGCAAATCCTCTAATAATTTGGGATAAAAATGATGTCATAACATGTATTTTTGTCAATAACTAGAAGGATGTCGGCCTAAAAGTCATATGGCCTCGGTTTATTTGTAGCACGGTAAATACCTTGTTCCTAAAATTCTTGACGGTTTCCCTCAAATGGTCAAGGGTAGTAAATTTTACAGAGTGTTCTTTCCATTCCTCCAAAAGTTTTCTAAGAACAGCAACACTTGCTTCTAGATTGTCAAGATAAATCTTCTCCTGTTCACACCAAACAGAAGATGAGAATAAATCAGTAAGAAGTCCATTAGAAAACTAAACCTTCCTCCTAGTTCTTCGTCATAAAAGGGCCTGGTAAAAAACTAAAATAGCTCACCCACTGCAAGTAGCAGTCAGCATTCTGGTTCAAACACCATATGACTACTCCAGCTGCTTCTTTGGATAACTCAGGATAGCCTGTTTAAAGAAGATAAAGCTCAAGCATTGAGGTCCAAACTGCCATTCAGAGCAGACAATGGAATGTGGCAAGAAGGGGAAAGGGGAGGGGGAAGGAGAGGTAACTGCAAAACAGAGAAGTTATAAAATACAAAACCTACTTTCTCCTGCTGCTTTGACAGCAAAGTTGAATATCTGCTGAGACACTTGTCTCATTGCTTTGCTTCCATGAGAACCAGCAAGAGCCACTTCCTTTACTGCAGGATATATGGCCTCAAACCTTTCGGTTGCCTGCACCAATAACATGACTTACAAGAAAGTGAGAAAATATAATGATTTAAATCTAAGTGCTGACACAGCAATGCATACAGTCAAACTCTTAATCTACCTTTACTCTAGACGAAGATGCAGGGAAGGTAACTCGCATTAGTATCTCAAATGAAGTTGGTGGCACCAAACGTTCCCCTTTTCTAACAGCTGCATTTACTAAAATTGACCGAGCTTTTGAGGCAGATAAGATCCTTCACCAAGGAAAAGAATTCAATAAGCCTTACAAATATGAAAGTCAAGGAAAATAATGAAAAATGGACCAGAAAGGAAAAAAGCACAAACTATAGAAGCTCTAATACCATTCCACTAGCTGTAAAATTAGATCCCTGGACTGTGGGTTACAGTTTTTGTTACCAACTATAGGTAAGAGGTGATGTGCCCACATGTACAGCCCCACAGCAAGATCACCTTGGGATGCCTAGACAGTTCGACATTGATGTATGAAATAAGAAGCATATTACATAGGAAAGAATAACACAAGGTAAACTGCCTTCCAAATTCATATATCAGTTAGATTTGCGATGTTTTGCCATCCACTTACCTGAATTATCATCCATAAAATAACAGGGAGCTTATCTTGTCCTTGATATTTCGAATTTTCTCTCAGCTTTGGCAATACACTAATTAAGGCATCAGGTTTACGCCACAATACCATTGCTAATGCCACAAATATTCCAGCCTGCATAACATGTTTCTACATCAAACCCAATTTGAGGTGGATACCTATTCTTGCCAAAAGTTTGACGTAGATAGATGCTATTGAACTTACAAAACTATGCATGATATGAAAAGCTTCTATGGAGCACATGCAAAAGAAATTAAAAAAAAAAAATGAAGAAAAGGCTTCTAGAGTTCATTGAATGAAATGAAATTCAAGCTCCCAATAGTTAATAAAAGAAATTGTCAAAGCATAAACAGTTTTACTTCCAGATCTATCATATACCAGGATATTAAAAAAATATTAGATACTCAGTGCAGCTTAGCTTGCACATCAGTAAGGGAAACTTCCCATCTAAAATTGTTTTGACAAATTAAAGAGGAAATAGTCCTGCTCTCCATGGAACAAGAAGACCGAAGCCTTCACAATTTCATGATATTCAATTCTTTCCATGGACATGTTAGAATCACTCACAGGGTATTATATGTTATAGATTATCTGTTTGTTTCTCTTGTATCAAACTTAAATTAAAAGAACCCATAACTTTTGCCTGCACAAATTAAATCCTAACCTAGGCATATTATTAAAATAAATGAAAAGAAGTAATTTCATGGGAAACCAACCAATGACAACTAAAAGCAGATTAAGGTTACCCGGGAAAATAATTGTTAACCCCTGAGGGTTTAGTGAAAATACCCTTACCATCTATTAGTTTGAAAAATACCCTCTATCCACCTTCAAAAAGTAATGGAAGTTAAGATTTTATCATTTAAACTAATGTTTGGTCAAAATTAGCTTCAAATACCAGACACACTTAATAGCACCCACTTTGTTATTATTTTTTCCTTTTTCTTTTCTCTTTGTCCTTTTCATTCCCTTTTTTTTTAATCAATCTCTTTGACCTTTGTCATTCAAACCTTTTTTTTTTAATTTGATAGCAATTAGGATAATTTGTTTTAACCCAAGACAAGTTGATCTATTCGTCTCAAAATTAATACTAACTAATTGAATTATGATTTAGCTTAACTAAAATTTAATTTGATAATAATTAAAAATGATTTTAAAACTAGTCAAATCTTACAAACTAATTTATAACTAACTAAATCTTACAATTTTATGATTAAAAAAAAAGACCCAGGCAAAAGAAAAAAGGAAACAAAATAAGTAGAGAAATAAATAACAAAGGGTATACTTCTAGTTTCATTCAATATTAACATGATACTTAACAATAACACTGTTACTTTTTTTTTTTGAGAGGGGGGGGGGGGGGGGCATTGTGTTTTCAAAACTAATAGGGGTTTAATTTTTAAGTGTAATCTTACTAAAACCTCAAAGGGGCTATACTCCAGCAGAATGATGCATAAAATAAGAAAAAAAAAAAGCAATAGACATCTGATATCTGAAAGCAAATAACTAAGTCAACAGCATCAGACATCAAAATAATGGATGAAAAGCAAAAGATGATAACCAATTCAACAGCAAAACTGCCAATAAAGTTACCTTAGACTTTGATGACGTCTGCTGCACACCTTTTTTGGAGCCCTTAGAACTTACTTGCTGGGCCACCAAGTCCTCAAGAATGATGTCTAAAGACCATAATACAAAGAAACCAAGTGCCTCAAGGGATCGTTGACTGATCCAATCTGCTGATGTCTTACAAACAGTATCAGAGATATGCGAAAGAGGTATCTGTCAAAGGAGAAATTAAACAGTTTGGTCAGAAAAAAAAAATTAGAAAGTTCTGCAAAGATCAACAGAGACCAAAAGGAATCTAATTGACATCTGAGAAGGATAAACAGCATCTTGTTCACCTTGAACGGCTATTTTCTATTTCTTATACCAAGTTAATAAACAATTAAACATATATAAAGTCATTTTACTCACAAATTATAGTTGCCTTATTTAACTGCTTCATTGTTTCTAAATTGAACTGCTAAATAATCCTTTAATTTTTTATATCATCAGCATAGGAATCAAAGAACTATCTCAAGCTGCTGATTCAGGATCCTTTCAATACCATTCTACGAATTTATAATACATGAAAATAATATAAACCAGTAACCAAGAAAAGGATTTTGACTACCTCCTTACAAAGCATTGAAAGCCACAATAAATGCACAAAATTTTGCAAAATGCTAATCACTCGTATTTAAATCAATTCAAATAGTTTCACTTCAAGAGGAGGACAAGGTTTTTTCCCTTAAAAAGGGTGTAGGATAAGTTAAAATGTGAAATTAACAAGACAACGAAATTGAGATGTTGCAATGGAAAATCAACAAATCAGTTCCAAATATTTACAATCATGCAAACAAAGCTAAAAAAAAATTCCAATCAAATTTCCTAGAAAAATCATGGATGATAGAGCATTAATCCAGTCAATCCAAAAACCAAGCTTTGGTAAAAGTTTCCAATTTGAACATTCAAACATGTAAGAAAGTAATGTTTCCAAATTTCCTTCCTCTCACCGATCCAGCGTGCAAATTAAAACTTCCAATTGCGACAAAATAAAATAAATAAACAACATAAACTCACATCAGCAAGCTTGACAACGGTAGTCTCCCTAAACATCTTCACCCAAGGAAACTGCCCCGCTACCACTTCCTGAAATGCCTTGCCATAGTAATTCGCAAACTTCTGCATTTGAATTTCCTGCTGTTCACCATTCAATTCCTAATTTCCCCAAACCAATCAAAAATTATATAATCAACCAATTTATCAAACCCAAAAAAGAAATTAAATTTATCATCATTCTGCGCTTACAGCGAGACAAACAGAGAGATCAGCGGCATCAATCTTTGATGCGGCTTCTGCAACCGTAACCTTAGGCTTTTTCGGCTTCTTTTGCTTCACCTTCTTTTCCCCCTCTGCCGGCTTTCCGTTAGGTTTAACGCCTTCCAGATCACTGTCGTCGTCATCATCGTCGTAATCAAGGTCGGATCTGTTATGCTTAGCCTTCGTATTGGAATCAACGACAGCAGCGTAAGCTCTTTGAGCCTCGATGATCCGACGGCGACGATCCTCAGACTGTTGCTCTACGGAAAGGAAAACGTTAGGGGCGCCGTTAGTTAGGGTTCCGTTGGAACGGATAAGGTTAGCCTTTTCGGGATCGGTGTTGGGCTTAGTCTTGCGTTGGCGTTTAGGATATGATACCTTTTGCCAGCCATGGTCAATGTGGTTGGCGTTGGCAATCGCTGTTTCGTTGAGATCGACGGACTCCATTATGGGAAACGATGGAGACAGGAGAGAAGTGGAAAATCGGAGGGAAATAACAATAATAACTATATAAAGGGATGGAAATTGGTTTATTAGGAATTAAAGCAGCTCAAAGCGCGTAAATTTCTTTTGCTGAACATAGGGATGCGAACCACCATTATTTGACATAATTATCGCTTTGGTAAAAGGTTTTTCCGGATTAAGCCATCTGCTAAATTGAAAATATATCCTGATTCGATATCTAACAATTTTAATTATTGAAAATAAATTAATACAATTTCAAATTACATTATATAATTTCATATAAAAGGAAAAAAAATTGACACTGTTTTATTTTAATTTCAACTATTTTTTAATTTTTTTCACGTAAAAATAATAGCAGTCGTAGATCTTTTTAAAGAAAAACATATAAAACTATGATTTTTTTTTTAGTGTATAGATAAAACTTCAATTTCTCCTATTTTAAGGTTCATTCAATGTTTGAAATTTCATAATTATGCTTTTAAATTTTGGGTCAAAAATTCAGATTCTATAAAAACAAATTTGGTTTAATTTTATGTTGTGTTTAGTTTAGCTATATGTTAACCCGTTAATTTGTTTGTTTAATAAGTTTATTTTATTAATTTGTTTGCACTAAATATGATGATTAATCTTTTACAAAAAATTATTATGTATATATATATTTAATATTCTAAATTAAATATAAATTTGATTTTTTTGTTTTAATGGTTGAATATTTTAAATTATACTAAAAGCTTTTTTAAAATTTTATAATTTACCCTTAATTTTTTATATTTTTACACTTATACGATCGAAGAAGATATTAAGCGCAAAAAATCATTTTAACCTCCAAGTATTACTAGAAATCTCATACCAACTAAAACAAATATAGGCACAACAAAAGTTATTTAATGTTATCAAATACATAAGATTATGCCTGAATACTTAGGATTCTATTGAATGAGATAAGATTAAAAATGACAATGAGTTATTGTAATATAAAATTACTTGCAATAAAGATGTTATAAAATTAGGTATAATGGTGAGGATATATATATAAGTTGAAAGTAATTTAAGTAATTAAATCAAATCGAATTTGAATGTTGTAATGCTATGTTAACATCATTGAATTTTTTAAAATATTTTATACATGTTTAATAAAACACAAACGTTTACTTACATAATTTAAATTTTCATTTCAGTTTAAATTTGAGTTGGAATTTCATACTCAAAAGTCATAATGAATGAAATTTGAGCCCAATGGAAATGAACGTTTGGACTCAAGTATGATCAAATTATTTAATGGATCCAAACCCATCCTTGACACCGTGGCTGGGCTGCTATTTCTCCACCATTAGGTCTAGGTATCACTTTGCAGTTCGCACCAAAAGTTGAAAAAACCAAGCCGAATATGAATGGCACAGATCGTGGATAGGATTGCTTAGTATCATGAGGAGGCCCATAATCATAAATTTTGAATCTAGACCGGCCTTGGGCAGGTACAGGGTTCGATGCAAGAAGGCCTATGCTGCTGGCTGACTGGTGTTGATTGTTGAAGAAGTAGTTGGAGAGAATCGGGGCTGACATTTTACAGGCCAACAACAACTACCGAACAATATTTTTGGGAAGTTCCAATGGGATATAGCTCTACCCCCATGTGATACCATGTTTTCTGCACCTGCAAGCAAGCATATGAAACTTGACTAATCTCTTTATATTTAATTTTTATTCTTTTATCAACTTGCAAAGATCCCATCAGTATTTAAATGGATGCAAGGAATTTTAGATTATTATTACAGAGCTTGGGATGCTTTTGCTTTGCCATGAATGTCAGCAACTCAGCAGACTGTTTTTTTTCTAAGCGAAAATAACAGTTGGATTAATAACAGAACCATTATATCATTAAACAGCCTCTAATCACACAAATTTTCATTTTTTTATTAAATTTTTATATAATAAAATAAAAAAATGAAATTTCATCAATCAAAGAGAATTAGAGTAAAAATATATACATTTTATCTATATAAATTAAATTTATTATGATAAAATTTTTACATTAAAAAATGATGAATATTTTTATACCATATTATTTTTAGGTTGAATATTTTTCACAAAATTTGACATGGGTGTGAAATAAATAAATGTGTTTTAACTACTTGAGTTGAATTTTTTTTCCTATATTAAAAAAATCAAACAATTGCCGTAGAAGTAATATGATTTCTCCCACATTTACAATGATCTAGCCATGTAACCTAGGAAGTGTTGGGCAAGATATCGGGGTCCCAAAGTCACATGCAAAGACATGTGGGAGATGCTGTGGATTAAACATAAACTGAAGCAGAAAGAGGCAGCCAGCCCTTTCCCGAGGGCAAAGCCTGCCCCAAACACACCAAGCATTAGCAATCTTCCCTCCACAAAAAAATTTCGTGGGGATATAATGCACATGGTCACTACGGAATATTAGAAATTCGAAATTGAAATCGCAGCTGAGCAAAGGTGGTCCCCCTTTGAAATTATGAAAGCTATCATGTGCCGAGGCTCGTGTGATGGACCATCATTCCATATTTTTTGAGATCTTGCTTCTTTCGACTTAGTATAAAAATGGAACGCCATTGCCGACAATATTTCAACGTATATTTATCAGCTGCTTGTTTAATTTAATATATTAGACTCGGTTTCGTTGAAGGTGTCTAATTCGAACCTTGATAATAACTTAGAAAACAACAAAACTAATATGTATCTAACATGTAAATATATCATATAAACTGAATCTCTTGTTTTTACTGGTCCTTGCTCAAATAATAATGAGCTACAGTCTGGTTTTATCCTGAAGGAGAAGGTGAAGTTAAATCAAAACTAGTGGATAGACTTAGGGTGTCATCATGTTGGTAAGATATAGTGCATGGATGATGGATCCTGACAGCTCGAGTGAAAAACTTTTTTTTTTTTTCTGCTTTATTTACTAATAGTCTACAAGTGAACAATGAATCTTCAAGTGCTGTTTTGTTGTTGGTGTTGTCCCATCACTCTCTTTGTCGTTCTTGCAAATTATTCATCTCATAAAATATCTCAATCTTTGGAATGCATCGTCTACTATACCCATTGTTTGCTATTCTTCAATTTTAATTTTCATAACGTTTTATATATAACAATAGTCTTAATTAGTTTGTGACCACCGAAGTAACTTGAAAACATTGTAAATGAAGACTGATCAATGAGTAAATTATATCAGTAGTACGTGTTGTTTTTGTAATATAGTATGTTAACAATGTAACATTCAAATCTTTCGTCGAAATATTGTAAATATCCAGTAAGATATATATAAATTTGAATTTATATTTATGTAATATTTTTATGGTTTATTAAAATTAATGAGTAAAAAAATGTGAAATTTTTTTTATGTTATTCGATTCTTCCCTTTTAATAATTCTAAATAAAAAAAAAAAAAACCTGAAGTTATGTAGAAAGAGGAGTAGTGGAAGGCAATACAAAAAGAATTATATAGGCAATGGGAGGGGCAGCGGTGAGTTTGGAACCTAAAATCTAGCATATGCATGGACCTAGTAAAAGAACTTATAAATCTTTTGTTCATGAAGAGTCCTTTTCAGATTTTTAAGGTGCAATTGTATAGAAAAATAGTAAGTAAGATGATGGATCGAGATGACCCATCGAAAAAGTTATGGGCCCAACCAGAGTCTATGCTGGAATGGACCACTCTTGTTTAGTCAGACAAGTGCAATTGTGCAAATCATTTTAACGCGTTGCTTCCACTCTCCACCCACTCCCTGTAGCTCAGTACAAACCGGCAGACCACATCTATTTCAATGGGTCCCTAACTTTCATGTTTCAATGCTCCTATTTTTACAGCACCAGGCTGTCGTTCTGTCCAACATCACTCTCTCTCCAAATAAGTGCACGTAACGCGCTTTTGAAATTGTAAATTTTTAGTAACGGCAGTTTCCCGCCTTTCTACAATTTTATTTTTAAGGTAATTAATTCGTGAAATTTTAAATTCGTGAAATTTTTAAGGTAATTAATTCGTGAAATTTTAAATTTAAAAAAAATAAGATTTTTAAAAATATATAATATTCAATTTTTTTTATTTTAAAAAGATTTTGTATTTAGATTCATTCATTTTAGTAAAAAATTCATATATATTAATTCTTACATAATTATCATAATTTCTTTCACATATATAAAAATAACATTTTATTAGCTTTTATTAATAATAAATACCAAAAGAAAAAATGATACCTTTAATAATAAAAGAAGACAAATATTTTATTTAATTGTTATTTTTATTTATAAAATATCATCAATAAAAAAATAGTAGAGATTATTTAAGGTATTTCTCAATAAAAAATGTCTTAAATAATTTTTTTATTTTTTTAAATAATTATTTAAGGTATTTTCTGTCAAAAACATCTTAAATAATCTCTAATATTTTTTAAAAATAATAATTTAAGGTATATTTAATAAAAAAACGTCTTAAATAATTCTTTTAATTACTTATAAGATTTAAAATATAAACTATAAAAAAATTTTAGTAGCTTAATCGATTAGAGTATATGGTTATTAATCATAAAAGTTATAAGTTCAATTTATTTTTTTAACATTTTAATTTTTTTAAGATGATTATTTAGATTTTTTTTTGACTAAAAACACCTTAAATAATACCCTTCAATTTTTTAAACTATATTATTTAAGGTGTTTTTTACTAAAAATACCTTAATTAATCTATTTCATTACTTATAAAATTTAAGAGATAAAATATAAAAAAATATAGTAACTCAGTTGGTTAGAGCATATGATTATTAATTATAAGGTTGTAGGTTTTACCTCTCATTTTGATGTTTATTTATTTAGAAACTATTTAAGGCGTTTTTGATAAAAAAAAATACCTTAAATAATACTAATCAAATTTTTTAGTGAATTATTTAAAGTATTTTTGTCAGAAAACGTATTAAATAATCTCATTCAATTTTTTTATAAATAATTATTTAAGATATTTATTGACAAAAAATGTATTAAATAATCTAAAAAAATTGAACATAATTATTTAAGGATTTTTCATGCCAAACGCCATTACTTGCAATATAAACAAACAAATTTAGCAACAAAAATCTATAATTGATTTACAATCAATTTTTATATACTTTTCAAAATATTAATAGCTATTTCATAATTTTTACTCATGTCAAATTTAAAAATAACACAATTTTCTCTCACAGAATTTTAGAATATCACAAGAAAAAGTGAGTTTTTTATTTCGAAACTTTGGATACTGTTAAAAATCTGTCACTTTCTTTTGAAATCAAATTACTTTAAATTAAACAATGTAATCAAATACTCAACAGTAAAATTTCGAAAGAAAATGCAAGGATTTCCCTGGGCTAAACGCCCACTTAATCCAAGTTTAGTGAATGATTAAGATAAAACAATAATTTACACAACATAAATATAATTTTGGCACCTTTTTCGTTTCAATTACAAGTAGAAATTTTCATTGCAATCAAATAATTTCATAGATATCAAATATAACATCTATAAATAAATAAATAAATAACAAATTGACTGATAAATAAATTAACAAATCTATATCAAATTAAACTAAACATACATACAAACTTTAGCCTATGACTTAAAATTCTAAAACATCCTATTTGGCATCGAGACATGCCGTGATTGGCAAAAAAAAAAAAAAAATTATTGATTATCATTCCTCTTCCAGTCAGCTTTAGAATTGTAAGATACTTTATTATGTTTGTTAAAGTGATATGTTACATGATGTCTTAAAATATTGAGTTTTTTTATGATTTTATATTCAAATTAAGCTTTTTTACTTATTCTTAATTGATTTTAGACTTAATGCTTAAGATAATTATAGAGCCAAGATTTCATTCATGTTAACATTTTTAAATTTGTTATGGGGTAAATTTTTTTTTATCTTCGTATATATTAAAATGATATTATTTTATATTTGTTAAATACTTAATTTTTTATGATTTTATATTTAAATTAAGTTTCTTTACTTATTGTCATTTAATTTTATATTAAATACTTAACATGATATAAAAGCTCAAGTTTTGTTTCATTGTTCTTACATTCATTTTAAATTTGTCATATGATAATTTTTTTTTATCTTTGTTTACACGTGAAAAACTTTTATTAAAATAATGTTATCTTATATCATATATATTAAATATTATAATTTTTATAAATTTATATTTAAATCTAGCTTATTCTCCTACTGTCAATTTATTTTAAATTTGATAATTTAAAATGCTTATATACTATATTGGACATCTATCAAAACTTTAGGATAGAGCAAATAATATGGTTAATATTATTCTTCGGGAAAATTAGGGTAGGGCAAGTGATATACATGCATAATATTTTTTGTGTTAATTTGATGTACTATAAACTTTGAAAACAATCGAATTCTAGGAATAATATTAATAATGTTGAATTTGAATTTTCATTGTCAAATTTCTTCCACAAACTTAAAACTACATTGACCCACCAACTTTCGGTGGCCTGATAACCACCACACTCCCTATTTTGCTAAAGCTTCAAGATATTTATGTGGAAACAACTGTGAACTCTGAAGTTGTTTTTTTTTTTTTTTTTGTGTGGGTGCTGAAGGTACGTTCCTAATTTCCAAGCTCCTTTTGTCTTTTTTTTTTTTTTTATGGCGTTTGATTTGACAACATATTCATTTTCCATGATAAAATGCAGAACACCAGACTCTGAGCAGTACTCAATTGCGGGAAGCGAAAGAGCACTCGAAGGAGCAGCCGTTGCACCTTTTAGAAGCATTTGGTTTTTATTCGTTACAGACTTACTGTGGCCTTTTTTTTTTTTTTTTTTGTAATATTGATGGCTGACGTGGATGGTTTATAATTATTTATAATTTTATAAATATTTAATTATAATAAAATTTTATATAAAATTCATTATTTATAAATATAATTTTAATAAATTTCACGTAATTTTAAATTATAATTAATTAATTAAGTATATTATAATAATTATAAATGAAATGCTTTTACTAACCCATTGGAGAAGTAGTAAACTCTATGTTTGACTTTAATTTTCACTGGCAGAATTTACCAAGTGAAAATTTTTTTTTTCAAATATTTGGGAAAGCATGAATTCAAATAAGAAAAAGAAATCATGGAAAAGAAAGTATGGAAGAGAGGAAAAAAATATGTAGTCGAAAATTTGAAGCATATTAACAGAAGAAGAAAACGGTGAAGCTAAAATGTAGTTCGTGTTTGATGACGTGTAATGTTTTAGAGCCGTAGATCTTAAATTTAACGAGGTGGCACCCCGTCAAGCCATAAAGTTGTAAACCGCCCTCTGCCCCTCTCTAGTAGAGAAGCCAATAGGAGAGAACAGGGTAGCCCGTTCCACGTAATTTTGCACTTGTACATTGTTTTTATAGCTTGCCAGCGCAAGTCATAAATTAATTAGCTTTAATTAGGATCCTTATACTGTTAAATTATAATTTTAAATTTATTAAATATAAATTTTTATAAATAATTATATAAAATAATATAATTAAATTTTAAAGTTTTATTTTTTAATAATTGACTTGCATGAAATTGACAACTGATAATTAAAGTACGAGATGACATAATATCATATTTACATGGGAATTTCATTATTGATGTTAACTTTAAACAATTTGAGTAGAAAGATTAATTTATGCTAATTGAGATTAAGCACAGTTGGCAAGATCACGAAAGCCTATGCCTAAGTTGGCTAAGAAAACCAAATTCATAAATTTATTTCTGAATTATTGTTTAAGAGTTTAGCCGTATACGAAGGTTTTAGACTTAGGATTATCGCAGACAACTTGACCATGGTGCCTTGTTTTCGCTTTTGTTTAAACAGCAAAGAGAAGAAAATCTTGACCAAATTTTCTTGATGTCAGTTTGGGACTACGGCTGAAATTGCACCGAACATTAATTCAAAGGTGGGTATCATATCTCCATCCCTTTTACAAATAATAAAAAAAAAAAGTAATATGGCGGAAATTTGTTGTAAATAAAAAGGAAATATAGTTACGAAATTTATGGCATTTTTTCATGTAACCTTTATAACTATATGGCTGGAAAGTGGAAATAAATATTGTTTGAATGACTTGGACTTGATGAGTTACAACTTGCAAGGGATATACTTTATAAGGAAAAAGGGCAACAAAACCTAAAAGCAAGGCGTAGAGGAAATTGCCAAGCAGCTAGCCTTAAACATGACGTAAAATTTATTAGAATGATCTGCAGTTTTGCAACTACATCTTCTACGCTGATATTATTATTATTATTATTATTGAATAAGTCGAATCACAAACATAACGAAGGATGAAACCAGGAGTCAGTGAAGGAACGTCGACCCTCCAGGCGAAGAAGTGAACGACCTCCAAGGTTGGGATGGACCCCACTCCAGGATAGGATCTTAACAGGTGTAAGGATCACATGGTGGGTGGACCCCACCAAACAAGAATATACCGAGTACCAATTCCCATCAAGATGTGGGCCATCACACGTGTAAGAATCACGTGGTGCCATGTTTTGTCAGTTAAGTTTTGTTCAAAGGACTTTTTTAGTTTTTTCCCCTGAAAAACTACAGTGCTCAGAGCAGAGAAGGGAAAAAAAACAGTAGGGCTGTAGGGGCCCCTATATTTTTAATATAAAGTGTCTTTTTTTCCCCTGAACTGTGACTGTGAGGATTACAAGGCAAAAGGCCGTTACTAACGGCAGTTTTCCGCCTTTGATTTTCCGTTAACAACATGCGGTCCAAGGTTGGGGGACCGTCTGACGGAGACGGCCGGCCGTTATAAAAGTAATTGAGTATTGCTAGTTTGCTGTGAGCATAAAAGTAGATTATATTTTTTTATAAAGTGGGTGAGAATAAAAAAATTAAAATTTATGACGTATTATTTTTTAAAAATAATTATATAAATTAATTAAATTATATTATGAATTTTAAAAAGGTAAATATAGTTATTATTGACATTTAATCAACATAAATAGTCGACCAATCTTAAGTATGTAGGATTTTGATTGTGGCCAACAAACGGCACTTAACTGTGGGGGAATTGGGGGGTAAACAAAACGAAGGTAGACAACATGCACATGCATTTCTCTAATCACGAATTGCAATCATGAAAAGATTGGCTAGCAAACTCTGTCGTCAATCGTCAGATAGTGGTAGAAATTATTGAAAAGATTGGCTATTTTGAGCTAAACAGCGGTCATATCTTGTTAAAAAGCTTCAGATATCAGCTTGAAATTGTCTGAGTTCAAGGTGGGGTGACAGCCCATAACTTTGGTTTGTTTCACAATCATTCGGAACATCAAATCTTTGTGAAAACTTAAGTCTAGAGGAGCCCCCTTTGATGAAATAATTTCTACTTATATAATTTTCCTTAGTTTACACTTTTTCTTTTAGCATTTGAGATCAATTAAGATTAAATTTCATTATTGACACTACAAATTCAATGATCATATTATTATTGACAAGTTCACACTCCTTTTTCGCTAAATGCCTTCACACTTCTCTTTGTTTTTGTTAATTTTTTTTTTCACTTGCCAAATTTTTTATGCCACGTATTTGTTTCAAGTGATTAGAGCTTAAATATAATAATTCATTTTTTATTAATTTGAATTTATAGACAATCATCATTTAATTTAATATGATATAAAATTTATGGAATTCAAATTTTAAAAACCATTTTTTAAATGATATTATATATCATAGCTCATTACACTGTGCAATGCTTGTTTGATATTTCTTTAATTCACACCTTTCTATCCACATTTAGGTCCACATGCAAGTTTATTAATCATTTATTTGATTCGCTCATGAAAAGAAGTGCGATAATTTAAATATAAGGGGGTTAAGGTACAATTTCAAAAGTTTAAATTTACTATTAATTTTTCAAATAATACAATTTTGTCATTATATTTTTAACTTTTCGTAGTTAGAGTCAAAGTGTTGTGGTAAATTTTTTTTTTTTTTAAATTAAAGATAAATTGATAAAATTATATTACTCAAATAAATAAAATGATAAATTTGTATCTTATTCTTAAATACAATAATTAAACTTTTTCTATTAACTTAATTTTTAAAACAATCAACCATCCAATTTAAATATAATTAAAAAAATTTAGGGTTTCTGAAAACACGTAGTTTCACTTGGAATTTATGGGGATAGTTTATCTATTGATTTAACACAATTAAAACGAATTGTTTTTTCTTATTATATTATAGTATTTTTATTTTTTGGTTGAGCAAGTTGGCATGCACCCTCTCGTTGCGGCCATCATGCATGCACCACGATGTTTGTAGTCTATGGCAGCGGAATGATTACTCCATTGATCTACTTGAAAATCGAAACTTGATTTTGTATAAATAAACAAAAAAGCAGGTCAACTATATTAACCAAAGACCAAATATCAACCCTTAAGCCACAAGTTTTGCCTGATCAGCTGAGCTGTTCTGAATTTTTTGACCTTCCGTAAGTTTGCTACAATATTGTACTACTAAAACACACACAAAGAAAACATGTTCCTCGCTGTGGTTTTATCTTAGACCACGATCTCAACCCAAAAATGGAGAGATTGAACCATTTTATTATGCTTATGCTTATAAATGTTACTAAAACATGTTGTGTTTGACTTAATAATAAATAAATGCATTTTTTTTTATAAAAATAGTAATTCAGGTTAAAGTTTAAAGAGTTTTTGATCCAATTTATTTATTATTAAGATTAGTATTGATTTTACTCGTTGCCACTGTCATAATGGATAGAGTATTTTTAGCAATATATATTTTGAAAACTCTCATTTAAATAATCAAATAAACTCTCATTTATAATTATTTAATATGATTTTTTTAAATTTTATGAATTAATTAAATTAAACTACAAATTAAAATTTTTTCTTCATCAAAATGAAAAACAAAAAGAAAAACTCTAATATATTTATATGGTATTAAACAATGCATAGAGAATAAGATCATTGAAATTATATATGCTTGTTAATTTAGCTTAGCAAAATTATATGGTAATTATATATATATAAATGTTTTCAAGAGCATAGTTATCCTAATCCTTCAAATGAAGGATTTATATATGACAGATAAGTTGTATGGAAATTCATGCTATTCTTTTAGGATCTAAAACAATTGTGTGAGAATATGTTGAGAATAATTCTTCTAATGGATATATCATTATCAATCATAAAACTCAATATAGCCCCCAAAACTACACTTTTTAAAATTCAACTCTAGACTTTCCTAATATTTAATTCTAGCATTACTTTTAATTTATTTACAATTAAGTTATAAGCTTATGCTACTAAACTGGTCCTAAGCTGCAAATTGTAATTATCTTTTATGGTAAAGGAGCGCTACAAAATTTAAGATTTGATTTGGATACATGATCAAAATCCTTTTATTGCATCAGAATATACATTTATGTAAATTTTTAAAAATTTAATCATAAAATGCATATTTTATAAATATAAATTAAATGCACATTTATATATATAAACTTTTAAAAATTCAATAAGAAAATGTATATGGGTTAGAGAGGGCATTATAAAGAAGGCAGTAACTTTCCTGATCCATGATACGGTAAGTGGTTCATCCCAGTAACCAAACAGATATTCAGCCGTAAAATATATTTAACTAGGAAAAAGCTTTAGCTATAAAAAGTAAAAAATTAATTGAAGTGGTGATGACAATTTAGCGGGCCCCGCTGCAGTTGTACTGCATTTGTAAAAAAAATATTTAAAAGAAAATCTCATTGTCAATGATAATTAAAAAAATTAAAAAAAGGGGCAAAAATCTATTGTTTTCATCTTATCTGTTTGAGCCATAGTTGTTGTAGTTAGCCCTGGCTGTGTGGTTCATTGGAGGTCGCGCCCCATCACGAGCGTTTTTGCTATTTTTTTTTCTTTTGATTCTTTTAATTTTTATTTTGTGTTTATTAAGTATTATTTTTATCTTCCGTGTGTGATGAAGTGGGAGTAGTAGTGAAAAACCAAGCAAAACCCCCAATCCCCAATGCTCAGATTCTTTGCCCATTCATCTCTTTTCTTTGGTTTTTGAGCATCTCCACAAAAATTCATAGATACTCTCACACCCAGTGCAAAGAAAAAATTAGCCCCAAAATTAGAGAACTTGGAAGAAGATCAGAAAATTAACAACCATGAAAAGAGGCCACCACCATCTCCGTCCCAACCCAGACCCATTCACTGTCGGTAACTCATCCCTCTGCGGTGGTTCTACAACCGGAAAAGCCAAGATGTGGGAGGAAGAAGCCGTCCAACAAGACTGTGGAATGGATGAGCTTTTGGCAGCTCTGGGTTACAAGGTTAAAACTTCAGACATGGCAGAAGTGGCTCAAAAGCTTGAGCAGTTAGAGGAAGTTATGTGTAATGTTCAAGATGATGGGATTTCACAACTTGCTTCTGAAACTGTTCATTATAATCCTTCCGATCTATCCACTTGGCTCGAAAGCATGCTCTCTGAGCTTAACCCTCCCCCCACTTTTGATCCTGTTGTCGCTGCTGGAACGGCGGCGGCTGCGGCGGCTACGTTAGATGATTCATTTTTTGGCCCGGCTGAGTCTTCAACTTTAACGACCTTGGATTTCGACAACAACAATAAAAAACATAAGCAACAGATACTTGAGGAAGCTTCATGTTCAGATTATGATCTCAAAGCAATTCCTGGTAAGGCTATTTATTCTCAAAAAACCCAAACCCACGATTCCTCGTCTTCCACCCAAAACAACGTTAAACCCGAAAAACGTTTGAAATCCACATCCGGGTCGCACTCGGATATATTCCCTCCTACTGCTGTTGCTTCATATGGAATTCCCGCTGAGTCAACTCGTCCTGTACTCCTGGTTGACTCACAAGAAAATGGAATACGGCTAGTCCATGCTTTGATGGCATGTGCAGAAGCTGTCCAGCAAAACAATCTTAATCTCGCCGAAGCTTTGGTGAAACAAATTGGGTTCTTAGCGATTTCTCAAGCTGGGGCTATGAGAAAAGTGGCTACTTATTTTGCTGAAGCATTAGCTCGAAGGATTTATAGAATATATCCTCAAAACCCACTCGACCATTCTTTATCGGATGTTCTTCACATGCACTTTTACGAGACTTGCCCTTATCTGAAGTTCGCTCATTTCACAGCTAACCAAGCTATTCTCGAAGCCTTTGAAGGTAAAAAAAGTGTTCATGTTATCGATTTCTCGATGAACCAAGGCATGCAATGGCCTGCTTTGATGCAAGCTTTAGCGTTAAGAGCCGGTGGTCCACCGGCTTTTAGGTTAACTGGTATCGGTCCTCCCAGCCACGACAACTTAGATCACTTGCAAGAAGTTGGTTGGAAGTTGGCTCAGTTAGCTGAAACGATTCACGTAGAGTTTGAATACCGTGGGTTCGTGGCTAATTCTTTGGCTGATTTGGACGCTTCAATGCTTGATCTTAGACCGAGCGAAGTTGAAGCCGTGGCCGTTAACTCAGTTTTCGAGTTACATAAATTGTTGGCTCGGCCAGTTGCGATTGACAAAGTTTTATCTATGGTGAAACAAATGAAGCCTGAAATTGTTACTATTGTTGAGCAAGAAGCGAACCATAATGGTCCGATTTTCTTAGAGCGATTCACTGAGTCGTTACATTATTACTCGACGCTTTTTGACTCGTTGGAGGGGTCGGTGAGCAGTCAGGATAAGGTTATGTCGGAGGTGTATTTGGGGAAACAGATTTGTAATGTGGTGGCTTGTGAAGGAATGGGCCGACTTGAGAGGCACGAGACGTTGACTCAATGGAGAAATCGGTTGGGTTCCGCCGGGTTTGCACCGGTTCATTTAGGTTCTAATGCGTTCAAGCAGGCTAGTACGTTGTTGGCCTTGTTTGCTGGCGGAGAAGGGTATGGGGTGGAGGAGAATAATGGGTGTTTGATGCTGGGTTGGCATAATCGTCCGCTCATTGCAACTTCTGCTTGGAAACTCGCCAACAAAACAACTCCTGTTGCCCACTGAGTTTTTGACTCGATGAATTAAAGAATCAAATTCAGTTTGGTCCCTACCAAACCCTATCTCGGTTGCTGCCAATGTTCGATTCTGAGCTGGGTGCCTCTGCCTTGTGAGGTTGAGACCCACCACTCCAATCCTGTCTCCCCCACTCCCCCTGTTTTATTTTTCTAATTATTCAGTCTATTTTTTTATTTTAATTTTCAGCTACCCTCTGGATAGGTACTTTTCTTTTTTGGTTGGAAATCTTTTGTATTTTCAGGGTGAATCAGAAAATGGTCAATGTATTAATTTTATATATATAGCTATGGTGGAAATAAAAAAAAAAGAAAAAAATTTTCTCTAGTGTCTGCAGAATTGACATGGATGTGTTATGATTCCAGAGGGAAAAAAAAATGCAGAAGGGTGGTTGAAAACCCAACAGTTTCTACACTAAGCTAAGATTCCACTGTAAGCTCATATTCCACTGTCAATATACCAGCTTGCTGGCTGCAATAAGGCAGCACTGAAAACTTACCAAATCTGTGATACTGCTTTTGCCCATTGAATAAAAACATTGGCAACAACAATAAAAGCATTAGCAGACCTATTGAAGATGAAACTATTACAGTACAGGTAACATTATTTTATAGAATCCCTCTTTTTTTTCTGTCAGGAAAGCACAATCATAAGAACGTGAAAAAGGCTCACTTATTTCAACTTTTTTAATTATGGTATTAACTTTCTTGAAAAGGTTTTCACTTTCTCATGTTCTTTTTTTTTTCCTAGAACATCTTGGCCTCCTCACTGCTCATCTCTATTCATTAAAGCTTTTACCTTCCTTTTTCCTTTCTCCATTGAAAAAAATAAAATAAAAACCCAGACATGTCTTGTACTTCTTTTAGTTACCTTTGCACCTCTTTAATCTTTTTGATGACTCGGAAAACAATTGAAGGCTGCCAGCTAATGCATGCATATATTCTGATTATTTAAAATTAATATAATATATATATAGTTAGATGAATGAGTTGCCACCTGAGAAGATTAGAGGGTATTGTCTTGGACACCAGATCTTGTGTTTAAACTTATACAAGAGAAAATTTTGTTGTCTTCAACTGTAACTAATGAGAATGGTAGAAGGAAATTAGATTTTGATGTGATATATGTAGATGTGCAAGTTGAAAATTATGTCTAGAAATCTTATTTCCCTCCCCCCTGTAACTGTCAGGGTAATTGAATTCAGCTTAAATAATTAGCCTGATTTCTCAATAATGGGAGTGGCCAAGTAAATCCCAATGCTCCTTTGTTTTGTCCTGCCATTATGTCAACATCTAAATGGGATCTGTTGAGCACTAATTTGTCGGATCCCGAAAGAAGAAGTCACCATCTTTCATGGGGGGGTTTAGCCACTTATTCTCAAGGAACTTCCTTTTGGTGGATGCAAAGCGAAGTTCATGAGAATGAGATGAATGGAATTAATTCTCATAGTCCTCACTTTTGTGCAAGATTTTTTATTGTAAGCTTTTGTAAACATTTGCCTTTTCCAAACATGTAGAATACCAAAAATCCAATTGTATCCATACCTCATCTAATTTGTTTTTCTATATATGTATTAAGAGAAACAAAATTCAACTTGAATATCATATTGGTAAATAGTAAATACATATTCCTTTTGATTCAAACAAATATAATATATCTAGAATAATATTAAATTCATATACTTATCTGTGAGTATTTGTCTTCCTCTGTTTCTTGTCTTCTCCACCTTTTTTGGTGACAAAATGTTAGTAAAATGACACACATATGATCTAACCGATTATATAATTGACATTGTGAAATATGGGCAGAGGGTGCACAATAACTTATAGTAGGCAAAGCAAAGAGATGCCGTATCCCTCCCAGGACCGTGGCCCATTTTATAGGGCAGCTGATACATATATCAAATAAATTATTGCAAAAACAACAAGAGAAGTTGATTGCTCAGGATTTGTCAACCCAGAGGAGGCATTAAAATAGTATTACACAGACTAGTGGATGGGAGGATGGATGAAAGAGATGCCATCTATCTCATATTAGTCTTTAGGAATTGGACCAGCTTACATTACGTAGCTTAATTTAATTTGTACTAAATTATGTGAAATAATAATATTATGTTAATGTACAACAAAGCCATGGAATTCTCTATTTGACCCAAGTTGCCAAGTTGCATGAGGTTTGGGGATTCTGAGCTGACCCTACTGCTTCACTCATGTTTTGGAGATCACATCACATGCATTTCAACCCTTGCTTTTTAGTTCTCACTTGGCTTTTTTTTTCCCTTCTTTTCAGGTCATCTATAAGAAAAAAATCCGAAAGGAAAAAAAAAAAACTTTTTTTTTCCTTTTGCTCGAAGAAAGAACTTCGGTTTATTGACATTATTTTATTCTAGCTCTTGTATACGGATAGATGTGGTCCAAGGTCATTGCACTTTTACTAGCATAATATTAGGAAAGCCAAGTCAACGTACGATTCTTGATGAGGGTTTTTATTTTGTTTTATTTTTGTTTTAGAAGAGTAATTAGAGTGAGGTTGGGAATTGATGAAAAATCCTGTATCAAGACATCGAAAGTGTTATACGTACACCTCAACAGTCACATAACCAGCACTCTGGTTGCCACCTAAGCAAGCTTAATACTTATTATTGAACTAGCAATGTCATCATCTATAAGATATAAGAAATAGTACTATTATAATTAGTTAATAGTTATAACTAATAGTACTAACGCCACACTCCATTCTTTGTCTTCTTTGCTGACGCTTTATTTTCTCTCATTTTCCTCTCTATTACGTTTTTTGTTGATTTGAACGTCGAACTACTCCTCAAAATATTATGTCCGGCGTTTTTAAACTTTTTTCTTTATAACATATCACGTCCAGTGTCCTCAATCTCCAGCGAACTTCAACTATCGGATTAAAAATTACGTCAACAAAAAGGTTGCTAGGGAAAGCGAAACGCAGTATTTTGAACAGTAGCCACTTTGCGGAGGCTGTTCTTTCAAACATTCTATGGAATTTAGAGGCAGAGGCAGCCATTTTTAAGGCCAGTATCGCTCGTGGTTTCTAACAGTCGTGCATGTCGGCCGCTTCAATGTGACTACTTTGTAAATTTAAAGCGCTTGTTGCTCTGTCGTTCTTTGTCCTTTGCCATTTGCTTGACTAATTACCATTGTACTATACCATTTTCAACACGTTTTTATCATAAATACTTGACCCAAGAAAGTAGCGAAAGATCGATTTCTATGCGGACATAGTTTGGCCGCACCCGACCTTCACTGCCTCTTTGCCAGGCCTCTAGACAAAATGGTCGATAAATAGTCAAAGGACATCCCCCGTTACCATTATATCCAAATTAAATATTTTACTTATCGGATCGATAATTGTCTTAATTAATTTAATTGATTAAAATAGAAAGATAACATTAAAAGTTAAAATACGTAAAATCATGCATTTAGGTAATGTTTAATTTGATCATTAATTAGTTAAGTACTATTATAAGAACAAAGGTCCGAATTTAAAGTTCATCAAAAGAACAAAATTTAAAGGTATTCAAAGATTAAATGGTCTGGGGCCACGACCCCCGAAATATTTTGATAATATTATAATCTTTAAGTTGCCTCTTCTTATTTTGGTTGACTATTTGGACCCCTTTAATCATTTTGCTTGCTTCGTTCATGGGTCACTATGGGTGTGAATTTGGATTGGGTTTTCTTTTTTAAAAGTTAAGCTCAAGTTTAGATTTGTTCGTCCATTTACTTATTAATTTATTTTTTCATTAAAAAATCCCTCTTGAGTAATTTTAGGTTTTGTAAAGATTTTGGCGTTTAGGACAATATATTGATTATTTGTTGGCCAATATATATTTATTGTATGAATTTATTTTGGTTCATGTAAATGAAAAAAATAAAAAATAAAATTCAAAGATTTTAGAGAATACACGTGTGGGCAGGCTTCCATCCCACACGTGTACAAATTTATACCATAGTATTCCTAATTCCCTTAAGAGTTTTGTTTGATGGGCTTTTAGCCCAAATAGGATAACAACCATTGCAGGCTCGAGAGAATTTTCTTTTGGGTTCAAAAACCAGAGGGAGGCTTGAAAGATGGTAGCGTCCAAATTGTTCAGCCTGTATATTGTTTTTCTAGGCGAGGGCTGGTTCAGACGGTATTAAAGAAATACTGATGTAAGGTTAAAAGAGAGTTACAATGATTTGGGATTTTATTTATTTATTTGATTAATTATTTTTAAAATAATATCTAATAAATTTGAGATTACAAATTTTAAAATTTATAACTTTTTTTCTCTATCCTCGTGCAGCAATTTCTGTAGAAAAAATTTACATTCAGGTTAGTACCAAGTGAATGGTCCAACTAAGAATTGCAGTCATGATGGTGTGACATGACATGGGCTCCCACACCATCGTAGATCGGTTCGAGAGTAATTAGTTTTATACTTGGTTTGGAATCTAACGCATCCCTAATGGGATACAGTTATTATGTAATGAGCTGCAAATCACAGCTTTTAAATCCAAATAATAATGTGATGTGGTGTAATTCTCATCGATTATTCACTAATGTTTGAGGTATCAGTCCACCATCATCAGTTTTGTTAATTTTTTTTTATTTTTCTTTTGTTTATATTATGAATATAAATGATATATTAATATTCGTAATTTGAATAAAATTTAAATTTGATTTAATTATTATTTAATCAAATTTAAATTCGAATGATTCAATTTATAAATCGAATCAAATTTAAATATTTTTTTATTTGCTTTAAATGATTTACAAATTTAATTGAGTTTTTAATTTTAATATATTTTAATTATTTTAATTAATAAAATATTTCAAGCTCAATTTTGAATATAAATAATTAAGTTTTTATCGAATATAAAAATTAAATTTATTTTTATATATTAATTAAATTTAATCAAATAAAATTAAATAACTTAATTTTTATCTCAAATTGAGCTCGAATTAAATAAAAAAAATTTAATCAAATTTAAATCAAATTTCGAATCTTAAATTTCAAATTAAACTCAAATTAAAACTTAATATTATATCAATTTAATTTCTATTAATAACACTTCTAACTCGCATAATATTTAAAAAGGAGATGAATAAGATCTTTTCGCCATTTTGACTCTTGTTGCGAGTTAACAACTTTTAGTTTTTTTTTTTTATTTATATTTTATTTTTATTTAAAAATTGTAAAATAAGTTATTAATTTAATATAAAATAAATTAATTATTATATAATGAATTAATAAATAAATTTTATTTTTATTTTTATTATATAATAAATTAATTAATAATTTATTATTATATAATAAACTAATAAATAATTTTTATTTTTATTTAAATATCCCTATCTCATCATTATTTTTTTATTTAAATATATATATTTCATCATTTATTTTAATTTTATTATTACGATAATAAATCTCACTTCCGTTATTATTTTAAATATTGCTGCTCTTTTAAAAGGACCCTTAACAGACCTCGTAAATCGTAACCTCAAGCGTGATCCATTATTTGGAGCGATCCCAGATTCCCAGTTAGCCAACCAGTGAATGCTGATATTTTAGGAATGGAAATAAAAACGTGAAATGTATAAGAATTGGAAGTGTAAAAGTCAGTTTGCACATGGATATTAAAACCCTTCAACGTTTATCAACAAAGACGGAAAGAAAAGAAGAGCTTGAACTGTAAAAGATGCACCAAAGATATCAATCTCTAGTAGGGACCAGAAGATGGGAAAAAAACAATTGCAGGGTCAAGCTTTCAAGCGGATATGCCGATTATCCTATTTCTCATATAGGGTTCACATAATAAGCGAGCTGTCTCCTATCTTCCATTGATGACCATGACGTAATTGTCTATCGATAAATAATAAAATAATATACAAAATAATTTTATTTATTTCACGTGTATATAAATTAATTTTTTTCAATTATATTCAAAATTTAAAAATTTATAACATATATAAAATTTTACATTAAGACTAACTTGTCATAAAAACTAAATTAAAAAAAAAATGACATGTTTTCACCTTACACCATTTTTATATGTGATAATACTTATACATTTGAAATTTATATCAAATAAAAATAAATTAATTATTTTTTAAAATAAAAACATATATATATATATATATATATATTATCGAATGATGCATTAAAAAATAAAAAAAATATAAGCACATTTTCATTTTGTAATTTTGTTCAAATTACTATACAAAATATGAAAATGTTAGAAGATGTGTGAAGAAAAAAGGAAAAGTAATTTGAGAAAGAACTAATTTCATAAGAATAAACTTACAAAAATAATAGAATATACCTTGAAAAAAAGATACAAATTGAAAAATAAATTGCAATAGTAATAGAATATTATTTTATTTATTTAAATGTGTATAAATACATAGATTAATATTATTTAATTTACATGTTTAAAGTATATATAAATTTAACATAGCAATTAAGGTTACAATATATCTTGAGTTGATTTGTAAAAAATGAGATAATTATGAAAAAAACATAAATGTTAATTAACAATCAATTATTAAAAATAAAATATAGTAGTAGTAATAGTTATTACTATATGCTCTGTCCTTCATTTTGTTGTTCAATTTTTATTTAATATAAAGATAACACAAATATGTTAAATAAAAATTAAAAAAATTTTCATTTGTCCAAAAAAAAAAAGCATGACTCAGGATTTATCAAGAGATTTGATAACTGTGAATTTATATATTTACTTTAAAAAGTTGATTTGTCACAAGATAAAAACAAAAAGCATCTTAGAAAGTTGGGACATCCCTCTTTTAATGAAAAAATTATAATTGTTTATAATTTTTCATTAGAAATGGGAGATTGTTTGTTTAGTTTTAAATTTATTAATGTTTGTGATTTGTTAATAAATTATAAGTGATAAAATAAAATAGATTTGTTCAATTTTAATTTAATAGATGTATGTGATTTTAAATTGAGAGAGAATATCTTTTTGTTTTAAATTATAGAAAAGAATCAAAATAGTTACTAATATTTCTAATGAAAATTAGCATTGTCTTCGATAAGAGAAATAGTGATTTGTGAAATATTTTTATGTGAACTTGAAGAATTTGATAAGTTTAATTTTTTAAATTTTAGAAGTGTTTGAAAATTGAATAATTGATTGAAAAAAGTTATTTGATAAATAATTAAAATTTAAAAAATATCTTACATACCATTAAGATAGGTTGTACACATAAGCATCTATAATAAGAATATCTAATTTATTCATACCTAACGGAGAATCCGACTTTTTATTTAAATGAGGATGATGATTGATATTATATTGTAAGTATAGAGATGATAATGTGTATGATTTTAAATTTTTATTGGGTATGAAGACAGGGACGAGTAATTTGGTACTTGCTTCGTACTCGTATCATATATATTTTTATATATTTAGTAAATACATTTTTTTATTAAATAATATAAATTATTATTTTAGATTAATTAAAATTAATATATTTTTATTAAAAAATATATATTTAAAGAAAACACCTTAAATATACAAGATAAAAATAATAAAAAATTTAAAAAATAAATTTTAGTTTTTATTTAAAAAAAAATTATGGGTATAGGGATTATCCATACTTATTAAATACCCGTGAGTATGAAGATAAGAATAAATTTAAAATATCCATTGGGTATGGAGATGGGTACAATATAAAAATACAGGGATGGAGAGGAGGAATACACTATACTATCCATACCTTACCCATTGACATCCCAACCTTCATAAATATTTATTTGATTTTCGTGTATTTGTTATATCTTTACACCTTTCTTAAAGAGAACTTTCATAAGTATGCTGGGTTTTAAACATGGTTGAATGAGGAAGCCTAATCTTTTTCTAGTAATCATCAGGTGGGAAGCCATATAGCTTAAAGTTTTTATGTAGTTGTTCAACCTGGAGGAGAAACCAATCTATTTTAGCTTACTAAGAAGTAAATATAAGTGTAAGACAATCAATAAACAATGAAAACCAATACGAATTTATGTTTCATTGCTTATCTGAATAGTTCAGCATAATAAGTGTAAGACAATCTACTTTAATTGTCTAATATAATGCTATGTTAAAAAAATTCACATAATATAAATTTAGAATTTAATTGAATTGATTTATGCAATTTTCTTAAGAGGTGTCATTTAACAAATTAGAATTTAAATTTTAATACCTATAATCCTTTTTTTTATAAAAGTTCTACAAAAACACAACCTATATTACATAGATCCATTGAGATTTCCTAACTTGTTGATTCCATCAAAAGTTCAGGAAAGCGATACCATAAAGTCACTACTCGAATTGTTGCCTGTTTATTGAAGTAAGGATGTTTGCCAATCCAAAGTTCTCCAATTGCAAAATTCCTTGGTTGTTTACCAAAATGTTAAATGTTTTAATATCTCGATGCATTATACCTCTAAAATGGCAATGCTTAAGTCCCAATAATAGTTGTTTCATATAACACTTGACCTACACATAAATGTGAACCTAAATTGAACTTAAAACATTCAAGAATTGAAGAAAGGATCATATCATGATCAAACAACATAATATTATGCTATGACTGTCAACTACAACAGAAATCTATGGTTTTAATTTCAAACTTCTCATAAGATACAAAACAAACTTGTGCCTCACTGAACTTGACATCAGGAGAAGAAAATAGGCCAGCAAGATGCAAGTTATATAGTATTTGAAAATTAAGATGTGATTTCCCTTTCCCATCTCATGATATTTGGATGGTAAAGCTTGCATAAAATTGTGACTTTTCAAATGTCAAAACATATAAATCTGTAAACTTACTACTAGATATAAATTTTAAGAATTGCCAATAATATTTTTTGTTTAAGTGTGATTGACCACCTAACTGAATTTGTTCCATTTTAAAAATAAATCTCAAACTTGATTCGGATATCTTTAAAAGGTAAATTTTAGTATAAGAAACTAGATTTTAGGTTTAGAAATGCGATTATGAGTGAAGAAAGTTCTATCACCCTTACAGTGCTCATCCAAAAGATGATACCAGTTTGATTTTCAATTATCCAACCTATAAAGTCATTTTGTAATTTATCAAATAATTTAATTATTAAAATTTGATCTTAAAATTATTCTAATAGTTTAGTAGCAATTTAAGATAATTTTCTCACCTCATGAGTATTCATGGAGACTAGTGTCTCACTCCAAAAAGGTTCCATTATTGGTTTCATTTAATCTTTTTATTACAAAAAAATTTTACTTGTAAAAATAATTTATTATCAGAAATATTTTTCAATATGTTGGTAAGATTTTTTATCAAGAATTATCCTCTAATCTGTTGGTAGGATTGAAATTTTATTTGTTTGTGAAAATAATTTATTTTCAGAAATATCTTCTAATATGTTAATAAGATTTTTGGTTAAGAATAATCCTCTAATCTGTTGGTAGAATTTTTTTAAAAAATATTTTTTTAGAAGATTATTAAGTCGTCCAATAGTTTTGTAAGAACTAATTCAAGATTTAAATCTTCCAATAGTTTGGTAGAATTGAAAAAATATTTTTTTTTGAAAACTCTTTTTTAGATTTGAAAGAAAGAAAAAAAGTCAATTAAAATAAAAACAAAATTATCATGCAATAGTAATATAATATATCATGTAATAAACATAAGTTATTATGTAATAATATAATATATAAATTATCACACAATTAATATAAATTACCATACAAATATATTAAATTTATGCCAAAATAAGAAGTAAAAATAAATTAATAAAAACAACATGCAAAAATAAACTTTTTTTTCTCATCACATTATCTCAATCAATCATTTAAAATAATGATATTAAAATATAAAAATAATATATATAAAAATAATAAAATAAAATAAAATAAATCAAAACAAGAAATAAACAAAAAAAAAAAGGAATACTTGCGCTGTGGGTCAAGTCAATCAATGGATCACACACGGGTCAAAGATGGGTTAACCGAATTTTCACGGGTTAGAATCTTTTCGAAATGGCATCGTATTATGTCACTATAAAAGGTACAAATTAGGTTCTTTTCCTTTAGACTTGCCTTTTCCCTTATTTCTTTCAAGTTAGGTTTCTTTGCCCTTCTTTCTAGGTTCAATCAGGAAATTCAAGGTTTTTGAGATCCCGACTAAACCCAGAACCCAGTGCAGGGAAATTCAACTAGTTACGGGGAACTTCAAACTAAAAACAAAAACTTGCAAACCCAGGAAACAATTGCCACATCGTTTTTCAGCCACTATGAACTTCAACTGGAAAATGCAAACCTTTACCAAAAAAAAAAAAAAAAAAACCCAAAAATTCAAAAATTCAAACAAAAAACCTAAAAATTTACCCAAAATTTGAATCCCAACCCAAAAAATTAAAAGAAATTTCAAAAACTTCCTAAAATCCAAAAATTCAAACAAATACTAGACATTTTCCATAAAGATTAAATTTCAAACCTAAAAAAAAAAAAAAAACCAATTCCTAAAACATAACCCTAAATGTAGAAATTTAAAGTTTTAACAAGAATCAAACCAGGATCTCAAGGCAAAATTCTATGAACTTTTGGAGACTTTAGAATCAAAACGTAAATTAAAAAAAAATAGAACTAAAATTTGAACTTGTCATAACGTTTAGATATGAGGATCTATTGCTACATATTGATTTGAAGAGTCATTACCAATCTTTTTTTTATTTAGGTGCGATTGAATACCTAACCGAATCTATCACTTTTAAAAAGGAATCCTAAGTTCGACTTAGGTATCTCTAAAAGATAAATTCAATGTTTGCGAAACCAAGACTAGGTCTGAGAGTACGGTTACGTGTGAAAAATATTATAGCACTCTCACAGTCATAACGTCTAGATCCGGGGATCTATCGCTAGACATTGACTTAAGGGAGTCGCCACCAATCTTTTTTATCTGGGTGCGATTGGCCACCTAAGGAATCTGTCCTTTCAAGGAACACCTAAGCTTAAGGGTCCCTAAAAGAATAGGTTCAGGTCTACAAACCAGAACAGGGTTCGAGAGTTCGGTTACGTGTGAGGAAGGTTATAGCACCCTCACAACGCCCATCAAAAGATGGTACCAGCTTAAATTTGTGTTATCCAAAAGCCTTAAAATTTTACCAAGTAATTAATTATTGAAAATTTTTCTCAATTGACTCTAATACTTTTAGCAAAAAATTAAGAAAATTCCCTCACCTCAAGAGTATGCAAGAAAAACTACTGTTTCACTTACAGAGGCTCCGTCGTCGGATTATTTAAAGAAAAAAACAAAATCAAAATTAAGATAGAAAGGAAGGAGAGAATGATTTTTTTTTAGGAAAAATTGATACTTTCAACTTTTCCTCAAAAACCCTTTTTTTGAAAATTTATTTCTAAGGAAAATTGATACTTTCAACTTTTCCCCAAAAATATTTTTTTTGAAATTTTGATTCTCAAGGAAAATTGATACTTTCAACTTTTCCCCAAAAATACTTTTTTTTGGAAATTTATTTTTCTTTTAAGGAAAATTGATACTTTCAACTTTTCCCTAAAAATATTTTTTTTGGAAATTTATTTCTAAGAAAAATTGATACTTTCAATTTTTCTCTAAAAATATTTTTTGGAAATTTATTCTTAAGGAAAATTGATACTTTCAACTTTTCCCTAAAAATATTTTTTTTTGAAATTTTTTTCTGAGGAAAATTGATACTTTCAACTTTTCCCCAAAAATATTTTTTGGAAATTTATTTCTAAGGAAAATTGATACTTTCAACTTTTCCCCAAAAATATTTTTTGGAAATTTATTTCTAAGGAAAATTGATACTTTCAACTTTTCCCTAAAAATATAATTTTTTAGAATTTTTTATTTTTATTTAAAGAAAATAAAATAATAAAACATAAATAAAAAGAATATTACATAAACCTAATCTAATAAATAAAAATAAAAAATAAAATAAACAAATAAACAAAGAAATAAAAAAAATTCAAAAAAAAAAAAAAAAACCTAGAGCGGCTCGGCTCGGCTCGGCTCAAGGAAGAGAAAACGGCTCGGGGGAGCGGCTTGGCGGCTTGGCTCGGCTCGGCTCGGAGGGGGCTGGCACGCGCGGGTCAGAAAGCGGGTCGACGCCCGGGTCGGGTCGGGTTCGGCAAAACGCGCGGATCCTCTGGGTTACTTAAGGCCAAAACGACGTCGTTTTGGGAGGGTATAAAAGGCACCTTCCTCCGTTTTTCGGCAGAACGCTCCTCCCCCTCTCTCTCTCTTCTTCCTTTTTCTCTCCCTTCTCTCTAAAAACTGAAGAACACTGGTGTCGGATTCTGGAAATTTTCGTCGGAATCTGGAAATTTCGCCGGAAGTTGGCCGGAAGATCACCGGTTTTTGGGATTCTTCGTCGGAAACTGGACTGATCGCCGAAAACTTCAAAGTTGGCCGGAATTGTAGCCGAAAAATTCAAGTTTCGCCAGAGTTTTCGCCGGAATCTGGAAATTTCCCAGAAATTTCCAGAAAAATTTTTCGCCAAAATTTCTAGAAAAAATTCTCCTCACTCTCAGAACACTCCTAAACCTTTCCTAGCTTCCTATACGCTTTTTTCTCTCAAATCAGTAGCTTTGCTCACTGTTTTCTCTGTGTTTTGCATTCTGTTTCCAGAGTCCCTTTTATAGGGATTGATCAGGAGTTTCTGATCAATCCCAATTCCTCTTTGGACGGGAATTCAGTCTTTGAATCCAACTGGACTCTTCTGATTGAATTCCCCTCCAGAGTGGGATTCTTCAACTTTGAATCTTAGCCATCCAGAATTAAAATCAAAATAAATAAAAAAAATACTAGATAATCAAAAGATATGATAGTATAAAAATAAAAAAAATAATATCAGATAATTCGAAAAAAAAATCAGATAAAATTAACAGATAATAAAAAAAAATAACATAAGATAAACCCAAAAAAATATATTACAAACAAAAAAAATAATAATAATAATAAATATATAACTATATACATACAATACATATAAATCTAATCTAAATAAAAATAAATACACAAAGATATACATAATAATAATAATAATGAAATACATAAAATACAAAAGAAGAAAAAGAAAAAAGAAAAAAAAATACAGGATTGAAATGGGCCTTACCCCTTTGGGCCAGGCCCAATTGATCTAGGCCCGGACCCAATTGGGTGTCTACACTCACGACTCTCATTAAATGATGGTACCAGCTCAATTCCTTGTTATCCAATAAGCCTTAAAAATTTATTAAGTAATTAATTATTGAAAATTATTCTTGATTGACTCCAATACTTTTGGTAGAAAAATTGAGAAAATTCTCTCATTTCAAGAGTACACAAGAAAACTACTGTTTCTCTTGCAGAGACTCCGTCGTCAGATTATTTAACATTTAAAAATTATCTAAAGAAAGAAAAAGAAAAAAAAATGATTCGACTTTTGATATAGATTTTTTTTTATGTTATAAGAAAAAAACTCATGCTTTTATACAAGAAAATTTGATACTTTCAATCTTTTCTTAAAAATATTTTTCTTCAAATTTTATTTTTAAAGAAAATTGGTACTTCTAACTTTTCCTTAAGAAATGATTTTTTTTGAAAATTTTTATTTTCAAGAAAAATTGATACTTTTAACTTTTCCTTAAAAATCCATTATTGAAATCTTTTTTTTTTATTTTCAAGAAAAATTGATATTTTCAACTTTTCCTTAAAAATATTTTTTGAAAATTTTTATTTTCAAGAGAAATTGATACTTTTAACTTTCCCTCAAAAATATTTTTTTTAATTTTTATGTTCAAAGGAAATTGATACATTCAATTTTTCTTCAAAAATATTTTTTTTTTCAAATTTTCATTTTAAAGAGATCATTGAAAATTAAAATATGTTTAATTAAATAAATAACTTATTTAAATTTAGTCATTAAATAAATAAAGAAAAAATAATCAATAAATAAATAATAAAACTAAATGAAAAAAAAAATATTTACGCGCGGCTCGGCTCGGCTTGAGGCACAAAGATTGGCTTAGAGGTGCGGCTTGGTGGCTCGATTTGCGGCTCAGTTAGGCTGGAGCCCAGGTAAGGACGTGGGTTGCTGGTTCAGGTCACGCTATGGGTTGGGTTGCCCTAGGTGGAAACGTATAGATTTTGAACTCTTTTAAACGTCAAAATGACGTCATTTTGAGGAGGCTATAAAAGCTTGAGTTTTAGCCTATTTCGTCATAATACCTTTGCTCCCTTTCTCTCTACTTTTTCTTTTCTCTCTTTCTTTTATCCGCCCAAAAATATCGGTTGAATTTAACTGGATTCTAAAAATTCTTGCTGAAATCTGGGTTGTTTGTCCGAAGTTCACTGGAAAGCTTGTCAGTTTTTAGAAAGTTGCTGTCGAAAACTAGAAAGCTAATGGAATCAGGAAAGTTTGCTAGAAAGTTCAACTGACGCAGAAAACTTGTTGAAAAATTGAACTAACGTCGAAAATTTTTGTTAGAATCTGAAAATTTTCTAAAAAATTTTCAGAAAAAAACACAAAAAATTCTATAAAAAATCCTAAAATTACTTCTGACACCCTTTAAAATTTTTTTGAATTCTACCTTCTATTTTTTGCTCTCTGTTTCATGATTTTTGTATGTTTTTCCTCTCTAATCTATTGTTGTGTAATCTTTGGGTTTTTGTTTTTCTCTCTTCTCTGTGTGATCTCTCCCTCTTTGTGATTTGCTCATAGGTTGTATTTATAGAGAACACTCAATAGAGTTTCTGATCAATTAGAAATTCTTTTTCAATTGGATTTTCATATTATCAGAAACTTTAAGAATCATCCTGAAGAGATTGAAACTAATTGCAATTTTGCTAGTGCCTATGCATGGCAGAATTTATAATTTTTTCTCGTTTTTTTTTAATATCCTATTATCTAAAAATAAAATAAATAATAAAAAAATAAAAAATAAAAACCAAAATAAAATAAAATAAAATAAAAACAGTTGGGTCTATGACTTGGATCCCATTGAATTAGGCCCAATGAGCTTAGGCTCGGGCCCTATTAAACCAGGTCCAATAGACTTGGGTTCAGACCAATTAGGGTGTCTACAGGACTTAATCCTAGAATTCTTAAATCGTGTTCTCAGAAACCAATAACCAACCCAGAACCAGCAACTTTCAACCAAAAAATCTCAATCCACCCTTTTATAATTTCTCCCTTCCTTACTTGTTGATCGATTCCAGTTTATAAAGGGATTCAATTTCTTTTAATTTTGGAAGCAGTAATTCACCCCAAATTGTCAATTTGATCATATGTGATTTATTTGATTTGTGATTTAGCTTTAAAATATTGCTTTAGTTTAAGGTTTTTTTAAATTGATTCTGATCAATGCTTAGATTTTATTTCGAATTTCATGCAAACCTGATTCCGAGATTGATTTAAAAAAAATCTCTGATTTTGTTTCAAATTTCATGCAAACCTGATTTCGAGATTGATTTAAAAAAAATCCCCGATTTTGTTCTTCTTTTTTAATCTTTATTTTTTTTTACTTTTTAAAATAAGTAAAATTAAACCAAACATTTAAATCAAATAAAAATAAAAATAAAAAATTTTCTTATTAGGCTTGAAGCTTCCTAATTGAGACTAAGTTATGGCCAAAATCTGTTTTCGATTTCAAAAATTTTTTAGATAAAATAAGATATGTACATTGAGGCATAAACATGATGCTTTCTTGTTGAAAATTGTCAAACCGCACCTTCTTCAGGTTAAACATCTTCCTAGTTTCAACTTTGAGTGCTTGGAATACACTACTATATGTTCCTTGTCCAATCTACGTGAATAATTTAGGGATTAAAAAGAATTCTTATCAAAATCAGGATACACAATGACCAAACCTCATCAATATCTTTTTAAATTGCAAAATAGATTATATCCAAAATTTAAAACTGTTAATAAGCGATAAAGATGAAATTTTAATATTTAGATACATATATATTTTAAAATAGTTTTAAATTTATATTTAATTTTTAAAAAAAAAGTCTATTCTTTTATGATATTTTAAACGTGATAATTTTCATAATTTTAAACATTTTTAATATGAATGGTTTTATTATTTATTTGAATTTGGTAGAGTGCAAATTTTATGAATTTTCCTAATTGTCAATAGAAACATTATCCACACAACTACACAAGTGTCCATAGCATCACATTCTATTGGGTAATTTTATTTCTTGGAATAATATATATATATATATAAAATATACAATTGGTCTTTCATTTAAAATTTTGAAAGTTTTAAATAACTAAACAATATATATGAATTAATCTTCCACTTAAATTATGGACAACTAAATAATATTTTAAATATATTTTTTGGATAAATAATTTAAAATTTAAAAATATCTTATATGTTATTAAAAAGAGAAGTTTAAGAGATTTTTGTGTTAAAAAAAATTATCCATATTGTAAATTTCATATGATAATTATTTATATCGTAATATAATATATATGATATGATTTATTATTATATAATAATTAATAAATATATTTTATTTTGATTATTATTATTATATAATAAATTAATTAATAATTTATTATTATATAATAAACTAATAAATAAAATTTATATTTATTTTTATTCAAATACCCTTACTGTCACCATTATTTTTTCATTTAAATATATATTCAATAATTTATTTTATTTTTATTATTACAATAATAAATCTCACTTTCGTTATTGTTTTTAATGTTGCTGCTCCTTTAAACGGACCCTTAATAGACCTCGTAAATCGTAACCTCAAGCGTGATCCATTATTTGGAGCGATCCCAGATTCCCAGTTAGTCATGCAGTGAAGGCTGATATTTTAGGATTGGAAATAAAAACGTGAAACGTATAAGAATTGGAAGTGTAAAAATCAGTTTGCACATGGATATTCAACGTTTATCAATAAAGACAGAAAGAAAAGAAAAGCTTGAACCGTAAAAGATGCACAAAAGATATCAATCTCTAGTAGGGACCAGAAGATGGGAAAAAAGCAATTGCAGGATTAAGCTTTCAAGCGGATATGCCGATAATCCTATTTCTCATAAAGGGTTCATGTAAAAAGCGAGCTGTCTCCTATCTTTCATTGTTGACCATGACATAATGGCCTGTCGATAATGGAATGAGTTGTGTGTTAAGATCAGTTTAGCAGCAAGACATCAAACTTAAAAGGCATCTTGGTAACCTAATTTAGAGCCATGCATTTTACCAGAAGGCAGATGCCAGTCACGAAGCATTTAGATTACTGCCTCGCCATCCTGTTACGTGTCATAGACCGGAGGTCAAAGCTCAAAAGAGAACCTGTATAGACTTGAGCAGCTGCAAGTCATTAGAAATGAACGTATTTGGCCAGGGTGGGATCCCACTTCTTACTTGCTTTCATACGACTCCATAAATTTGATCTGAAAATGCACGGACGGAATAAAAGCATGGCTAATACAGTAGCATGTGGGGGGAATAAAGGGAGAGCGGACAACATTTCAAGCTGTATAATCAGGAAAGCAACATTGCATTCCAATTTCTAACATAAAAAATATGGTTACCTGCTGCATGTATTTTCATTCAAATCATGGTCAACCTTCCACAGTGAAGTCAATATTGGTGAACTCATAAATCAAATGTTCAAGTGGAAAGCCCCAAATACCATGGAGGTTAACTTCCGCAATCACAAAGATGAATCTGTCAACAAAAACAACTAGAATCTTTCGACTGGTGACTTGAGACCAAATATGAATTAAACAGAGAAAGTGAACACTAAACCTGTTTGATTAGTTTACTTCTAACTCTAGTAACTATTTTTTGAAAAATTGATAAGAATTTGACCCCTGTTGTGCACACCAGCAGTAGCTCGGGAGTTTGAAATAGGAGAAAGGATTTGGGCAAGACAAGACCGACTCCTTTAGTCAAAACTTTAACAGAACACTACCGCTTTATTCGGTTCACCGAAATTCTAATTTGTCGAAAGATCTTCAGAAGTATCTACCAATCAGCTCCTCAATAATAGACTATTAATCTCGAGAAACAAATCCAACATTGGTTTGATTTTGGCCAGAGTTCAAAAATGAGCATCACCTGCCTAACAAGATTCAATTCCTAAGTGAGCCATTGATCAGATAACAAAACTGAAATGTTGGGCTGTTAAGAAACAACATGAAAGAAAATAAACGGAGCGGAGACGATAATGCTTAGATGGATGTGTAGTAAGAATAAAAAAGACAAAATTAAAATGAAGAGATTCAAGAAAAATTAAGAGTAATCCAAATTGAAGAGAAGATGAGAGAAGGCCGTTTACGATAGTTTAGACATATGAAACGTAAGCCTAACGGTGCATCGGTTAAGAGAATTGAGTCTCTAAGAGATCAAAATATATAGAGGTAGACCACAAAAGATATGGATTCAAGTAATAAAAAACGATATGAAGGTTAAAGAATTAGATGAAAATGTGGTTGTTGATAGAAATTAGTGTTGTAAGAAGATTCAAACTACAATCTAACCTAATTGTCTTGATTTTTCATACAGCCGACCCCAGAGTATGGGATATAAGGCTTAGTGTGTAGTTGTTGTCATAATTTGAATGATTCAGTCCATCCTCTATGTCTTGTATTTCTTGCCAAATAGCCATATCCAACTAGCAAATGAAAATCCCACAAAGCAGCTTGCAAGATACGAGCTAGGGTTATTGACAATTCAAAGCAACCGTTCCAGCTAATGACAAACACCAAGGTTGTGGGCAACTCAGAAGAACTTTTCAAACAATGGATGTAAGTCAAACCCAATAGAGTTCCTCAACAAGATTTCAGGAGTATTGACAAAATATGATCATCCATCACAAGTTCACAACCATTCAACATAAAAACACAGCACTTTTCAAAGACAAAAATTGGAAATTGAGCACACCAAAAACTTTCATTCTTATTGCAAAGTAAAATCACTGAATAACAGCTTCACTTTATTCCTGAATAACACTCTAGGTCTTTCTCAGTTGAATGAGAAATGGGGTGAAAACATAACCAACATTCTACCATGGCTATCCATGATAGCCTAGTCTCAGTACTTAAATTAAAAGGTAAAGCTAACAGAAGAAATAAAGACCATAAAGGATTGAGAATTATTTAATTAATGGGAAGAAATCTTAAGATTGAGGGATTTATTAATCCATGCCTTCCAATTCCCACTTCCCTTCCTACTAATTGCTTCAGTTGACTTTCCATCATCTTCCATTTTCTCAGTCTTTGGCTTCTTGCACAACATGAAATTCCGTGCCCCTTGTGATCCAATTGTTTCCCATGGACTCAGTGCTGCAATAAAAATCCCGAACACCGAAATCATAAATAACCCAACACATTTTCCCAAACCAAACAAAATCAATTCCGCATTTTCAAGTGCATACGTTTTACTACTAAATAGCAACTCAGCCTTGGCTTAGTGATTTTTACTCCTAGAACTTCAGGAGATAGCTTCAAGATTTATGCCAAAAATCCAAATAAACAAATCCTAGGAAAATTTTATTTTTAAGATTGAAGTGAAAACTGATATGGGGTAATAATTCAAGTGGATTTGAATAAACTTACCATCTGATCCAGCACTGGGGCAATAAAGGAGGAAATCATTAAGATCAGATCCAAGAACAGGAAGCCGACCCTCACGAGCATAGGATTTCAAAGCAGTATCAATGACAGCAGCAACAAGCTCTTCCTCGTTAACAACGAAACGGATCGGCCCGGCACTTCCCAAAACAGTGATGCTAATCAAGAGCCTGTTGCCCTTGGGACCCTGAGTCTTCTTCTGCTTGTAAAGCAACATTTTTTTTTCAAACTTTATCAAAATCCAAAACAATCAAACAAACAAAAATGGATGAATATTTCACCAACAATCGAGATAAAAAAAACAATGGGTTTATTTTTTTTTTTCTAATGTTAACAAAAAACAAATCTGGGGTTATTGATGGAGCCTATAAAGGTTTCTGGGGGGTGTTTATGGGTCAAGGCCGAGGCAGCGGTAGTACCAGCCTTCTTTGCAAGAACCGAATGCGAAAGCAGAGGCTGCAGAAACAGGGAGGAGAGTGCTCGCCCTTGATTTGCAAAGGGAGAGCATGAAATTACTACTCCTCCGAATTGCTTCCACCATTCACAATATGATACCAAAAGAACAATGTTTTGATTCCAAAAACAAAAAGAAAAAAAAAAGCCAGAAAAAAAGTTCTGGGTATCGCAGAATTGGACAAAAAGGAGAGGAACTTTGGTTGTTAGAATAAGGGTGAGGGGCGTTTGAGAGTTTGTGAGGGTATTTAAATTAGAAAAAGGGGAGACTTTTAAATAGGGTTAGGATTAACGAATGAGAAAAGGGTTGGCTGCGATTTTTAAAACAAAACAAAAAGGGTTCTGATTTCTGAATTTAACGTTGATTATTGGTTTGTTTGTTTTGCACCAGTACGCGTATATAAAAGAGTTTTTGTTTCCGCGTGGAATTTTTGTAAGCATGGCAGGTAATTTACGCCGATCTTTCCTCCGAATCCAATACACCTTCACCCACCGATGACCCAAAGCCTGCCAAAATCTCTCGTTTCTCTCCATCTCTCTCTCTCTCTCTCTCGGGGAAAAAAAACCAACCTTTTTGGCTTTTGAATTAGAGTACCGTATTTATTTTTATTTTTATTTCTTTGTCCTCAAATTTTCTGCTAATATGATAAAGTGACCAACCAAAAAAAAAACATTTGCATTTTATTTAAATAGTGCCCTTCATTCCAAAATTTTTTGAATATATAATATAAATAGTAAAAGTTTTGGACAAAAAGTAATTTTTTATATGTATGATGTAATTTTTTGACATGTAAAAATTTTTGAATAATTATTTTATAATTTATTATTTTAATTTGATTTGATATTTCGTTTAGAGTAATTACATCTATTTTTTTAAATATTCAAAAAGTTTAGCTTATTTTGATTACTATATTAATTTGTATTTCAAATTTAAATGTTAAAACTAAATTGAAACTAAATAAATAAAAATATTCATTTTCTTATGTTCAAATACATTAAAATGTCTATAGCATTGACCACTCTTCACTCTTTCTCTGATGCACTATTATAAATTGAAGGCTGAAAAAACGATTTTAAGTAGTATTTGTGAATTCATAAGCTTTTCCTTTTCTCCATCATCATGTTTTTTTTTTTCTTTTTTGATTTTATTGCTTTTGTAAAGTTTTAGTATATTTTTGAAACAAAAAAAATGAACACGTGAAACCTCATTTCGTTCAATTTCATGGAATATTAGTTTTTTTAAATAGGTCTTATTTAATTTAAATTTTATTTTTTAAATATAATATTTTTATCTAAATTTTTTCAAAAATTGAATTGACTTTTAAACTTGGATCGATATTAAGTTTTTAAATAACTCTATTTTAAAAGTATTTAATAAAATATTTGATAATCTTTTAAATTTGTTGATAGAATTTAAATTTTATAAATTCAAAATTTAATTTAATTAATTTATAAAATTATTTTTAAAAAATAACATCTAATAAAATTGAGATTCAAATTTTATAATACTTTCTCAATCCTTAAAATATGAAATTTTTTTATAAACAAAATTAAATTCTATAAATAATCCATGACATGATTTTTCAATTGTCAACAAGATGGTAAATCTTTTTTATTTTTGTAATTTATCGAATTTTATATTTTTCTAACCTAGAACTAAACAATAAATGTGATTATTTTTTAGCATACAACCGTTGACTTTAAGAAGAGCAACTTTTTTTTTTTTAATATCATCCCACTTGACTTTCAATGCTGACTAATAGCATCGCCTGGCCCGCTGACTTTAAACGATTAACTTTAAATTAAAAAAATATATTAGGTCCTCAATCAATTTCCCACAAACGCCTCTTTTTTCTTATGAACGTAAGATTTAGCCATTTAAGCATGATATTATATATTTTCTAGTGATTTTTTTAAAATTTTATTTTAGTTAAATTGCACTTACACTCTTATGGTTTTATTATTTTTTATCTCATAGTGAAATTTAACCCATATCATAAACGTCACATGTTTTAGTTGATAAAAAGAGTTAACAATGTTAATGTTTTCATCAATATAAAGATTTAATTGAATACAAATAATTGTATAAAAAATTCAATTCATTGTTATAATAAAATAGAAGTTTAGATGATGATGATGATGATGATGATGATGATGATGATAAGTCTTTGTAATTTTTTTTGGTAATTAAGCCAAAAAATAAATGAAAATGATGGCAATGTGTATCTACATGCACAATTAGACTATAAAAAGCATTCAGGTATTGGACTCAACGATAGGTACATACATATATCCTTTTGTTCAAAGAATTGGATTTGGGTTCCCTCTTCTTCCAAAATTGCGCTTAAATATTAAAAAAAATAAATTAGTAAATCCTTCTAAACATATATATAAGTTTATATCCAAAAGAAGACCTTGGCATAATTGGTTAAGCAAATAATAATACTCAAGTAATCTTCATACTATATATATATATATATATATCGTATATCTTAATGAAATTGGAATACTTAAAACACTTACATTTGAAACAACCAAACATTTTTTTTTCATGTTGCTCCCACACTTCTGCCTTTCTCTTTAATATCCCACAGGCAGATTCAACAAATTCTCGAGCTCCTCTAGCAAACGTGCTCACATTCAATTCATCGTTCCTAGCTAGCTACGTTCTGAGGTTTAAAAAAAAAAAAAACTAAAATTAATGGTGGAAGACGGTGGTGCGCGCGGCTACAACGGTGGCGGAGGTTTTAGATTGAATAGTTTTGAGTGTGGATAAGTTTAACGTGGTTTGTTAAGAGGATGAAAGGGTAGATTAGCGAACAGATCATACAAATTGAGTGAAATTTAAGCACAGCCCTTCTGAGCCTGCCCTAGAGGCTCAAAACCGCCTACTCTAAATATTTCAATGGTACGATTTAAATTCAATCCTTATAATTAATAATCTTTATTTGTAGATAATTTGTAAGTCTAATATAAATTTTTATTGCAATTTATGATTGTCTTTATCATGAATAAGATAATTTCCTTTTACTTAAATTTTTTTGTATAAAAGGTAATCACAATTATGATCAAAAGTACTACTACTATATTATTTAAAATGGAGTTCATATTTTTATCAATAAAAATATTAAATAATATTTACAATTTTGATCATTCATTCGAAAAAGAATTGACCACTAAAAATCAAAATATATAACAAATAATTAACTGGGACGAGGGGAATATTATGGATCCGCCATGGTCTTTTTCTTGTAAAATATAGAAAATACCTTTCTAGGTAATGGGAAAGAGTACTCTAGGTCATGAAATTTGTAATATTAATTAACTAATAATAAAGAAAATGAAAATTTTTTTTATATATAGAACATCGAGTTAAATTTAAAATTAACTTTTTTGTAATATTCAATATTTATTCAATTATATGTGAGCTAAACAACTCTCTATTTGAGAATTAAAAAATAAAAAAAAACTGATTTGGTTAATTAATATTATACATTGACACGTTTTCTTCATAGAACGTTTTCATGTGAATGATGAATCACCATGAAAGTTTGCCTACTTTGGTGTGAACGGCAAGCATGTTCATTATTTTTCGAAATTCAATTTAGTACTAGCTAGTATTGTTTTTTTCTCCGAGAGATTAGATATTGGACCATTTAGATGAGCCTTTTGCATGCAGTACATAAAAATAAAGAGGGTAGGGATTACATATCTATTCTTAAAGGAACATAATGTAGTTTCGAAAAATAGATAAAGCTTTTTTTTCTTTTTGTCCTCTTTTGCACGTGGTTAATTTAATTAAAATAAATACCTTAACTAGATCGTCCCTTTCATTATAGGCAAAAATTTAATGGAAATCTTTGACTATGAGGGCATTAATTTTGATTCATTTAAGTCAAAACTAAGTTTTAAATAAATTAAAAATTTATTTCAATTGATTTATATAATTATTTTTAAAAAATAATATTTAATAAATTTAAAATTTAAAATTTAATTATCGTAACATTTTGCCTCCAAGTCCACATTGCTGATCCTACACGTGTATTTAATTTCGTGCCAATATGATCATCATGACATATACATCATACAGAACCATCAACAAACCTTTTAAAGGCCAATTAATCAAATTAATTTTGTTTAATGTTTTTTTATTTTTTTGATTTCAACACAAAGGCCGTTAACATGCCATAAGTATTTGGTGTCTGACCAATTTTCCACGTCATATACGTCATACAAAACCATCAACAACTTTTTTAGGGCCAAATAAACAAACAACCATATGTTTTTTCACAGACATTCATCACAGGTTGTTGAATGCGATGTGGAGTTTTCACAAAGTAACGTGTCTTTTCATTTAACATGTAGCGTATACACATGAAACAATTATATTGATTAGATGTCACGAAGATAAATTAGATCAATGAAATTAAATTTTGAATTAATTTGATATAGTAATATATTTCAATATGCAGATACAAATTGTTGGTAAATCAAAAATATTTTCATTGGACACGTTACTTCATTTCAAAAAGTGATGATATTTTATTTAAGTGATGTTTATTTATGAAGAGGTGTTTCAAACATCGATTGAAACTTATAAATATTTCTATTGACGTTCATTTAACACTCTTTTACTCTAAATCTCTTGAAAATCAAATTATTCTCTCTCACTCTCATTTCTGTTTTATGGTTCATGGTGTTTAAGAAATTCTTGAAATCCAATCTTGAATTTTTTCATTTGGGCTTTGTATTATATATAAAGATAACATTTTCAGGAGTCATTTTGCAACTGAATGTGAAAACTATTATCCTTGAAGTAGCTTTCCAAGTGCTTACCTAAAGTTTATTCTTCAAATTCTTTAATTGTTAGCCTTAGTCACTCTCAATATACAACACCGACGAGCACCAGCCTGTCTTTATTCACGTAATATGTTCAAATTGATGCGATTGGCTAATTATAGGTGGTACTTTAAAGGCAGAGTTGGTAATTTAACAAGAAAAAAAAAAAAAAAGAATCAACTGAAAGTTGCTTGATTTTAGGCCATAAGGATTTATTCCAGTTAATAAGTAAAGCAAAAAAGGTGCCCAGCGTTGTTTCCAGGTTTGGTATTTTCTAGCTATTATATTGCCAGAGAACTAATCTTTTGAGCAGATGCCACAATACCAGAATTGGTATAATTCTCAGCGAATAAAACGTAAGGGTTGATCTATGCCATGCCCATGTGCAGTTTCAAGTCATCAAGTGGCGTGTAGCCCTGCTTTAGCGGTTCACCTCCAAATTCATGGCTGTCATTTGCACAGCACAACGTTGAAGTTGGGAGATTTTATGCTTACTTTACTGCGGGTGAGGATATTCTTTTGTGTAAAATCTCGTCATTTTTCCGTTTCCTAGCTGTTGTAGTGTTGTTCATTAATTGTTCAATGTTTCCACCATGTGATTCAAACTCCACCGTCAGGCAAAAGAAGCAGAAACAAATGTTCTATACCTGTTTGAAGAATCAAGAATATTCTTAGTTTGGAAAATACAATGATGCCCATTATTTAACTTGTATCGCACCATCAAAAGCATAAATGTTAGTGGCTTTTTCTGTTTCCGATTGCAAGCAATGATGCACTTTTTTTTGTTTGACGTGAAAAATGCATGCCCACACCTGTCATGATCATGTGATTACCACATTGTCTAGCTAGGAAAAGAAAAGCCTGTGAGATCTTGTCTTAAATGGTATACTATGAGCTTTTAAAACTTTTAAATCATGTGTGAGGTTTTAATTCAATCTTACTAGAGTTATTCTCCTCTTTGTAGTGTGTGGTCAAGTTCAGACCTTACCTTAAATGTTGGACTTAAGATTTGATTTTTTTTTTAAACAAATTTTATTTCTTTATCTAAATCTAATAATGGAAATTAGTAATTTTATCCATATTCTCTCACATATATAGTATAAGTTTTGGAATTTAGACGGATAACTCCATTTTTAGGCAAGTCTAATCATCAGGAAAAGTGATATATGCCCCCTCAGAGAATATTAACAAAATTAATATAAAATATATTTGTTAGTTTTATAATTCAATTATTAAATTTAAAAATTCCTTTGATAAATACATAAAAAATGAATTTGAAAATTGATTTTATTAAAAAAACTGTAGGTGCAAGAGGGACCAATTGTGGTTCATTCACAGCCCCCCACTTAGGTGGTTGTCGCTAAAATCTTTTTATGGGCGGATTAACTAAGCATGTAAGAAATGAATGGAAAATCTTTATTAAGTTTCATGAATATACGTATGTATGGTACCAAAGGGGAACGGCTTGGACCATTTATGGTTGAGAGAAGTCACATCATGATCAATTCTGAATTTAGCTTGTTGTTGCACCTAGCATTTGGCTCAATTCAGGGACGTTGGTGTATTTTTTTTTTTTTTTGGATAAGTTGTATTTTATTTATCCAAAAGAAGCAATAAAATTGCTACAGTACATACACTCCATATATGCAATCAAATTATATTCTAGCTATTATGTAATATAGCTTTATCTATATTTCATGCATCACACAAAATCAAGTTGACTGGCTCTCAGCAATCGAATGCAATGCATGTAATCGAGTCCTAACAACTTCCTTAATAAGCTCATACACTTGTTCTTCTGTTTCTTCTTTATTCTTGAATAATCTGTGGTTCCTTTCTCTCCATATATAATATATATGAGCATTCTGAGCAATGCGCAATACTACTGATATCAATGTCTTGCCTTTTATCCTTGTTACTGCCCATTTCAATTCTTCAGTCCATTCCTCGACTACTCTGTCAATCTTGCATGATTGTAATACCCTTCTCCACACTATTTTTGTATACTCACAACCAAAAAATAGGTGGTCCGTAGATTCCTTCCCATGTTGACATAGGTAGCATCTTTCATCCACCTCCATTCTCCAATTCCTCAATCTATCTTTTGTAGGAAGCTTATTTAGTATTGTCATCCATGCAATCATTGAGTGCTTCAGGATACGATATTGAAACCAGATTAGTCTGTGCCACTCAACCTTTTGTTACTTAGAACTTATCTCATTCCAAACCACTGCAATAGAATAGCCATTGCTTGTGACAGGCCACACCTCAATACCATTTTCCTGTTTTTATGAATTGGCATGCAATAGTTCAGAGTTGAAGTAGTTTCCTCCAACCCCAATTGTTACCCTGCTGTGGTTCAACTTACCTTATACTTATGCCTTTCAAGACATAGGCTTCAATCCAAGCTATCCATATAGATCCTGCTTTTGAGAAAATAGACCAAATATTCCTCATCATGCATGACTTGTTCCAAGTTAGTGTGTTTTTTATACCTAACCCTTCTTCAGACTTAAGGTGACAAACGGCTTCCCAGCTGACTTTAGCTCCTCTGGCAGTCCCTTCATGGCCTTTCTAAAAGAAGCTAGAGCAGAGTTGATTGATCTTTTTTAACACATGCTTAGGCAATATAAAATGTTTACACCAATAATTGTGTAAGTTGAAGAGTACTGACTGGATTAGCCGTAGTCTTCTAGCATAAGATAAGTTTTTATTAATCCATCCTTTAATCCTAGCTGTGATCTTCTCAAGCAATGGAGCACAATCTTTTGCAGTGAGTCTTCTAGTGACTAGTAGGACTCCTAAGTATCTGACAGTGAGTAAGCCTACTTTGAATCCTATGGCTTGTTGAATTAATTGGATCTCTTCCCTGCCTATTCCTGTGGCATATATCTCACTCTTTTCACAATTTAGTTGCAGCCCTGAAAACAAGTAAAAAGCTTGCATAACCTCATTGACACCAATGATTGAATCCTTGTTTCCTTTTGCAAAAATCAACAAATCATCCGTAAAACATAAATGTGTTAGCTTAATCTTCTTGCACTTAGGATGATAGGCAAACACTCTAAACTTGGCAGCTTCATCTAGCATTCTTGACAACACATTCATTACTATAGCAAATAGATACGGAGAGAGTGGATCCCCTTGCCTTATTCCTCTAGCACCTTGAAAATAGCCCATTAGCCCTCCATTAAGTGATATAGAAAACATTGGGGTTGTAATACAATTGTTGATCCAGCCTATAAAATTTGAAGGCAATCCAATGGCTGCCAAAATGTTGTGGATAAAATTCCAATCCAATGTATCGAAAGCCTTTTGCAAATCAATCTTTGTAGCATACCTTAGGGATAATGTGGTTCTACCATATCCCTTTACCATCTCCTGTGCCATAAGCACATTATCTGTGATGCTCCTCCTCTATGAAAGCACTTTGACTTTTGTTTATGATATTTGGCAGGATATTTTTAAGCTTATTTGCCAAAATCCTGGTAATGCACTTGTAAATGATAATACAACATGATATGGGCCTGTAATCTTTAATCCTGCTTGGATTTGCACACTTTGGAACTAATGTGATAATGGTTGAGTTAAATGCAGAAAGTATATCCTTAGTTTGAAAGAAGTGCAATATAGCATTTGTAACATCCTCACCAACAATGGACCAAGATTGCTTGAAGAAATGGGCTGTGTATCCGTCAAGACCAGGAGCTTTTTCATTATTCATAGAGAACATAACAATTTTGATTTTTTCTTTCAACATTGGACTTATGAGTGCATCTTGATCCGTAGAAGATATTGAAGCTTGAAGAAGTTCATCCCTTAACATATAAAAGAAAAATCTAGCTTGCTCTTACCCGCATGGGACATTGAGTAGTATGAGCATGATTCCATTGCAACCAAGGACTAGAAAAAGGCATCAAATGTAACAATTATTACAATGTTTGAATATCACTCTTTCGATTTACCATATACACAATACATACTTATATTTTATTGCCCTCGAGTAGTCGAGTTTAGTTTGGTGTTTCCCATTATAAGAGCAGAATATCATTTTGTACATGTTGGGTTGGGCCATCATCAAAGCCCATAATACCCTTGATTACGTAATTGTACAGGAGTCTCATTGAAATTGCTCATTACCTGTCTGTCTCTTGGATTTTTGTTTCAGCAATTCCGTTGTTCCAATTCCGTACCACTTTTTGTTTACTGAGAGCTGAGTTATGAACTTGGAACATGGGTCCTGGCAGGGGTCACAAGCGATTTACAGAGAAAAGATTTAAGGGCACTCTCAGTCTCAGTCAATACATTATCAAGGAATATGACCCAATGCAAAGGATGTATTATACAGAGGAAGATATGCTTTGCAGTTGCTTTCAAATTGGTGTTTGTTTTAAAAAGAATATAATGTTTGTTTATATGGGTGGGTCTAGTAGCTATATTGAAACAAGTAGACACTGTAACCTAATATATAATATTAAAGCCCAAAAATGCAGCGATATTTGGGCATTGCCAGGAAAAAGAAAATGGGTTACCCATCTTTGAAAGATTTTCAAGTATTGATGATGACTGATTAGAATACTCGAAAGAATTATTCCTTTATCCTGTTTGTGGGTAATTCCATTGGGGAAACTTACAAAAACGAAAAGTGTGAAGGTGACTGGATGATCAATTTCACCTTTACATTAACATTTAAAGGTACTTCACACTGTCACTTTTACGTAAGAAGATGTGGCTCCAATTATATCTCAATCTTTAGGAAGTCATAAGTTGCACAGTCTCTCCTTAGTTGAGAGTACAACTTTCAATTTTGTCATTGGACATTGTGGTATTGAGTTTCTTCAAGCTGAAGTAGTTGCAGTTAGATCAGCAAGGAGAACAGCATCAACACTACAGCGTAGGCAAATGTGATTATAGAAACCAATATTGCTAAACTATCTGATGCACGCCCACATGATATAGTTCTAGACTTCTAGTACCTCTTCACAAATTGGAAAATATATAGTATAGATATAGATATTGAAACATCATACCATAGTTTTGTTATTTCGGAATTAAGAAAACTGAAAAACTAATTATGCTGTTATAATTAAAATGGAACTACACCATTGGTTGTATCCGTTTGCTCCCTCGTATCAATCACATTGTTGAGAAGATGTGGGGTTAACTTCTGGTCGTGATCACACAGCCTTAAAAACAAAACAAGGGCAGAGCGAAGGCAGCGGTGGAGCAACTGTCTGAACCATGACACGTTGCACTGAGACCCAGTCACAGATTGTGGAAACTGGAAAGATTCCTCTGGTTGGGCCACCGGTCACGTACAAAGGATATGCTTGTTGTGTTGTGCTTGTCAAATTTTTATATTATTGCATCACAATCCAGACGAAGTTAAAGAAAGCTTTCGTTTCGATTTGTCTCGAATAGCTCTTTTGTTGCAATGGAGGACACAATGGGACTTCTCAGAATCAGGGTGCAAAGAGGCATCAATCTTACTGTTCGTGATACCTTTAGCAGTGATCCTTATGTTGTCATCACCATGGGTCAACAGGTCTGTTTGCCTTAATCTTTTCTTAATCTCTCAGCCTGTGTTTTTTACCCTAAATTTGTTTTATCATGATCGGTGGTGGATTTCTTTTCTTTCTACTTGTCTGCTTGGGAAATTATGTTTAGGTATTTGGCTTAATTTGCTCTGATTCTCGATCTGAAATCAAATTCTTGTTATGCATATCATCCTGTTGAAGAAATGCAATTTCCTTCTTTTTCTTTCTCCTGGAAGACGATTAATTTTTAAGATTCTATAGTATGATTTCTTGTAATTTCATTGCCTAGAATTCCGGTTGCTGATAGATCCATTTTAGTCATAGCTACTTGTTAGGTTTGATATACTTCAGCACTTTTCTCAATCTGCATCTTTGCTCGCAATTACGGTTCAGAACAGTATGATTACATGGAAGTAAGTTTATATCAAAGAGGAACTTGTAGGAGTCCAAATAGAGCCTCTGGGATGGACTGAAAGAACCTAGCATATATGTTTATGAGATCCTGTCTTCAGTGACTTGGGGAGGTTCTGAAAACTTGCATTTAAGAAATGCCCTGAAACTTTGTTTAGATAGTGAGATAAGTTGCTTGGAACAAGAAATTTCATGTATATTTCTTGAAGGCTGAGTTTTCATTGATGTCAACTAAGGCAAATTAATGATTTGAAGCTTTTTAGTTGTTAATGAGTGGATTTTTCTGACACTGTTGAATAAATTTCTACAGAAATTGAAGACCCGTGTGGTGAAAAAGAACTGCAATCCCGAGTGGAACGATGAATTGACACTTGCAATCAAAGAACCTAATGTTCCAATCAATTTAGTAAGTAACATCCAATATTTATTGCAATGGTGAAGGCCGAATGCTGAATATTATTCAGTACTAAAGTCTGTATAGAGGAACACAAATTATGGATAATTGCTGCTTGTGCCTGTTGTATATGTGCCAAAACTTCATTATCATCCGTAGTTGGGACGGATATTTTGAAGCAGAAACAATATATAGTGGACTTTCTTCTAATCCCATTCAATTTGCTTTGTCTATTGCAGACCGTGTATGACAAAGACACGTTTACTGTGGATGATCAAATGGGCAATGCAGAGATAGACATTAAACCATATATAGCAGCCTTGAAGATGGGGAAGGGTTTGAAAAATCTCTCAAATGGTTGTGCACTCAAAAAAATACAGCCAGGCAGGACTAACTGCCTTGCTGATGAGAGCAGCGTCTTATGGAACAATGGGAAGATCACCCAAGACATGCATCTCAAACTCAGAAATGTTGAGTGTGGGGAAGTGTTAATCCAACTGGAGTGGATTGAAGTTCCTGGATGTAAGGGTTTGGAAAGTGAAGGTATGGATTAAGTATATCTTTGTTGCTACTTGATTTGTAATTTACGTATGGGTCTCACTCTTCATGTTCTGTGCTTGAAATGAGTATCGGTATTGTTCTGTATTTCATAAACAGAAACCGAACTGTAATCTTGTTTTAATAACATAATATATAATTCAGTAAAACTGGCTGGAGTTACTTCAATTTGGTTGGATGTTGACTTGTTGCAGTATGAGATGAACTGACTGGCCCTGTTATATTATCAATATGATTGATTGCAATATACTTGGTGCATCTATCCGCATCAAATTGGGAACTGTATTGTTTATTTATTTTACTTGCTAGATCCGGAAGTTGTTTTAGAATCACGTGCTTTGCAAATATTGTTTTAAGTTACAATTATAATCTATCATTATATTCATATAATGATCTTAACAATCAAATTATTACATCACTGAATAATTAATAAATACACTATAATTTAACTAAATAATCAAATTCATGCATAATAAATTTTGAACTTAATACCTCAAGGTCCTAAAGCTTCTCTTTACCATTAAATCAAAATCTCGTTGACGGTGTTTTGAAAATGCTAAACATGCCAATTATTCTTTTGGTCTTGCCCGACTCTTTGATTTCACTGAATTAAGAAAAAAAATTGATTTTGATGTATTTTATATTAAAAGTTTTATTTTTTTAGAAATGTAAAGTTTCATAGATTTTAATGTCAAAGAGTGAAAGTCTAAACAATAAGACTAATAAGTGTTTAAAAAATGAAAAAAAAAAATAAAACATCCAGAAAAATAGGAGGAATCCATTAAAAAAAAAAAAGACGAAAGGAATATTAACAAAATTCTAAAATAAAAAAGAAACTATTCGCTGAATTTCGGCCTTGACTCCAAAGTCAAGCAAGTCAACCTGACCAAGCCTACAAAATTGGGTCATATTTAAGTGGGTTTGGATCAAGATCCTTTACAGGTCTAAGGATTAGAAAAATAAGAAAGCCCTACAACATGCCTAAGCTTGAAAAGCCGACCCATTTTTAGAAAGGCTTGAAGATGAAATTGTGGTTTGGATTTTGCACAAAACATGTCAATTAGGGTCCTTAAAATATAGTGTATACACTCAATCAAAGGTGTCCATGGCCCGGTTAAGTTGGGTTTAGGTACAGTATTAATATCATTCATGCTTATTTAAGTTTGATCAGATTCGAAAATTAGAATATTAAATTTTAATTAACGGGTGCAAATTAATAAATGGTAAAGCGTAGTTTCATCCAATTTTTTTTTTTCTAAAAAATAAAAAATAAAAAACATGTTATTTTTTATTTAACTTTAGTAATTTTACTTTTGTCTTGTATTAAATATTAAAAATGGATTTTAACATATTTTCCAATGTTGAGACTACTAATATTATATACATTTATCCTTTATATAATATAAATAATGATATAAAAACAAAAATTAATATATATGTTAAAAATTGCAAAAATTGGTCTGAACCTTAAATGTTAAAAGTCACCCATTATTTAAACAAATCTAATTTTTTGTCCAAACTAATTTAATGAATTTAATACATTTTTTTTAACTCTTCCAAAATATCGGATGCTCCTTCAAGTTTAGACAAATAATTAATCCAATCCTTAGCATGCTTAACTATTTACATGTCATCAAGCAATTCAATTTTAAAAAATGAAAGTATTATAAGTATTTTTATAATTAGCTACTTGAAAAAGGGAACAAATTCAATGCTATTAAAAATTAAGTACTAAAATTTTAGTTTTGAAAATTTTAAGTAATTAAGTTATGATATAAATGTTGTTTGCTATGTTAATGAAAATTAAATGATTAGTAAATTTTTTATTAATAATTTATAAGATAAAAATACTATTTTACAATTATTTTTAATTAGTAAAGTTAAAAAGAAAAGTATAAATAGTTGTTTTAAATAAATTATTAAAGAGAAAGAATATAATATTAATATAATTAAGTAATTTTTTTCTGCAAATAAAATTGATTTAATACATTGAGGCACTAGCTAGAAACTACTTAGCAATATTTTCAACAATTTTTTCATTGAAAATATTCCATTAAATAGTTTCTTAAAATGATTTTTTCAAATATATTGAAAAATAAATCTATTTATAGTTTGAAAAATTTCAATAATTTATCAAATTCATTTATACGAGCATTGCATGTTATTTTACATGTTTAGTAATGTAAAATGATATATGATATATGGTTGCAGTTATTTTTTGTTTTAAATATCTCACGTTTTTATTATTTTATATATCACACATTTGAATAAATATAAATGAAAAAAGTAAGATAAATCAGATAATAATAATTTATTAAGAAGTGAGTTATTTTAATTTGTATATATTTACTTTAAAAATTTATATTTATTCATTAATTGATTTTTATCATTTGATTTATTGATAACATATAAAATTTATATACTAATAATATATTAAATATAAACTATTCTTTTTATTTTTTTCCACAATATTTACTTGCGTGGCACCCTGAAAGAATATACTGTTGCTTTCTTCTCATACAGGGAATTATCAATTGCACATCGTGCAAGGCAAGAACAAAAGGCAGTAATGCTTTCAATAAAATAAAACAAGGAAAAATCGAACCAATTGGAAGTTTGTTTACAGATATTTTTTCCTGGATAGCTACTGAATTCTATTGTAAGGTTATTGTTCATTGGGTTAAGCTTATCTTTCCTACCTTCCTCTGTCCAAAAACCATACTTCCAGGATTTTTCACACAGACCAATTGTGCCAACTTGAACACAAATCCATGGCTTCTACTTCAACAACCTCAATACCCTTGCAAGGAAATGCTCGAAAAGCGGGTTTCTCATCATCACTAGCAAAAAGTGCACTCCAAAAGACGCTTAGATTTTCATTTTCATCAAGGTCAAGTAAAGTTATATGCGTTAAATCTTCTGGCAGTACTGTGAAGTATGATGAAGTGGTCGTTGATGAAGAGATGGACAAGATTAGGAGACTCCAAAACGGGTCCGACGTTCGAGGGGTTGCATTGGAAGGTGAAAAGGGTCGAACCGTGGACCTTACTCCTCCAGCCGTGGAAGCAATTGCGGAGAGTTTTGGGGAGTGGGTTATTAAGGCCTTGGAAAAGGAACGAGCAAGTCCAGTGGAAGATGTTAGAGTATCACTTGGTAAAGACCCTCGAATATCAGGAGCTTTTCTGAGTGTAGCAGTATTTGCAGGCCTTGCTCGAGCTGGTTGCTTGGTATTTGACATGGGCCTTGCTACGACACCAGCTTGTTTTATGAGCACATTGCTGCCACCATTTGCCTACGATGCTTCAATAATGGTAGAGTGAAAGCAGTCTTAAACAAAATTCAGCTTAAGCTATTTTCCATTAATTTTTTTGACATATTGGTTAGATTACATAACAATTCATTCCTTAATTTATTACCTAATTTATCATCCGTATTAAAACATCTAAACCAGAACCTTAAAATTCCTTGGCGAACTAGATACATTGCTCGGTACTAAATGTATGCTGGAATCAAAATTATGGTGAATATATGTATGTTTCTATGGAAGGGAAAATGACAAGATTAAATAATGTTGTTGCAGATGACTGCTTCTCACTTGCCCTATACCCGGAACGGTCTGAAATTCTTCACTAAGAAAGGAGGGCTAACCTCGCCAGAGGTCGAAGAGATTTGTGACAAAGCTGCCCGCAAGTACGCGAACAGGCTCACAAAAGTATCGACCATGCTTAACTCTCCTCCCAAAAAGGTTGACTTTATGAGTGCTTACGCGAAGCACCTCCGGGACATTATCAAGGAGAGAGTGAACCATCCTGTTCACTATGACACTCCACTCAAGGGGTTTCAGGTTTTGTTGCCTGTTTTCTTTTAGTGATTTACTTGTGTATATGTATGTCGTTAATATTCGTTTTCCTTCGAAACTCTGTTGGTTTCTCACTTTTTTTTTTTTTTTGGCGTCCGATTGGATATAGAGGAAATAATATATATGGTGCTGGTTAAGCTGTAGGCTTATCCAAAATCAGGCCTAGTTTTCATGTGGCCAAGATTTGTCAGAGTAAGGGCCATTGATATGAAGAGCAGGCCAACGTTTTAAAGAAAGGGCTTGGCCTGCTCAACCCAACCCATATAACAGAGTCCCAAAATATTTATGCATTATAAAAAAAGTAAAAATTTACATTTAACTTGTTATAATTTTGCTAACATTGCATCTAATTGCAGATAATTGTAAATGCTGGAAATGGATCAGGAGGTTTCTTCACATGGGATGTGTTAGAAAAACTTGGAGCAGATACCTTTGGTTCTCTCCACCTGAATCCAGATGGGATGTTCCCGAATCACATCCCCAATCCTGAAGATAAAACTGCCATGGCATTAACAAAAGCTGCCGTGCTTGAAAACTCTGCCGATCTCGGGATTGTTTTTGACACTGATGTAGACCGCAGTGGTGTAGTCGACAACAAAGGCAATCCCATCAATGGTGACAAGCTAATAGCCCTTATGTCTGCCATTGTTTTGAAGGAACATCCTAGTACCACCATTATTACTGATGCTCGTACAAGCATGGCACTGACAAGATTTATCACTAATAGAGGAGGACACCATTGCTTGTATCGTGTCGGTTACCGGAATGTTATCGATAAGGGCGTTCACCTGAACGAGGATGGCATTGAAACACATCTCATGATGGAAACTTCAGGACACGGTGCACTCAAAGAGAATTATTTCCTGGACGATGGTGAGCGTCCTGTTTCTTGCTATTTTCTTTTCTCTCACCCTTTAACTTGGTTTCCAGGGTCACTGAACATATGGTTTTGATTTTAATTCTATAGGGGCTTTTATGGTAGTGAAAATCATCATTGAAATGGTACGCATGAAGCTTGCTGGATCAGATGAAGGAATAGGTAGTCTAATAAAAGATCTTGAAGAACCATTGGAGTCTATCGAGCTTAGGATGAATATCATCTCTGAGCCTAAATATGCAAAGGCAAGAGGTACAGAGGCGATTGAAGCATTCCGATCTTACGTTGAGGTACCTAAATTGTAATCAAAGTCAAAACAATTTTCAGTATCTAATGACGTAATGCATCTAAAAGAAGTTGAAGAAATCAATAATTAAATAAAGCACACGTACAGGATAGGACTTGAACATGGAACTTAAAAGGTTCTAAGACTTCCTTTGTGTCATTGAGACAATGCTTGCAGGAAGGTCAGCTTGAAGGATGGGAATTAGATTCCTGTGGAGACTGCTGGGTAAGCGAAGGCTGCCTTGTGGACACAAACGACAGTCCAGCTGCCATTGATGCTCACATGTACAGGTGCAAAACAGTTAAAATAAAACGTTTAATATATTTTTTTTCTTAAAATACAAGTGGAATTGTTAGATGACTTGAAATTATTTTTTATAAACAATTCTTTCAACCCAAGTCGTTCTATAAAATGATGTAATGATCAAAAGTTCTGCTTCGCTGCAAGAACTTCAGGGCAAAAGTTTCAAATGAAAAAAATGAAGAACTTGGTTGGGTGCACATAAGGCAGAGTATCCACAACCCAAACATCGCTGTAAATATGCAATCTTCAGTGACTGGAGGTTGTCAATTAATGACAAGAGTTCTTAGAGACAAGTAAGTCACATTTTAAAGATGGTTTTCCAAATTCTCTGTTGTGTTGATTTTCGCTTTCTGTCTTACATTTTTAAACTTTGTTGAGCATTTCCAGGTTTCTCTTGGCAAGTGGAATGGACGAAATCCTCGACATTTCACAGGTTGACAAGTATGCAAGAACTGCAAATATGGGCTAAGATGCAGTTTGCTTTCAGAATTAATAATTAGATTGAATTCAGTTTCATAAATATACATTTTCTATTTGAATATGGAACATGGCAAAAGGACCATAACGATATATTGTGTGACATATACAGGGGTTGTATTATAATGTACAGTAAAGACCATGGCCCATGCATATTACAATATTGTATAATTATTATTTAAAAATAACTATAGAAATGTTCGGCCGTCGTTCTTGATAACAAATACTAGTTGCCTCAAAAAATTAACAAAAAAGAAATAGTAAAAAAAATAATAAAATGTAACCAAAGTGATTAAAGCAATCATTTTTTAAATTAGATTCACATTGATAAACTTTAGCCAACTTAATTTAATAGCTATTTCATTATTAATTGATATTTCTTTGACTTGAAAATTTTTGTATCAAAACCCTTTGGAAAGCAAATAAGATACAGGAGAAACAATTGAGATGTAAATTCATATATAGTCTTTTCTCATAAAAATCAGATTTTAAAAATGATTTTAAAAACAGGGCCTAAAGGAAACTCAACCTTGGTAAAATCTTAAAAAAAATGGAATTCTTTTTTAAAAAAAAAACCAATGCCATTTGATGCCAATTCAGCAGTGATTTTATTTATTGTTACCAACTCACCCATATGCGTACACAAATACAAACATTAGATACATTAGCTCAAGGAACAACATAACATATACATAAAAGCTTTTCTTAGTTCACGCATATCCAAACCAAACGCACACGATTACATATGCATAACAAAGCTGCTGTCACTTTTCATAGTATTAAACAACCTATGCTTGGGCGAGGTATTGACCAAGCACTTGGAAGACTTGGATTCCCAAATCAAGCAGTGTCTGTCGACGTGCAACATCATTCAGCTTTATGTATCCTACAGTCAAGTGCACTTTATAGCCTTCGTCCTTTTTAGCTGCTTCAATTTTGATTGTGAAGCTGCTGAACTCATTCTTGAGGTCCCCTTCAATCAATCCGTAAGTGATCGAGTTGCTAATCGAATCTGCTGCTTCGATAATCGGCTTTGCAGATTTAGCATCCCCATCTACGTTTCATCCAAAACGAAAAACGTTTATCAACTCTTGGATGGATGGTTATTAAGTGAAAGAGACAAAAACAATCAACCAAATAGAATAAGATGTATTAAGAGGGAGTACTAAAAAGCTAAAAACGATAGGCAGAAACAAGGATAATCTTGGGATGTAATTTCCTGGTTGGTTTGACTTACCATGAAAATAACTCCAATGAGTGATTGAACCCAAATGTATTACAAGAGAATGGAGAATGAATTCTGATGTGTTCCATTTTATAGACTAGCATTAGTACTGTGGAAATCAGGACAAATATGCTTAGTAGAATATAACAAACCTATGCTTGGTACTTGGAAGCTCATTCATAATTGTAATTGATGAAACTATTGAGTTGATGTACGTGATTGCTACTTTAGGCTCCTAGAGTTGGCGATTAATTAAGTTTTTTCTAAGATATGCAATTCATTTACCAATTTTTTACAAAATAAGTCAAAATTTGATATAAAAAAAAATATTACAAGTATTAAAATTTAAATTTCAAATCTGTTAAATATCATTTTTTAAAAATAATTATATCAATAAATTAAATTAAATTTTGAGTTCATTTATACGTTGTTTACTTATTTAAATCCAATGAAATTGTCATTTTATGCATAACAACTTGTTCAATGAAGTGTTAATGCGACTTCTTCTAATTTGTCAGTGATGTCAATTTAATCATCTTACCTATAAATTTTGTCACTTCGCTCTAATTCTTTGTATGATCTCCTTCGATTCTTTGTGGAATATTCTTCGGGACTTAGCATTTCAATATATGGTTAGTGTTAATTAATGAAGTATATTTTTGTGGACCTGAATCAACTTGTATTTTTTTTTTAAATATTAGTAGTAAAAAAAATCGTTACTTGATTTATTAGTAGAATATTAAATTTATTTAATAATAAAAATTAATATTGTTGATTATTAAGTAAAATTTCACAATTTTAAGGGAGTAAAATTAAGATAATTTTTGCAACTTTAAGGAGATCAATCAAAGTCTTCGAATTTCTTGCATGTAGTCAATTTTTTGTACTTCATTTACCCTATTTTTCTTCAAATCTTTCTTGTACCCCATCCGTCCTATTTTTCCTCAAATCATAGAGAAATTGATGGCTCTTCATTGGTTGTAATTCGGGAGAATTATTTTGCACATTGAACTTTTCCTTTAAATTAAGGTTGTTATAAAAAATATTTTTAATTATTAAAATCGAAAGTTTAATATTTTATTTTAAAATAAATAATATGGAACTTTAACTGCGTTTATTAGATTGAACAACCATTCAGGGTATAATGATAATTAACAAGAAAATTTTGATATTTTCAACAAAATAATTAACATGCGTAATTGTCCCATTAGGAAACTAGTAGTTGAGATCTCAGAGCATATTAATTTAATCATTGGTAGATATTGTTGGCGTGTTACTTATTTGGACATAAGACATAATAATAATTATAAGCAGTTATTAATATATAATTTTTTTTTATGAAATTACCAATATAAGAAAAATAAGAGTGTAAACAAATATAATTTTGATAAATTATTCATAAAAATATTTGATTTTTATTAATTTATATTAATTTATTAAATTTAATAGATAATTTTGAATAATATTTTAATATTCATTTAATAAACAAACTAAACACAAATGATAATTTATTTCATTAGTTTATACTCATGAATAAATTAATTTAACATTTGTGAATAAATTTAATAAATATTTATTTATTTTTTTCTTTTATTAAAAGATGAATATTTTATGATTAAATATTTTTAACAAGATTTTAATTACAATTTAATATTAATACATTAAAAGATACAAATAACATATATTAAAAATATTTCATAATGTTTTATAAAATATTATTATAAATATAATTTTTAATCACCTAAAATGGACAACAAACAAGTTATAAAGACTTTTTACTAATAATATTTTTATCCCACATAGTTTGAAAAGTCAAGGTAGAGAAAGAAACTCTTTATAATAGGTATGCCCAATTCACTGTAACCCAAGTCATTGGTCTAAAAAAGCAATTCATTAGTTATTAGTTTATATATGTTTAAATATTTATAAATATGTTTGTTTAATATTTATGAACGAGTTTGTTTTAACTTAAATGAATTAATTTTAAATTGAACTTGAATTTTAATATGTAAATGAATCAAATTCGATCATAATGTAAAAATTCTTTACTGAACACAAATAATTTATAAAATAAATGAACATACCACAAATATAGTAATATTTATTCTTATTTAGTTTATTATGATTCATATATAAGAAATCACAGAATAATTAATCACCAAACTAGAATATAACTAAAAAAATTTAACTTAAAGTTGAATCAAACACACACACATTATGACTTGAATCTAATATCTTAAGATTTTAGAAACTCTTTTTTACCGGTAAATCAAAACCCTGTTGATATTAATATATAATGGTAAGTTTGATGTTACAAGTTAATATGAGGTTATAAATTTTTTAAAAGCAAAACAAATTTACAATACTATTATAAAAGTTGAGATGTATATGCCTTTTCACTTAAAAAAACACATTTTTTGTTTTACTAATATAAAACTAGAGATCTTTTAAACTAAAACAAACTTTTTTACACTAATTAAAAAAAAAAAAAAACAAAACTACTCATCCATCAAGTAACTTTCTTTTTCTGAAAAAAAAAAAAACATGAATTTTATTTTATTTTTCAAAATATAGTTTTAATAAACTAGCAGGTATATTAATATACACTTTCCATACACTCGTAACAAAAAGCTCTTCATTTGGTGGTTCAAAAAAAGCTCTATTTGATTGTTATTTTGCTTCTTTTTTCTTGTATTTAGAAGCTTAAAAATGTAATTCTTTACAAAATTAAATAACATGATTTGAAAAATATATTAAACACTAAAAATTCAATCAATTTTATACTTTTACATGGAGTACATTTGAATAATTTTTTTTGGAAAAGTAATGTATTTATTATCGAAGCAGTAAAATTGCTACAAGCAATCACAATAGTGTCCAATTAGTGCTATACAAACATATCTTTACTCAACTCCCATCTGTCATACAGTATTTGATTTACATGATCCAATACTATATTCTTCACTCCTATTAGTCTTAGCCTTACTCTATCTTTAATCTGTCTTATTAGCTGCTCCTTTGTGCATCATTCTGAGTTGTAGAGTCTCCTGTTTCTTCACCTAGATCATATGTATATAAGCTCTCCATGCTTTTAGTGGTATTACATAAACAAATGCCTATCCTTTTAACCTTCTCACTACCTACTGGAACTTATTATAATGCTTCTAATCTCACATTGGAAGAATGTGTGGATAATGTATGATATATAAGTTGAGACTTAAACTTAAAACTTGTGAGGTACTTTTTATGGGATAAAATTGTAAAACTTTCAGATCAAAATGGATAATACCTCGCAGGTTAGATGTAAGTCTCCACATATGATATAAGAGAGATCATCAGTCAGCGAAAACTAAGTGTTACATCGTGGGAGTCACTAAGTGTTATACGGTGGGGAACTACTTTTAAAATCTCAATGTTTGGTGTGATTTTAGTCTTGTAATTGACTTAGCTTGACATGAATATCAAACTTTAAAGGTGGAGATATTGTAACACCTTCAATCCTACATTGAAAGAATATGTGAATATGATATGATATATAAGTTGAGATTTAAATCTAAAACTTGTAAGTCACATTTTGTATGATAAAATCATGAGATCTTCGGATCAAAGCAGACAATATCTTACAGGTTGGGTGTGGGTCTTCACAAATAGTATCAGAATGATCACCAGTCGATGAAACTAATACTACATCGTATTTCTAGAATCTCAACATTTGGTATGATTTTGGTTTTGTTGTTGAACTCAGCTTGACAATAATGTTAGGCTTTAAAGGTAAGGAGATTGTAATGCCTCCAATCCTACATTTGAAGAATGTATGGATAAAGAATGAGCGTTTCACCAGCACATAAGCATAGTAGCCCTACTAGGATGCTTGCACCATGCAACAAACCGCTTGCACCACACAGTAAAATATCCGTACATATAGTAGGATGTTTGTACAACTCACTACAATGCTCGCACACCACACCAAGATACTTGCATGCAATTCCCTTAACCTGTACTGATGCCAACTCTGGCTCCTTAGCCAGTTCTGGCTCTTCTTGTCATGAACAAAGATTTGTTGCACATTCCGACTCAAGGCTCTAGTCACCATTTTTGGTTTGATTTAGGCTCCGATACCTTTTGGTATTTAGTTCTGCTGCTTACTTCCAGCTCGCTCATGGCAGGCATTGATACCACTTGGTATCAGACTTTATGGCCTACTCAGAATGCTTTTTCAAACCAGGCTTTGATACCACTTGTCATGGGCCAAGACTTAAGCTCCAGGCTCACAGAGCTTTAGGATACAGGGATGGATTTTTTTACATCTTAGATCAACCTAACACAAGAAATGGTACACAGACACTCTAAACTATGGGCTTTGACCGCCCAGTATGCTACAAAACAAAAGGACACCGCAAGTGCCTAAAGAAAGGCTAAGAAAAGAACAACAGAAAGTTTAAGGTAAGAGTAAGGATTTTATTACTCAAGTTGTGGTGTCTGTACATGAGGGTGGTATTTGTCATAACATATAGATCCGTAAATCTATAGCTAGACTTAACAAATGGATGGAGTTGTCACCAATCTTTTTTACTAGGTGTGATTGGTTACCTAAAGAATCTATCCTCTTAAAGAGTTTCTAAGCTTAACAAGGGTCCCTAAAAGAATAAGTTTAGGTCTGTAAACTAGAACAGAGTTCGAAAGTTCGGTTACATGTGAAAAAAGTTATAGCACCCTCACACGCCAATCCAAATGATGGTACCATATTATTTTAAATTTATCCTAAGGTTTTGAGTCTAATGGTTTCAAATTTTTATATTAAATATTAAAAATAATTTTTAAGATTCTCCATCAATCTGATAAAACTCTTAAAAAAATACTTCATCACCTCAAGAACATTCAATAATCCAATTTGATATCTTGAAGAGGCTCCATCATCGAAAATATTTTTGTTGATTTTATTTTTTTGTTGAAATATATCCAATTATTCCACAATTTGGGTCAAATTAAAAATATTTTCTTCTTTTGAATTTCTAAATTTTTTATAATTTGGACCTATTTAAAATTTTTTTTTTATCTCTAAAATTTTCACCATTTGGGTCAATTTAAAAATATATTTTTTTTTTCAAAATTTCTAAATTTTCTACCATTTGAGCCTATTTAGAAATTCCTTTTTTTCTTTCTTGCAAAGAAAATAATATGACAATTATTTTTATTGAAATTTTATCTAAATTATTTCACAATTTGAGACAAATTTAGAGAAAATTTCTCACATAGAGATTTCTTAAGAATTTATCATTTGAAATTCTTAAAAATCTCATCTTTGGATAATTATCAAATATTTTCAACCCAAATTTTTATTTTTTTTATTATTTTATTATTTTCTTCTTTTTTTGTGTTTTGAAAATAAATATTAATTATTGTTATTAAAATTTTATCTAAATTATTTCATCATTTGGGACAAATTTAAATAAAATTTCTCACTTACAAATTTTATAAAAATTTACTATTTAAAATTTCTATAAATTCCATCATTGGATAATTAATATTTATTTTTAAAATTTATTTTATGTTTTATCTTTTTTATTTTTATTTTTCTAAAATTTAATCATGCAAAAATACTACAAAAATAAATAAATAAAGTGAAAAAAAATACCCAAAACAAGAGGCGGCTCGACTCTAATGGCTATAGTGTGGATCGACTGTAAGAAGAAAAGCTGAAATGGCTTAAAAAGTGGCTTCGTTTGACTCGGCTTGAGACAAAGACTGAAAAAAGTCGTCGAAATTTGGAAAATTTTCAAATTTTTTTCAAATTTTTTTTTTTAAAAACCCTAAAAAATTTTTGAAAAATTTTCTTGACTGTTTTCTCTAATTTCTGCCTCTTTCCCTTTTTTTTTTTGTATTTGTATGATTTGTGTAGGCATGTATTTATAGGGTTTTGAATCTAAGAACTCCAATCCAGAAAGGAATCCCAATTTTCTTTGAATTCCAACATTAAATCCAACTCCAACTTTATAAACTAATTCCAACAATTTCACATAAACTCAACTACTTATTTTTTTTATTTTTTTATTAGCAAAAAATCAAAGATAGACCCTCAGACAGATTATGGTATCTACAGTATTGTAACACCTTTAATCTCATATTAGAAGAATGTGTGAATAAAGAATAATATATGTGTAGAGGTTTAAACCTAAAACCTGTGAGACACTTTTTATAGGATAAAACTATGAGACATTCGGGTTAAAGCAGATAATACCTCACAAGTTGAATGCAAGTCTCTACAAATGGTATCAGAGTGGCTACCAGTAGGCGAAAACTAAACGCTACATCGTTGGAGTTACTAAGTGTTACACAGTGGAGAGCCACCTCTAGAATCCCAATGTCTAGTGTGATCTTAGTCTTGTGGTTGAACTCAACTTGAAAGGAACATTAAGTTTTAAAGGTAGGAAGATTGTAACACTCTAAATCCCACATTGGAAGAATTTGTGAATAAGAAATGATATATATATATATATATAGGGACTTAAACCTAAAACCTGTGAGGTACCTTTTATGAGATTAAATCGTAGACAATATCTCACAAGTTGGGTGTGAGCCTCGACACTCACTCTCCCAATCGTCCACCTCTCTGCATAGATTACATAGCTGTAATATCTGTTCCCAGATTGCCTTTGAGTATGTGCAGCTGAAAAAAATATGATTCTTGCTCTCTTTCTCTAACTTACAAAATACACAATTTTCATCCATTGTCATTCCCAAGATTTCAGCCTGTCTTTGGTAGGAAGCCAACTAAGAATAGCCATCCAGGCTATTATGGCATGTTTAGGAATATGCAATGTACACCAAAGAAGTTTATGCCAATTGACCTTCGGTTGCTTAGATCTTATCTCTTCCCACACTCTCACAGTAGCAAACAACCCCATTTCTCGACTGCATTCGGAATTTGGAAGCGACACTCCTCTGCTTGAGCAGTTTCTTCATGCCCCAACTGTAGATTGGCTTAATAGGAATATCCTAAATGCTGCGCCTCTTACGTACATAGCTTCTTACCCATGCTATCCACAGTGATCCAGCCTGTGTGTAGATGGACCATAGGAGCCTAAGAACACAAGCTTGATTCCAAATTTCTATGTCCTTTAAGCTTAGCCCTCATTCAGACTTTGGTCTGTAGATGACTTACCAGCTGACACGAGCCCTCTTCATTATGCCTGTCTGGCCCTTCTAGAAAAATCTTAAGCATAGTTACGTGATCTCTTTGATTATCTGCTTAGGCAGGATGAAGTGCCTGCACCAATAATTGTATAGGCTAAATATCACAGATTGAAGTGATTGAAGTAATTGTAGCCTCCCAGCGTAAGATAGGTGCTTTATCATCCAGCTCTGCGTTCTTGCTGTAATTTTTTCAATTAATGTTAAACAATCTTTGCTATAAAAACCTACGGACGACTAGTGGCACACCAAGACACCTAACAGGAAGTTTTCCAAACTTGAAACCTGTTACCCTCTGTATCTCTTCCAATTAGCACTTGATACTCCTATGCAAAATAGTTCACTTTTTGCACAGTTCAACAGTAATCTAGAGAATGAATAAAACAGTTATAGTATGTTTTGGATGCCGATAACTAAGTCCAGGTTCCTTTTTGTGAAGATAAGTAGGTCATCAGTGAAGCTTAAATGTGTCAATCTAACCTTTTTACACCTTGGGTGATAGGAGAAACACCATGAGCAGCAGCAAGATCCAATAGTCTAGATAGCACATTCATTACAATGAAAAACAAGTTAAGAGACATTGGGTTCCCTTGCTTGACTCCCCTCGCTCCTTCAAAATACCCAACTAAGCGACAATTAATGGACGATAAGCATTTTGGTGTAGTAAGGCAGCTCTTTATCTAGCCAACAAACTTCCTAGGAAACTTCATTGTCTCTAAAATTGATATCAAGAACGCCAAATTCACAGAGTCAAAAGCTTTTTTCAGATCAATTTTAATAGCACATCCAAATGAAAGAGTGGTTTTACCATACCCTATCACCAACTTTGAGCCATTAAAACATTTTCTGTTATACTTCTCTTAATGAAGGCACTCTGACTACTGCTAATTAGAGTTGGCAGCACCTACTGCATCCTGCTATCAAGGATCCTAGTGATGGCCTTATAGATAAGTGAACAACATGATATTGGTCTGAATTCTGAGAGAGTGGTTGGAGACTGGCTTTTAGGCACCAAAGTAATAGCTGTTGAGTTGAACTCAAAAAACATTCCACCATGCTGAAAAAGGAAATTGCTATAGCTACGTGACGTCCTTTCCCAGTACGCTTCAAGCAGTTTTAAAGAAATGAGCATGTGCTTTCTCAATATTCTGCAAGAATATGGCCTTACGTATTTCTTTATCAGTGACATTTTATGATAACATAGATTGTTGCTCTTCAGTTAGAGAGACTTGAAGTATGCCACCCAGTAACTCCTTAGAACATCTTTCCACCTTTGTTTGAACCGCGCCCAAAAACTTCTTAAACAATTCAATTGCCTCCTTTGTGATATGTGTAAATGTTTTTAGCCGATTACCTGCACTATCATATAGTACTTTTATCGTCCCTTTATTTTGTTTGATAGCCACCGTTTTGTGAAAAAAGCTCGTGTATTGATCCCTCTCTAGTATCCATCTTATTCTGGACTTTTGCCTTAACAAGCTTTCTTCTGTTTTTCAGTAATTCTTACAGTTCCAGTGAAAGTGCCTAATGTTTTTTAGCATTTGTTGTTGTTGAATTGATTAAGTTTGCTACTTGCAGCGATGCTAACTCCATTATCGTTGCTTTGACTTTCTCCCCAATAGCTCCATATTACAAAAAATTGAAGTTCTTTAGGACTATCTTCAACCGTTTTAGCTTCCTGTACAGAATGGCCATTGGCTTACCATTTATTGGTTCCTTCCAGGATTCATTAACTAGCTTCAGAAAATCCTGGTGCTTTGTCCAAAAGTTGAAAAACTTGAATGGCTTTGGTGGGGACTGCCTCGGCACACTTATATTGATCATGGCTAAGCAATGATCAAATACTTCAGGTGGCAGAAACTCCATAATGAATCTGACAATTGAGTAATTAAGCTAAGAATCATTTATTAAAACTCTATCTAGTTTCCTGAAAATAATACGATTACTCCATGTGAATAAGGGTCTTGTGAAAGGATGAGCCAGAATAGTCAGTTTATTCAAGCATTCCTGAAAATCAACTATCCTTGGTCTAGCTAGTTGGGAACCATTATAATCTGGGCTTTTTATAGGATGAGCTACAATATTAAAATCACCAACGCAGATCCATGGCCAAATAGCAACGCTGCTTGGTAATGACAGCGAGTGTGCCCCATAACCTCCTCCTTTTTTCCTCGGTATTCTTTCCATATAGAACTGAAAGACAAAAATTTTGAGTACCGTATAACACACCACACGTTATTCTTTGATTTGTTGTTTCCACCAAGTTCACTTTTAGTTCAGCTACCATATCAACCAAATTCTACCATTATAGGCATACAAATAAGTATGAAAATTGGACTATCCTACAAAATGAGTACTTACCACTTGCTGAATATTATTCTTAACTACTACCATTTGAGCAATGTTTAATCTTAACTATTTGTTCACTTTTGTATATAATATATAAATATCAATAGAAACAGCTATACGTGATCACATTATGCAACTGTATATAGACACCGACATTCTAATTAAGATAAAATCTGTCTAAAAGTAATATGGACTTATCCAGTTAGGACTATAAATTAGAAAATAATTGCAATATAAAGGAACTATTAAAATCATTTTCGCAAGGCATACATACGATTCGTCCACGTGTACAGGCCATAAAGTAGCCCACAAACTAATTACAGTGGAATTGAGATTTTATTTCTACTCTTAGGCTAATAATAAAAAAAAAAAGATAACACATTATTGAAATTTTTGATTTTTGAAGATATTTTTTTATTTTGTTTCGGAGGAGAGACAATAAGAAGAAAAGAATGACAAGGGTTCTATATTGTCCTCTCTGTTTCAAAATACTTGTTTTTTTCTTTTTTATTTTTAGTTAAAGCAACTTAATTTTGATATTTATTTTTTAAAATATTATATAAATTAATATTTTAAAACATATATTTCGAAAATTAAAATTAAAATTAAAATTTTAAAATTCAAAATTTATAAAATTTATTTATAAAATTTTAATTTTATAAACAATAATAATTAAAGTTGAGTTAGTTTAATAAAAAAATCAATAAGAGACAGTAATTTTAGGACGGAGATTAGTTTAATTTGGTTCTAAATTTTTTGTTTAAACATCAAGGAGCATCGATTCTCAAATACACTATCGCCCAGGAAAAAAACAAAAAACCACAAAAAAGTAGATAGAAAATAAGAAATTATGAAATCAGACATATATATCACGCAAATAGAAGCGCAAAATACATTCAATTCCATACACAAAACAACAAACATACAAGAACATACAAAGTTTCCTCTCTTGACAGTAGATCGATTCCAACATACAAATATTCAGACTAGAACTGAGAGGAAAGCTGTCAATTTTATTCTTAGATCAGTACTACTAGTAGTAGTAGTAGCAGCAGCAGCAGCAGCAGTAACAGCACACAATTCAACATGGGATTTCATAATTAATTTGCTTGGGTGAGGTAAGAGTCGATGTCTTTGGAGACATCGACTGCAAATTGGAGCAGTGTCTCTGGATGTGAAATGCCCTCGTGCAGCTTTTCGTATTCCATAGTCCAGTGCACTACACTTCCCCGAACCCCGCTCTTGGGTGAAGCTTGAATTGTGATTAAAAAGCTCTTGTACTCCTTCATCAGATCTCCTTCAACCACTCTGAAAGTGATGGAGTTTTTCTCGGCGTCTATCGCTTCAACTAACTCCTTTGCTGTTTTAGCCTTTCCATCTATGTATTATCCATTCCGAACAAACGAATTTTTTGTTATTTCAAAGAAAATTTTCTACTCTCAAGTACATGTGTATTAATTTTTTTTTTCATTGTTAAAGAAAATTAGAAAAAGACGCAGATAATACTGAGATAAACAAAGGAAAAGAAAGCAAGCCAAAAGAATGAAAGATTTCTTGGTTTATAATGATATACCATGCACATAACTCCAGCAGACAATGGAACCGACGGTCCCCCAATCACCCTCATGTAAATCACATCCTTGTATCTTGTCGTTGCAAGTATGGTGAACGTGGTGCGGTTTGTTGCTCAACATATCATGAAACTGTTGGGGAGAAGCCTTGATCTCTACATCAGTCTCAAGCTTACCAGCCAGAACCGATGACGCCATTATTTTACTCCAAGATATCTCTTGATTATAGCAAGATCTAGCTTTCAAGAAGAGGTAGTTTTCGGTGCAATGCATATTTGCATTGGCCGGTGCCCTTTTATAGACTAGAGTCTTTGTCTAGGCAGCAATCCTCTCCGACTGACACTTCTCAGATTCATATTGCTCAGCCACTTCTCGCCTCCCACGTATGTGCGTAACTTTACAAATTTAATTTTCGGAAAAAAAAATACTAGTATAAAAACTTACCCCCTATTATTTAATCCAACTTCCACGCTTTCAAAAATTGAATTCGATTTTTTTTATATTTAAGAGAGAAACAGTGGAAGAGGTTGGACGTTGGAGACATTGACACCCCATACCACAACCGACAGACCAGCTAAGCAATTACATCAAACAACATTAATGAAGCAATATGATTTTGTGAATAATTTATTTATTTTTTGATTAAAAATAACCATATATAAAATGCTTAAAATAATTATTTTGTTAGGCGCATGAATAACGAACTTTTCTTTGAAATTCAGCTTACTTATAAATACGATGATTCAAGCACTATGAAGGCATTTTCATCCCACTATCTTCTCTCACTCCTTTCTATCTTCTTGCTGACTTGATTTTTTTTGATTTGTGTGTCGAAATGCAAACACAGAAAATACCTCTTACCTTTGCCTCTAACCGTCATTTTCTTTTGGATTCACAGGAATACCTTCAGGTTGGAGCGCGACACCAACATTTGGCTCGTTAGGTAAGGACTCTCGTATTAATTGAGCACAAAACAATGCCAATAAGAAAAAGAACCTTAAAGGAAGGAGAAAGAGCTCAGCCAAAAGAGCTCAAATGTACAATATGCCTCTATAAAGGTCTAATTCGATAAAACAGCTTGATGAAAAAGTTCAAACTCAGCTCAGCCAAAAGAGTTCGAATTTACAAAATACCTTCATGAAAGTTTAATTTGACAAAATAACTCGATCAAAGAGCTCGGATTCAGCTTAACCAAAAGAGCTCGGATCTACAAAATGCCTTCATGGAGGCCCAATTTGATAAAATAGCTCGACCAAAGAGCTTGGAGTCAGTTCATCCAAAAGACCTTGGATCTACAAAATGCCTTCATAAAGGCCCAATTCGACAAAACAGCTCGGCTAAAGAGCTCAGATTCAACTTGGCTAAAAGAGCTTGGATCTAAAAAATGCCTTCATAAATGCCTAATTTGACAAAACAACTCGACTCAAGAGCTTAGACTCAGCTTGTTTAAAATAGCTCAAATCTACAAAATACTTTCATAAAGGCCAAATTCAACAAAATAGCTTGATCAAGGAGCTCAGATTCAACTTGATCAAAATAGTTTAGATCTATAAAAAGCTTTTATAAAGGTCAAATTCGACAAAATAGCTTAGCTAAAGAACTTGAACTCAACTAAACCAAAAGATATCAGATCTACAAAATATCTTTATAAAGGTCTAATTTGACATAACAGCTTCACCAAAGAGCTCAGAGTTAGCTTAACTAAAAGAGCTAGGATCTACAAAATACCTTCATAAAGGCCTAATTCGAGAAAACAACTCAACCAAAGAGCTCAGGCTCAATTTGATTAAAAGAGCTTATATATACAAAATGCTTTGATAAAGGCCTAATAAGATAAAATAATTTGGCAAAAAAGCTCGAACTCAGCTTGACTAAAAGAGCTCAAATCTATAAAATGCTTTCATAAAGGCCCAATTCGACAAAACAGCTAGGCCAAAAAGCTCAGACTCAGCTCGATTAAAAGACCTTGAATCTACAAAATACCTTCATAAAAGCTCAATTCGACAAAACAACTCAATCAAATAGCTCAGGCTTACCTTGATCAAAAGAGTTCATCTTGGTAAATTGCTTATATAAAGGTTTGAATGGATCATCTCAGCCAAAGTGATTAGTTTAGCCAAAAGAGCTCAGCTCTACCAAAAGAGCTCATCTCGGCCATTTTGATTAAAAAAACTCATCTCAACCACTTCGATTAAAAAGTTTATCTCGGTAAATTACCTTTATAAAAGCTTGGTTTAGTCATCTCGACCAAAGTGATTAGTTTGGCTAAAAGAGCTCAGCTTGACCAAAAGAGCTCGGTCAAAAAAGTTAATCTTGAATTACCCTCGACAATTATCATTTTGGTAACTTTTAAATCGATTATGTACTCAATCCAAAACATACATGCGAGATTGGATAATGCCAAGTCAAACTGTGACTTAAAGTAGTCATCATCCAAAACTGACATCCCCTTACAATGTCAGCCTTCGACTAACCAAGCTATGAATTTGTTCACCCAGCCAATTTGTCCCATGTTGGAGACGTCGATAATAAATTAGTCGATCTGATACTCATACCACCTAATAGAGGGACATAGTGTTGGGAGTATTTGATGGTAAAAAGGTTATAATGGTATTTTTTCCTCTCAAAGACTTCAGCAGACAACCAATGGTATCTTTGTCATTGGTGCCGACCTAATGGCCTGACATGATCAGTACCACCTCAACTTGATCCTGTCTTAATTGTCCCCTTATGGTCTCTTCTCAACTTACCAATAAAAATAATGACTCATGTACCATCAAGATAGGTTCATCCTACCGCTTTTCTCTTTTCTTCTTACTTTTTTATCAACCTGATCTTTACTGACTTGCACATCAGAGTACAAACGTAGGAAACACTCTCTGCTTTTACCTCTAATTGTTCTTCTTTTTTTGCATTTACAAGAATACCCTCAGGTCGGAGCTTTGCACCAACACTAACCTATATTAATTTTTTTTATATATAACCTATATTAATTATTACTAAAATATTGAATAAAGGTTAAGTATAAAAAAGAAAAAAAAATAGAGGCTGTTAGATAATTTACTAATAAAAACTCATAAATGAAATTTTAAATATTGAGTAATTTTATTAATAAAAACATACATATTTATACTACTTATTACTCAACAAATAAAATAGTTTTTTATTAAAAAATATATAACTTATATTTAAGACTCTCAAACTTAAATTAAAATATTTTTAAATATTTATCAAAATAGATTTTTAAATAAATTTTTAAATAATTTTTAGTATATATAAATATTAATATAACAAATTAATCATATAAAAATAAAATTATTACCATGCATTGTACTAAATTAAAGCTAGTTTTATCATATAATAATGAGAGTTCTTTCACTCTCATCCATACATTTTGTCTAGTCTATTTCAAGATTTATCCTCATAAGCTATAATCCATTTGAAGGACTCTATCCATAAAGTCATGCAAACATAAGTTATTCTTTTAAACCTTCCATTTTTCTAAGGAAAAAAATAGAACTTAAAATCTTTAAAGCTTTTCATTACATTGTGTATGGTGTGGTTTTTCAAAAGATGTATGTTTAAAAGGTTTAACACATATAATATTGTTATTTTCTTTGAAAAGAATTTAATAGTCTTGCAATTGAAGTGATTACAAGTCCTTTGACTCAACAAAGTATTTCAAATCCCATTCACAAGTTTCGAATATAGTTTTGATACCAGTTGTTAGATAAAATTTTTTTTAATAAATTAAACAATTAAGTTAATAGAAGTATAATCAAACAATCAATCAACTATGCAATAAATAGTAATTTAACGTAGTTCAACCTAATTGGACTACATTCACAGATGAAAAAAAAATCTACTAGTTGTAAAAAATTACAAACACTTAAAAAAAATTAACACTTACTCACAATCAATAACTATATACCGCTTCTTTCTCTTCTAGTTTTATAAAGTATTCTCAATCTAAACAAAAAGATACTCATATAACTTACCATACTTTTGTGGATCCCATTTATTCTCTTTTAGTCCAATTAAACATACATACCTGCAATGATTTTCTCAATCTCCTCTAATCTTATGAGGTGTTTACCCAAAAATACCTAATAACTCTCTTACATATTTCTCTTTTGCCTAACCTTGTAAAGATTTCCACTATTTATAAGTCTACTAATTTACTTATCAAGAATCTCTTTTCTCTTAGAATTTTTTTCTTATAAGTCTTTTTCCCCATTAAGCAATACCTAGCCAATTTTGAAAAATCTTAATCAAATGTTTTATGGATTTAAGTCACTATCCAACATGAACATATCTTTGAAATTTGATGTTGATTCAACATGAACTTATGTTTCTTCATTCGATACTTAGGCTCTGTTTGGTTTGAGAAATTGTTTTTTACTTTTCTTTTTTATTTTCATTTTCTTAGAAATAGTTTTTATTTTCTATTTTTTTTTCTAAAAATGTATTTGGTAAACAAAAATAAAAATTATTTTTAAAAAATGTAAAATAAAGAAAAAATTAATTATATTATTATTAATGGCATTTAAGTATAAATATAACACATATTTATGAATTAATGATTTTAAAAAGGGTTCAATATGATAACTTACAAAACATAAAGAAAAAAGTAAAATAAATCCTTATTTTTATAATTGAAAACATTTTTTTTTTCATATTTCAACTCATTTTTATTTTTTTCTTTTAAAAATTTGTTTTCATTTTCAATTATTAAACATATTTTCATTCATATTTTTTATTTTAAAAAAAATGCTTGATTTCTAAAACCAAATACTACCTTAATTTTTAATTATTTCAAACGAATCATGCCAATCAAATTTTAATAATAATAATATCCATTTGTCCAAAGTGTAATATTAAAGTTCTAAGATTTAGCTTATAATAGCTTTTGATTTGGCAAGTTAGTGACTGTCCATGTTAATTTGGGATTGGGGCTAACTTAACAAGTGATAAGAGTTTTTTTTAAGGGAAACTTAATCTTGGGATTTTATTACTAAAATCAACAAATGTTTCCCAAATCAATAATTGGTCTTTTATAAAGTCAACTTATTGTTAAGATAAGACTAAATGCTTCATTTAGGATTAAATATTTTGATGGTTGTTCAATTTAGGATTAAATGTTTTAATTCATACAAATAAGGTTTAAATATTATTAATTTATAACAATGTAGGATTGTTTTTAACAAAAACTTGGCTGTGAAAGATACGACCATAAGTACGCTAAAAAGATTAAAAGGCAATTGATTTGGCACTTTAATGTTGATTTGGCTATTATCTTTTAGTATTCAATAAAATAAATCAAATATATTATATATTTATCAAATATATATTAAACGAATGATAGAAGAAAAGTTATTAACAAAAAAAAAAAACCAAAATTACCTAGAGCAAATATACTATATCCTAAATCACCTAGATAACATTTAGGTTTAGGGTCGTTGTTAACCTTAAATCTATTTTCTGCTTTAATTGTTAATTCTATTTTAATCGTCGATTTTGGAGTTTTGTCAAAGAGTCTTTGTTGTTCAATGGTGGAGTTTACAAAGTTAAAGAGTTATTTGTAATCGTATTAGGCTTCAAAAAAGAGAAATTTGGAAGGTTAGTTCTTTTTGTTTTGTTGTTAAATTTGTGTGAGGTAAATAATATTTAGGCATTTTGTGGTTATGTTGTTTTTCATAATTAGGCATTTTTTGGTTTTGTTGTTCTACTGTTCTTTATTGCTCGAATTTGTGTTATTCTTCGTTTGATTAATATAATATTCATTTTAATATGTTTAGGATGGATGAGTATTATATTATATAGTAAATAAATTATATAGTGACATAATTAAATTTTCTTACTTCTACATAATAAGTTTTGATTATTGTATTTTACAATTTCGTTATGCTAGGATGTTTGTTGGTGATGGTCTTAATCTTATGTATATAAATGAGATAATAGAGGACTTAATAGTTGATTCTAATAAGATATCTTACTTTGAGTTATTAGACATTTGTAAAAAAGTTGGCTATATGAATATTAGTTAAATATTGTATTTGAAACCTAAAAACACATTAGTTGATGGGTTAATGATAGTAAATAATGATAGAAGCACTCTTGATATGATTAAGTATATCGTAGATCATGGTATAGTTGATATGTATATAGTACATGCATAGATGAAGTTGTTTTAGCTCATGAGCTCTTAACAAGACATGAAGTGGAAGATACAGCTAAAGTAATAGGGAATGAAGGGGTAGAAAATCAAGATGTAACTAAGATAGTAAAGAATGAAGGGATAGGAAATAAAGATATAGTTAAAGCAGCAATGGTAAGAAATAAAAATTAGTTGGGATACAAGTTAAAGATGCAAGTGATAGAAATAACAATAAAGGAAAAGATCATACTTATTTTGTACAAATTTAGTATTTGAGTGGTAATACTGAGGAAGAAATAGTTGTTACTAGATTTAAACTTAAAAGTATGTTAAAAAAGATAAATGAATGAAAAATGGAGTAGATGATGGAGTATCAATTGGTGTGAATATAGTTAGGGATGGAGTTGATAATAACAAAAGAATGAAACCAAATTTAACCTCACCAATTGCAAGCAATATTGGTGATGTTGATGAAGGATATCAGAGTGAGTATTGTGACTTTAATGAGTATGGTGAGCCGTTAGTGATGATACAAAAATGGTTGATGATATTACTAAGATAAGAAGTAAGTTTTCAATGATGATCCTAATATAAAGACCCTTTTTATTAAGTTAGGCATGTTGTTTAAGAATTCAAAATGATTTAAACATGTTATATCATTACTTTCTATTAGGACAAATAGAGATATCATTTAAGCTAAGAACCATAGAAGTTTTGTAAGAGGTAAGTGTGCTAAAAAATAATATCTTTGAGTAATCTATGCAGCTTATGATAAAAAGTTATAGTTATTTCAAGTAAAGACTTATAATAACACTTATGAATGTAATAAAGTTTTTAAAAATTCCAAGATAAGTTAAACTATTTTGGTTGAGTTGTACACAAACAAATTTATAAAGAATTCTTTAATTAATAATGTATAAGTGCAAAAGTTAGGAAAAAATTTGATATAGGAGTGAATATTAGCATGATAAAAAGAGCTAAAAAAGAGGTGACTAATAAGGTGATTAGTAACTATAAAGATAAATTTAGACTTTTATGGGATTATTTGATATCATCAAAGAAACTAATGAAGGTAGCACATTGAATATGCGAGTTCAGGCCATTACCAACCTCTCAACTTGTATTTCAAAGGCATTATATATTTCGGGGCAAGGTTTAGGTAGTGGTTGTAGGCTTTTTTTGAGATTAGATGGTAGTTGGCTTAAAAACTGGACAAATGGTGAGTTGCTATGTACTGTTGTTAAATATTGAAACAATCAAATATTTTCAATGATTGGGGCATTAATGGAAGAATGCATAGCTTTATGAAAATAGTTTCTCGAATGGTTGAAATCAGACATCATGTCTTTGGGAAATGGAATATTTAAATATTGATTTAAATTAAATTATGTACTCAATAGTTAAACTAATTACTAATTAGTTTTGTATCATTTGTAGGGCCTTTACAATACAATTACAGAGTTACTTACAAATGTTGAGCATAAATTTTATGCTAGGTATGTATATGTGAATTGGGCTAAGAGGCAACAATAAGGGTGAATAGATGAAACATGCTTTTTAGACAATTGTTAAGTCTTCAACAATCAAAGAATTTGAAGAAAATATGAGGAAATTATAGGAAAAGAATAATACTATAGCTGCTGACATAATAAAAGTCTTACCTTAGCAATGGTGTAGAGTATTCTTCAACACAGACTCTAGATGTAAGTTGGTTGATAGCAACTTATATGACCATTTAATGCGACATTGCTAAATGTAAAAAAAAAAACCAATGATTTCTTTATTTGAAAACATAAGAAGGAATTTGATGGTAAAAATTGATAAAAAGATAAAAGAATGTTCTAGGTGGAGTGGTGTGATTAATTATAACATTGAAAAAGTCATAGAAAAAAATGAATTTATATCATTACAATGTGTAATTGCATTTAATGAAGATGGTGGATATAAAATATATTAAGGTCAAAATATGTTCATTGTCCAAATTGGTGAGAAGACATGTAGTAGTAGAATGTACTAATTTTTTGGTATTCCATATGCACATGCCATATGTATAATTAGAGATCTAAGTGAAAATGTAAAAGATTTGTGTTTAGTTAGTATTATAAGGTAGTGTATCTGTAAACTTATAGTAATGCTTTACAACCTATACTTGGGAGAAAGGATTAGGTCAAACTAAGGATAAAAAAAAAATGTTCTACCCCCCAGAGTTTAGAAAGATGCTAGGTAGGCTTAAAACCAATAGAAGAATGGATCATGATGAGCCTAAGAAAAACAAGTCCAACAATATAAATTTGTTAATAAAGGGCATGATAATGACATGTAAACTATGTTAACAACTGGGCCACAACAAAATAAGCTATCATATGGGAGGCAAATAGGTAATTTCATATTATTTTATTTTTATTTATTATAAAAATTATACTATTGTTAGATTTGACTATTAAATGCACAAACCCTAAACCATTAACCTAACTTTTATTTTTTTTTTTATAACAACAAGATTCTCATATGCTCAAATTTGGAGATTTAAACATGGACTAAGGTGCATCAAGTACAGGATATAGAATTGTAGATCTAATTGAAGTTGCAAGTAGTCTAAGCAACCATGCTACTACTTATGGTGCTTTATCTTCTACTTTTGCTTCTGTGTCCAGATTTGATTTGGCATCTACATCTGTTTTAGCTAATATCTTTTGGTTTTGCATTTGCATATGCAATTACATCGCAATGTTTCAAATCTAGTCAATACTATTGCTACTGTTGTCATTGAAAATGTAAAACTCAAGTCTAAAATGTCGACACTATCTAGTGAAAGATGTTTTACAGAAGATGATGAAAGATTTTATGGGATGATTAGAGGAAAAACAAGTCTTTTTTTTATCAAAGTCGAAGTATTCTACAACAATCACTAGGAAGAGAGCAATTTTATCCAACTATCTTAGAAGTTGTAATGACAAGAACATTGTAAGAGCTTCAACTAAAAACAAGACTAAAGGCATGCAAGATTATGGATTATATACAAACTTAGAAATAGAGAGATAAATATTAAATATGAGTGATGTTACATATATTTATGATTTTTTTATATAAAATATTATCCATTCTAATTTGATAAATGTAATTTAATAGCTTGGATTCCCAAGTCAAAAAATGATAACAGTTTAGACAAATAAAAGTAAGAGGAAGGTTGTTGAAGATGTAACTACTACTCAAAAAAGTCAAATTGTAGCTTTTAAAGGAAACAATGGGAAACACAAAATCTAACCAACCCTTCTATTAAGTATTCCTACTAGAATAATTTGGTTTTTATATTGTGTTAACTATTTTTATGTTATTGTTTTAAGAACAATTTATATTCAGACTTCTATTGACTAAATGTTATGTGTAAAAACATGTTATGCGTAGTTTAATGATGATGTAGCCATATTGAACATGCATTTCTATTTCTATTTCTATTTCTAATGTAGCAATTTTTGTTATCAAATTACTTTACTCATAACATGTTGCAAATTTAACATATTACAAATTTACTTATTTTTATTATCAGATTGCTTTTATAAAGCAACCATTTTTTTTATTTCTTTTATCATTCAAAGAAATAGAAAATGCCAAAAAGTTTGAATTCACAACTAATAATATTGATTCAATTGGCATTGACATAATAGGAGTTTGAACCAACGTTTACATCTCAAATATCATTTACATCTCTAACCCACTATCAAGCATACAAGCTAAGTTTCTTTTCTTTTTTTTTTTTTGCACTAAAAATAATTTCACAAAACAAAAGTATAAAAAAGAATGAGATAACCTAAATTATTTTCTAGTTGCCAACTTTACCGTGTCCATAAAAAATTTTATTGCTTTCTTTCAATTTTAACCTCAAAATACTAAGTTCTCTTTTTAACTGCATATTCTCTACAATAATTTTAGCTTCAATAATATTTTCCTTTAACTTGGAAACTTTATATTTCAAACTTTGAATATGACGGTATAAATTTTTTTTCTCGTTTTTAGCTCTAAAACAATCTTTTTCACTTTATCATAAATTTTAATATCATGCCATAATAAAATCTACAAACAGTGTATGTAATTACACCAAAGTAATATTAGCAAATTTAGCCAAAAAATATAAATTTTATTGCAAATTATTTTGTTCAAAATTTATCAAATTATGTGGGCATCTATAAAATCTTTTACCAGGAGTCTAATTCATCTATAAAATCCACCTTGCTGCCCTTATATTGCAGTAGCAAAAGTAATAGGTGACTAGTTAAAATTAACTTATACATGTTTATATCATAAGACCCTCTTTTAAAAAACCTTCAATTTTAATATTTTGAAGAACAAATAAAAAAAATCTTGACCCAAACTAGAGCTTGAGAAAAATCTAAAATTTTTATTAATCTTGAATTTACGCTGTTAGATGAACTTATATTTGAAGCAGACATTGTGTTCAGATTCTACTTTGAAAATAAATTTTTTAACGTTTTATGTTGAAAAACAAGAAGAAATGAAAGTGATTGTAGACTTGCAATTCATAACCCTAAGTTTTGAATAGAAAAGATAAAGAAGAAGGGAAATGAAATAGGCTTATAGAAAAAAGGCAAGAGCCTTTCTATCTTTCATTCCACGTGGAAAACTAGGTAGTGTTTGATTTCAAAAAATATAGTCTTTTTCTGTTTTCATTTCTTTGAAAAATGAAAAATATGAGTGAAAATATATTTAGTAATTAAAAAATAAAAATAAATTTTTAGAAAACAAAAATAAAAATGGGTTGAAATAGGAAAAAAAAAGATGTTTTCAATTGAGAAAACAATGAATGTACTTACTTTTTTCCTTCTGTTTTGCAAATTACCTTATTTGAACATTTTTTTAATGGTATTAATTAATAAATATATATTATATTTATAATTAGATATAATTAGTAGTAATTTATTGAATATTTATTTATTTCCTATTTTTTATTTTTAAAAATTAATTTTTATTTTCTTTTACCAAATATAATTTTTAGAAAAAAAATTAAAAATTAAAAATATTTTCTTAAACCAAACAAGGCCTTAATTCCATAGGGTTTTTAAACCTACTAGCGTGTATTTTTCACAACCAAGTTTTTGTTGAAAAATTTTATATTATTATAAGTTAATAACATTTAAACTTTATTTGTATAAATTAAAATATTTAATTTTAAATTGAATAACTATTTAAATATTTAATCTCAAATTAAATATTTAGCTTTAAGATTATTAAGTGAAAGAGACAAAAACAATCAACCAAATAAAATAAGATGTATCAAGAGGGAGTACTAAAAAGCTGAAAACGATAGGCAGAAACAAGGATAATCTTGGTAGCTATGCAGATGTAATTTCCTGGTTGGTTGACTTACCGTGAACATAACTCCAATGGGTGATTGAACCCAAATGTATTACAAGAGAATGGAGAATGAATTCTGATGTGTTCCATTTTATAGACTAGCATTAGTACTGTGGAAATCAGGACAAATATGCTTAGTAGAATATAACAAACCTATGCTTGGTACTTGGAAGCTCATTCATAATTGTAATTGATGAAACTATTGAGTTGATGTACGTGATTGCTACTTTAGGCTCCTAGAGTTGGCGATTAATTAAGTTTTTTCTAAGATATGCAATTCATTTACCAATTTTTTACAAAATAAGTCAAAATTTGATATAAAAAAATTATATTACAAGTATTAAAATTTGAATTTCAAATCTGTTAAATATCATTCTTTAAAAATAATTATATCAATAAATTAAATTAAATTTTGAGTTAATTTATACGTTGTTTACTTATTTAAATCCAATGAAATTGCCATTTTATGCATAACAGTTCGTTCAATGAAGTGTTGATGCGGTTTTTCTAATTTGTCAGTGATGTCAATTTAATCACTTTACTTATAAATTTTATCAGTTCGTCCTAATTCTTTGTATGATCTCCTTCGATTCTTTGTGAAATATTCTTCGTGACTTAGCATTTCAATATATGGTTAGTGTTAATTAATGAAGTATATTTTTGTGGACCTGAATCAACTTGTATTTTTTTTTTATAAATATTAGTAGTAAAAAAAATCGTTACTTGATTTATCAGTAGAATATTAAATTTATTTAATAATAAAAATTAATATTGTTGATTTAGAATTATTTTAATGGTAAGGAGTTTCAAACAATTTTATTGTACATTTCATCCAATTTTATATTGATTTTTTGTTTATTGTTAATATATCTATTATTTCTTTCTTTTACTTGATGTATATTAAAGATTATTTGATTATATTAAAATTTCTACTATACATGTAGTTTTATATTAAAATCTTTCTTGTACCCCATCCGTCCTATTTTTCTTCAAATCTTTCTTGTACCCCATCCGTCCTATTTTTCCTCAAATTAGAGAAATTGATGGCTCTTCATTGGTTGTAATTCGGGAGAATTATTTTGCACATTGAACTTTTCCTTTAAATTAAGGTTGTTATAAAATATATTTTTAATTATTAAAATCGAAAGTTTAATATTTTATTTTAAAATAAATAATATGGAACCTTAACTGCGTTTATTAGATTGAACAACCATTCAGGGTATAATGGTAATTAACAAGAAAATTTTGATATTTTCAACAAAATAATTAACATGCGTAATTGTCCCATTAGGAAACTAGTAGTTGAGATCTCAGAGCATATTAATTTAATCATTGGTAGATATTGTTGGCGTGTTACTTATTTGGACATAAGACATAATAATAATTATAAGCAGTTATTAATATATAATTTTTTTTTATGAAATTACAAATATAAGAAAAATAAGAGTGTAAACAAATATAATTTTGATAAATTATTCGTAAAAATATTTGATTTTTATTAATTTATATTATTTATTAAATTTAATAGATAATTTTGAATAATATTTTAATATTTATTTAATAAACAAACTAAACACAAATGATAATTTATTTCATTCGTTTATACTCATGAATAAATTAATTTAACATTTGTGAATAAATTTAATAAATATTTATTTATTTTTTTCTTTTATTAAAAGATGAATACTTTATGATTAAATATTTTTAACAAGATTTTAATTACAATTTAATATTAATACATTAAAAGGTACATATAACATATATTAAAAATATTTCATAATGTTTTATAAAATATTATTATAAATATAATTTTTAATCACCTAAAATGGACAACAAACAAGTTGTAAAGACTTTTACTAATAATATTTTTATCCCACATAGTTTGAAAAGCCAAGGTAGAGAAAGAAACTCTTTATAATAGGTATGCCCAATTCACTGTAACCCAAGTCATTGGTCTAAAAAAGGCAATTCATTAGTTATTAGTTTATATATATGTAAATATTTATAAATATATTTATTTAATATTTATGAACGAGTTTGTTTTAATTTAAATGAATTAATCTTAAATTGAACCTGAATTTTAATGTAAATGAATCAAACTTAATCATAATGTAAAAAATTTTTATTGAATAAACGAACGTGTCACAAACATAATAATATTTATTCTTATTCAGTTTATTATGATTCATATATAAAAATCACTGAATAATTAATCACCACACTAGAATATAACTAAAAAAATCTAACTTAAAATTGAATCAAACACACACACACATTATGACTTGAATCTAATATCTTAAGATTTTAGAAACTCTTTTTTACCGGTAAATCAAAACCCTGTTGATATTAATATATAATGGTAAGTTTGGTGTTACAAGTTAATATGAGGTTATAAATTTTTTTAAAGCAAAACGAATTTACAATACTATTATAAAAGTTGAGATGTATATGCCTTTTCACTTAAAAAAACACATTTTTTGTTTTACTAATATAAAACTAGCGATCTTTTAAACTAAAACAAACTTTTTTACACTAATTAAAAAAAAAACAAAACAAAACTACTCATCCATCAAGTAACTTTCTTTTTCTGAAAAAAAAAAAAACATGAATTTTATTTTATTTTTCAAAATATAGTTTTAATAAACTAGCAGGTATATTAATATACACTTTCCATATACTCGTAACAAAAAGCTCTTCATGTGGTGGTTCAAAAAGAGCTCTATTTGATTGTTATTTTGCTTCTTTTTTCTTGTATTTAGAAACTTAAAAATGTAATTCTTTACAAAATTAAATAACATGATTTGAAAAATATATTAAACACTAAAAATTCAATCAATTTTATACTTTTACATGGAGTACATTTGAATAATTTTTTTGGGAAAAGTAATGTATTTATTATCGAAGAAGCAGTAAAATTGCTACAAGCAATCACAATAGTGTCCAATAAGTACTATACAAACATATCTTTACTCAACTCCCATCTGTCATACAGTATTTGATTTACATGATCCAATGCCATATTCTTCACTCCTATTAGTCTTAGCCTTACTACATCTTTAATCTGTCTTATTAGCTGCTCCTTTGTGCATCATTCCGAGTTGTAGAGTCTCCTGTTTCTTCACCTAGATCATATGTATATAAGCTCTCCATGCTCTTCGTGGTATTACATAAACAAATGCCTATCCTTTTAACCTTCTCACTACCTTCTGGAACTTATTATAACGCTTCTAATCTCACATTGAAAGAATGTGTGGATATTGTATGATATATAAATTGAGACTTAAACTTAAAACTTGTGAGGTACTTTTTATGGGATAAAACTGTAAAACTTTCATATCAAAATGGATAATACCTCGCAAGTTAGATGTAAGTCTTCACATATGGTATTGGAGAGATCAGTCAGCGAAAACTAAGTGCTACATTGTGGGAGTCATTAAGTGTTATACGGTGGGGAACTACTTTTAAAATCTCAACGTTTGGTGTGATTTTGGTCTTGTAGTTGACTCAACTTGACATAAATATCAAGCTTTAAAGGTGGAGAGATTGTAACATCCTCAATCCTACATTGGAAGAATATGTGAATATGATATAATATATAAGTTGAGATTTAAACCTAAAACTTGTAAGTCACATTTTGTATGATAAAATCATGAGACATTCGGATCAAAGCAAATAATACCTAGCAGGTTGGGAGTGGGTCTTCACAAATAATATCAAAATGATCACCAGTCGGTGAAACTAAGTACTATATCGTACCTCTAAAATCTTGACATCTGGTATGATTTTGGTCTCATGGTTGAACTCGGCTTGACAATAATGTTAAGCTTTAAAGGTAGGGAGATTGTAACACCTCCAATCCTACATTTGAAGAATGTATGGATAAAGAATGAGCGTTTCACCAGCACATGAGCATAGTAGCCCTTATAGGATTCCTGCACCATGCGGCAAACCGCTTGTACCACACAGTAGAATATCCGTAAGTATAGTAGGATGTTTGCAGAACTCACTACTATGCTCGCACACCACACCAAGATGCTCGCATGCAAGTCCCCCAACCTGCATTGATGCCAACTCTAGCTCCTTAGCCAATTATGGCTCCTCTTGTCATGAATAGAGATTTGTTGCACACTCCGAATCAAGGCTCTAGTCACCATTTCTGGTCTGATCTAGGCTTTGATACCCTTTGGTATTTGGTTCTACCACTTACTCCTAGCTCCCTCGAGGCAGGCATTGATACCACTTAGTATCAAACTTTATGGCCTACTCAGAATGCTTTTTCGAACCAGGCTTTGATATCACTTGTCATGAGCCAAGACTTAAGCTCCAGGCTCACAGAGCTCTAGGACATAGGGATTGATTTTTTTGCATCTTAGATCAACCTAACACAAGAAATGGTGCACGGACACTCTAAACTACGGGCTTTGACCGCCCAGTATGCTACAAAACAAAAGGACACAGCAAGTGCCTGAAGAAAGGCTAAGAAAAGAACAACAGAAAGTTTAAGGCAAGAGTAAGGATTTTATTACTCAAGTTGTGGTGTGCGTACATGAGGGTGGTATTTGTCATAACATATAGATCCGTAAATCTATAGCTAGACTTAACAAATTGATGGAGTTGTCACCAATCTTTTTACTAGGTGTGATTGGTCACTTAAAAAATCTATCCTCTTAAAGAGTTTCTAACCTTGACAAGGGTCCCTAAGAAGAATATGTTTAGATCTACAAACCAAAACAGAGTTTGAGAGTTCGGTTACATGTGAAAAAGTTATAGCACCCTCACACGCCCATCCAAATGGTGATACCATATTATTTTAAATTTATCCTAAGGTTTTGAGTCTAATGGTTTCAAATTTTTATATTAAATATTAAAAAATAATTTTTAAGATTTTCCATCAATCTGATAAAACTCTTAAAACATACTTCATCACCTCAAGAGTATTCAATAATCCCATTTGATATCTTGAAGAGGCTCCGTCATCGAAAATATTTTTGTTGATTTTATTTTTTTGTTGAAAATATATCTAATTATTCCACCATTTGAGCTAAATTAGAAATATTTTCTCCTTTTGAATTTCTAAATTTTTTAACATTTGGACATATTTAGAAATTTCTTTTTTTTATCTCTAAATTTTTCACCATTTGGGTCAATTTAAAAATATTTTCTTTTTTTTTTTGAAATTTCTAAATTTTCTACCATTTGGGCTTATTTAGAAAATTTTTTTCTTTCTTGAAAAAAATAATAATATGGCAATTATTTTTATTGAAATTTTATCTAAATTATTTCACAATTTGAGACAAATTTAAAGAAAATTTCTCACATAGAGATTTATTAGGAATTTATCATTAGAAATTCCTAAAAATCTCATATTTGGATAATTATCAAATATTTTAACCCAAATTTTTATTTTTTATTATTATTTTATTTTTTTCTTCTTTTTGTTTTGAAAAAAAATATTAATTATTGTTATTAAAACTTTATCTAAATTATTCTACCATTTGGGATAAATTTAAATAAAATTTCTCACCTAAAAATTTTATAAAAACTTACCATTTAAAATTTCTATAAATTCCATAATTAGATAATTAATATTTATTTTTAAAATTTATTTTATATTTTACCTTTTATATTTTTATTTTTTTAAAATTTAATCATGCAAGAATACTAAAAAAATAAATAAATAAAGTTAAAAAATACCCAAATCTTTATTTTTTAAAATATTATATAAATTAATATTTTAAAAATATATTTCACAAATTTAAATTTAAATTAAAATTTTAAAATTCAAAATTTATAAAATTTATTTATAAAATTTTAATTTTATAAAAAATAATAATTAAAGTTGGGTTAGTTTAATAAAAAAAATCAGTAAGAGACAGTAATTTTAGGACGGAGATTAGTTTAATTTTGGTTTAAATTTTTGTTTAAACGTCAAGGAGCATCGATTCTCAAATACACTATCGCCCAGGAAAAAAACAAAAATACCACAAAAAAGTACATAGAAAATAAGAAATTATGAAATCAGACATATATATCACGCAAATAGAAGCGCAAAATACATTCAATTCCATACACAAAACAACAAACATACAAGAACATACAAAGTTTCCTCTCTTGACAGTAGATCGATTCCAACATACAAATATTCAGACTAGAACTGAGAGGAAAGCTGTCAATTTTATTCTTAGATCGGTACTAGTAGTAGTAGTAGTAGTAGCAGCAGCAGTAACAGCACACAATTCAACATGGGATTTCATAATTAATTTGCTTGGGTGAGGTAAGAGTCGATGTCTTTGGAGACATCGACTGCAAATTGGAGCAGTGTCTCTGGATGTGAAATGCCCTCGTGCAGCTTTTCGTATTCCATAGTCCAGTGCACTACACTTCCCTGAACCCCGCTCTTGGGTGAAGCTTGAATTGTGATTAAAAAGCTCTTGTACTCCTTCATCAGATCTCCTTCAACCACTCTGAAAGTGATGGAGTTTTTCTCAGCGTCTATCGCTTCAACTAACTCCTTTGCTGTTTTAGCCTTTCCATCTATGTATTATCCATTCCGAACAAACGAATTTTTTGTTATTTCAAAGAAAATTTTCTACTCTCAAGTACATGTGTATTAATTTTTTTTTCATTGTTAAAGAAAATTAGAAAAAGACGCAGATAATACTGAAGATAAATAAAGGAAAAGAAAGCAAGCCAAAAGAATGAAAGATTTCTTGGTTTATAATGATATACCATGCACATAACTCCAGCAGACAATGGAACCGACGGTCCCCCAATCACCCTCATGTAAATCACATCCTTGTATCTTGTCGTTGCAAGTATGGTGAACGTGGTGCGGTTTGTTGCTCAACATATCATGAAACTGTTGGGGAGAAGCCTTGATCTCTACATCAGTCTCAAGCTTACCAGCCAGAACCGATGACGCCATTATTTTACTCCAAGATATCTCTTGATTATAGCAAGATCTAGCTTTCAAGAAGAGGTAGTTTTCGGTGCAATGCATATTTGCATTGGCCGGTGCCCTTTTATAGACTAGAGTCTTTGTCTAGGCAGCAATCCTCTCCGACTGATACTTCTCAGATTGATATTGCTCAGCCACTTCTCGCCTCCCACGTATGTGCGTAACTTTACGAATTTAATTTTCGGAAAAACAAATACTAGTATAAAATCTTACCCCCTATTATTTAATCCAACTTCCACGCTTTCCAAAATTTAATTCGATTTTTTTTATATTTAAGAGAGAAACAGTGGAAGAGGTTGGGCGTTGGAGACATTAACACCCCGTACCACAACGGACAGACCAGCTAAGCAATTACATCAAACAACATTAATGAAGCAATATGATTTTGTGAATAATTTATTTATTTTTTGATTAAAAATAACCATATATAAAATGCTTAAAATAATTATTTTATTAGGCGCGTGAATAACAAACATTTTTTTGGAATTCAGCTTACTTATAAATATCATGATTCAAGCACTATGAAGGCATTTTCATCCGTCTCTCTCACTGCTTCCTATTTTTTTGCTAACTTGATCTTTTTTGATTTGTGTGTCGGAGTGCAAACACAGAGAATACCTCCTACCTTTGCCTCTAATCGTTATTTTCTTTTGGATTCACAAGAATACCTTTAGGTTGGAGCTCGACACCAACATTTAGCTCGTTAGGTAAGGACTCTTGTATTAATTGAGCACAAAACAATGCCAATAAGAAAAAGAACCTTAGAGGAAGGAGAAAGAGCTCAGCCAAAAGAGTTCAAATATACAATATGCCTTTATAAAGGTCTAATTCGATAAAATAGCTCGATGAAAAAGTTCAAACTCAGCGCAACCAAAAGAGCTCGAATTTACTAAATGCCTTCATGAAAGTCCAATTTGACAACTCAGCTCAACCAAAAGAGCTCGGATCTACAAAATGCCTTCATGAAGGCCCAACTTGATAAAATAGCTCAACCAAAGAGCTTGGACACAGTTCGTCCAAAAGACCTTGGATCTACAAAATGCCTTTATAAATGCTTAATTCGACAAAACAGCTCGGCTAAAGAGCTCGGACTCAACTTCACTAAAAGAGTTTGGTTCTAAAAAATGCATTCATAAATGCCTAATTTGACAAAACAACTCGACTTAAGAGCTTGGACTCAGCTCATTTAAAATAGCTCAAATCTACAAAATACCTTCATAAAGGCCAAATTCAACAAAACAGCTCGATCAAAGAGCTCAGACTCAACTTGATAAAATAGTTTAGATCTATAAAAAGCTTTTATAAAGGTCCAATTCGACAAAATAGCTTAGCTAAAGAACTTGAACTCAGCTAAACCAAAAGATATCGGATCTACAAAATATCTTTATAAAGGTCTAATTCGACATAACAGCTTGACTAAAAAGCTCAGACTCAGCTTAACTAAAAGAGCTAGGATCTACAAAATACCTTCATAAAAGCCTAATTCGAGAAAACAACTCAACCAAAGAGCTCAGGCTCAGTTTGATTAAAAGAGCTTAGATATACAAAATGCCTTCATAAAGGCCTAATAAGATAAAATAGTTTGGTAAAAGAGCTCGAACTCAGCTTGACTAAAAGAGCTCAAATCTATAAAATGCTTTCATAAAGGCCTAATTCAACAAAACAACTAGGTCAAAAAGCTTAGACTTAGCTTGGCTAAAAGACCTTAGATCTACAAAATACCTTTATAAAAGCTCAATTCGACAAAATAGCTCGGTCAAAAAGCTCGGGCTTACCTTGATCAAAAGAGCTCATCTTGGTAAATTGCTTATATAAAGGTTTGAATAGACCATCTCAGCCAAAGTGATTAGCTTAGCCAAAAGAGCTCAACTTTACCAAAAGAGCTCATCTCAACTACTTCGATTAAAAAGTTTATCTCGGTAAATTACCTTTATAAAGGCTTGGTTGGGTCATCTCGACCAAAGTAATTAGTTTGGCTAAAAGAGCTCAGCTTGACCAAAAGAGCTCAGTCAAAAAAACTAATCTTGAATTAGCCTTGACAATTATCATTTTAGTAACTTTTAAATCGATTATGTACTCAATCCAAAACATACATGTGAGATTGGATAATGCCAAGTCAAATTGTGACTTAAAGCTAGTCATCATCCAAAACTGACATGCCTCTAAAATGTCGGCCTTCGATGAACCAAGCTATGAATCTGTTCACCCAGCCAATTTGTCCTACATTGGAGACGTTGATAATAAATTAGTCGATCTGATACTCATACCACCTAATAGAGGGACATAGTGTTAGGAACATTTGATGGTAAAAAGGTTATAATGGTATTTTTTTTCCTCTCAAAGACTTCAGCAGACAACCAAGGGTATCTTTGTCATTGGTGCTGACCTAATGGCTTGACATGGTCAGTGCCACCTCAACTTGACCCTGTCTTAATTGTCCCTTTATGGTTTCTTCTCAACTTACCAATAAAAATAATGACTCAGGCACCATGAAGGTAGGTTCATCCCACCGCTTTTATCTTTTCTTCTTACTTTTTTATCAATCTGATCTTCATTGACTCGCACATTGGAGTACAAACATAGGAAACACTCTTTGCTTTTACCTCTAACTGTTCTTTTTTTTTTTGCATTTACAAGAATACCCTCAGGTCAGAGCTTCGCACCAACACTAACCTATATTAATTTTTTTATATATAACCTATATTAATTATTACTAAAATATTGAATAAAGGTTAAGTATAAAAAAGAAAAAGAATAGAGGTTGTTAGATAATTTACTAATAAAAAGTCATAAATGAAATTTTAAATATTGAGTAATTTTATTAATAAAAACATACATATTTATACTACTTATTACTCAACAAATAAAATAGTTTTTTATTGAAAAATATATAACTTATATTTAAGACTCTCAAACTTAAATTAAAATATTTTTAAATATTTATCAAAAAATATTTTTAAATAAATTTATAAATAATTTTTAGTATATATAAATATTAATATAACAAATTAATAATATAAAAATAAAATTATTACCATGCATTGTACTAAGTTAAAGCTAGTTTTATCATAAAATAATGAGAGTTCTTTCACTCTCTCATCCATACATTTCGTCTAGTCCATTTCAAGATTTATCCTCATAAGCTATAATCCATTTGAAGGACTCTGTCCATAAAGTCATGCAAACATAAGTTATTCTTTTAAACCTTCCATCTTTCTAAGGAAAAAAATAGAACTTAAAATCTTTAAAGCTTTTCATTACATTGCGTATGGTGTGGTTTTTCAAAGGATGTGTGTTTAAATGGTTTAACACACATAATATTGTTATTTTCTTTGAAAAGAATTTAATAGTCTTGCAGTTGAAGTAATTACAAGTCCTTTAACTCAACAAACTATTTGAAATCCCATTCACAAGTTTCGAATATAGTTTTGATACCAGTTGTTAGATAAAAAAATTTTTAATCAACTAAACATTAAGTTAATAGAAGTATAATCAAACAATCAATCAACTACACAATAAACAATAATTTAACGTAGTTCAACCTAATTGGACTACATTCATAGATGAAAAAAAATATCCACTAGTTGTAAAGAATTACAAACACATAAAAAAATAATAAACACTTTCTCAAAATCAATAACTATATACTGCTTCATTCTCTTCTAGTTTTATAAAGTATTTTCAATCTAAACAAAAAGATACTCATATGACCTACCATACTTTTATGGATCCCCACTTATTCTCATCTAGTCTAATTAAACATACATACTTGCAAGGATTTTCTCAATCTCCTCTAATCCTATGAGGTGTCTGCCTAAAAATACCTAATAACTCTCTTACATATTTCTCTCTTGCCTAACCTTGTAAATATTTCCACTATTTATAAGTCTACTAATTTACTTATCTACTAATTTGCTTATCAAGAATCTTTTTTCTCTTAGAATTTTTTTCTTATAAGTCTTTTTCTTCATTAAGCAATATCTAGCCAATTTTGAAAAATCTCAATCAAATGTTTTATGGATTTAAGACACTATCCAACATGAACATATCTTTGAAATTTGATGTTGATTCAACATGAACTTATGTTTCTTGATTCGATACTTGGGCTCTGTTTAGTTTGAGAAATTGTTTTTTACTTTTGTTTTTTATTTTCATTTTCTTAGAAATAGTTTTTATTTTCTATTTTTTGTTTTCTAAAAAATGTATTTGGTAAACAAAAATAAAAATTATTTTTAAAAAATGTAAAATAAAGAAAAAATTAATAATAATATTATTAATGGCATTTAAGTATAAATATAACACATATTTATGAATTAATGATTTTAAAAAGGGTTCAATATGATAACTTACAAAACATAAAGAAAAAAGTAAAATAAATCCTTATTTTTATAATTGAAAACATTTTTTTTTCATATTTCAACTCATTTTTATTTGTCTTTTAAAAATTTGTTTTCATTTTCAATTATTAAATATATTTTCATTCATATTTTTTATTTTAAAAAAAATGCTTGATTTCTGAAACCAAATACTACCTTAATTTTTAATTATTTCAAACGAATCATTCCAATCAAATTTTAATAATAATAATATCCATTTGTCCAAAGTGTAATCTTAAAGTTCTAAGATTTAGCTTATAATAGCTTTTGATTTGGCAAGTTAGTGACTGTCCATGTTAATTTGGGATTGGGGCTAACTTAACAAGTGATAAGAGTTTTTTTTAAAGGAAACTTAATCTTGGGATTTTATTACTAAAATCAACTAATGTTTCCCAAATCAATAATTGATCTTTTATAAAATCAACTTATTGTTAAGATAAGACTAAATGCTCAATTTAGGATTAAATATTTTGATGGTTGTTCAATTTAGGATTAAATGTTTTAATTCATACAAATAAGGATTAAATATTATTAATTTATAACAATGTAGGATTGTTTTCAACAAAAACTTGGCTATGAAAGATACGACCATAAGTATGCTAAAAAGATTAAAAGGAATTGATTTGACACTTTAATGTTGATTTGGCTATTATCTTTAAGTATTCAATAAAAAAATAAATCAAATATATATTAAACGAATGATAGAAGAAAAGTTATTAACAAAAAGAAAAAAAAAACCAAAATCACCTAGAGCAAATCTTCTCTATCCTAAATCACCTAGACAACATTTAAGTTTAGGGTTCATTGTTAACCTTAAATCTCTTTTCTGCTTTAATTGTTAATTCAATTTCAATCGTCAATTTTGGAGTTTTGTCAAAGAGTCTTTGTTGTTCAATGGTGGAGTTTACAAAGTTAAAGACTTATTTGTAATTGTATTGGGCTTCAGAAAAGAGAAATTTGGAAGGTTAGTTCTTTTTGTTTTGTTGTTAAATTTGTGTGAGGTAAATAATATTTGGGCATTTTATGGTTATGTTGTTTTTCATAGTTAGGCATTTTGTGGTTTTGTTGTTTTACTGTTCTTTATTGCTCGAATTTATGTTTTCTTCATTTGATTAATATAATATTCATTTTAATATGTTTAGGATGGATGAGTATTATATTATATAGTAAATAAATTAGATAGTGATAGAATTAAATTTTCTTTCTTCTACATAATAAGTTTTGATTATTGTATTTTACAATTTCGTTATGCTAGGATGTTTGTTGGTGATGGTCTTAATCTTATGTATATAAATGAGATAATTAAGGACTTGATAGTTGATTCTAATAAGATATCTTACTTTGAGTTATTAGACTTTTGTAAAAAAGTTAGCTATATGAATATTAGTTAAATATTGTATTTGAAACCTAGAAACACACTAGCTGATGGGTTAATGATAAGTAAATAATGATAGAAGCACTCTTGATATGATTAGGTATATGGTAGATCATGGTATAGTTGATATGTATATAGTACATGACATAGATGAAGTTGTTTTAGCTTCTGAGCTCTTAATAGGACATGAAGTGGAAGATATAGCTAAGGTAATAGGGAATGGAGGGGTAGAAAATCAAGATGTAACTGAGAAAATCAAGATGTAACTGAGATAATAAAGAATGAAGGGATAGGAAATAAAGATATAGTTGAAGCAACAATGGTAAGAAATGAAGATGTCGTTGGGATACAAGTTAAAGATGCAAGTGATAAAAATAGCAATAAAGGAAAGATCATACTTACTTTGTACAAATTCAGTATTTGAGTGGTAATACTGATGAAGAAATAGTTGTTACTAGATTTAAGTTAAAGTTATGTTAAAAAAGATAAATGAATGAAAAATGGAGTATATGAGGGAGTACCAATTGATGTGAATATAGTTGGGGATGGAGTTGATAATAACAAAAGAATGGAACCAAATTTAACCTCACCAATTGCAAGCAATATTGGTGATGTTGATGAAGGATATCAGAGTGAGTATTGTAACTTTAATGAGTATGGTGAGCCTGTTAATGATGATACAAAAATGGTTGATGATGTTACTAAGATAAGAAATAAGTTTTCAATGTATGATCCTAATACAAAAACACTTTATATTGAGTTAGGCATGTTGTTTAAGAATTCAAAATGATTTAAACATGTTATATCATTACTTTCTATTAAGACAAATAGGGATATCATTTAAGCTAAGAACCATAGAAGTTTTGTAAGAGGTAGGTATGCTACAAAATAATATCTTTGAGTAATCTATGCAGCTTATGATAAAAGGTTATAGTCATTTCAAGTAAAGACTTATAATAACACTTATGAATGTAATAAGGTTTTTAAAAATTCCAAGATAGTCAAACTATTTTGGCTGAGTTGTACACAAACAAATTTATGAAGGATTCTTTAATTAATAATGTAGAAGTACAGAAGTTAGTTAGGAAAAAATTTGATATAAGGGTGAATATTAGCATGATAAAAAGAGCTAAAAAAGAAGTGACTAATAAAGTGATTAGTAACTATAAGGATGAGTTTAGACTTTTATGGGATTATTTGATATCATTAAGGAAACTAATAAAGGTAGCACATTGAATATGCAAGTTCAGGCCATTGCCAACCTCTCAACTTGTATTTCAAAGGCATTATATATTTCGAGGCAAGGTTTAGGTAATGGTTGTAGGCTTTTTTTGAGATTAGATGGTAGTTGACTTAAAAACTGGACAAATGGTGAGTTGCTATGTATTGTTGGTAAATATTGAAACAATCAAATATTTTCAGTGATTGGGGCATTAATGGAAAAATGCATAGCTTTATGAAAATGGTCTCTTGAATGATTGAAATCAGATATCATGTCTTTGGAAAATGAAATATTTAAATATTAATTTAAATTAAATTATGTACTCAATAGTTAAACTAATTACTAATTAGTTTTATATCATTTGTAGGGCCTTTACAATACAATTGCAGAGTTACTTTTAGATGTGGAGCATAAATTTTATGCTAGGCATGTATATGTGAATTGGGCTAAGAGGCAACAATAAGGGTGAGGAGATGAAACAAGCTTTTTAGACAATTGTTAAGTCTTTAACAATCAAAGAATTTGAAGAAAATATGAGAAAATTGTAGGAAAAGAATAATACTATAGCTACTGACATAATAAAAGTCTTACCTTAGCAATGGTGTAGAGTATTCTTCAACACAGACTTTAGATGTAAGTTGGTTGATAGCAACTTATATTGACCATTTAATGCGACATTGCTAAATGTAAGAAAAAAATCAATGATTTCTTTATTTGAAAACATAAGAAGAAATTTGATGGTAAGAATTGATAAAAAGAGAAAAAAATGTTCTACGTGGAGTGGTGTGATTGGTTCTAACATTGAAAAAGTCATAGAAAAAAATGCATCTATATCATTACAATGTGTAATTGCATTTAATGAAGATGGTGGATATAAAATATATTAGGGTCAAAATATGTTCATTGTCCAAATTGGTGAGAAGACATGTAGCAGTAGAATGTACTAATTTTTTGATATTCCATATGCACATGCCATGTGTGCAATTAGAGATCTAAGTGAAAATGTAAAAGATTTGTGTCTAGTTAGTATTATAAGGAAGTGTATCTGTAAACTTATAGTAATGCTTTACAACCTATACTTAAGAGAAAAGATTAGGCCAAACTAAGGACAAACAAAAATGTTTTGCCCCCCTGAGTTTAGAAAGATGCTAGGTAGGCTTAAAACCAGTAGAAGAATGGATCATGATGAGCCTAAGAAAAACAAGTCCAACAATATAAATTTGTTAATAAAGGTCATGATAATGACATGTAAACTATGTAATCAACTGGGCCATAACAAAATAAGCTATCATATGAGAGGCAAATAGGTAATTTCATATTATTTTATTTTTATTTATTATAAAAATTATACTATTGTTAGATTTGACTATTAAATGCACAAACCCTAAACCATTAACCTAACTTTTATTTTTTTTATAACAACAAGATTCTCATGTGCTCAAATTTGGAGATTTAAACATGGACTAAGATGCATCAAGTACAGGATACAGAATTGTAGATCTAAGTAAAGTTGTAAGTAGTCTAAGCAACCATGCTACTACTTATGGTGCTTTAGCTTCTATTTTTGCTTTGCGTCCGGATTTGAATTGGTATCTACATCTGTTTTAGCTAATATCTTTTGGTTTTGCATTTGCATCTGCAACTACATCGCAATGTTTCAAATCTAGTCAATACTATTGCTACTGTTGTCATTGAAAATGTAAGACTCAAGTCTAAAATGTCGACACTATCTAGTGAAAGATGTTTTACAGAAGATGATGGGAGACTTTATGGGATGACTGGAGGAAAAACAAGTCTTTTTTATCAAAGTCAAAGTCTTCTACAACAATCATTACGAAGAGAGCAATTTTAGCAAACTATCTTAGAAGTCGTAATGACAAGAACACTGTAAGAGCTTCAACTGAAAACAAGACTAAAGGCATGTAAGATTATGGATTATATACAAACTAGAAATAGAGAGATAAATATTAAATATGAGTGATGTTACATATATTTATGATTTTTTTATATAAAATATTATCCATTCTAATTTGATAAATGTTGTCATAACGTCTAGATTTGGGGATCTATCGCTAGACATTGATTTTTAGGAGTTACCACCAATCTTTTTTATCTAGGTGCGATTGACCACCTAAAGAATCTGTCCTTTCAGGGAACACCTAAGCTTAAGGGTTCCTAAAAGAATAGGTTCAGGTCTACTAACTAGAACAGGGTTCGGGAGTTCGGTTACGTGTGAGGAAGGTTATAGCACCCTCACAACGCCCATCAAAAGATGGTACCAACTTAAATTTGTGTTATCCAATTAGGCTTAAAAATTTACCAAGTGATTAATTGTTGAAAATTATTCTCAATTGACTCTAATACTTTTAGCAGAAAATTAAAAAAATTCCCTCACCTCAAGAGTTTGCAAGAAAACTATTGTTTCACTTGTAGAGGCTTCATCGTCAGATTATTTAAAGAAAAAAAATAAAAATAAAAAATAAAAAAAGAGGAAGAAAATGATGATTGTTCTTGTGCAGAAAAAATTGATACTTTTAACTTTTCCCTAAAAATATTCTTTTGAAATTTTAATTTCGAGGAAAATTGATACTTTCAACTTTTCTCCAAAAATATTTTTTGAAAACTTTAATTTTCAAGGAAAATTGATACTTTCAACTTTTTCCCAAAAATATTTTTTGAAAACTTTGATTTTCAAAAAAAATTGATACTTTCAACTTTTTCTCAAAAACCCTTTTTTGAAATGTTATTTTTAAAGAAAATTGATACTTTCAACTTTTCCTCAAAAACCCTTTTTTGAAATTTTATTTTTAAAGAAAATTGTTACTTTAACTTTTTTTCAAAAATATTTTTTGGAAACTTTGATTTTTAAGAAAAATTGATACTTTCAACTTTTTCCCAAAAATATTTTTTTTGAAGATTTTGATTTTCAAGGAAAATTGATACTTTTAACTTTTCTTCAAAAATGTTTTTTTGAAATTTTATTTTTAAGGAAAATTGATACTTTCAACTTTTCCTCAAAAAAACTTTTTTTGAAATTTTATTTTTATGAAAAATTGATACTTTCAACTTTTCCCCAAAAATATTTTTTTTGATTTTATTTAAAAAAAATAAAATAATAAAACAAAATAAAAGTGAGAAATAAAAAAATAAATAAATAAAAAAAGTAAAATAAAAATAAAATAAAGATGAAAGAACATTAAATAAACCTAATCTAATAAAAATAAATAAATAAATAAATTAAAAAAAAACATGGAACGGCTCAGAAAATAGCTCGGCTCAAGGAAGAAAAATGGCTCGAAAAAGTAGCTCGGGACGTCGGCTCGACTCGGAGAGGTGGAACACGCGCGGTTGTAAAGCGGGTCGATGCTCGGGTCAAGTCGGATCTCGGTAAAACGCGTGGATCCCTTGGGTTGTTTAACGCAAAAACGACATCATTTTGGAAGGGTATATAAGACTCTTCCCTTTGTTTTTCAGCAGACACCTTCTCCCCTCTCTCTCTCTTCTTTCTTTTTCTCTCGTTTCTCTTTAAAATGGTCGAAGAACTCCGGTTGAATATTCATCGGATTCTAAAATTTTTCATCGAAATCTGGATTTTTCACTAAAAGTTCATCGAAAAGTTGGTCGGTTTCTGGGATTCTTCATCGAAAGCTGGGCAGCTGGTCGAAAACTTTAAAGTTGGCCGAAATTGTCGTCGAAAAATTTAACTTTCGTCAAAAAATTCAATCGAAATATGAAATTTTCCAGAAATTTCTAGAAAAAATTTTCTCCAAAAATCTTCAAAATTTTTTTTCGATTCCCTCAGCTATTCTAACACTTCTCAACCTTCTTTTAGCCTTCAAAAATATTCTATACGCCTTTTTCTCTCAATCAGTAGCTTTTTGCTTATTGTTTTTCTCTCTGTGTCTTTCCTTCTGTTCTAGTACCTATTTATAGGGATTGATCAGAAGAGTTTCTGATCAATCTTTATTCTTTTTTGGATGGGAATTCAATCTTTGAATCCAATCTGGATTCTAATTAAAACCCCATTCACGGTAGGATTCTTCAAAGATCAATCTCAACCCAAAAATAAGAAAAAAAATCTGATAAACGAAAAAAAAATCAGATAAACGAAAAAAGAAAAAAAATATAACAGATAATTAAAAATAATAATAAGATAAATAAAAAATTTTACAAGATAAATAAAAAAATAATAAATAAATTATAATAATAAATATATAACTAGATAAATAAAATACATATATAGATATTAATAGAAAAAAAATAAAGATATACATATATTAATACATAGTAATAATAAATGAATAATAAATACATAAAATACAAAAGAAAGAAAAAAATAAAATACAAAATAAAAACCAAATTGGGTTACCCATTTGGACCAGGCCCAATTGATTCGGGCTTGGACCAAATTGGGTGTCTACAGCTGCCCTTTTTTACACATTTTTTGTGAAACAAAAATTGCGCAAAAACGTAGACACCTAATCAGGACTCAACTCGACCTTTTTACTTTTTTTGTTTTTGTTTTTTTTTGTTTTTGATCAAAGCTCCTCTAGGTATAGGCTCAATGACTTTGAGAAACATAAATGGCTCCTCTAATCAGAGGCTCAACAACTTTGGAAAAATAAATTGCTCCTCTAAACAGAGGCACCACGACTTTGAAAAGTAAATTGCTCCTCTAAACAGAGGCACCACGACTTTGAAAAATAAATTGCTCCTCTAAACAGAGGCACCACGACTTTGGGAAAGTAAATTGCTCCTTTAAACAGAGGCACCACGACTTTGGAAAGTAAATTGCTTCTCTAAGTAGAGGCACCACACTTTGGAAAATAAATTGCTCCTCTAAACAGAGGCACCACGACTTTGGAAAGTAAATTGCTCCTCTAAACAGAGGCACCACGACTTTGAAAAATAAATTGCTCCTCTAAACAGAGGCACCACGACTTTTGAAAGTAAATTGCACCACGACTTTTGAAAGTAAATTGCTCATCTAAACAGAGGCACCACGACTTTTGAAAGTAAATTGCTCCTCTAAACAGAGGCACCACGACTTTGAGAATAAATTGCTCCTTTAAACAAAGGTATCACGACTTTGAGAAAGTAAATTGCTCCTCTAAACAGAGGTAACAGAACTTTGAAAAGTAAATTGCTTCTTGACAATCATGTCCAAAGGAGTTATAAATCGTGATTGAAGACATTTTGTAATGGGAACTCAAAGATTCACAATTTGAGTTCAACATTCATAGTTCAGATTCACAAGAACTTTTCAATTTTGTAAGAATTTACTGAAATTTGATTCTCAAGATTTCAATTTTATTTAAATTTGTAAGATCTCAAAATTTGCATTTGCAACTTGCAAGACTCACATCAAAGATCCTCATTTGAATTTTGGAGGCTCACATCCAAAAGTTCAAGGCTTTTCAAAGGTTCTCATTTGGCAAACTTGGAATTCATATCCAAAAATCTAAAGTTTTTCATTTGAATTTTGGAGATTCACATCCAAAAATTCAAAGCTTCTCATTTGAGTTTAAAGGCTCACATGCAATAAACTTAGAGTTTCACATCTAAGTTCAAAGGTTCTTATTTAAAACATTAGAAATTCATATCCAAAAGGTTGAATCTTTGTATTTTGGAGATTCACATCCAAAAGTTCAAAACTTTTCATTTGTTCGAAGATTCACATTCGACAAACTTTAGGGTTTCACTCCTCAAAGACTCTCATTTGAGTTCTAAAAAATTCTCATCAAAATATTCACAATTTATTTTTCAAGTGACTCAAAAATTTGCATGAATGAATATCATGACCAAATATGCACATGCCTTCTTAATGATGCAAATGCGGCAACCTATATTCTCATAGTGCCATGCATGTTTAAACAAAATTTAATTCATCAAATTATGTGCAAGTACTATTCAAGCAACGATGTCACCATGATGCATGTAATGCAGATGTCTATGTAACAAAATTCTAAATAATTATGGAATATGGTCCTCAAGATCCTACCATCTCACATTCTCCCTTATTCAGTTTTTCAATACTTTGGAATAAGCTTCATCAATCGATCATCACTTGACCATCATTCAATGAACTTCTCAGTACTAACAAATTTTAAAACAAGTTTCATCCACCATCATTGGGTCATTACTCATAGGTGTCTCAGCATTAACCATTTCAAAACAAACTTTGTCCACTGATTGTTCTCATCATTCAATCATAACTTGCAAGTCATATCGACCAATTCATCCTTGCACTGATTACTTGGTTATACCACTTTTCAAGATTTGTCCCATTACATCATATATCTTTCCAAATCATCTCTTTTAGGTTTTTACCATTTCTTCATTTTGTTACCACCATCATCTTAGATTTCTTTTCAAATGAATGCAAGATTCTTTTAAACACATATTCATTCATTCATTATCATTTCAAATCTTGACAAATACAATGCAATCAAGATTTTCTCAATTCATTCTAGGGGTGTAACAATAAGAGAACACAAGGTGAATTATGGTAAAGATAATCAATGAAGAACTATTTTAGTACAAAACAATGGGAAAGGAAATAAATTGGATACATGTCATAGGGATGACTGGTATGTCCAAATGATGAATATTCAGACAATTCTCAACATTAATCAATGATTCTTTTTTTAAAAACTCATTCCATTTACTGTTGAAGTTATCTTGAGCTTGGCGAACTTTGCCCCAGTCTTTGAGGGATCTTCAAATATCTTTGATCTTCCATTCATGTGAACCATTTGACCTGGATCTTTCTTTACCAAAATCACCCTTTCAAGTTTTTTTTTTATTTTTTTCTTTTTTATTTCATCATCTTTTTTTTTTTCATCCATTGTTGATATCTTTCATACATCAAACTTTAGAGCAATGTAGCATGATTCCATTGCTTCATCATGAGTATACCTTCGTTCAATATATGATCCTTCAAGTTGAGTATTCACACTTGATCCAAATAGACTTTTCAAGGTTGTAATGTAGGCTAAGGTGAAGGGTCATAAAAAAATGGATATAATAAGCTCAAAACATGTATTAAAAAGGTTCAAAACCAAATGATCATTTGATACAACTTGGCATTTTACCCCACATCGTTTCACTACTTTTTTTTTCTCACACAAAAGATTCTCATTACTTTACCTCAAGTCATGTGTGGCATTTACTTTTTTCTTTTTCTTTTTTTTTTTTAATTTTTGAGACCTTTTGTGATTTTTTCAAAAATTACCCCCTAGTGTAGAGGGTGATCCTTGGTTGGGGTTCTTCCGAAAAAGAAATCATAATAGGCTCAAAGGGGTAGCAATAAATGGTTTTTCGAATGGTAAAAGAAAGATGGTCATTTTTCATCTTAATTGTGAATACTTTTCTTGAACATCATCTATTGAACAAAGCTCATGATCCTGTATAAAAGATTACATATCTTAAAGACATATCTCTTTCACCTCGAGTAATGGCTTACCTTTTTTTTATTTTTTACTCAAATCATTTCCTCATATTAATGTGGATGAGTTCTCAAAATTAAATCTCAGAATTATTGTTATCATTGTCTAAATATTCATCATCTGAAATTTAAGAATGAGAGTATAAAGTTATGAAAAGTAATAAAGCATGGAGTAATGGTCAAGTTAAAGAGAAAAATGTAATGAAATGTATTAACTTGCCTTTATTAAGATGATAACAAGTGAAGTCATATTGCAAAAAAAAAATCTAACATTACTTGAAAAGAAATCTTAAAATGACAAAAAAAACCTTCAACCAACCTTATCTCCATTCTTAAAAATTATCCCCCTATATGATCAGGTGAAGAATCTTTATTGACATCTTGCCTCTCAATTCATTGTGACTCTCCGGATCCTTTCTGTTCTTGACTTTCACTCAGAACACTAACATTAGGTGTTGTTGCTTTTCCTTGATCAAAACTTACCATTCCATCATTGATCAACCGTTGCACCTTATGCTTTAAAGCAGTGTAATTTTTAGTAGAATGGCCAGTAATTCTTTAATGGCAGTCACAGCGAGCTGTAGGATCATATCACTTTGGATATGGTGGTTTAAACGGCTCCACATGGTTGAGGGTAATCAAATGGCTATTATAGAGTTCTCGATATAACTCTGTATAAGTCATAGAGATTGGATCAAATACAAGTTTTTCTCAAGTAGTCCGTTATTATTGTGAACCATTTGCTGGGTTAATAAGGCGAATTTGGGTTCTTGCAGGAGCTTGAATGTTAAGGCTATATGTAAGATCTGAAGGGCTAAAAATTGATTGGTATGTGGATGAATAAGATGGTTGTGGAGCTAGCTAGTATGGGTAAGATGAGGCATTATTCACAGCAGGATAATATGGAGAGTAACCTTAGGGTGGATAGGGTTGATAACCCCTAAATTATTGTCTATCAAAGCTCACAGCTTGAGCTTCAACTTCTTTCTTTTCTGATGTCTTCTTGGTTTCTCCTCCTTTCAACTTATCATTTTTTATGGCACTTTCAATAATTTTTCCAGAGATTACCATGTCGACGAAATTCTTTGTTACATTCTTTATCATCTTTTCATAATAGGGAGACTTTAAAATACTAACAAATAACACTGTAGTTTTTTTCTCAGTCAAAGAAGGTTGTACTTGAGAAGTAACATCCTTTTACCTCTAGGCATACTCTTTAAAAGACTCGTTTGTCTTTTTCTCTAGATTTTGTAAAGATAAACGATCAGAGGTCAAATCGATAATATGTCGATATTGACTGATGAAGTCATGTGCCATATCACTCTAAGAGCGAATGCGGGTTCTGTCCAGCTAAACATACCATCTGGCCACAGAGCCAGTAAGGCTATCCCGAAAGACATGCATTAAGAGTTTTTCATCATGAGCATGAGCTGCCATCTTTCGATAAGACATGGTGATGTGAGTTCTGGAGTGCTTCGTACCATTATATTTTTTAAATTTTGGTACTTTGAACTTATAAGGAATGACCACATCAGGGACTAGACAGAGTCTAGCAGCATCAACTGACCCATAAAAACCAAATCCTTCCACAGCCCGTAGCTTTTGCTCTAGCATACTAATCTTAGAGCATTCTTGAGTTTCCACTTTTATCTTTTCTTTCTCCTTCTCTTTTAGATCATCTAGAACAAGAATTGATTCTATTACTTTTTCAGTAAAGACAAGATTTATATAGCTATTATAATGCTCTGGGTTGAAAGCTGACGGTATTCCAGGATATGTTGGATATGTAAAGTGTTGTGACGGAACCTCTTGAGTAGACTGGGCTTGAGGTGGGTCAAAACCTGGAGGATATAAAGGGTTAGCCACTTCTTGCAACGAGGGAACTTGTTGGCTTGTATCTTTTTCAACTCTTTTTCCCTTATTCAGCCTATTAAGAGCATCCAGGATCTTACTTAACTCACTTTCAATCTTTTTCTGTGCTTTTTCTATCTTTTTAAATCTGTGAGAATTTTTTTATTCCATTTGTCTGACTCTGGATCTTGTGTTGTATCGATGGGCAGGGTTCTTACTAGATGGAGCTATCCTTGAACCTTTAGCACCATAATTATGATTAAAAATGTTATGCTATGCTTTATGTATGATGCTTTGATGTACGAATGAAATGTATATTTTCTTGAATGAAATCTAATATGAAAATGGATGCAGATGCATACAATCAGACAAACAACATAGTTAGTTCCATGGATGAAATGAAAGTGATGCTGATGCATAATGTTACATATGATAATGATGCACAAAGTTAAACAATCAAAATGATTAGATAAACACCCTTTTTGTGTCTTAATTTCAGGGTATATCTATCATTGGGTAGAAAAGACTCTATCTTAGGGTTAGGCACTTCTAAGGTTCACTATATGTGGTTCAAGGTCAAAGTTTAAAGGTCTTCAAATTGCTCCTTACATCCTTGTCCATCACAGACTAGTAAGGCACCCTAATCCTCACTCATTACAGGCTACAAGTGAAAAAGGTTTAATTTGAGTAGGAGTATTTCGCTAGCCACTGCGGAGGCATTAGACCTCACGAAAGTAATAGGTATTTTACTCCCTCCTGAGAGGACGGAGCTTGGGTATAGAGCTCATGTTATGCACATGCATATGAATGACATAATTAACAAGGTAAATAAACATGAATGAATAATAACACATATATACAAACAAGTTCAATTTTATTAGGCTTTTGGATAACATAAATTATTTGCTGGCCTGACTCTCAAAGTCCCCAGTGGAGTCACCAAGCTGTCATAACGTCTAGATTTGAGGACTATCGCTAGATCTTGACTTTTAGGAGTCGCCACCAATCTTTTTTATCTAGGTGCGATTGGGCACCTAAGGAATCTGTCCTTTCAGGGAACACCTAAGTTTAAGGGTCCCTAAAAGAATAGGTTTAGGTCTACTAACCAGAACAGGGTTCGAGAGTTCGGTTACGTGTGAGAAAGGTTATAGCACCCTCACAACGCCCATCAAAAGATAGTACCAGCTTAAATTTGTGTTATCCAATGAGCCTTAAAAATTTACCAAGTGATTAATTATTGAAAATTATTCTCAATTGACTCTAATACTTTTAGCAAAAAATTGAGAAAATTCCCTCATCTCAAGAGTTTGCAAGAAAACTATTGTTTCACTTGCAGAGGCTCCATCGTCAGATTATTTAAAGAAAAAAATAAAAATAAAAAATAAAAAAAAGAGGAAGAAAATGATGATTGTTCTTGTGCAGGAAAAATTGATACTTTCAACTTTTCCCTAAAAATATTCTTTTGAAATTTTAATTTCGAGAAAAATTGATACTTTCAACTTTTCCTTAAAAACCTTTTTTGAAATTTATTTTTAAGAAAAATTGATACTTTCAACTTTTCTCAAAAACCCTTTTTTGAAATGTTATTTTAAAAGAAAATTGATACTTTCAACTTTTCTTCAAAAATATTTTTTGGAAACTTTGATTTTCAAGGAAAATTGATACTTTCAACTTTTCTTCAAAAACTTTTTTTTGAAAATTTATTTTTAAGGAAAATTGATACTTTCAACTTTTCTTCAAAAAAACTTTTTTTGAAATTTTATTTTAAAGGAAAATTGATACTTTCAACTTTTCCCCAAAAATATTTTTTTTGGATTTTATTTAAAGAAAATAAAATAATAAAACAAAATAAAAATGAGAAATAAAAATAAATAAATAAATAAAGAAAAGTAAAATAAAAATAAAATAAAGATGAAAGAACATTAAATAAACCTAATCTAATAAATAAAAATATATAAATAAATAAATTAATTAAAAAAATCTGGAGCGACTCAGAAAACGGCTCGGCTCGGCTCAAGGAAAAAAAACGACTCGAAAAAGCGGCTCGGGATGTCGGCTCGACTCGGGTAGGTGGAACACGTGTGGGTCACAAAACGGGTCGATGCTCGGGTCAGGTTAGATCTCGATAAAACGCGCGGATCCTCTAGGTTGTTTAACAAAAAAACGGCGTCATTTTGAGAGGGTATATAAGGCTTTTCCCTTTATTTTTCAACAGAAACCTTCTTCCCTCTCTCTCTCTTCTTCCTTTTTCTCTCGCTTCTCTCTAAAATGGCTAAAGAACTCCGGTTGAATATTCACCGGATTCTGAAATTTTTCATCGAAATCTGGATTTTTCGCTGGAAGTTCATCGAAAAGTTGGTCGATTTCTGGGATTCTTCATCGGAAGCTGGGCAGCTGGCCAGAAACTTCAAAGTTGGTCGAAATTGTAATCGAAAAATTTAACTTTCACCGAAAAATTCAATCGGAATCTGAAATTTTCCAGAAATTTTCAGAAAAAATTTTCGCCAAAAATCTCCAAAAAAGTTTTTTGATTCCCTCAGCTATTCTAACACTTCTCAACCTTCTTTTAGCCTTCAAAAATCTTCTACACGCCCTTTTCTCTCAATCAGTAGCTTTTTGCTCATTGTTTTTCTCTTTGTGTCCTTCTTTCAGTTTCAGTACCTATTTATAGGGATTGATCAGAAGAGTTTTTGATCAATCCCTATTCCTTTTTGGATGGAGATTCAGTCTTTGAATCCAATTTGGATTCTAATTGAATCCCCATTCACGGTAGGATTCTTCAAAGATCAATCTCAACCCAAAAAAAAGAAAAAAAATTTGATAAACGAAAAAAAAATCAGATAAACAAAAAAAATATAACAGATAATTAAAAATAATAATAAGATAAATAAAAATATTACAAGATAAATAAAAAAAATAAATTATAATAATAAATATATAACTAGATAAATAAAATACATATATAGATATTAACAGAAAAAAATAATAAATAAAGATATACATATATTAATACATAGTAATAATAAATAAATAATAAATACATAAAATACAAAAGAAAGAAAAAAAATAAAATAAAAATAAAGATACAAAATAAAAACCAAATTGGGCTTACCCATTTGGACCAGGCCCAATTGATCCGGGCCTGGACCAAATTGGGTATCTACAAATGTAATTTAACAGCTTGGATTTTTGAGTCAAAAAGTGATAATAGTTGAGACAAATAAAAGTAAGAGGAAGGTTGTTGAAGATGTAACTGCCATTCAAAAAAGTCAAATTGTAGCTTTTAAAGGAAACAATGGGAAACACAAAATCTGACCAACACTTCTATTGAGTATTCCTACTAGAATAATTTGGTTTTTATATTGTGTTAACTATTTTTATGTTATTGTTTTAAGAACAATTTTTATTCAAACTTCTATTGACTAAATGTTATGTGTAAAAACATGTTATGTGTAGTTTAATGATGATGTAGCCATATTGAACATGCATTTCTATTTCTATTTCTAATGTAGCAATTTTCGCTATCAAATTACTTTACTCATAACATATTGGAAATTTAACATATTACAAATTTACTCATTTTTATTATCAAATTGCTTTTATAAAGCAACCATTTTTTTTAATTTCTTTTATCATCCAAAGAAATAGAAAATACCAAAAAGTTTAAATTGACAACTAATAATATTGATTCAATTGGCATTGACATAATAGGAGTTTGAACCAACATTTACATCTCAAATATCATTTGCATCTCTAACCCACTATCAAGCATACAAGCTAAGTTTCTTTCTTTTTTTTTTTTTGCACTAAAAATAATTTCACAAAACAAAAGTATAAAAAAGAATAAGATAACCTAAATTATTTTCTAGTTGCCATCTTTACCGTGTCCATCAAAAATTTTATTGCTTTCTTTCAATTTTAACCTCAAAATACTAAATTCTCTTTTTAACTGCATATTTCTGCAATAATTTTAGCTTCAACAATATTTTCCTTTAACTTGGAAACTTTATATTTCAAACTTTGAATATGACCGTATAAATTTTTTTCCTCTTTTTAGCTATAGAATAATCTTTTTCACTTTGTCATAAATTTTAATATCATGCCATAACAAAATCTACAAACAGTGTATGTAATTACACCAAAGTAATATTAGCAAATTTAGCCAAAAAATATAAATTTTATTGCAAATTATTTTGTTCAAAATTATCAAATTATGTGGGCATCTATAAAATCTTTTACCAGGAGTCTAATTCATCTATAAAATCCACCTTGCTGCCCTTATATTGCAGTAGCACAAGTAATAGGTGACTAGTTAAATTTAACTTATACATGTTTATATCATAAGACCCTCTTTTAAAAAACCTTCAATTTTAATATTTTGAAGAACAAATAAAAAAAATCTTGACCCAAACTAGAGCTTGAGAAAAATCTAAAATTTTTATTAATCTTGAATTTACGCTGTTAGATGAACTTATATTTGAAGCAGACATTGTGTTCAGATTCTACTTTGAAAATAAATTTTTTAACGTTTTATGTTGAAAAACAAGAAGAAATGAAAGTGATTGTAGACTTGCAATTCATAACCCTAAGTTTTGAATAGAAAAGATAAAGAAGAAGGGAAATGAAATAGGCTTATAGAAAAAAGGCAAGAGCCTTTCTATCTTTCATTCCACGTGGAAAACTAGGTAGTGTTTGATTTCAAAAAATATAGTCTTTTTCTGTTTTCATTTCTTTGAAAAATGAAAAATATGAGTGAAAATATATTTAGTAATTAAAAAATAAAAATAAATTTTTAGAAAACAAAAATAAAAATGGGTTGAAATAGGAAAAAAAAAGATGTTTTCAATTGAGAAAACAATGAATGTACTTACTTTTTTCCTTCTGTTTTGCAAATTACCTTATTTGAACATTTTTTTAATGGTATTAATTAATAAATATATATTATATTTATAATTAGATATAATTAGTAGTAATTTATTGAATATTTATTTATTTCCTATTTTTTATTTTTAAAAATTAATTTTTATTTTCTTTTACCAAATATAATTTTTAGAAAAAAAATTAAAAATTAAAAATATTTTCTTAAACCAAACAAGGCCTTAATTCCATATTATTTTCATCTATAAGGGTTTTTAAACCTACTAGCGTGTATTTTTCACAACCAAGTTTTTGTTGAAAAATTTTATATTATTATAAGTTAATAACATTTAAACTTTATTTGTATAAATTAAAATATTTAATTTTAAATTGAATAACTATTTAAATATTTAATCTCAAATTAAATATTTAGCTTTAAGATTATTAAGTGAAAGAGACAAAAACAATCAACCAAATAAAATAAGATGTATCAAGAGGGAGTACTAAAAAGCTGAAAACGATAGGCAGAAACAAGGATAATCTTGGTAGCTATGCAGATGTAATTTCCTGGTTGGTTTGACTTACCGTGAACATAACTCCAATGGGTGATTGAACCCAAATGTATTACAAGAGAATGGAGAATGAATTCTGATGTGTTCCATTTTATAGACTAGCATTAGTACTGTGGAAATCAGGACAAATATGCTTAGTAGAATATAACAAACCTATGCTTGGTACTTGGAAGCTCATTCATAATTGTAATTGATGAAACTATTGAGTTGATGTACGTGATTGCTACTTTAGGCTCCTAGAGTTGGCGATTAATTAAGTTTTTTCTAAGATATGCAATTCATTTACCAATTTTTTACAAAATAAGTCAAAATTTGATATAAAAAAATTATATTACAAGTATTAAAATTTGAATTTCAAATCTGTTAAATATCATTCTTTAAAAATAATTATATCAATAAATTAAATTAAATTTTGAGTTAATTTATACGTTGTTTACTTATTTAAATCCAATGAAATTGCCATTTTATGCATAACAGTTCGTTCAATGAAGTGTTGATGCGGTTTTTCTAATTTGTCAGTGATGTCAATTTAATCACTTTACTTATAAATTTTATCAGTTCGTCCTAATTCTTTGTATGATCTCCTTCGATTCTTTGTGAAATATTCTTCGTGACTTAGCATTTCAATATATGGTTAGTGTTAATTAATGAAGTATATTTTTGTGGACCTGAATCAACTTGTATTTTTTTTTTATAAATATTAGTAGTAAAAAAAATCGTTACTTGATTTATCAGTAGAATATTAAATTTATTTAATAATAAAAATTAATATTGTTGATTTAGAATTATTTTAATGGTAAGGAGTTTCAAACAATTTTATTGTACATTTCATCCAATTTTATATTGATTTTTTGTTTATTGTTAATATATCTATTATTTCTTTCTTTTACTTGATGTATATTAAAGATTATTTGATTATATTAAAATTTCTACTATACATGTAGTTTTATATTAAAATCTTTCTTGTACCCCATCCGTCCTATTTTTCTTCAAATCTTTCTTGTACCCCATCCGTCCTATTTTTCCTCAAATTAGAGAAATTGATGGCTCTTCATTGGTTGTAATTCGGGAGAATTATTTTGCACATTGAACTTTTCCTTTAAATTAAGGTTGTTATAAAATATATTTTTAATTATTAAAATCGAAAGTTTAATATTTTATTTTAAAATAAATAATATGGAACCTTAACTGCGTTTATTAGATTGAACAACCATTCAGGGTATAATGGTAATTAACAAGAAAATTTTGATATTTTCAACAAAATAATTAACATGCGTAATTGTCCCATTAGGAAACTAGTAGTTGAGATCTCAGAGCATATTAATTTAATCATTGGTAGATATTGTTGGCGTGTTACTTATTTGGACATAAGACATAATAATAATTATAAGCAGTTATTAATATATAATTTTTTTTTTATGAAATTACAAATATAAGAAAAATAAGAGTGTAAACAAATATAATTTTGATAAATTATTCGTAAAAATATTTGATTTTTATTAATTTATATTATTTATTAAATTTAATAGATAATTTTGAATAATATTTTAATATTTATTTAATAAACAAACTAAACACAAATGATAATTTATTTCATTCGTTTATACTCATGAATAAATTAATTTAACATTTGTGAATAAATTTAATAAATATTTATTTATTTTTTTCTTTTATTAAAAGATGAATACTTTATGATTAAATATTTTTAACAAGATTTTAATTACAATTTAATATTAATACATTAAAAGGTACATATAACATATATTAAAAATATTTCATAATGTTTTATAAAATATTATTATAAATATAATTTTTAATCACCTAAAATGGACAACAAACAAGTTGTAAAGACTTTTACTAATAATATTTTTATCCCACATAGTTTGAAAAGCCAAGGTAGAGAAAGAAACTCTTTATAATAGGTATGCCCAATTCACTGTAACCCAAGTCATTGGTCTAAAAAAGGCAATTCATTAGTTATTAGTTTATATATATGTAAATATTTATAAATATATTTATTTAATATTTATGAACGAGTTTGTTTTAATTTAAATGAATTAATCTTAAATTGAACCTGAATTTTAATGTAAATGAATCAAACTTAATCATAATGTAAAAAATTTTTATTGAATAAACGAACGTGTCACAAACATAATAATATTTATTCTTATTCAGTTTATTATGATTCATATATAAAAATCACTGAATAATTAATCACCACACTAGAATATAACTAAAAAAATCTAACTTAAAATTGAATCAAACACACACACACATTATGACTTGAATCTAATATCTTAAGATTTTAGAAACTCTTTTTTACCGGTAAATCAAAACCCTGTTGATATTAATATATAATGGTAAGTTTGGTGTTACAAGTTAATATGAGGTTATAAATTTTTTTAAAGCAAAACGAATTTACAATACTATTATAAAAGTTGAGATGTATATGCCTTTTCACTTAAAAAAACACATTTTTTGTTTTACTAATATAAAACTAGCGATCTTTTAAACTAAAACAAACTTTTTTACACTAATTAAAAAAAAAACAAAACAAAACTACTCATCCATCAAGTAACTTTCTTTTTCTGAAAAAAAAAAAACATGAATTTTATTTTATTTTTCAAAATATAGTTTTAATAAACTAGCAGGTATATTAATATACACTTTCCATATACTCGTAACAAAAAGCTCTTCATGTGGTGGTTCAAAAAAAGCTCTATTTGATTGTTATTTTGCTTCTTTTTTCTTGTATTTAGAAACTTAAAAATGTAATTCTTTACAAAATTAAATAACATGATTTGAAAAATATATTAAACACTAAAAATTCAATCAATTTTATACTTTTACATGGAGTACATTTGAATAATTTTTTTGGGAAAAGTAATGTATTTATTATCGAAGAAGCAGTAAAATTGCTACAAGCAATCACAATAGTGTCCAATAAGTACTATACAAACATATCTTTACTCAACTCCCATCTGTCATACAGTATTTGATTTACATGATCCAATGCCATATTCTTCACTCCTATTAGTCTTAGCCTTACTACATCTTCAATCTGTCTTATTAGCTGCTCCTTTGTGCATCATTCCGAGTTGTAGAGTCTCCTGTTTCTTCACCTAGATCATATGTATATAAGCTCTCCATGCTCTTCGTGGTATTACATAAACAAATGCCTATCCTTTTAACCTTCTCACTACCTTCTGGAACTTATTATAACGCTTCTAATCTCACATTGAAAGAATGTGTGGATATTGTATGATATATAAATTGAGACTTAAACTTAAAACTTGTGAGGTACTTTTTATGGGATAAAACTGTAAAACTTTCATATCAAAATGGATAATACCTCGCAAGTTAGATGTAAGTCTTCACATATGGTATTGGAGAGATCAGTCAGCGAAAACTAAGTGCTACATTGTGGGAGTCATTAAGTGTTATACGGTGGGGAACTACTTTTAAAATCTCAACGTTTGGTGTGATTTTGGTCTTGTAGTTGACTCAACTTGACATAAATATCAAGCTTTAAAGGTGGAGAGATTGTAACATCCTCAATCCTACATTGGAAGAATATGTGAATATGATATAATATATAAGTTGAGATTTAAACCTAAAACTTGTAAGTCACATTTTGTATGATAAAATCATGAGACATTCGGATCAAAGCAAATAATACCTAGCAGGTTGGGAGTGGGTCTTCACAAATAATATCAAAATGATCACCAGTCGGTGAAACTAAGTACTATATCGTACCTCTAAAATCTTGACATCTGGTATGATTTTGGTCTCATGGTTGAACTCGGCTTGACAATAATGTTAAGCTTTAAAGGTAGGGAGATTGTAACACCTCCAATCCTACATTTGAAGAATGTATGGATAAAGAATGAGCGTTTCACCAGCACATGAGCATAGTAGCCCTTATAGGATTCCTGCACCATGCGGCAAACCGCTTGTACCACACAGTAGAATATCCGTAAGTATAGTAGGATGTTTGCAGAACTCACTACTATGCTCGCACACCACACCAAGATGCTCGCATGCAAGTCCCCCAACCTGCATTGATGCCAACTCTAGCTCCTTAGCCAATTATGGCTCCTCTTGTCATGAATAGAGATTTGTTGCACACTCCGAATCAAGGCTCTAGTCACCATTTCTGGTCTGATCTAGGCTTTGATACCCTTTGGTATTTGGTTCTACCACTTACTCCTAGCTCCCTCGAGGCAGGCATTGATACCACTTGGTATCAAACTTTATGGCCTACTCAGAATGCTTTTTCGAACCAGGCTTTGATATCACTTGTCATGAGCCAAGACTTAAGCTCCAGGCTCACAGAGCTCTAGGACATAGGGATTGATTTTTTTGCATCTTAGATCAACCTAACACAAGAAATGGTGCACGGACACTCTAAACTACGGGCTTTGACCGCCCAGTATGCTACAAAACAAAAGGACACAGCAAGTGCCTGAAGAAAGGCTAAGAAAAGAACAACAGAAAGTTTAAGGCAAGAGTAAGGATTTTATTACTCAAGTTGTGGTGTGCGTACATGAGGGTGGTATTTGTCATAACATATAGATCCGTAAATCTATAGCTAGACTTAACAAATTGATGGAGTTGTCACCAATCTTTTTACTAGGTGTGATTGGTCACTTAAAAAATCTATCCTCTTAAAGAGTTTCTAACCTTGACAAGGGTCCCTAAGAAGAATATGTTTGGATCTACAAACCAAAACAGAGTTTGAGAGTTCGGTTACATGTGAAAAAGTTATAGCACCCTCACACGCCCATCCAAATGGTGATACCATATTATTTTAAATTTATCCTAAGGTTTTGAGTCTAATGGTTTCAAATTTTTATATTAAATATTAAAAAATAATTTTTAAGATTCTCCATCAATCTGATAAAACTCTTAAAACATACTTCATCACCTCAAGAGTATTCAATAATCCCATTTGATATCTTGAAGAGGCTCCGTCATCGAAAATATTTTTGTTGATTTTATTTTTTTGTTGAAAATATATCTAATTATTCCACCATTTGAGCTAAATTAGAAATATTTTCTCCTTTTGAATTTCTAAATTTTTTAACATTTGGACATATTTAGAAATTTCCTTTTTTTTATCTCTAAATTTTTCACCATTTGGGTCAATTTAAAAATATTTTCTTTTTTTTTTTGAAATTTCTAAATTTTCTACCATTTGGGCTTATTTAGAAAATTTTTTTTCTTTCTTGAAAAAAATAATAATATGGCAATTATTTTTATTGAAATTTTATCTAAATTATTTCACAATTTGAGACAAATTTAAAGAAAATTTCTCACATAGAGATTTATTAGGAATTTATCATTAGAAATTCCTAAAAATCTCATATTTGGATAATTATCAAATATTTTAACCCAAATTTTTATTTTTTATTATTATTTTATTTTTTTTCTTCTTTTTGTTTTGAAAAAAAATATTAATTATTGTTATTAAAACTTTATCTAAATTATTCTACCATTTGGGATAAATTTAAATAAAATTTCTCACCTAAAAATTTTATAAAAATTTACCATTTAAAATTTCTATAAATTCCATAATTAGATAATTAATATTTATTTTTAAAATTTATTTTATATTTTACCTTTTATATTTTTATTTTTTTAAAATTTAATCATGCAAGAATACTAAAAAAAATAAATAAATAAAGTTAAAAAATACCCAAATCTTTATTTTTTAAAATATTATATAAATTAATATTTTAAAACATATATTTCACAAATTTAAATTTAAATTAAAATTTTAAAATTCAAAATTTATAAAATTTATTTATAAAATTTTAATTTTATAAAAAATAATAATTAAAGTTGGGTTAGTTTAATAAAAAAAATCAGTAAGAGACAGTAATTTTAGGACGGAGATTAGTTTAATTTTGGTTTAAATTTTTGTTTAAACGTCAAGGAGCATCGATTCTCAAATACACTATCGCCCAGGAAAAAAACAAAAATACCACAAAAAAGTACATAGAAAATAAGAAATTATGAAATCAGACATATATATCACGCAAATAGAAGCGCAAAATACATTCAATTCCATACACAAAACAACAAACATACAAGAACATACAAAGTTTCCTCTCTTGACAGTAGATCGATTCCAACATACAAATATTCAGACTAGAACTGAGAGGAAAGCTGTCAATTTTATTCTTAGATCAGTAGTAGTAGTAGTAGTAGTAGTAGCAGCAGCAGTAACAGCACACAATTCAACATGGGATTTCATAATTAATTTGCTTGGGTGAGGTAAGAGTCGATGTCTTTTGGAGACATCGACTGCAAATTGGAGCAGTGTCTCTGGATGTGAAATGCCTCGTGCAGCTTTTCGTATTCCATAGTCCAGTGCACTACACTTCCCTGAACCCGCTCTTGGGTGAAGCTTGAATTGTGATTAAAAAGCTCTTGTACTCCTTCATCAGATCTCCTTCAACCACTCTGAAAGTGATGGAGTTTTCTCAGCGTCTATCGCTTCAACTAACTCCTTTGCTGTTTTAGCCTTTCCATCTATGTATTATCCATTCCGAACAAACGAATTTTTTGTTATTTCAAAAGAAAATTTTCTACTCTCAAGTACATGTGTATTAATTTTTTTTTCATTGTTAAAGAAAATTAGAAAAAGACGCAGATAATACTGAAGATAAATAAAGGAAAAGAAAGCAAGCCAAAAGAATGAAAGATTTTCTTGGTTTATAATGATATACCATGCACATAACTCCAGCAGACAATGGAACCGACGGTCCCCCAATCACCCTCATGTAAATCACATCCTTGTATCTTGTCGTTGCAAGTATGGTGAACGTGGTGCGGTTTGTTGCTCAACATATCATGAAACTGTTGGGGAGAAGCCTTGATCTCTACATCAGTCTCAAGCTTACCAGCCAGAACCGATGACGCAATTATTTTACTCCAAGATATCTCTTGATTATAGCAAGATCTAGCTTTCAAGAAGAGGTAGTTTTCGGTGCAATGCATATTTGCATTGGCCGGTGCCCTTTTATAGACTAGAGTCTTTGTCTAGGCAGCAATCCTCTCCGACTGATACTTCTCAGATTGATATTGCTCAGCCACTTCTCGCCTCCCACGTATGTGCGTAACTTTACGAATTTAATTTTCGGAAAAACAAATACTAGTATAAAATCTTACCCCCTATTATTTAATCCAACTTCCACGCTTTCCAAAATTTAATTCGATTTTTTTTATATTTAAGAGAGAAACAGTGGAAGAGGTTGGGCGTTGGAGACATTAACACCCCGTACCACAACGGACAGACCAGCTAAGCAATTACATCAAACAACATTAATGAAGCAATATGATTTTGTGAATAATTTATTTATTTTTTGATTAAAAATAACCATATATAAAATGCTTAAAATAATTATTTTGTTAGGCGCGTGAATAACAAACATTTTTTTGGAATTCAGCTTACTTATAAATATCATGATTCAAGCACTATGAAGGCATTTTCATCCGTCTCTCTCACTGCTTCCTATTTTTTTGCTAACTTGATCTTTTTTGATTTGTGTGTCGGAGTGCAAACACAGAGAATACCTCCTACCTTTGCCTCTAATCGTTATTTTCTTTTGGATTCACAAGAATACCTTTAGGTTGGAGCTCGACACCAACATTTGGCTCGTTAGGTAAGGACTCTTGTATTAATTGAGCACAAAACAATGCCAATAAGAAAAAGAACCTTAGAGGAAGGAGAAAGAGCTCAGCCAAAAGAGTTCAAATATACAATATGCCTTTATAAAGGTCTAATTCGATAAAATAGCTCGATGAAAAAGTTCAAACTCAGCGCAACCAAAAGAGCTCGAATTTACTAAATGCCTTCATGAAAGTCCAATTTGACAACTCAGCTCAACCAAAAGAGCTCGGATCTACAAAATGCCTTCATGAAGGCCCAACTTGATAAAATAGCTCAACCAAAGAGCTTGGACACAGTTCGTCCAAAAGACCTTGGATCTACAAAATGCCTTTATAAATGCTTAATTCGACAAAACAGCTCGGCTAAAGAGCTCGGACTCAACTTCACTAAAAGAGTTTGGTTCTAAAAAATGCATTCATAAATGCCTAATTTGACAAAACAACTCGACTTAAGAGCTTGGACTCAGCTCATTTAAAATAGCTCAAATCTACAAAATACCTTCATAAAGGCCAAATTCAACAAAACAGCTCGATCAAAGAGCTCAGACTCAACTTGATAAAATAGTTTAGATCTATAAAAAGCTTTTATAAAGGTCCAATTCGACAAAATAGCTTAGCTAAAGAACTTGAACTCAGCTAAACCAAAAGATATCGGATCTACAAAATATCTTTATAAAGGTCTAATTCGACATAACAGCTTGACTAAAAAGCTCAGACTCAGCTTAACTAAAAGAGCTAGGATCTACAAAATACCTTCATAAAAGCCTAATTCGAGAAAACAACTCAACCAAAGAGCTCAGGCTCAGTTTGATTAAAAGAGCTTAGATATACAAAATGCCTTCATAAAGGCCTAATAAGATAAAATAGTTTGGTAAAAGAGCTCGAACTCAGCTTGACTAAAAGAGCTCAAATCTATAAAATGCTTTCATAAAGGCCTAATTCAACAAAACAACTAGGTCAAAAAGCTTAGACTTAGCTTGGCTAAAAGACCTTAGATCTACAAAATACTTTATAAAAGCTCAATTCGACAAAATAGCTCGGTCAAAAAGCTCAGGGCTTACCTTGATCACAAGAGCTCATCTTGGTAAATTGCTTATATAGAAGGTTGAGATAGACCACTCAGCAAAGTGATTAAGCTTAGCCAAAAGAGCTCAACTTTACCAAAAGAGCCAATCTCAACTAACTTTCGATTAAAAAGTTTATCTCGGGTAAAATTAACCTTTAATAAAAGGCTTGGCTTGGCGTCATCTTCGACCAAAGTAATTAGTTTGGCTAAAAGAGCTCAGCTTGACCCAAAAGAGCTCAGTCAAAAAAAACTAATCTTGAATTAGCCTTGACAATTATCATTTTAGTAACTTTTAAATCGATTATGTACTCAATCCAAAACATACATGTGAGATTGGATAATGCCAAGTCAAATTGTGACTTAAGCTAGTCATCATCCAAACTGACATGCCTCTAAAATGTCGGCCTTCGATGAACCCAAGCTATGAATCTGTTCACCCAGCAATTTGTCCTACATTGGAGACGTTGATAATAAATTAGTCGATCTGATACTCATACCACCTAATAGAGGGACATAGTGTTAGGAACATTTGATGGTAAAAAGGTTATAATGGTATTTTTTTTCCTCTCAAAGACTTCAGCAGACAACCAAGGGTATCTTTGTCATTGGTGCTGCCTAATGGCTTGACATGGTCAGTGCACCTCAACTTGACCCTGTCTTAATTGTCCCTTTATGGTTTCTTCTCAACTTACCAATAAAAATAATGACTCAGGCACCATGAAGGTAAGGTTCATCCACCGCTTTTATCTTTTCTTCTTACTTTTTTATCAATTTGATCTTCATTGACTCGCACATTGGAGTACAACAATAGGAAACACTCTTTGCTTTTACCTCTAACTGTTCTTTTTTTTTTTTGGCATTTACAAGAATACCCTCAGGTCAGAGCTTCGCACCAACACTAACCTATATTAATTTTTTTATATATAACCTATATTAATTAATTACTAAAATATTGAATAAAGGTTAAGTATAAAAAGAAAAAGAATAGAGGTTGTTAGATAATTTACTAATAAAAAGTCATAAATGAAATTTTAAATATTGAGTAATTTTATTAATAAAAACATACATATTTATACTACTTATTACTCAACAAATAAAATAGTTTTTTATTGAAAAATATATAACTTATATTTAAGACTCTCAAACTTAAATTAAAATATTTTTAAATATTTATCAAAAAATATTTTTAAATAAATTTATAAATAATTTTTAGTATATATAAATATTAATATAACAAATTAATAATATAAAAATAAAATTATTACCATGCATTGTACTAAGTTAAAGCTAGTTTTATCATAAAATAATGAGAGTTCTTTCACTCTCTCATCCATACATTTCGTCTAGTCCATTTCAAGATTTATCCTCATAAGCTATAATCCATTTGAAGGACTCTGTCCATAAAGTCATGCAAACATAAGTTATTCTTTTAAACCTTCCATCTTTCTAAGGAAAAAAATAGAACTTAAAATCTTTAAAGCTTTTCATTACATTGCGTATGGTGTGGTTTTTCAAAGGATGTGTGTTTAAATGGTTTAACACACATAATATTGTTATTTTCTTTGAAAAGAATTTAATAGTCTTGCAGTTGAAGTAATTACAAGTCCTTTAACTCAACAAACTATTTGAAATCCCATTCACAAGTTTCGAATATAGTTTTGATACCAGTTGTTAGATAAAAAATTTTTTAATCAACTAAACATTAAGTTAATAGAAGTATAATCAAACAATCAATCAACTACACAATAAACAATAATTTAACGTAGTTCAACCTAATTGGACTACATTCATAGATGAAAAAAAATATCCACTAGTTGTAAAGAATTACAAACACATAAAAAATAATAAACACTTTCTCAAAATCAATAACTATATACTGCTTCATTCTCTTCTAGTTTTATAAAGTATTTTCAATCTAAACAAAAAGATACTCATATGACCTACCATACTTTTATGGATCCCACTTATTCTCATCTAGTCTAATTAAACATACATACTTGCAAGGATTTTCTCAATCTCCTCTAATCCTATGAGGTGTCTACCTAAAACTACCTAATAACTCTCTTACATATTTCTCTCTTGCCTAACCTTGTAAATATTTCCACTATTTATAAGTCTACTAATTTACTTATCTACTAATTTGCTTATCAAGAATCTTTTTTCTCTTAGAATTTTTTTCTTATAAGTCTTTTTCTTCATTAAGCAATATCTAGCCAATTTTGAAAAATCTCAATCAAATGTTTTATGGATTTAAGACACTATCCAACATGAACATATCTTTGAAATTTGATGTTGATTCAACATGAACTTATGTTTCTTGATTCGATACTTGGGCTCTGTTTGGTTTGAGAAATTGTTTTTTACTTTTGTTTTTTATTTTCATTTTCTTAGAAATAGTTTTTATTTTCTATTTTTTGTTTTCTAAAAAATGTATTTGGTAAACAAAAATAAAAATTATTTTTAAAAAATGTAAAATAAAGAAAAAATTAATAATAATATTATTAATGGCATTTAAGTATAAATATAACACATATTTATGAATTAATGATTTTAAAAAGGGTTCAATATGATAACTTACAAAACATAAAGAAAAAAGTAAAATAAATCCTTATTTTTATAATTGAAAACATTTTTTTTTTCATATTTCAACTCATTTTTATTTGTCTTTTAAAAATTTGTTTTCATTTTCAATTATTAAATATATTTTCATTCATATTTTTTATTTTAAAAAAAATGCTTGATTTCTGAAACCAAATACTACCTTAATTTTTAATTATTTCAAACGAATCATTCCAATCAAATTTTAATAATAATAATATCCATTTGTCCAAAGTGTAATCTTAAAGTTCTAAGATTTAGCTTATAATAGCTTTTGATTTGGCAAGTTAGTGACTGTCCATGTTAATTTGGGATTGGGGCTAACTTAACAAGTGATAAGAGTTTTTTTTAAAGGAAACTTAATCTTGGGATTTTATTACTAAAATCAACTAATGTTTCCCAAATCAATAATTGATCTTTTATAAAATCAACTTATTGTTAAGATAAGACTAAATGCTCAATTTAGGATTAAATATTTTGATGGTTGTTCAATTTAGGATTAAATGTTTTAATTCATACAAATAAGGATTAAATATTATTAATTTATAACAATGTAGGATTGTTTTCAACAAAAACTTGGCTATGAAAGATACGACCATAAGTATGCTAAAAAGATTAAAAGGAATTGATTTGACACTTTAATGTTGATTTGGCTATTATCTTTAAGTATTCAATAAAAAAATAAATCAAATATATATTAAACGAATGATAGAAGAAAAGTTATTAACAAAAAGAAAAAAAAAACCAAAATCACCTAGAGCAAATCTTCTCTATTCTACAACAATCACTAGGAAGAGAGCAATTTTATCCAACTATCTTAGAAGTTGTAATGACAAGAACATTGTAAGAGCTTCAACTAAAAACAAGACTAAAGGCATGCAAGATTATGGATTATATACAAACTTAGAAATAGAGAGATAAATATTAAATATGAGTGATGTTACATATATTTATGATTTTTTTATATAAAATATTATCCATTCTAATTTGATAAATGTAATTTAATAGCTTGGATTCCCAAGTCAAAAAATGATAACAGTTTAGACAAATAAAAGTAAGAGGAAGGTTGTTGAAGATGTAACTACTACTCAAAAAAGTCAAATTGTAGCTTTTAAAGGAAACAATGGGAAACACAAAATCTAACCAACCCTTCTATTAAGTATTCCTACTAGAATAATTTGGTTTTTATATTGTGTTAACTATTTTTATGTTATTGTTTTAAGAACAATTTATATTCAGACTTCTATTGACTAAATGTTATGTGTAAAAACATGTTATGCGTAGTTTAATGATGATGTAGCCATATTGAACATGCATTTCTATTTCTATTTCTATTTCTAATGTAGCAATTTTTGTTATCAAATTACTTTACTCATAACATGTTGCAAATTTAACATATTACAAATTTACTTATTTTTATTATCAGATTGCTTTTATAAAGCAACCATTTTTTTTATTTCTTTTATCATTCAAAGAAATAGAAAATGCCAAAAAGTTTGAATTCACAACTAATAATATTGATTCAATTGGCATTGACATAATAGGAGTTTGAACCAACGTTTACATCTCAAATATCATTTACATCTCTAACCCACTATCAAGCATACAAGCTAAGTTTCTTTTTTTTTTTTTTTTTTTGCACTAAAAATAATTTCACAAAACAAAAGTATAAAAAAGAATGAGATAACCTAAATTATTTTCTAGTTGCCAACTTTACCGTGTCCATAAAAAATTTTATTGCTTTCTTTCAATTTTAACCTCAAAATACTAAGTTCTCTTTTTAACTGCATATTCTCTACAATAATTTTAGCTTCAATAATATTTTCCTTTAACTTGGAAACTTTATATTTCAAACTTTGAATATGACGGTATAAAATTTTTTTCTCGTTTTTAGCTCTAAAACAATCTTTTTCACTTTATCATAAATTTTAATATCATGCCATAATAAAATCTACAAACAGTGTATGTAATTACACCAAAGTAATATTAGCAAATTTAGCCAAAAAATATAAATTTTATTGCAAATTATTTTGTTCAAAATTTATCGGATAACGTAAACATCTATAAAATCTTTTACCAGGAGTCTAATTCGTCCATGAAATCCACCTAGCTGCCTTTATATTACAGTAGCCAAAGTAGTAAGTGACTAGTTAAAATTAACTTATACATGTTTATATCATAAGACCCTCTTTTAAAAACCCTTCAATTTTAATATTTTAAAGAACAAATAAAAAAAATCTTGACCCAAACTAGAGCATGAGAAAAATCCAAAATTTTTATTAATCTTGAATTTACACTATTCAATGAACTTATATTTGAAGTAGACATTGTGTTCAGATTCTACTTTGAAAATAAATTTTTTAACGTTTTATGTTGAAAAACAAGAAGAAATGAAAGTGATTGTAGACTTGCAATTCATAACCCTAAGTTTTGAATAGAAAAGATAAAGAAGAAGGGAAATGAAATAGGCTTATAGAAAAAAGGCAAGAGCCTTTCTATCTTTCATTCCACGTGGAAAACTAGGTAGTGTTTGATTTCAAAAAATATAGTCTTTTTCTGTTTTCATTTCTTTGAAAAATGAAAAATATGAGTGAAAATATATTTAGTAATTAAAAAATAAAAATAAATTTTTAGAAAACAAAAATAAAAATGGGTTGAAATAGGAAAAAAAAAGATGTTTTCAATTGAGAAAACAATGAATGTACTTACTTTTTTCCTTCTGTTTTGCAAATTACCTTATTTGAACATTTTTTTAATGGTATTAATTAATAAATATATATTATATTTATAATTAGATATAATTAGTAGTAATTTATTGAATATTTATTTATTTCCTATTTTTTATTTTTAAAAATTAATTTTTATTTTCTTTTACCAAATATAATTTTTAGAAAAAAAATTAAAAATTAAAAATATTTTCTTAAACCAAACAAGGCCTTAATTCCATATTATTTTCATCTATAAGGGTTTTTAAACCTACTAGCGTGTATTTTTCACAACCAAGTTTTTGTTGAAAAATTTTATATTATTATAAGTTAATAACATTTAAACTTTATTTGTATAAATTAAAATATTTAATTTTAAATTGAATAACTATTTAAATATTTAATCTCAAATTAAATATTTAGCTTTAAGATTATTAAGTGAAAGAGACAAAAACAATCAACCAAATAAAATAAGATGTATCAAGAGGGAGTACTAAAAAGCTGAAAACGATAGGCAGAAACAAGGATAATCTTGGTAGCTATGCAGATGTAATTTCCTGGTTGGTTTGACTTACCGTGAACATAACTCCAATGGGTGATTGAACCCAAATGTATTACAAGAGAATGGAGAATGAATTCTGATGTGTTCCATTTTATAGACTAGCATTAGTACTGTGGAAATCAGGACAAATATGCTTAGTAGAATATAACAAACCTATGCTTGGTACTTGGAAGCTCATTCATAATTGTAATTGATGAACTTATTGAGTTGATGTACCTGATTGCTACTTTAGGCTCCTAGAGTTGGCGATTAATTAAGTTTTTTCTCAAGATATGCAATTCATTTACCAATTTTTTTACAAAATAAGTCAAAATTTGATATAAAAAATTATATTACAAGTATTAAAATTTGAATTTCAAATCTGTTAAATATCATTCTTTAAAAATAATTATATCATAAATTAAATTAAATTTTGAGTTAATTTATACGTTGTTTACTTATTTAAATCCAATGAAATTGTCATTTTATGCATAACAGTTCGTTCAATGAAGTGTTGATGCGGTTTTTCTAATTTGTCAGTGATGTCAATTTAATCACATTACCTATAAATTTTATCAGTTCGCCCTAATTCTTTGTATGATCTCCTTCGATTCTTTGTGAAATATTCTTCGTGACTTAGCATTTCAATATATGGTTAGTGTTAATTAATGAAGTATATTTTTGTGGACCTGAATCAACTTGTATTTTTTTTTTATAAATATTAGTAGTAAAAAAAATCGTTACTTGATTTATCAGTAGAATATTAAATTTATTTAATAATAAAAATTAATATTGTTGATTTAGAATTATTTTAATGGTAAGGAGTTTCAAACAATTTTATTGTACATTTCATCCAATTTTATATTGATTTTTTGTTTATTGTTAATATATCTATTATTTCTTTCTTTTACTTGATGTATATTAAAGATTATTTGATTATATTAAAATTTCTACTATACATGTAGTTTTATATTAAAATCTTTCTTGTACCCCATCCGTCCTATTTTTCTTCAAATCTTTCTTGTACCCCATCCGTCCTATTTTTCCTCAAATTAGAGAAATTGATGGCTCTTCATTGGTTGTAATTCGGGAGAATTATTTTGCACATTGAACTTTTCCTTTAAATTAAGGTTGTTATAAAATATATTTTTAATTATTAAAATCGAAAGTTTAATATTTTATTTTAAAATAAATAATATGGAACCTTAACTGCGTTTATTAGATTGAACAACCATTCAGGGTATAATGGTAATTAACAAGAAAATTTTGATATTTTCAACAAAATAATTAACATGCGTAATTGTCCCATTAGGAAACTAGTAGTTGAGATCTCAGAGCATATTAATTTAATCATTGGTAGATATTGTTGGCGTGTTACTTATTTGGACATAAGACATAATAATAATTATAAGCAGTTATTAATATATAATTTTTTTTTATGAAATTACAAATATAAGAAAAATAAGAGTGTAAACAAATATAATTTTGATAAATTATTCGTAAAAATATTTGATTTTTATTAATTTATATTATTTATTAAATTTAATAGATAATTTTGAATAATATTTTAATATTTATTTAATAAACAAACTAAACACAAATGATAATTTATTTCATTCGTTTATACTCATGAATAAATTAATTTAACATTTGTGAATAAATTTAATAAATATTTATTTATTTTTTTCTTTTATTAAAAGATGAATACTTTATGATTAAATATTTTTAACAAGATTTTAATTACAATTTAATATTAATACATTAAAAGGTACATATAACATATATTAAAAATATTTCATAATGTTTTATAAAATATTATTATAAATATAATTTTTAATCACCTAAAATGGACAACAAACAAGTTGTAAAGACTTTTACTAATAATATTTTTATCCCACATAGTTTGAAAAGCCAAGGTAGAGAAAGAAACTCTTTATAATAGGTATGCCCAATTCACTGTAACCCAAGTCATTGGTCTAAAAAAGGCAATTCATTAGTTATTAGTTTATATATATGTAAATATTTATAAATATATTTATTTAATATTTATGAACGAGTTTATTTTAATTTAAATGAATTAATCTTAAATTGAACCTGAATTTTAATGTAAATGAATCAAACTTAATCATAATGTAAAAAATTTTTATTGAATAAACGAACGTGTCACAAACATAATAATATTTATTCTTATTCAATTTATTATGATTCATATATAAAAATCACTGAATAATTAATCACCACACTAGAATATAACTAAAAAAATCTAACTTAAAATTGAATCAAACACACACACACATTATGACTTGAATCTAATATCTTAAGATTTTAGAAACTCTTTTTTACCGGTAAATCAAAACCCTGTTGATATTAATATATAATGGTAAGTTTGGTGTTACAAGTTAATATGAGGTTATAAATTTTTTTAAAGCAAAACGAATTTACAATACTATTATAAAAGTTGAGATGTATATGCCTTTTCACTTAAAAAAACACATTTTTTGTTTTACTAATATAAAACTAGCGATCTTTTAAACTAAAACAAACTTTTTTACACTAATTAAAAAAAAACAAAACAAAACTACTCATCCATCAAGTAACTTTCTTTTTCTGAAAAAAAAAAAAACATGAATTTTATTTTATTTTTCAAAATATAGTTTTAATAAACTAGCAGGTATATTAATATACACTTTCCATATACTCGTAACAAAAAGCTCTTCATGTGGTGGTTCAAAAAAAGCTCTATTTGATTGTTATTTTGCTTCTTTTTTCTTGTATTTAGAAACTTAAAAATGTAATTCTTTACAAAATTAAATAACATGATTTGAAAAATATATTAAACACTAAAAATTCAATCAATTTTATACTTTTACATGGAGTACATTTGAATAATTTTTTTGGGAAAAGTAATGTATTTATTATCGAAGAAGCAGTAAAATTGCTACAAGCAATCACAATAGTGTCCAATAAGTACTATACAAACATATCTTTACTCAACTCCCATCTGTCATACAGTATTTGATTTACATGATCCAATGCCATATTCTTCACTCCTATTAGTCTTAGCCTTACTACATCTTCAATCTGTCTTATTAGCTGCTCCTTTGTGCATCATTCCGAGTTGTAGAGTCTCCTGTTTCTTCACCTAGATCATATGTATATAAGCTCTCCATCCTCTTCGTGGTATTACATAAACAAATGCCTATCCTTTTAACCTTCTGACTACCTTCTGGAACTTATTATAACGCTTCTAATCTCACATTGAAAGAATGTGTGGATATTGTATGATATATAAATTGAAACTTAAACTTAAAACTTGTGAGGTACTTTTTATGAGATAAAATTGTAAAACTTTCATATCAAAATAGATAATACCTCGCAAGTTAGATGTAAGTCTTCACATATGGTATTGGAGAGATCAGTCAGCGAAAACTAAGTGCTACATTGTGGGAGTCACTAAGTGTTATACGGTGGGGAACTACTTTTAAAATCTCAACGTTTGGTGTGATCTTGGTTTTGTAGTTGACTCAGCTTGACATGAATATCAAGCTTTAAAGGTAGAGAGATTATAACATCCTCAATCCTATATTGAAAAAATATGTAAATATGATATGATATATAAGTTGAGATTTAAACTCAAAACTTGTAAGTCACATTTTTTATGATAAAATCATGAGACTTTCGGATCAAAGTAGACAATACCTCGCAGGTTGGGTGTGAGTTTTCACAAATAGTATCAGAATGATCACCAATCGGTCAAACTAAATATTACATCGTACCTCTAGAATCTCAACATCTGATATGATTTTGATCTTTTGATTGAACTCGGCTTAAAATTTATTCACTTTTGTATATAATATATAAATATAATATACAAATATCAATAGAAACAGCTATACGTGATCACATTATGCAACTGTATATAGACACCGACATTCTAATTAAGATAAAATTTGTCTAAAAGTAATATGGACTTATCCAGTTAGAACTATAAATTAGAAAATAATTGCAATATAAAGGAACTATTAAAATCATTTTCGCAAGGCATACATACGATTCGTCCATGTGTACGGCCCATAAAGTAGCCCACAAACTAATTACAGTGGAATTGAGATTTTATTTCTACTCTTAGGCTAATAAAAAAAAAAGATAATACATTATTGAAATTTTCGATTTTTGAAGATATTTTTTTATTTTGTTTCGGACGAGAGACACTAAGAAGAAAAGAATAACAAGGGTTCTATATTGTTCTCTCTGTTTCAAAATACTTGTTTTTTATTGATTTTTTTAGTTAAAGCAACTTAATTTTGATCTTTATTTTTTAAAATACTATGTAAATTAATATTTTAAAACATATAGTTCGAAAATTTAAAATTTAAATTTTAAAATTCAAATTTTATAAAATTTATTTTTAAAATTTTAATTTTATTAAAAATAATAATAAAAGTTAAGTTAGTTTAATTAAAAAAAAACAATAAGAGACAGTAATTTTAGGACGGAGATTAGTTTAATTTGGTTCTAAATTTTTTGTTTAAACATCAAGGAGCATCGAATCTCAAATACACTATCTCCCAGGGAAAAACCAAAAATAGCACAAAAAAGTAGAAAGAAAATAAGAAATTATGAAATCATACATATATATCACACAAATAGAAGCGCAAAACACATTCAATTCGATACGCAAAACAACAAACATACGAGAACATACAAAGTTTCCCCTCTTGACAGCAGATCGATTCCAACATATATACAAATATTCAAACTAGAACTGAGAGGAAAGCTGTCAAGTTTATTCTTAGATCAGTACCAGTAGTAGTAGTAGTAGCAGTAGTAACAGCACATAATTCAACATGGGATTCAAATTAATTTGCTTGGGTGAGGTAAGAGTCGATGCCTTTGGAGACATCAACTACAAATTGGAGCAGTGTCTCTGGATGTGAAATGCCTTCGTGCAGCTTTTCGTATTCCAAAGTCCAGTGCACTATACTTCCCTGACCACCGCTCTTGGGTGAAGCTTGAATTGTGATTGAAAAGCTCTTGTACTCCTTCATCAGATCTCCTTCAAGCACTCTGAAAGTGATGGAGTTTTTCTCAGCGTCTATCGCTTCAACTAACTCCTTTGCTTTTTTAGCCTTTCCATCTATGTATTATCCATTCCGAACAAACAAATTTTTAGTTATTTCAAAGAAAATTTTCTACTCTCAAGTACATGTGTATTAATTTTTTTTTCATTGTTAAAGAAAATTAGAAAAAGATGCAGATAACACTGAGATAAATAAAGGAAAAGAAATCAAGCCAAAAGAGTGAAAGATTTTTTGGTTTATAATGATATACCATGCACATAACTCCAGCAGACAATGGAACCGACGGTCCCCCAATCACCCTCATGTAAATCACATCCCTGTATCTTGTCGTTGCAAGTATGGTGAACATGGTGCGGTTTGTTGCTGAACATATCATGAAACTGTTGGGGAGAAGCCTTGATCTCTACATCAGTCTCAAGCTTACCAGCCAGAACCGATGACGCCATTATTTCACTCCAAGATATCTCTTGATTATAGCAAGATCTAGCTTTCAAGAAGAGGTATTTTTCAGTGCAATGCATATTTGCATTGGCCGGTGCCCTTTTATAGACTAGAGTCTTTGTCTAGGCAGCAATCCTCTCCGACTGATACTTCTCATATTCATATTGCTCAGCCACTTCTCGCCCCCCACGTATGTGCGTAACTTTAAAAATTTAATTTCGGAAAAAAAATACTAGTATAAAAACTTACCCACTATTATTTAATCCAACATCTACGCTTTCAAAAATTGAATTCGATTTTTTTTATATTTAAGAGAGAAACAGTGGAAGATGTTGGTCGTTGGAGACATTAACACCCCATACCACTGTAGACATCGGTTTTATCCGAGTCTACCATTAATAATAATAATAATAATAATAATAATAATAAAAAAAATATATTTTAAAAATAATTATTAATTTTATAAAAAACTAATAAAAACAAATAAAAAAAAAAAGAGAAACAAAAAACGATAGAAAGCAGGGCGACTGATGCCTGGCACCAACCATCCTGCAGCCACCACTAGTTGCCCACGTTAACCACCCTACAGCCACCCTACAGCCATCACCTGTTCCCCTTTTGAATTCTTTAAAACCCCCCAACTTCTTCCCATTGGCTCTCTCGGACCCTTCCTTTTCGAAAGCTTTCTCGGACACACGAAGAGCGGACCCTTCATTACTGCCCAGCCTCCCTTTCAACAAGCTTTTGAATACCCAAAGTCCTATCCTCCCACAAAACTTCCTACCCATCATAAAACCAAACAAAAACCCAATCCAGAATACAAAAAAAATAGAACAAACCAAAAAAAGGACAAACACAGTCCTCCCCATAGGGAGGAACCCAGCGTCAAGTTACCTGCAAAAAGGAAGATATATCAGTTTTTGTTCACAACAAAAAAAAAGGAAAAACAGAAACTTTGAGCCTCGATCAATGTTTTCGATAAAAAGAAGGTCGGATCTAAGAATAGTGCATTAAAGAGCGCTTCTGGGAGTAGCTTGGTATTTTTCGATCACCAAAGACCGTCGGCAGCGACCACCGACGGTGACCCAAAAAGTGGATGGCACGACGGTCTGGCTACTGGACGGTGAGAGAGCTCTGGAGCTCTCCCCCGTCTTTTTTTTTCTAAAACAAAACAGAATGAACAAAAAATTTTTTTCAGTTATATATAAAAGACTAAGGAGCAAAACGACGTTGTTTTAGGTCAAGGAGGATCTGCACGTTGACCCAGATCCAACCCGGGATCCGTGCAACCTGACCCGTGGACCCGTTCCTCCAACAGCTGCTGATCGATCCAATTGAACCGGTTTGACCGGATCGAACAGTAAACCGTTAGCCTAAATCGTTGACTGAACCATAGAACCGATCAGACTAGTCCAGACCAGCGTTAACCGAACCGTTGACCGGTCCGGTTCAGGTAAAAAAATTTTTTTTTGAATTTTCTAAAATTTTTTTATATTATTATTTTTGTTATTTTAAGTTTTTTTATTTATTCTTGCATGATAAATTTTTAAATTTGTTAGAATAAATGTCTCATTGTTTTAATAATAATAAAAATGAAAACGATTAAAAATATATATTAAAAATGTTCAAAAAAATAATAATTATTATTATTATTATTATTTTCCCTGCTAGATGTTGGAGGGAATAAAAAATATTTTTTTAAAGAAATAATTCCGCCTAGATGTTGGAAAATTATTATTAATAAAATTTCATAAAAAATATATACATAAGAAAATTTTAATTAATTTTCAAAAATCATTAAAATCAAATTTGCTCCAAAAATCCGTCTAGATGTTGGAGATTTTTAGAGAAGTTCGCATTTTCTTAAAAACGAAACTTTTTTTTAAAACCAAAACCCTAGGATTCTAAAAACTCTAAAATTCAAAATCCCTTAAATCCAAACCCCATAAGATCCGAAACCTTAAAACCTTTAAACCCTTACATCCAAACCCCATAAAATCCAAAACCCTAAAATCTCAACCTTTAAATCCAAACTCCAAAATTCAAAACCACTTAAATCAAAACCCTTAAAATTCGAATCTTCAAAATCTTGAAACTCTAACCTTTAAAACCTTTATTCAAGCCCTTACCCAAACATCCTGTAAATCTTAAGGACACGTGTGAAAATCTCATTTGAAGTAATTTGTTTTCGAATATCGCCTAGATGACAGGGTATTTAGGAAATTTTATTTCGTTAAGTCTTTTCACACGATTTCTTAGTTCGCATTAATAATAAGATTAATAAATAAAAAGTATAACAGTAAATTGGGATCTTAAATATAAACAGTCACACCTAAGCTCTGCCTAGATGTTGGTGAGTCGAGGTGGCTTCATTATACTTAAGAATCCAACTTTTAAATTGCATCTTATTTTGCATAACATTCATTGGCATACATACGTTAGCACGTTATTATCAGTATTTATTTGCACTATTCTATCTTTAATTTTTATTTACTATTTGATGATAAAATATTTTATAATTAAAAAATAAATAATACTTTAAAAGAATTATGATATTATAAAATAAAATAAAAATAACGTTTCGAAGGAAATAATTTTTGGTACTCTGTCTAGATGTTGGAGAGTCATTAACATTTATCTTCTATAAAGATTGTTATTTCATTTTAAGGATTGTTGTGTTAAATCTTAAGCGAAAAGAGTTATTTTAAATTCTACCTAGATGTTGGAGAATTTTAAGATAATTCTTTAACTTAAAGATTTTTTCAATATTTCTAAATAAAACTTTTAGCAAAAATATTTTTTAGAATGAAGGAAATTAGTGTTAAATTTCAAATTAAAACCATTTTTATCCAACACCGAAAATAGCGCATAATTAAATGGTACCAATTTATGGGCGTTGTGGGGGTGCTAATCCTTCCCTACATGTAACCGACTCCAAACCCAACCTGATTTTTCGTAGACCAAAATTTATCTTTTTGATAAACTTTAAACCCCTTTTTATAGTTTTATTAGAAAGATAAACTTTTGAGTGGCCAATTACACCTTAACAAAGATTGGTGATGACTCCTCCTTTTATTTCTCTTGATTTTAAAATACCTTTTATGTCTGGCGGTCTCAAAATCGTTATGACAGCTTGGCGACTCCACTGGGGATTTGTTTGAGAGTCAGGCCAAAATTTTAATTATGCGCTATTGACAATGGTTGGATTTAATTGATTTTATTTGATATTTAATTTAATTTCTTTTATTTTATTTTTTGAAAACATCCATGTTAATAAATAAAATAAATTATGTGTTAGTTATTACTTTATTTTGATTTTGTTTTTGGTTATGATTTATTCATGTTATTTTGATTAATACATTACCTTGCACACACTATGCATATTCATTCGCATGCATGAGCTATATACCCGAACTTCATCCTTTTTAGAAGGAAGTGAAGTAGCTACGCTCTCGTGAGGTGATAACCTTCGTATTTGCTAGCAAAACACTTCCATTCAGATTGAACCCTTTTCGTTAATAACCCATAATAGGCGAGGATCGAAGAACCTTACTAGTCTATAGTAGGCGATGATGTGAGGAATAGTCTGGGAACCTTTAGACATATAAATCCTAACCCAGCATATCGTGAGCCATAGGAAACCTGCCTAGGATAGAGCCATGCCACCTTTTTAGAAAATTACCAAAAATTAGGACATTATACGTTATATTATTTTGTCGTATGGTTATTATATTATTTATCTTACTTGTTTGTTTTGAATTCTTGAGTTATTTTATTTTATTTTATTATTTTTCTTTTTTTTTTATTGTGTGCATTATATTTGAATATGTGGTATTTATTTTAGGTCAATCATTGAAAAAAAAAAACAAAAAAAAGATAAAAGAACATTTCCAAAGATTATGGATTTTTCTTAAATTCTCTATTTATTGACCGAATAAAGACTAATTTTCAAGCCTTATTTCTTTCTTTTTTCTTTCTCAAAATAAAAAATTTCGTATTTTATTTCATTTTTCGCATTTCATACATCATACATGTATCTCATCCCATGCGCATTATAATAGGATAATACGTGCATTCCATCTCATCCATATCAATAGGTAACACACATATTTTACTTCATGCACATGCATCCCATGCACTTCTTGATAAGTAGTGCATGCATTATATCTCGTTACGTATCTTAAGGCAGTGTTTACTTTATTAAGCCAGCACAACACATGCATTGCATTTCATACATACATATCTCATACATACAGTAAGTCCGTGCATTTCATACAAGTATGTTGCATTAGTCATAAGAATAAATCTCACCATTCATGTAAATATGTCATCGCATTTCATACATATAGATTCATGAATACATATGAGGCATACATTGCATTTCATATCCCACCATTCTTGCAACATAACATTGTATTTTTTTTTTGCATACACATTCATGGTTGACGAAAATTTTTATTTAGGTCTTTGTACATATAAAAATCCATTGTCATAAATATATATGCATTTCGTGACATTCTCATATTCATGTATTCATAAACATACTTTGTGTCTCTTTGTTTTTGTGATATTCATTCAATAAGGGTAACAGTCTAGAATTTTTAGTCTAAGTCCCGAAATAAAATATCTGTCTTGGTAGAAATTAGAATGGCAAAAATGGGAGATCAATTGGAAGCAAAGATTAGTTCTTTGGAGTTGAATTAAGAGGAATTATGGCTTGAGCTTCGAGAGATGAAATGACAAATTGCTCAATTGATAGAAATGGTTAAAGGTAGTGGTGGAATTGAGTTTATTCCTCCTTAAGGATCATTGTCACTTTCGATTTCATCAAGTCAAGATCAATCGGCTCCTGTTAGTCTTAGCACTTTTCTAGAACAAACTAAGGCATTGGGTGATTTAAACAATGATCGAAGTTTGGACAAACTCAAGAGAAGAATAGGTGAACTAGCCAAGTATATGGCTAAGCTCAAAAGTTTGATTTTCAAACCAAAATCGCATGGCTTCAACCAACCATCACTAACTATTTTGAGTCATAACCTGTACCTAAATCTTTCTTATGACTACTTCCAACCTCATTTTCAAGCACCTAGGATTAGGCCCCCAAATATCATGCGACCTTCAAAAATTCCACACTTGAATCCATGTCTTCCACCTCATATTTCATAATCATTTGTTCAGTATGCTATCCAATCACCATTTTATCATCCTAATCTTTAACCTAGAGACCAATTATACCAGCACCTTTTTAGCAAAGCGAACCAACCATAGAACAGAAAAACTCTGGTAACACTAAAAGAAAAGCCCCTATTGATCCAATACCCATGTCCTACATAGAGTTGTACTCGGTGCTCTTAAGAAACTACCTCATTATCCCTATCCTTACTGAACATCGTAAACCACCTTTTTCTAAATGGTATAACCCTAATGCCCAATGTGAATACCATTTTGGTGTTGTGGGCCATTCTCTGAAAGACTATACAACTTTGAAACATCGGGTGCAGGGATTGATAAAAGTTGGATATCTGAGTTTTGATGCAAAAATAAAGCCAGTTATTCATGAAAACCCTTCACTGATCCATGCTGAGATAGCAAGTAGTACTATAGGTAACAGTAAAGTTGTCCAAGATGATGAATAAAAAGCTTTTAAAGCAAATGGTTGTCCTCTCTGATAATCAGAGTCAACTATTTTTGGATTTCTTAGGCGAAACAAGAGGGAGTAAGAATAGGTTTAGCACTTTTTGGCCTCAGCCCTAGAATGGTTCGTGATGTGTAAACTTGGTACTTTTGAGAATGAATGAAAATTTTTTTTGGCCTAAATTTTTATGAATTGATGCCTTTGTCCACATTTAATAATTGGATGTCTAAAGGAGCTTGTAAAAAAAATAATGGTTGTGAATATGCCTTCATCCAACTTTTGAGAAAAAATGATTGGAAATGTCTCTAAAAACTTTTTTGACATGGTGATTTCTGATGAAATTATAGAAAATACAATCAAAAGTGGCAGGATTAAGTTAAAAGAGGTGATAGATGTTGAAGAAAAAAGTACATAAAAAAACAAAAGAGAGGTGCAAACAGTGACAATGGAAGGGCCTAATAGTTTTATCCCGTACAATCATTTTCCTATTTATCAATCTCATCACCTAATCATAAACCATATCTCTCAAAACCCATATCTTTGCCAACCAAGCCAGTATTTGGGCTTTTCAGTAAATTTTCATCCTCAAATGGTCATTCATGATCTTGTTCCTACATTTGAACCCACCACCCGATCGATAAAGAATCAAAAGAGACTAAGGAATGATCAAGAGAAATGATCCATCCCTATTTCTCACCTTTTACCTTTGTTAATAGAAGGTCGATATCTTACTCATGTGCTTTTAAAAATAACACCAAATCCATCAGTAAGGAGTTATGATCCTAATGACAAGTGTGATTACCATATGAGGATAATTAGCCACTCAACTGAAAAATACAGACAGTTGAAAGAAAAGGTTGAAGATCTTATCAAGAATGGTATTTTGACTCCGAAGGTTATAGAACAATAGAAGTTGTTGACTCCATTCAGTTGTCAAATGTGAGAAGTTGAGATGAAAATGGAGGTTTCGTGTTTTGAAAATCAGGATATGATGATTTTTTTTATTGTATATGTATGACATGTGCATTATGTCTCTAGAAGTTATCTAACTTATTTTGGATAAATTGAATACTTTGGATATTTTTCATGAAATTTTTTCTTTATGCATTTGTTTGAATAAAAGTTCCACATAAGCAATTTTAAAAAAAATAAAAAAAGAAAAAAAAGAAAAAAAGTTTTTTTTTGCAATAAAGATAGAATGATTCTTAAGGAAAATGATTATTAATATTAGGAAAAAGCTCATCAAATACTTTCACACCTTTTCAAATACTTTCATGACCCTAATCACTCAAATGATTAGACTCATCAACCACAACCTTTTAGGGAATGTGAGTTTGAGTTCATACCTTAAAGGGCCGATAATCTTTTCTTGGACAAAGAACAAAAGAGATTAATTTTAAAAGTTTATTTTGAATTTCAAAAATCAGATACTCTTTTAAATTTTCAATTGATAATTCAATGTGTGTCAAATTTTTGCTATGACCATAGATATAAAAATGCTTGAGCTATTTTCTTAAATAACATTTGTTTCATGTCTTAAGGCACACTAAGAAAAAAAAGAATCTCTTTTTGCCTAAGATAATTTATTTCATACCTTTATACCTTTTCTCTTCTTTTTATCAAGAAAATACCAAAATAATTTTAGAGCTCAAAGAGCCTTTTTAAACTATGCGATCGATCCTATACGATTTGATTGTCATTAGAACCTTGAGTAAAAAAAGATGAAAAAACAAAAAAAAAACAAAAAAAGTAAAAAAAAAAAGAGAAAAAAAAACAAACAAAAGGGACATATTCAATGATTTGCTCTTCTAGCCAAGTGATCATGTTTGAAATGATGAATGGGCATATTTCTCTATCCTTCTCATAAATAAAAATTATCCATTTGCTACCCATTTGAGCCTATTAAATTTTTTGTTCTAAAATAAACTCTAGCCAAGGATCATCTTCTACATTAGGGGGCAAAATTAGGATATATTCAAGATTAACTTCAAGAAAAGTATCCGATATTGAAAGTGTCTAACATGCCCTTCGAAGGTGAAAGTTTAAGGTAAAAAGTCAACAAGACTTCAATTGGAATCTTAAGATTCAAGAAAGTAAACAGCCAAAGATGAAGTTAGGCATTTCTAAGGCAAAACAAAAAAATCTTAGAGATAAGAATCTAAAGCTTCAATTAGAATTCAAAAAAAAAAAAATCAAATCGAGTAAGAGAAAAATAAGAGAAAATATGTACCTTGAAAATGAGAATTCAGGGCAAAAAAAAAGGGTGAATAAAGTTGCTGAAATTAAAGCCAAATTTTAAAAAAAAAAAAGGCAAAGAAAGAAAGTCAGAGAATGCTTATTAAGATCCTTGGCCTAATTACCCTGAATAACATATTTTGAGCTTGTTATCCATTCTTTCAAAACCGTTAACCTTGGCCTACATTACATACGTTGAAAAGTCCATTTTGATTAAATGTTGACACTTAGATTGAAAAGCAATGTCCTTGAATTTGTATATGCTTGTTGAATTTTTCATTGATAGAAAAATAGCTCTAAAGTGAAAACCCTAAAAAGGCAGTTTAGAGTTAATGTCATTTTTGGGGCCCCAAAATTAATTTCAAAGTTTCAAAGTTCTATCCGAAATAAAAAATCTTGATGCAAAACCTTTTGAAAGATCAGTACCTATTAAAGACCTTTCAAAAAAAAACTAGCCTTGTCCTCTTTCCAAATCTTGTTTAGAAAGTAATGGCTAGTTTTGACTCACATTGAAGTATCACATTTTCAATAATAAAAAAGTGTTTTGAAAAAAAAAATTATCTTTTTTAGAGCCCAAGAAAAATCCTTACAGCCTTTGTCGAGCTTTCCATTAGATATGCCCACCAGTGAAAGGAGTTGAATTGTCAATTACCCTTCCATCCATAAGCTTTTCAAATAGTAATCATCAATTTTCAAGAGATTCAAAAGTCTTGAGTTTTAAATTTTTTGATTCGATTACAAAAATACTTTATGTGGGGTAATTTTTTGATCACTTTTGAAAATTTTTAAGATTATTTAAGCATTTTGTACATAATACTGAGATCATTTTTTGAGTGAAAATAAGACAATGAAAATTTAAACAAAAATTTTTCAAAAAAAAAAGAAAGGTAAAAAAAGTTTTTGCATTTGCATCGCTTGCATCTGCATCACAAGAAAGATATTCGTATTTGCATCACTTGCATTGGCATTTGTATAAGACATTTGCATTCACACCATAAGAAGAATTTGCATTTGCATCATGGCATCTGCATCCTAAGAAAAGGTGTTTGTAAGGGCATTTACATGAAAAGGACATTGTCATTTGCATTATGAAAAAGTCAAATGTATCAAGCATTTGCATTCCTATGTTGGCATTGACATTTGCATTGACATTTTCATTAGCATCATTTGATGAGAATAGACATTTGTATCATGTTTGCATTTATCAACTTTGTAAGTATTAAAAACAAAAAAAAAAAGAAAGAAAAGGGGCATGTTTTTAAAGTTTTAAAGTCTCTATTTAAGATGAACCATTCTTAATCAAGATTTCAAAGCCTCTATTTAAGAGGAACCAATTTCAATCAAGATTTCAAAGCCTCTGTTTAGAGGAAACCTTCATCAGAAAAGATCTTTAAAGTCTCAAAAATCTCTGATTAGGCGAAAGTCATGTTTAAAAAGATTTTTAAATTTTTAAAGTTTCATTACCTTTGATTATGAGGAGCATTCAAAGATTTTGAAATTTGTAAGACTTTCGGGCATAATCTCTAAGACCTCCAGGCACAACTTTCAAGACTTTCGGACATGATTTCGTAAGACCTCCAGGCATAAATTCGATTCGTGGTGTTATCCCGATCGATTTTTTATCTTTTGACTTATGGTATTATCCCAGTCGATTCTGTAAGACCTCTGGACATGATTTCTCAGACCTCCAGGCATGATTTCTAAGACCTCCGGGCATAATTTCAATTCGCGGTGTTATCCTGATTGATTTCTTATCTTTCGACTTGCGATATTTTTCAGTCGATTCTATAAGACCTCCGGACATGATTCTGTAAGACCTCCGGGCATAATTTTGATTCACGATGTTATCCCGATTGATTCTTTATCTTTCGACTTGTAGTGTTATCCCAGTTGATTCTATAAGACCTTCGGGCATGATTTCTAAGACCTTCGAACATAAATTCGATTTGCGATGTTCTTCCGATCGATTCTTTATTTTTTTGACTTGAGGTTTAGTCCTAGTCGTCGTTAATCTTTGACTCATGGTTTAATCCCGATCATTGCTATAGCTTTCTTGACTTGTGATTTAATCCCAGTCATTTTTATTTTTCTCACTCGTTATTTAATCTCGATAATTTCTATAGTTTTTTTGACTTGTAGTTTAGTCCCAATCATCTTTAATCTTTGACTCGTAGTTTAATCCCTATCATTTCTATTATTTCTCTGACTTACGATTTAATCCCAATCTCTTTTATCTTTCTAACTTGCATTCAATCCAAGTTAACATCATTTTATGACTCGCGGTTTAATCTCGATCTTTTTATTCTTCGATTCACGATTCAATCTCGATCTCTTTAATTTAAAATCATAGTTTAATCTCGATTGTTGTTGTTATCTTCTGACTCATGGTTTAATCCCGATCATTTCATTAATTTTTTGACTTGCGGTTTAGTCCCAATCATATTTAATCTTTGACTCGTGGTTTAATCCCCATTTTTTTATTCTCTGATTTACGGTTCAATCCTGATCTCTTTAATTCAAAGTCACAGTTTAATCTCGATTGTTGTTATCCTTTGACTCGCGGTTTAATCTCGATCTTTTTATTCTCTGATTCGCGGTTCAATCTCGATTTCTTTAATTTAAAATCGCAGTTTAATCTTGATTGTTGTTATCTTCTGATTTGTGGTTTAATCCCCATCTTTTTATTCTTCGATTCGTGGTTCAATTTCGATCTCTTTAATTTAAAATCGTAGTTTAATCTTAATTTTTATTATTTTTTGACTCGTGGTTTAATCCAGATCTTTTTATTCTTCAATTCGTGATTCAATCTCGATCTTTTTAATTTAAAATCACAGTTTAATCTCGATTGTTGTTATTATATTCTGGCTCGTGGTTTAATTTCGATCTTTTTATTCTTCGATTTACGATTCAATCTCGATCTCTTTAATTTAAAATCACAGTTTAATCTCGATTGTTATTGTTATCTTCTGACTCGTGGTTTAATCCCGATCTTTTTATTCTTCGATTTACGATTCAATCCCGATCTCTTTAATTTAAAATCGTAGTTTAATCTCGATGTTATTGTTATCTTCTAACTCGTGGTTTAATCTCGATCTTTTTATTCTTCGATTCGCGGTTCAATCCCGATTTCTTTAATTTAAAATCACAGTTTAATCTCGATTGTTGTTGTTATCTTCTGACTCATGGTTTAATCCTGATCTTTTTATTTTTCGATTCGCGGTTTAATCCCGATCTCTTTAATTTAAAATCGTAGTTTAATCTCGATTGTTATTATTTTTTGACTCGTGGTTTAATCCCGGTCTCTTTATTCTCTGATTCACGATTTAATCATGATCTTTAGTAGTTCTCTTACTCGTGGTTTAATCCTGATCTCCTCGTTTCTAACTTGTGATTCAATCCAAGTTCAATCTTGATCTTGTTATTTCTTGACTCGCAGTGTCGTCTCGATCACTTTCTTTATTATTCGACTTTCGGTGTTGCTTTAATCGATTCTTTATTTTTCAACACACAATGTCGTTTTCTTTATCACTTGACCTGACCTGTAAAAAAAATCCATGATTTATTTTCGGATAAAATCGTTGTCTTTGTCTTTGCCATATTCTTGATTCTCAGCAATGTATAAAGAGGGGCAGCTGTAGACACCGATTTTGTCCGGGTCTACTATTAATAATAATATAATAAATATATATTTTTTAAAAAAATTATTAATTTTATAAAAAAATAAAAAAAACAAAAAAAACAAAAAAATAAACAAAAATAAACAAAAAAAGAGAAACAGAAAACGACAGAAAGCAGGGTGGCTGATGCTTGGCACCAGTCACCATGTAGCCACCACTAGCTGCCCACGCTCACCAGCCTACAGCCACCCTACAACCACCACCTATTCCCTTTTTGAACTCCTTAAAAACCCCCAACTCTTTCCCTTTGGCTCTCTCAGATCCCTCATTTCTGAAAGCTCTCTTGGACACACGAAAAACGGACCCTTCATCTGCCCAGCCCCATTTTCAATAAGCTTTTGAATACCCAAAGTCCTAGCCTCCCACAAAACTTCCTACCCATCAGAAAACCAAACAAAAACTCAAGCCAGAATACAAAAAAAAAAAGAACAAACCAAAAAAAGGACAAACACAGTCCTCCTCGTAGGGAGGAACCCAACACCAAGCTACCTGCAAAAAGGAAGATATATCAAATTTTGTTCACAACAAAAAATAAAGAAAAATAGGGAAACAGAAACTTTGAAGCCTGATCTACGCTGATCAGGGCTGTTTTAGACAAAAAGAAGGTCAGATCTAGAAAGAATGCATTAAAGAGCGTTTCTGGGAGTATTTTGATATTTTTCGATCACCAAGGACCGTCGGCAGCAACCGCAGACAGTGACCCAGATGACGGCCGGCACGACGGTCTTGCGACCGGACGGTGAGAGAGCTCTGGAGCTCTCCCCAAAACTCTCCCCCGTTTTTTTTCTGAAACAAAAACAGAATGAACAAAAAAACTTTTTTTTAGTTATATATAAAAGATTAAGGAGCAAAACAATGTCGTTTTAGGCAAAAGAGGATCTGTGCATTGACCTAGATCTGACCCGAGATTCACGCAACCCGACCCATTGACCCGTTCTTTCAACAGCTGCTGACTAGTCCAATTGAACCGATTTGACCTAGATCGAACCGTAAACTGCTAGCCCGAACTGTTGATTAAACCACAGAACCGTCAGACCGGTCAGACCAATGTTGACCAGACCGTTGATCGATCCAATTCAGGTAAAAAAAATTTTTTTTGAATTTTCTAAATTTTTTATATTATTATTTTTGTTATTTTAAGTTTTTTATTTATTCTTGCATGATAAATTTTTAAATTTGTTAGAATAAATGTCTCATTGTTTTAATAATAATAAAAATGAAAACGATTAAAAATATATATTAAAAATGTTCAAAATAATAATTATTATTATTATTATTATTTTTCCTGCCTAGATATTGGAGGGAATAAAAATATTTTTTTAAAGAAATAATTCCGTCTAGATGTTGAAAAATTATTATTAATAAATTTTCATAAAATATATATATAAGAAATTTTTAATTAATTTTCAAAAATCATTAAAATCGAACTTGTTCCAAAAATTTACCTAGATGTTGGAGATTTTTAAAGATGTTCGCATTTTCTTAAAAATGAAACCTTTTTTTAAAACCAAAACCCTAGGATTCTAAAACCCCTAAAATTCAAAATCTCTTAAATCCAAACCCCTTAAAATCTGAAACCCTAAAACCTTTAAACCCTTAAATCCAAACCCCATAAAATCCAAAACCCTAAAATCCCAACCTTTAAATCTAGACCCCAAAATTCAAAACCACTTAAATCAAAACCCTTAAAATCCGAATCTTCAAAATCTTGAAACTCTAACCTTTAAAACCTTTATTCAAGCCCTTACCCAAACATCTTGTAAATCCTAAGGACATGTGTGAAAATCTCATTTGAAGTAATTTGTTCCTGAATGCCATCTAGATGATGGGGTATTTAATAAATTTTATTTCGTTAAGTCTTTTCACACGATTTCTTAATTCGCATTAATAATAAGATTAATAAATAAAAAGTATAACAGTAAAGTGGGATCTTAAATATAAACAGTCGCACCTAAGCTCTGCTTAGATGTTGGAGAGTCGGGGTGGCTTTATTATACTTAAGAATCAAACTTTTATATTTTATCTTATTTTGCATAACATTCATTAGCATACATACCTTAGCATGTTATTATCAGTATTTATTTGCACTATTCTATCTTTAATTTTTATTTACTATTTGATGATAAAATATTTTATAATTAAAAAATAAATAATACTTTTTAAAAAATTGTGATATTATAAAATAAAATAAAAATAACATTCCGAAGGAAATAATTTTTGGTACTCTGCCTAGATGTTGGAGAGTCACTAACATTTATCTTCTATAAATATTGTTATTTCATTTTAAGGATTGTTGTGTTAAATTTTAAGCGAAAAGAGTTATTTTAAATTCTGCCTAGATGTTGAAAAATTTTAAGATAATTCTTTAACTTAAAGATTTTCTCAATATTTCTAAATAAAATAAAAATTTTAGCAAAAATATTTTTTAAAATAAAGGTAATTAGTGTTAAATTTCAAATTAAAACCATTTTTATCCAACAACGAAAATAGTGCATAATTAAATGGCACTAATTTATGGGCGTTGTAGGGGTGCTAATCATTCCCCACACGTAATCGATTCCTGAACCCAACCTGGTTTTTCGTAGACCAAAATTTATCTTTTTGATAAACTTTAAACTCTTTTTTTATAGTTTTATTAGAAAGATAAAACTTTTGGGTGACCAATCACACCCTAACAAAGATTGGTGACGACTCCTCCTTTTATTTCTCTCAATTTTAAAATACTTTTTACGTCTGACGGTCCCAAAATCGTTACAACAACCACTACGGACAAACCAGCTAAGCAATTACATCAAACAACATTAATGAAACAATATGATTTGTGAATAATTTATTTATTTTTTGATTAAAAATAACCATATATAAAATGCTTAAAATAACTATTTTGTTAGGTGAGTGAATAATGAACTTTTTTTTAGAACTCAGTTTACCTATAAATATGATGATTCAGGCATCATAAAGGTAGGTTCATCTCATTCTCTTCCTTATTCCTTCTTATTTTCTTGACGATTTGATCTTTATTGACTTGTGTGTCGAAGTGCAGACGTAGGGAACACCCCTACCTTTGCCTCTAACCATAATTCTCTTTTAGATTCATAGGAATACCTTCAAGTCGAAGCTTGGCGCCAACAATTGACTTGCTAAGTAGGGACTCTCGTATTAGCCGAGCACAAAACAATGCCATTAGGAAAAAGAATATTAGAGGAAAGAGAAAAAACTTAGCCAAAAGAGCTTAGATCTACAAAATACTTTCATAAAAGCCCAATTTAACAAAATATCTCGGTCAAAGAGCTTGGGTCTACAAAATGCCTTCATGAAGGCCTAATTCGACAAAATAGCTTGACCAAAGAGCTCGAACTTAGCTCAGTTAAAAGACCTCGGATCTATAAAATGCCCTCAAAAAAGCCCAACTTGACAAAATAGCTTAGTTAAAGAGCTCGGACTCAACTTGGCCAAAAGAGCTTAGATCTAAAAAATGCCTTCATAATGGCCTAATTTAACAAAACAACTCGATCAAAGAGCTTATACTCAGCTCGATCAAAAGAGCTCAAATTTATAAAATGCCTTCATAAAGGCCAAATTTGATAACCAAGCTCTATCAAAGAGCTTGAACTCAGCTTAACCAAGAGAGTTCGAATCTACATTCATAAAGGGTCAATTCGACAAAATAACTTGATAAAAAAACTTGAACTCAGCTAGGTCAAAGGATATCGGATGTACAAAATATTTTCATAAAGGCTCAATTCGACAAAACAGCGCCATTAAAGAGCTCATACTAACTTGAGAAAAAAAATTTTGAATCTACAAAATGCCTTCATAAAGGTCTAATTAGAGAAAATAGCTTAACTAAAGAGCTCAAATTTAGTTCGGTCAAAAGAGCTTGGATCTACAAAATACCGATAAAATAGCTTAGCCAAAGAGCTCGGACTCAGCTCATCAAAAGAGCTTAGATCTATAAAATGCTTTATAAAGGCTCAATTCGATAAAATAGCTAGGCTAAAAAGCTCAGACTCAACTTGGATAAAAGACTTTGGATATACAAAATGCCTTCATAAATGTCTAATTCGACAAAACAGCTTGATCAAAAAGCTTGGGCTTACCTCGGTCAAAAGAGCTCAGGCTTACCTCAATCAAAAGAGCTCATCTCGATAAATTGTCTACATAAAGGCTTGACTGGGCCATCTCAACCAAAGTGATTAGCTTGGCCAAAAGAGCTCAACTTTGCAGAAAGAGCTCATCTCAGCCACTTTGGTAAAAAAAGCTCATCTCGACTACCTCGGTTAAAGAGTTCATCCTCGTAAATTACCTTCATAAAGGCTTGGCTAGGCCACATCAACCAAAAGTGATTAGCTTGACCAAAAGAGCTCAATTGATCAAAAGAGCTCACCTCGATAAAAAAAGATAATCTCAAATTAACCCTAACAATTATCACTTCGATAACTTTTAAACCAATTATGTACTCGACAACCTTTAAACCAATTATGTACTTAATCCAGAACACAAGCGCAAGATTCGATAATCGACAGGTTAAACTGTGACTTAAAGCTAGTCATCATCCAAAATTAAACTTTCCCTGCAATGTCGGCCTTTGATGAACCAAGCTGTCAATCTATTTCTTTTTTCAATTTGTCCCATATTAGGACGTCGATAATAAATTTGATGATTTGATACTCAGACTACCTAATGGGGGGACAGAGTGTTAGAAGCATTTGATGGTCAAAAGGTTATAATGGTTTTTTTCCCTCTCAAAGCCTTCAGCAGACAACTGGAGGTATCTTTGTCATTTGTGCCAACTTGATGGCCTAACATGATTAATGCTAACTCAGCTCAACCTTGTCTTAATTATCCTTTTATGGTCCCCCTCAACTTACCTATAAAAATAATGACTTAGGCATCATGAAGGCAAGTTCATCCTATCACTTCTCTCTCTTTTTCTTACTTTTTTGCTGACATAATCTTTATTGACTTATGTGTCGGAGTACAAACATAGAAAATACTTTTTGCCTTGCCTCTAATTGTCTTTCTTTTTTACATTTTCAAGAATACCCTTAGGTCAGAGCTTGGCACCAACACCAATTTATATTAATTTTTTTTATATATAACCTATATTAATTATTACTAAAATATTGAATAAAGGTTAAGTATAAAAAAGAAAAAAAAATAGAGACTATTAGATAATTTACTAATAAAAACTCATAAATGAAATTTTAAATATTGAGTAATTTTATTAATAAAAACATACATATTTATACTACTTATTACTCAACAAATAAAATAGTTTTTTATTGAAAATTACATAAACTATATTCAAGACTCTTAAACTTAAATTAAAATATTTTTAAATCTTTATCAAAATAGATGTTTAAATAAATTTATAAATAATTTTTAGTATATATAAATATTAATATAATAAATTAATAATATAAAAATAAAATTATTACCATGCATTGTACTAAATTAAAGCAAGCTTTATAATATAATACTGAGAGTTCTTTTGCTCTCTCATCCATACATATTGTTTAGTCCATTTCAAGATTTATCCTCATAAGCTATAATTCATTTGAAGGATTCTATCCATAAAGTTATGTGAACATAAGTTATTCTCTTAAACCTTTCATCTTTCTAGGAAAAAATAGAACTTAAAATCTTCAAAGCTTTTCATTACATTGCGTATGATGCAGCTTTTCAAAGGATGTGTGTTTAAAAGGTTTAACACACATAATATTGTTATTTTCTTTGAAAAGAATTTGATAGTCTTGCAATTGAAGTAATTACAAGACCTTTAACTCAACAAACTATTTGAAATCCTATTTGCAAGTTTTAAATATAGTTTTGATATCAGTTGTTAGATAAAAAAAATTTTAATCAATTAAACAATCAAGTTAATAGAAGCATAATCAAACAATCAATCAACTACATAATAAATAGTAATTTAATGTAGTTCAACCCAATTAGACTATATTTACGGATAAAAAAAAATTCACTAATTGTAAAGAATTACAAACATATAAAAAAAATCAACACTTACAATCAATATCTATGTACCCATTTATTCTCTTCTAGTTTATAGAGTATTCTCAATCTAAATAAAAAGATACCCATATGACTTACTATACTTGTGTGGATCCCACTTATTCTTATCTAGTCTAATTAAACATACATACCCGTAAAGATCTTTTCAATCTCCTTTAATTCTATGATGTGTCTACCCAAAAGTACCTAATAACTCTCTTACACATTTCTCTCTTGCCTAACCTTGTAAAGATTTCCACTATTTATAAGTCTACTAATTTACTTATCAAGAATTTATTTCCTCTTAGAATTCTTCTCTTATAAATCTTTTTCTCCATTAAGCAATATCTAGCCAATTTTGAAAAATCTCAATCAAATCTTTTATGGGTTTAAGTCACTATCCAACACAAACATATCTTTGAAATTTGATGTTGATTCAACATGAACTTATGCTTCTTGATCGATACTTAGGCTCTGGTTTAAGATATTATTTTTTATTTTTATTTTTTATTTTCATTTTCTTAAAACTAGTTTTTATTTTCTATTTTTTGTTTTCTAGAAAATGTATTTGGTAAAAAAAATAAAAATTATTTTTTAAAAATGTAAAATAAAGAAAAAAATTAATAATATTACTATTAATGGCATCTAAGTATAAATATATCACATATTTATGAATTAATGACATTAAAAATGGTTCAATATGATAATTTATAAAACATAAAGAAAAAAGTAAAATAAATCCTTATTTTCATAATTGAAAACATTTTTTTCATATTTCAACTCATTTTTACTTTTGTCTTTTAAAATTTTGTTTTCATTTTCAATTATTAAACATATTTTCATTCATATTTTTTATTTGTTTTTTTTAAAAAAGCTTAATTTATGAAACCAAATACTACCTTAATTTTTAATTATTTAAAACAAATCATTCTAATCAAAGTTTAATAATAATTGTCATAACGTATAAATCTGTAAATCTACTGCTAGACATGGATCAAAAGAGTTATTATCAATCTTTTTTGTTTAGGTGTGATTGACTACCTAAAGTAAATTCTAATCCAGAAAATCAAATTTTAGGTTCGAAAGTACAGTTATATGTAGAAAAGGTTATAGCACCCCCACAACGCCCATCCATAGGATAGTACCAATTTGATTTCAAATTATTCAAGCCTAAAAAATGTTTATGTTTTACGAAAATATTTAGTATTGAAAATTAATCTTAAATTTGTCCCAATAGTTTGGTAACAATTTAAGATAATTTTCTCACCCCCGAAGTATTAATAGAGACTAGTGTTCCGCTATGAAAAGGCTCTATCATCAGATTTATTATAATATTTTATTCAAAAAAATTAGTAAAGCTTTCAATAGTTTGGTAGGACTTACTTTGAAGTAGATCTCCTAATAGTTTAGTGAGATTTTATTACCAAAATATTTGTAAAAATTTTTAAGAATTTCATTAAATTTCTCAATAGTTTTATAAGACTTAATTTATGAAATAATCCTCCAATAGTTTAGAGGATAAAAATTATTTTTTTTATTTTTTTATTTTTTTAAAAAATGATTTATGAAATTTTTCAATAGTTTGGTGGATTCCATTTTAAAAATTAAATCCATGAAAATTCTCCAATAGTTTGGTAGAATTCATGAATTTATTTTGTAAGAATTTTTATTTAAAAAAAAGATTTTTTTATTTATTCTTTTAAACTTATTTGAAAAAGGTTTTTTTATTTATTTTATAAATAAGTACAAAAAATCATAATAATAAGTAATGTATTTTTTTTCAATTTAAAATAAGAAATAATAAAAGTAAATTAAAATAAACAAAATAAGAAAAATAGAATCAAAACAAAAAATGAAGTGAAAAAAAGAAAGAGAATACCTGCGATCAGATCGGGTTGTGCATGGTAAAACACACAGATTTAAATGCTTTAAATTTCTAGTTTTTCTTCAGAAGTGTTTAAGTATGTCTCTCTTTCTAAAATGTTTATTCTTCTGTCTTATCTCTAACTGATTTTCAAAAATTAACGAATAAATCCCCAAAGTTGATAGAGAATTTTCAGAAACTCAATAAATTGTTTAGAAAGCTAAACTTAGGAATCTTTAGAATGCAAAATCCTATAGAAATTCAAACCCGAAAACACCAAATCCCAATTCTGAAAAATCTAAACAAATCAAATCTAGAACTTAAAACCTCTTGGTTGTTAAATAAATTTCTTTCTTTTTCTCTTAAGAGTTTCTACATAATCGTTTTTCTGAATCCTCTATTTGCTTTGATCACAAATTTATATAGGAATTCATGCTGAATCAATTCTCTTTAAATCTATAATTTTATTTTATTTCCATTTTAATGAGAATTGATTCTGAAATCAAATCTTAAAATCTTTTCTTATCAATGTAATGTGAATTGATTATATAATTAAATCTAAAAAATCTCTCAATTACGGTTGAAACTTAATTTCAAAAAAATATTTTCAAACAAAATAGGTGTCTACAATAATATCCATTTATCTAAAGTGTAATATTAAAGTTCTAAGATTTAGCTTATAATAGCTTTTGATTTGGCAAGTCAATAACTATCCATGTTAATTTGGGACTGGGGCTAACCTAACAAGTGATAAGAGTTTTTTTTTTTAAGGGAAACTTAATCCTAGGATTTTGTTACTAAATTCAACTAACATTTATTAAATCAATAATTGGTCTTTTATAAAGTCAACTTATTGTTAAGATAAGACTAAATGCTTAATTTGGAATTAAATATTTTAATGATTATTCAATTCAGGATTAAACATTTTAATTCATACAAATAAAGATTAAATATTATTAATTTATAACAATGTAGGATTTTTTTTAACAAAAACTTGGCTGTGAAAGATACATACCATAAGTACACTAAAAAGATTAAAATTCAGCTGATTTGGCACTTTAATATTGATTTAGTTATTATTTTTGAGTATTCGATAAAAAAACCAAAATCACGCAAAGCAAATCTACTCTATCCTAAATCACCTAGACAACATTTAGGTTTAGGGTTTGTTGTTAACCCTAAATCTCTTTTTTGCTTCAATCGTTAATTTTATTTCTATCGACAATATTTGGGCATTTTGTGGTTTTGTTGTTCTTTATGGTTAGGCATTTTGTGGTTCTATTGTTCTTCATTACTTGAATTTCTATTATTCTTCATTTGAATGATATAATATTCATTTTAATATGAATAGGATGAATGAGTATTATATTATATAGTAAATAAATTATATAGTGACAGAATTAATTTTTCTTACTTCTACATTATGTGTTTTGATTATTGTATTCTACGATTTTGTTATACTAGGACATTTATTGGTGATAGTCTTAATCTTATGTATGCAAATGAGATAGTAGAAGACTTGATAGTTGATTTTGATAAGATATTTTACTTTGAGTTATTAGGCATTTGTAATGAGGCTGGCTATATGAATATTAGTTAAATATTGTATTTGAAAACTAGAAACACACTAGCTGATGGGTTAATGGTAGTAATGATGATAGAAACACTCTTGATATGATTAGATATATGATATATTATGGTATAGTTGATGTGTATATAGTACATGGCATAGATGAAGTTGTTTTAGCTCTTGAGCTCTTAACAGGACAAGAAGTGAAAAATATAGCTAAAGTAATAGGGAATGAAGGGGTAGAAAATCAAGATGTAACTGAGACAATAAGGAATGAAGGGATAGAAAATAAAGATATAGTTGAGACAGCAATAATAGAAAATGAAGATGTAGTTGGGGTATAAGTTAAAAATGCAAGTGATAGAAATAGCAATAAAGGAAAAAATCATACTTACTTTATACAAATAGTAATGGTGATAGAAATAGTAATGATGATAGAAGCATTCTTGATATGATTAGATATATGATATATCATGGTATAGTTGATGTGTATATAGTATATGGCGTAGATGAAGTTATTTTAGCTTTTGAGCTCTTAACAGGACAAGAAGTGAAAAATGTAGCTAAAGTAATAGGGAATGAAGGGGTAGAAAATCAAGATGTAACTGAGACAATAAGGAATGAAGGGATAGGAAATAAAGATATAGTTAAGACAGCAATAGTAGAAAATGAAGATGTAGTTGGGGTACAAGTTAAAAATGCAAGTGATAAAAATAGCAATAAAAGAAAAGATCATACTTACTTTATACAAATTTAGTATTTGAGCGGTAATGATGATGAAGAAATAGTTGCTACTAGATTTAAACTTAAAGTTATGTTAAAAAAAGAAAAATGTATGAAAAATGGAGTAGATGATGGAGTACCAATTAGTGTAAATATGGTTGGGATGAAGTTGATAATAACAAATGAATGAAATCATATTTAACCTCACCAGTTGAAAGTAATATTGGTAATGTTGATGAAAGATATCAAAGTAAGTACTGTGACTCTAATGAGTATAGTAAACCTATCAATGATGATAAAAAAATGGTTGATGATGTTACTAGGATAAGAAGTAAGTTTTCAGTCTATGATCCTAATACAAAAACCCTTTATATTGAGTTAGGCATGTTGTTTAAAAATTTAAAATAATTTAAACTTGTTATATCATTACTTTCTATTAGGATAAATAGGGGTATCATTTAAGCTAAGAACCATAAAAGTTTTGTTAGAGGTAAATGTGCTGCAAAACAATATCATCGAGTAATCTATGCAGCTTATGATAAAAAGTTACAGTCATTTCAAGTGAAAACTTATAATAACACTTATAAAGGCAATAAAGTTTTTGAAAACCCAAGGATGAGTCAAACTATTTTGGCTGAGTTGTACACAAACAGATTTATGAAAGATTTTTTTATTAATAATGCAAAAGTATAAAAGTTAGTTAGGAAAGAATTTGATACAAGGGTGAATATTAGCATGATAAGAAGAGCAAAAAAAGAGGTGACCGATGCGGTGATTAGCAACTATAAGGATGAGTTTGAACTTTTATGGGATTATTTGATATAACCAAGGAAACTAATGAAGGTAGCACATTGAATATGCAAGTTCATAAGTCATTGCCAACCTCTCCACTTGTATTTCAAAGGTATTATATATTTCAGGGCATGTAAAAAAGGTTTAGGAAGTGGTTGTAAGCTTTTTTTGGGACTAGATAGCAGTTAGCTTAAAAGTTGGACAAATAGTGAGTTGCTATATGCTGTTAATAAATATTGAAACAATCAAATGTTTTCAGTGACTAAGGCATTGGTGGAAGAATGCATAGCTTTACGAAAATGATTTCTTGAATGGTTGAAATCAGACATCATGTCTTTGAGAAATAGAATATCTAAATATTGATTTAAATTAAATTATGTACTCAACAGTTAAACTAATTACTAATTAGTTTTGTATCACTTGTAGGGCCTTGACAATGCAATTATAGAGTTGCTTCCAGATGCTGAGCACATATTTTTTGTTAGGCGTGTATATGTGAATTAGGCAAAGAGGCGATAATAAGGGTGAGAAGATAAAACAAGCTTTTTGGACAATTGCTAAGTCTTTAACAATCAAAGAATTTGAAGAAAACATGAGAAAATTGTAGAAAAAGAATAATACTGCAGTTGTTGACATAATAAAAGCCTTACCTCAGCAATGGTGTAGAGCATTATTCAACATAGACTACAGATGTAAGTTGATTGATAACAACTTATGTGAAGTATTTAGTGGGACATTGCTAAATGTAAGAAAGAAATCAATGATTTTTTTATTTGAAGATATAAGAAATCTAATGGTAAGAATTAAGAAGAAGAGAAAAGAATGTTTTAAATGAAGTGGTGTGATTGGTTCTAACATTGTAAAAGTCATAAAAAAAAATGCATCTATATCATTACAATGTATAGTTGCATTTAATGAAGATGGTGGATGTAAAATAGATTAAGGTCTAAATAGGTTCATTGTCCAAATTGGTGAGAAGACATATAGCAGTAGAATGTACTAATTTTTTGGTATTCCATATGCAAATGCCATATGTGCAATTAAAGATCTAGGTAAAAATGTTAAAGATTTATGTCTAGTTGGTATCATAAGAAAATGTATATGCAGACTTATGGTAATGCTTTATAACTTATACTTTAGAGAAATGATTGGGCCAAACTAAGGGTAAAAGAAAATGTTCTACCCCTAGAGTTTAGAAAGATGCTAGGTAAGCCTAAAACCAATAGAAGAAAGGATCATGATGAACCTAAGAAAAACAAGTCCAATAATATAAATCTATTAATGAAGGGCATGATAATGACGTGTAAACTATGTCATCAACTGGGCCATAACAAAATAGGCTATCATATGGGAGGCAAAGAGGTAATTTCATACTATTTTATTTTTATTTATTATAAAAATTATATTATTGTTAGATTTGACTATTAAATGCCCAGACCCTAAACCATTAACCCAACTTTTATTTTTTTTATGACAACAAGATTCTCATGTGCTCAGATCTGAAAATTTAAACATGGACTAAGGTGCATCAAGTATAGGATATACAACTATAGATCTAATTGAAGCTGCAAGCAATCTAAGCAATCATGTTACTACTTATGGTGCTTCAACTTTTACTTTTGCTTCTGCGTCCAAATTTGATTTGGCATTTGCATCTGCTTCAACTAATTTATTTGGTTTTGCATTTGCATTTGTAACTACATCACAATGTTTCAAATCTAGTCAATACTATTGCTACTGTTGTCATTGAAAATGTAAAACTCAAGTCTAAAATGCCAAAACAACTAGTGTAAGATGTTTTATAAAAGAGGATGGGAGGCTTTTATGTGGTGACTAGAGGAAAAACAAGTCTTTTTTATCAAAGTCGAAGTCTTCTACAACAACCACTAGGAAGAAAGCAATTTCAGCAAACCGTATTAGAAGTCGTAATGACAAGAACACTGTAAGAGCTTTAACCAAAAGCAAGATAAAAGGCATGCAAGTTTATAGATTATATACAAACTTAGAAATGGAAGACAATTATTAAATATGAGTGATGTTATATAAAACATATATATTTACGATTTTTTTATATAAAATATTATCCATTCTAACTTGATAAATATAATTTAATAACTTGGATTATCAAGTCAGAAAGTGATAATAGTTAGGGCAAATAAAAGCAAGAGGAAGGTTGTTGAAGATATAATTATTACTTAAGAAAGTCAAGTCATAGCTTTTAAAGAAAACAAAGGGAAACACAAAATCTGATCAACACTTTTGTTAACTATTTTTAAGTTATTATTTTAAAAACAATTTCTATTTAGACTTTTATTGACTAAATATTATGAGTAAAAACATGTTATGTGTAGTTTGAAGATGATGTAGCCATATTAAACATGCATTTCTATTTCTATTTCTAATGTAGCAATTTTTCTTATCAGATTACTTTAATTATAACATATTGTAAATTTAACATATTACAAATTTACTCAATTTTATTATCATATTAATTAATGCAACCATTTTTTTATTGCTTCTATCATCCAAAGAAATAGAAAATACCAAAAAGTTTGAATTCATAACTAATAATATTGATTTAATTGGCATTGACATAATAAGAGTTTTAACCAATATTTACATCTCAAATATCATTTACATCCCTAACCCATTATCAAGAATGCAAGCTAAGTTTCTTTTCCTTTTTTTTTTTGCATTGAAAATAATTACACAAAACAAATATGCAAAAAAGAATGAGATAACCTAAATTATTTTTCAGTTGCCATCTTTACCGTGTCCATCAAAAATTTTATTGCTTCCTTTCAATTTTAACCTAAAAATATCGAGTTCTCTCTTCAGTTGTATATCCTTTGTAATAATTTCAACTTCAACAATATTTTCCTTTAACTTGGAAACTTTATATTTTAAACTTTGAATATGACCGTACAAAATTATTTTTCCCTTTTTTAGCTCCAAAATAAACTTTTTCACTCTATCAAAAATTTTAAGATCATGCCAAAAATGAAATCTACAAATAATGTATGTAATCACACCACAGTAATATTAGCAAATTTAGCCAAAAAATATAAATTTTATTACAAATTATTTAGTTTAAATTTTATCAAATAATGTAGGCATCTAAAAATTCTTTTACCAGGATTGTAATTCTCGCATGAAATCCACCTAACTACCCTTATATTGCAATAGCAGAAAATTTGTGACTAGCTAAAATTAACTTATACATGTTTATATCATAAGACCTTATTGTAGAAACCTTTCAATATTACTATTTTGAAGAACAAATCCAAGAAATCTTGACCCAAATTAAAGCTCGAGAAAAATCTAAAATTTTTACTAATCTTGAATTTATGCTACTAGATGAACTTATATTTGAAGCGGATATTGTGTTCGGATTTTACTTTGAAAATAATTTTTTTGACTTTTTATGCTAAAAAACAAGAAGAAAGGAGAGTGATTGTAGACTTGTAGTTCATAAACCTTAAGTTTTGGATAGAAAACATAAAGAAGAAGGGAAATGAAATAGGCTTATAAAAAAGGTAAGAGTCTTCCTATCTTTCATTCCATATGAAAAACTAGGTAGTGTTTGATTTCAAAAAATATAATCTTTTTCTGTTTTCATTTTTTAAAAAAAATAAAAAATATTAGTGAAAATATATTTAGTAATTAAAAAATAAAAATAAATTTTTAGAAAACAAAAATGAAAATAGGTTGAAATAGGAAAAAAACAAAGATATTTTCAAATGAGAAAACAATTGATGTACTTACTTTTTTCCTTATGCTTTGCAAATTACCATATTTGAACACTTTTTAATGGCATTAATTAATAAATATATACTATATTTGTAATTAGATATAATTAGTAGTAATATTATTGAATATTTATTTATTTCCTTATTTTTTAATTTTTAGAAATTAATTCTTATTTTTTTTACCAAATACATTTTTTTGAAAAAAATAAAAATAAAAATTAAAAATATTTTCTTAAACCAAACAAAGCCTTAATTCCATATCATTTTCATCTACAAGGGTTTTTAAACCTAAAAGCATGTATTTTTCACAACCAAATTTTGTTGAAAAATTTTATATTATTACAAGTAGATAGTATTTAAATTTTATTTGTATAAATTAAAATATTTAATTTTAAATTAAATAATTATCTAAATATTTAATCTCAAATAGAATATTTAGTTTTAAGGTCATTATGACCGATAATTATTTACCTACCACCTAAACAATAGCAAATAAAACGTTAAATAATAAAATCCTAAATAACCTTCCTAGATAAATATGGCTTGGTAACAATTAATCATAAACACATTGATAAGATAATTGTTTAAAACTAGAAATTTTCACTTTTTCTCTCCAAACGTAACAGCTATACTCTGTAACATGGGAGGTAAGTAAATTTCGTTTAAGCAAGAGCACGCAATTCTAGAATTTGAGAATTAATTATATCCATGTGGAAACTGAGAGTAGATTGATAATTTTTTTTTCTTTTTCTTTAGAAAGATGGAAAAGTATATTAATATAAAATGAAAATGGTTGCACATCACATCAGCATAAAATCATAAATTTTTTCATAATTTAAAATATCATCAACAGTAAATAATAATGCAGACCTGAAATCATCTGAATAAGAGTGGGGCAATGTTCGAGGAAATTAGTGATATTTTTTATGGAAATGATGAAAGGATTTGATAGGATTTGACGCATTAGGTGAAAATTTCATTATAAAGTCTAAATATAAAATTATTTTGTTTTCATTTTTTTGCTTTTGAATATTCTAAAATTATATTAGTTTCTTTTATAAATAGTATTTTATATTTTAAAAATATTTTTATATTTTTATATTAAAAGTCATGAAAAATAAATTTTAATAAAACTTAAGATTTTAATAAAATACATTAAAATTAAAACTTTTTTTTTTTTTATAATCCAACAAAGGTCAAAAGGAGATAAAGAACATGAGAAGGGATTATTTTATATGACTTTTGTTAAACTAATTAAAATAATTAAAGTCACGTGATTTTCATTAATTAATTTATAAATGTTCCGACTAACAACTTTCAAACTTGTTAAATAAAAAAAATTTTGCTAATGGGTGTCTTAATGGCACTCTATAATATTACCATACTAAGAAAAATATTTGTATTGCAAAATCCTTAAATAAATTGTTATATGTTTTATTTCTAACTTAAGTACATATAAAATTAATTGACTCTCCAGTCATTTTGCAAGCAGTTGACCATTAACCTATATGACCTAAGTACATATATATAATGTAGAAAAAAAAACTATTATGGAATTTGATTTAGATACTATTATAAATGATTATATGCAATAAAAAAATTATTTCGTGTAACTTGAGTAATGAAAATTTTAATATTACGGTTTTTCTTGAATTTGTTCTTATTGTATTAAATTATTTGATACATGTTATAAATTTTTTTTATTTACCTAACATTAAAAAAAAATCAATTTTGCCCTTTGATCATTTTTTATAAGATTTTCGCCTAAAAAGTCTAAACTAAATCTTTATCCTGCCCTTTAAGGACCTTGAATGCTAGTGGCAATTTTCACGTGTTGCTACAGTGCTTGTAGAATAAGTTTTAACATTTTTTTTAAAAAATTTGGTGGAAAACAAGATTGAGAATTTTTTTATTGGCATTCTTATTCATTTTATAAAAATATAAAAAAAAATTATTTGATACATTGATATTAAAATTTTTTAATTTCACAAGTAAAATTAAAATAATAACATGTCTTATTTTTTAAAATTAATTTTTTTAAATATATAAGAGACATGTGTCATTATTTTAATCTTAATAATAAAATTAAAAAAATTTATTATCAATATATTTAATAATTTCTCAAAAATATACATCATTGTTTATCATATTTTACATATTAAGAGCATTTTTATTATTTAAAAATACATGTGCGTGTCTGTGCAAATGCTTGTAAAAAAGTCCACAGAGAAAACGATGCTTCAATAAAAACAACTTGAATTGTCGGTAATGACCTTGTGCCATATAAGGAGATTATAATAATTTAAGATGAAAGAAATGGTTGTAAGTATTAAAATTAAAATTATAAAATTTTTAAATTATCAATAAAGGTATTATATTTTAGTTTTTGATATATATATATAGATATATATATATGTTAAATTAGAATTATTTTATATTTGTTAAATATTAAATATTTTATGATTTTATATTAAAGATGACCTCTTCATTTATTTTTAATTAATTTTAAGTTAAATATTTTATATAATATTAAAGTTCAGGTTCTCTTTTATTATTATTTTTTGTTATTTTTATTTATTATTTCTTTCAAGTTTGTTATGTGGTAGGTTATTATGTTCTTTACACGTTATGGGACATATTAAAATAATATTATTTTATATTTGTTAAATATCAAATTTTTTATGATTTTATATTCAATTGGATCCTTTCATTTATTTTTAATTAATTTTAAATTAAATGCTTAATAATATATATATATATATATATATATATAACTATTGAAAGTAATTGCAATTTTTATGATTGATCGAAATAACAATCAAAATTTTTATTCAAAATTTTGCCTTGTTTGATATTGTATTTGCAATCAAATTTGGCGAATAGAATAAAATGCTCTCTAATTACAATGGCAAACAAGTTATATATATATATATATATATTATATCACTAGCTCCTTTACATTCACTTAAAAGTAGTATTCTCCAAATACAAATATTCCCATTGTCCCATTTCACTTGTCTAAGATTAATTTTTTGGTCAAATAAATTTAAATTTGATCATTATTATAAAATTGAATTTGTTTATCCAAAAAACAATAGGATACAAAGATAACAGTAAGAAGAAAGTGTTTAGTTTGAAAAATGAAAATTCCTTACTCTCCTGTTCTCAGTTTCATCTTACCACTAGTTTTAAACTTGTGAATTTTATATAAAATTTTGATAAATTTTACATAATTTTAAATTATAATTTATTAATTAAAATATAATAATTATAAATCATATATGTTTCTGTCCTAAAAATCATATCCCTACTTTTAAGAAAAAAAATCAAACAACATACGATACACGTGATAAGGGCCAACATCCAGATTTGCTAGCTAGGATTAGATTTAAAAAATTAAACTTTTAAAAAAAGTGTGGGTACAAGATAATAACATCATTAAATGTATTTTCTATATTAGACCCAATCATTTGGTATTAGGTTTCTAATCATAGTGATTAAGATAACACTAAATTATCAATCATATAATTTTTTATTTGAATATTTGATTTAATGATAATTCCGTTTATTATTATTTAAAAACTTTGTTTCTATTCTTTTTCCAGAATCTAGATGCATGTTGTGATATTAAATGGACAAAAAAAAAAGATAAGCATCTTATAACAAGAAGCGTAAAGATAAAATATCTTTTTTTGGCCAAAGAAAATGTCACTATAATTTATTAAAATAAGTTTCTCATTGAATAAATTTGCCCGGATACGGCAAATAAGCCAAACATTAGTCATTATACTATCAGATTTTCTTCCTATATTTTACTAAAAGATCGCTATAAACCATCGACTGAAGTGCTCTGGCATCCAACTAATTCAACAACTTGCACAACAATTTGTCGGATGAGGTAATAGTGATGGGAGGAAAGACAAACAAAAGAAAAAAAGTCTTCAAGTTGTCCTATAGCCTGTGATTCTAAATTTGGTCGATTTAGACAAGACGAGGACGATTGATTGGAGATAATAAAAAAAAGAAAAAAAAAGTTAATTATTCCTAGAGATGTGACAGTGATATTAAGATTAAAGTCCACTTGATACATTGCTTTTTTTAGAATTCGGATGTCATGAAATTGGTTTATTGGTAATAAAAAAAACCTATAAATATATTTTATTTTAAATATTTTTTAAAATCAATAAGATCTTAATTTAATTGTCGGATGAGCTAATAGTGATGGGAGGAAAGACAAACAAAAGAAAAAAAGTCTTCAAGTTGTCCTATAGCCTGTGATTCCAAATTTGGTCGATTTAGACAAGACGAGGACGATTGATTGGAGATAATAAAAAAAAGAAAAAAAAAGTTAATTATTCCTAGAGATGTGACAGTGATATTAAGATTAAAGTCCACTTGATACATTGCTTTTTTTAGAATTCGGATGTCATGAAATTGTTTTATTGGTAATAAAAAAAACCTATAAATATATTTTATTTTAAATATTTTTTAAAATCAATAAGATCTTAATTTAATTGTAAAAAAAAAGGATTCAAAATTTTAAAATTACAAAGTTCAACTCTCTTAATGTATGGTTTTGAAATTTCATTTAATTTTTATTGAATTTAATTAATTAATTAATTCATTTAGTTTGTTTGTTTAATTAATTGATTTATTATAATATATAATATATGAATATGATTACAAAGTTAGATTATGATTTTATGATCACTTTTTGAAACTTGAATAAGTGATATTAGAATTTTTATTTTTAAATTTGATAAAAATAATAAATTAAATAAAATTTTTAAAACAATAATTTCATTATCTTTAATTTGTGTCAGTAACTGATCCAAGATGAAAGTTTATAAATTTTTTTGTATAAATAATATTTAGAAATAAAAAAGTTCAGTGTATTAAGATTCCAATTTTAAATCTATTCTTTTATTAATTAAATTTCAAATATGTTAAAATATTTAAAAATATTTGTACAAATGAACTGAATAAATAGGTTATTTAATTATTGGTGAGCCTAACATGCTACGTTCATGTATCTTGTTAGCATTTATATGAAAGATGTCCGTGCATTACCATGGATAAACCTAGCAATTTATATATTCATGTTATGTAAAGTAATCAAAATTTATGCATTTATATTATATTTTATATGAAAAATTATGTGTTATAATTCATGTTAATATAAAAAATATAAAATATAATTTATAAAAACACCCAATTCGAATAAAGAGGGATACAAACCTCTTGGATATTGATTGTCTTATTATTCTTATCAATTGACTTATTCTGTTGTAAAATTGATATAATTAAAAAAATACAAAAAAAAAACTAAAGTATATGAAAAGAGATAAACAAATGGGGAGCTAGGTGGATACTTTCATTGAAATTATTTTTTTATAAAATTTATGTAATAAAAAATAAATAAATGAAATAAGAAAAGAAAGAAAAAATAAAAAATTATTTTCTATCGGATCGAAACTCATCCAATATGAATTGTTTTATCATCCTTATTCATTGACTCTTTTTTGTTGCAAAATTTATGTAATTAAAAAATATATATATTTTGGAGTGATGCGTTGACATTTTCATTGGGATTTTTTTTAACAAATTTATCTAAATTCAAAACAAAGAATTGATACAAAAGAAAAATGAAGAAAAAAGTGAAAAAAAATAAGGTGTCACGTTGATACTTTAACTGAAGATCAAACAAAAGTGAAAATGAGTAAAATTTATATAATTGACAGATGAATGAATGGATGGATTAAATCTTAATTATGTATAAATATAAAATTCTTATTAAATTAAGATATTAAATAATAACTTTATTAATATAATAATGTATAAATATAAAATGAAAAAAATAATTATATATATATATATATATATCCAGGGCAACATGAAGTCATTAAATCACATCAAGCTCTATCCCGATTTTTAAAACAAACAAACTTGATTTGATCTCAAATTTTTAAAAAATAGACATATATTAGATTAAACCGAATAGAAATTCTTGAAATATGAGTTTTTGTCATGCCTACATCCATTATTATTTTTTTCATACAAACTTATTTAATTTAAATTTAAAAAAAAAAACCCAAGAAAATGACAAAAAAAAGAAAACTAAATAGAGATTGCCCTTGGATTCATTAAATTAAGGTCTAAAATAACAATTCTGTTAATATAATACATATTTATAAATTATAAACATAAAATTAAATGAATAATAAAATATATATTTATATATATTAGGACGAGTTGAAATACTCTAAACTTTTATTTAACTTACAGATACCTTATTTTGTCTGAAAATTTTTCGAAATTCATTGAGTTTCAAATTTTAATTTTGATTGTGTATTTGGACCTTAATTGAAAAAGTGAATTTTAAGCCCAAAGATTAAGCCCTAAATTTTATTTGTATTTTAATTTTTTTTAATTTAATTTTGGTTTAATTTTTAATTTTTTAATGAAAAAAAGTCAAAGTTAATTGGTAAAAACAATAAAAAAAGAAAAATAAAAAGCAAAATGTGAGATTTTGAATGAAAAATCTTGGATTTAATTCAACTATTAGATTCTATCTCTGGTTTTAATTTTAATGGTTGAATAATTTTGGAAAGACTTTGGGCTCAATCTATTGAAAAATAAAAGATTACACAGAGAATAAAATTTGGAGAAAAATCCTAGATTTGGTTGAATTAATTCTTTCAAATTGAAAGGAATTCAACCTCTATATAAGGACCTTGAATCTAAAATCAAAAGAGGGAGCCAGAGAGCAATTCACTTTAAGATCAATAAGAGGTTATTTAAAAGAGAAAAAATTTGGACAAAATTTTGAATTAACAAGGAAGAAACAATCAAGCAAAAAAAAAATTACAAGAACATCCGGTTGAAGTTTTTGGAAGGAAAGTTTAGATTTATAGTAGAAACATCAATTTGTGAAAAGTGAAAGATTGTTGGAACTCGTGATCCATTGAGGTAATATTTGCTTTATTTTATTTTTGTGATTTTTGCATAACTTTTATAATATTTAATTGCATATTTTTGTTTTTATATTTATTACACGATATTTATTTTTTTCATGAATTTGCATGACTAATATTATATTTGCATGATTATTTATATATTATTATTTGTATGATTATATATTTAATTACATATTTCGCATGGTTTATATATTATTATTTACATGATTGCATGATTTATATATTATTATTTGCATGATTATATATTTAATTGCATGTTTATTTGCATAGTTTATATATTACTATTTGCATGATTATATATTTAATTGCACATTTATTTGTATGGTTTTATATATTTATTTGCATGATTTATAAATTTAATTGCATGTTTATTTGCATGATTTACATTGTTAATTGCATGATTATATATTTTAATTACATGATTATTAATTATTTATTTGTGTGATTGTATGATTATTAATATATATTTTCATAGTTATTTATTCATTCATTAGTATTATTGCATGATTTTATATTTATTGCATGATATGATATTTTATTAATGTTGAATGATATCTAATTGCATGTTTTTATATTTATTGTGTGCATAATTGCATGATTATACATTATTACTGATGCATTTATGTAATTATATTTGATTTCATTATTATATACTTGCATGAATGGTTATTAATATATTTGCATGGTATTTTATATTATTGTATGATAATATATTTGTATGATATTATATATTTATATGATTGTTGTCGTAACGATTTTGTGTCCGCTTGACGAATTTGAAAACGAAATAAAAAATAACGGAGTCGCTACCAATATTTTTTTGCTAGGTGCAATTGGCCACCTATTAAAACATATCCTTTTAATGAAATCTTAAAATTAATTAAAATTTATTAAAAGGATAATTTTAGGGTTTGCGTAACAGTTTGGGTTCAGAAGTCGGTTACGCGTAGGGAATGATTAGCACTCTCACAGCACCCGTTTAAAAATGGTACCAATTAACTACGTGTTATCCTTTGATTTTGATGAAAAACAATCCCATTTTTAGTGTTTTTAAAAAATAATTCTTTATTTTTTTATTTTGGAAATTGGTTTGTTTGGTTTTATTTTAAAAAATTTATTATTCAAATTTTATTCGAGAAAAATAAATTAGAATATTTTTTATTGAAATAATTCTTAAAATACTCTAGTACGTTGGTAATATTAGAAGAAATCTTTTTCATCTAAAGATTTTTTAGACATCACTTCTCGGAATACTTAAGAATCTCATCTTTGGAGGTTTGAATTTACTTTTCGTAAAAATTATATCATGCATGCAATGCAAAATATTACTATGTTGATGCACACATTTTATTCTCTTTTTTAGAAATTTTATTAATTATTTTATTTTATTTTTATTTTTTTGATTGAAATTTTGAAGAAAAAAGAATTTAATTATATTGAAAATTTTCTATAAATATTCCAATACACTGGTAATATTTTACAAAAAATCTTCTCACCTAGGGATTTCTTAAAACATCTCTACTTAGAATACTTTTAGAATCCCATTATTGGATAAAATTTTTTTTCTTCTCATTTTTATTACTTATTTTTAATTTATTAATCAATATTTATTTATTACTTAAAAAAAAAGAAAATTTTTATTGTTTTGAAAATTCTTTTATAAATACTCCAATACACTAATAATATTTTAAAAAATTTTTCTCACCTAGAGATTTCGTAGGCGTCACTACTCGGAATACCTTTGAATCTCATCGTCGGATAAAAATTTCCTTTTCCTATATTTTTTATTAGTTTAGTATTATTATTAAATTTATTTTTATTTTATTTTGTTTTTAAAGTTTATTTTTTAAAAAAAAATTTAACAAAATTATAAAATTTTTAATTACAATTTCATCATTTAATCTAACAAATATGAGTATTTTAATATGCATAAATTTTAATAAAATAATATATAAAAATTTTAAAAAAGTCAAAAAAAAATTTTTTTACCTGAATTAGACCGGTCAACGGTCCGATCAACGCGCAGTTCAATCCGACGGTTTGGGTGTAGTTCGATGGTTTGGCTCGATCTGGACGTGATTTGGTTGGTTTAGTTTCAGTCTGGGTCAGGTTCAGCAGTTAGGTTTCGGTTCAGTTGGATCGGTCAGAGGCTGATGAATGAAGTGGGTCACAGGTTGACGCCCGGATCCTGGGTGCTTAAAAAACGACGTCGTTTTAGGCGTTTATTGAAACAACATCGTTTTAGCTATTGACAGCTTATATAAAAGTTAAATTTTTTTTTCATTCATTTTCTTCCCTCTAAAAAAAATCATTTCTTTTTTTTTTTCTTCAGCCAAATGTATGTGCCGACCGATCGCCGTCACCGCCGTTGTCACCACAGTCGTTGGTGATCGAAAAAAAATCAAAATCACCTAAAATGTTCTACTCAACACCTTAAACACAGATCCAGCCTTCTTTTCGTCAAAAAAAGTCCTAAATTCCCCAGATTTGATCTTGAAGTTTCGGTTAAACTCTTTTTTTTCTCTTTTTTTTTCTTGAAACTGACTTTTTTTTTTACACAGGAAGCTCTCGACGTTGGGTTCCCCGTTTCAAGGGACTGAGTTTTTTTGTATTTTTTGTATATTTTTTTTGGCAGAAAGATCATTTTTTTGCAGGGTTTTCTTCTTCCTTCCTTTCTCTTTTCGGTTAGGCCAAGAGCTTTATTTATAGAGCTCCAGCCATGCGTGGCATAGGGCTCGGCATGGGGTACAAGCATGAGCCCCATGCTTTTTTTATTATTTTTTGTTTGATCTGATAGTGAGGGTAGTAAATAGAGTATGGGTAGTAGGGTAAACGGGCAGTGTATGGGTGATTAGAGGGGTGGGGTAAGGTGGTAGGTTATGGTGGCAGTGGTGACGGGGATTATAAGGTATTTTTTCTGTTCTTCTTTTTTTTTTGGTATTTTGTATTTTATATTTTGTAGTTTTTTGTATGTCATATTTTGTATTTTTTTGTATTTCATATTTAATAATATTTTTTTTGCCGGACAAGTTTGATGTCCACAATTGTTATTATTGCATGATAATTAGTATATTTGCATGACATTCTTGCATGAATATTTTAGCAGATTAATGCATGATATTATTACATGATATTTGGTATGATTTATAGTATTATATTTGTATGATAATTTTTGTATGGTATGATTTAATATTTATTACATGATTGCTTGATATTTTGATATAAATTTTGCATCACCATGTTATGATTTTGATTTGCATGATAAAACTATATTTGATAAGGCTTAGATAAGATAACATATAATTAACTTTGTACCAATTTTGGTCGTAAAGAGGTGCTAATACCTTTCTTACATGTAATTAAGTTCCGAACCTTAATTCTGTTGATGTAGACCAGAACCTATTCTTTTTAGAGACTCTTAGCTTAAGCTTAGGATAACCTTAAAAATGATAGACTCATATAGGTGACTAATCACACCTAACTAAAAAAAATTGGTGGTGACATGATTTTTGTGTCCAATGGGTAAGTTCTTCCAACCTGGACGTTATGACAGTTTGGTGACTTCACTGTGGATATTAGAGAGTCAAACCATTAGTTAGTTATATGTTAGCTTAAGCCTTACTTTAGTAGTTTTTATTATATAATTATTTATGTAGACTAACCTATTTATTTGTGATTTCTTATTTGTTTGTTTTGTATATATTATTTTTTATTTACACTTATTTATTTGATTACTTGGCATGTTCCTTTACACACACCACACTTGCATATATGCATAAGCTCTACACCTGAGTTTTATTTTTTATTAGGAAGGAGCAAGTACCTACACTCTCATGAGGTGATAACCTTTGTGTGAGCTAGTAAAAACTCTTACTCAAATTGAACTCTTTCTGTTTGAGTCTATAATGGTGGGCGAGGATTAGGGGTGCTCTACTAGTCTATAATGGACGATAATATAAGGAACAATTTGGGAGAGATTATCAAGCTTTTGAACCCAATATGTACATGAATCCTAAGAATCCAAACCTAGGCTAGCACCTTTCTTTCCTTTTGCTAGAAACCCCTAAATAAAACACATGATGGCACAATTACTATTCTTGTAAATTTATTCCTTGCATACTAACCTTTTATATTGTTCCTTGTATGTATTGTATGTATATGTTATATTATGTCAACTAACCTTTTTTCTTTATTTTATTTTGCATGCATGCATCATTAGATTTATATAAGGAGTAATTACCACAAAAACAATCTTAACAAAGAGAATCTTAATTATAGCTATGGTGAGCCTACCAAAATTCTCTATGAGCCTGAGAATGAAATATGAAGAAGCTCAGTTTAAAGGAGGTGATTACTTGCCAACCAATTATATAACTATTTTGCTTGCTAAATTTCATCTCAATCTTAAATGAAGTGAATCAGATTATGTCACCTCATTAATAAATAAAATTTTTAGAAATATTAATTTTTGTATATTTATTTTAAAAATATTTATTGATAGTATATAAAATTTATATATTGATAATGTATCAAACATAAACTCATAAAAGATTTATATATATAAAGTAATAAATAAGGGTGACGTTATAAGAAAAGGAAAGTTGATATAACTTTAAAATTTCGCACGAAAAAGAAAGACATTGAATTTGAATTATAGGAAATAGAATTTACCTAGGAAGCAAAAGAAAGTTTTGTTTTTGACCGAGCATTTATATATATTTCAATAAATGGTGTATGTCTCATCCTATATTCAAAGAGTTAGATTCAAATAGTCTTTTATCCAGCAATTTTTTTTTAATTTTAACTTTACTCAAATATTGTCTTGAATGCAAATATATCATTTCTTTCTTTTTCTATTTTGTATGAGAGAAAAGATTAAAACTCAACTCTTTAGGTTAGGAATACAAGACGTACCATGGAACCAAATATTTAAGTGAAACTATCATTTATGTTTTTATAACAAAAAAAATTAATTACCTTCGTATTGTTGCCCCTGTCCAATCTTTACATGTTGCATTATGAGCTCTATATTATTTAGCAACAATATGATAATTTATAATATAATTCTATCAGCATATTGTGCTCCATATACTTTGATCGATTCAAATTCAAAGAAATACTTCTATTCTTTTGACATGGACACTATAAAAAGAAAAATAGATGCTAGATGCTATATATGTTACACCATGAGAGCATATATAGGATGGGTGAATGAATAAGCTCTCGATGACAAATTCCAGGTGCAATTGCCAGTAAGAAAAAAGGTACGAGACCCTAGCTCAATCATTACTTTTTAATTTTCAAGCGAAATATGACTTTTTAGAACTGAAAAAACAAAAAGAGGAGCCACCTGAATCATATGTTTGAACAGGAAATATTGAAACTGACATCTTTGCACAAATCCTTTTGTTAAAAAAAAATATCTTTTAGAGAATTTTACATTGGCAAACAGGCGTTGGTGCAACTAGACATATTTTATTATCTTATTACTTCATCATTGCTACTTACTACTTGGAATAATAAGGCCACGTATCTATCCTAGCTTGCTTTTTTATGTCGTGCTAATTGCGGGTAATTGATTAATTAATAGAATTATTTGCTGTGGTTCCTGCAATAGGAATTAGCTTTTAACCGGTAGCTTCAATCACATATTTGAATGTTTCTTTAACGTCAGGAGCCTTCTTCCCATGTGATCTGCTACTCCTTTCCATCCAAATATAGTAAATGGTAGCACACAATGCAATCTTCAATATTGTGACCCTGAGAGATTTACCTTTCTGAAGCTTGATCCTGGTAGCTCTCCTTTATATTTGAAAGTTGCAATGCTTTATTCCACAATCGCCTTGAGTAGCAACAATAAAAAAATATATATTCTATCCTCATTGGCTTGGTGTAATGCTTTAAAATTTCGTGAGATATTATTATGATAATTTATTATGGTATATATATAGGGATTTAGATTTAAATTTAAATTTGTGATTTTTTTGTATAATAAAATCATAACATTTTATGGTCAAAATGATTAATATTTTACAAGTCAAGTATGAATTTTTTATACCAATTGTGGACATCATAACAAAATTTTAAAATATCTTGATATAAAATTGGGTGTCATCATAATGATTTTGGAGTTCGTTAGACGAATTAAAAAAAAAAAAAAGTTGTTATTAAAATTTTTTTAATTATAAGTGATTAGTTACCTATGAAAACTTATTATTTTAATAAAATATTAAAATTAATTAATATTTATTAAAAAGATAATTTTTAGATCTGTGAAAAATAGTTTGGATTCGAGAGTGTAATTAAGTGTAGATAAATATTAGCATTCTGACAGTACCCATTTTAAAATGGTACAAATTAATTATGTATTATCCTTTAATCTTAATAAAAGTAATCTTAATTTTGATATTTAAAATTAATTTCTTTGATTCCCTTTATTTATCACTATTTTGATTTGTTTAATTTCTAAAAAAAATTCTCTTTTTTATTTTTTCTTTAAATAAAAATATTATTTCATTTTTATAAAGAAAAATTGAAATCTTCTTATTGGAAAATTCTAAAAATATTTCAATACATTGATAATATTAGAAGAAATTTTCTCACCTAGAAAATTTTCATGAATTACTACTTGGATTTATCTTATTACGAAGGTTCAGATCTATTTTTTTAAGATTGAGTGATACACATGCTTTGTAAATAATATTCATGTATTATTACATGTAACTTTATTCTTAAAAAAACTCTTTTATTTTCTTTTATTTTTTTCTTTTTCAAAAAATAAAAACTTTTGTATATTAAATATCTTCCTAAATACTATAATACTTTGATAACATTTTAGAAAAATATTCTCACTTAAATATTTTTAAAGAATCACTATTTAGATTTCTTTAATATCCCATCATCGAAAAAGATCTCCATTTTTATCTTTTAGATTATTTTACTTTTTAAAATATATATTTATTTTTAAAATTTAAACGTACAAAAAAATAAATAACTTATCAAAAATTAAAAAATTACCCAAAAAATAACTTTTCAAAGCTGGTAAATGGTTCACATATCCAACTAGCAGTTTGGTCAATCGATTCAATGCAATGGTAGTTTTTCCTAGTTCAACTGGCGATTTGGAGCAATTCTTTTTTGTTTTCTCAGTGATTCGACAGTTAATCCCTATTTCAAGAGTAGTTTGGTCAATTTAGCAAACAGTTTGACTAGACTGATTCAAGGCTTATTAACAAAAGTTGAGCACTGGGTCGAGCACGTGAACCTCAAGTCGGGTCTGGGTTTATATGTAACTTAGGCAAGTTTTTTTGTTTTAGCTATAAAAGAACAAACTTTTTTTAGCTCATTTTCAACTTTTCCTTAAAAGAATCCAAATTTTTTTTAAAAAATCTAACAATAGCCGGCCATCTCAAACCAACAATAGTCGACCACCTCAAACCCCAAGCTTGAGAATAGGGAAAAAGTTACAAGTATTGGTATTTCAGTTTTAAATTTATTGGATGTCACCTATATATTATTGGGGACTACATAAACCATTGACTTAATTTTGAGTTCATAATGATTTTCTTAATGTGAATGGCAAACATTGTAATTTACTCTTTTTTTTTATATATAAAAAAGATCACAGGTTAAGAATAAAGGAAAAAGGTGGAAACGCTAGAAGTTAAACTCCAAATTTACTAGATGTTGACTCTTAATAATGATGGTATAAATCAACTGAATTAAACTTTAAATTTAGTTTGTAATTTACTTTAAATTTACTTTAGGCCAATTGATCTTTAGATCAGATAACATGTCATTGGAGCTTGTATTTGAAGGCTATAAATTCAAAAGAGTTTATGTGCCCAATGTTTTTTTCAACAAGTAAATATAAGGTAAGGGTTCAAAACTAGATTACATTTATATATATATATATATACACATTTTATATATGCTAAATGTAAATACGAATGGGGGGCATTTAGTTTGGAGGAAAGTTAAATTACTAATCACAGTCTTACTTTTCATGATTTGATTCTTTAGTTTGGTTCATTTAATCTAATTCCTAAGGTTTTTTAATATGCCTAACAATGTCAAAAAAGGAGGGTGATAGCTATAAATTAGAAACCTACCTTTCCTTGAGATTTTTTAAGATTATTGATGAAATGTAAAATTTATTCCACTATTACCCTCAATAATAGTTTTTTACGATCTATTTTACCCTTAAAAATTAATGTAATTGCATAATAAATCGAGATCCATTTCAACATACAAAGCTGTATTCCTAACCATATGATTGGACACTTAGCAATGATCATGTGCAATTGAATTTTTATAAAGTTAAATATTTATTTTCAACTGATGACGTTTTAGAAAAACAATGTTTCATAATTATAAACGTAGTTAATCTTGTATAAAATAAAATAAAATAAAATAAAAAATTTCATTTACACAATGTTGTTATATTAAAAATGTAGTCATATTATGTACTATATTATGGAAAAAATTAATTAAAATAAAAATGTTTTAAAAAGAAAAACATAGTAGATTGTTGAAAAATTTTAATTTTGAATTTTTTATAGTTTCAAAAGCACTACAATTTTAATATATGAAACATAGTTGATTGTAAAAAATAATAACAAAAAAATTTTGATATTTTCAATATCAACAATGTTTCTTAGTATAAAAATGTAGTAATTGATAAAACATAGTAATTAAGGGATGGAAAATGATTTAGGGAGAAAGTGACCTTTACTTTATATTTAAAATTTAAGAATCTATAGAATTTAAGAACGTTTTTAAGATAAAAACATAGTTTTTGTTAAAAATATAAAAAAATGTTTTTCAAAATTTAATAAAGAATACATTTCTATGTGTTTTTTTATTGAAAACATAAACAAATGTTTTCCAAAATTAAACAAAAACAACGTTTTTAACATAAAAAATATAGTTTTTTATGAAAAGACTACATTTCTAAGATAAAAATGTAGTTTTTGTTGAAAACATGAAAAAATATTTTTTAGAATTCAACAAAGATGAGATTTCTAAGATAAAAATGTAGTTTTTGTTAAAACATGAAAAAAAATAATTTTTAGAATTCAAGAAAAATAGTGTTTCTAAGATAAAAAAACATAGTTTTTATTGAAAATATAATATTTCTAAGATAAAAATGCAATCTTTGTTAAAAAACATGAAAAAAAATATTTTTCAGAATTTAAAGAAGATGTTTCTAAGATAAAAACGTAATTTTTGTTGAAAATACAAAAAATATATTTTTCAAAATTCAATGAAGATAACGTTTATAAGATAAAAACGTAATTTTTGTCAAAAAGACAACTTTTTAATAGAGAAAAACTCAGTCTATGTTAAAAATATAAAAAAATAAAAAGTAAAATATCTTTGCTTAATATTATTACATATGAAATCTAAAATATATTTACCTAATATTATTATATATAAAATTTGTTTTGAGGGCTTCCTCCAAAAAATCCTCGATAGGGGGGTTTACCATCCCTTTTCAACTCTCACGTCAACCTTACCATAAAGGTCAATTCGTATATTTTCTCTACATAAGGCCAATCATTGTTAGGATAGTAGTTAAAATTGTATAATTATATTTGTTGAAAATATAAAAAAATATTTTTCAAAATTATTTAGTTTTAATGAAGACAACATATTATTAACGTGTCACATGTTATTCACATATTAGTATTATTAATATTATGTGTTATTATAGATAATAAAATAAAAAAACTTTAAGTGATTTTACATTTTTGTGAATCATATACAAAAATTTTACATTCCCTAAGTTAATAAGAACTCAGAATCATACATTCCTTTTTAATATCACTTTTTTTCTCGAAATCCAAGAATCCATAAACCAATTGCTCCAAAAAAATAAATTCTAAATATAGAGTAAACCTTGTATTGTTACATGGTAGACAACTGTTGGCTAAGAAATATAAAGTTGTGAAATGTAGAATACTGACTGCGGAAGAGAGCTTACTCAGACAGCACAAATTGTTGGGATTTTGTTTTAAGCATAAACAAATTCCACAATGAGATCAACATAAAATAAATCACATGCAAGAAGCAATATTTAACGTAGTTTGGCCTAATTACTTATAACCACGAATGAGAGAAAATTCACTATAAACGTCGAGATTACAAAGAGTACAAAATATTATAAATAAACATTAATCTCAAGTCTCTGAAACAATCTTAGTTTCCATGCATATCTACCCTATGGAATATTCTTTATTCCATACTATTGGGATTTTTTTTAAAACAAAAATAATGAAGTGAACACACTAATAAAACTTTAGCTCAATCAAATAACGAATTAATCTCGATCAAACTACTTAATCGAAACTACACAAAATCTCTTTTTTTGTCATATCATTCTTGTTTTTTTTTCAGCCATGTAAGGTTTAAAACCCTATGTAGACACCCTGAAGATAAATAAAAGGATAAAATAAATTTTAAAAAAATAGAAAAGATAAAATAAGTGATAAATTTTGGTGATTAAATGTTTAAAATTCAATTGCATTTTGAAATTAAAATCCAGATTGAAGCTCAGTTTAAATGGAGATCCTATCTCCAACATCATTATTTAATCCATTGGCAGACTACTTTGGGGGGTAGGCACTACTGGCCCAATTACAAAAGAGCAAGCTAGTTCATTTATGTTAGTCATTTCGAGATTTATCAATTTATATGTTGCTGAGCAAATTTGATTGGTGCTTGATAAGTTTACATATGTTTGTAAGAGGTTCAAAGACCAAGTGCTGTTGCTTAAGGAGCCCTTGCGTGCGATAGTTCCATTGCTGACCGCTATTCGGAAGCTTCAGTCATCTACTGAACATTTGACTACTTTACATCCTGAGTTTCTTTTGCTCTGTTTGCTGCAAAGTGCTATAAAACTGGTTTTTCCATTCTAGAGGAAGATATTTTTGTGGTTAATTAGTTGAGAGAGTAATTACGTAGAAAGATTGGGCAAGTGATCAAGTCACCATAATTCTTGATCACTGTCTTCACCAATTCACCCCTGCTAACACCCATAGTTATCAGCCATCACCACCAACACCCATAATACCGACCCTAAAACCAAGTCCCAAACAGAATCCAAAATCAGTCTAATTTTAGCCCCAGATACAAGTTTTGGACACCTAATTTTTTGCCTAGCGACAAAAACCTCCACTTGAGATCACTAGCAAACACTCGAAAGTTAACACCATTGCCAAATTGAAAACCACTTTTCATGTGACACTGTCACCGTCGATCGATCTAAGGCCACCACCCATTTGGTTGGGCTCTACCAGTAATCCACCAAATACCTTGCAAGAATTCAGAACACACATCAGGAACGTAGAAAACTCAAGGGAACACAAAATTAAAAGCTGGGCAAAATCACTTCGCTACTTGCAAATCAGCCATAACAGAACCCAGACAGCGCACGACACACCCAACCATGGTCCTAAATTCAACCTCAACTAATAAATCAGGGAATTCACTAACCTGACAGTAATTGCCCCACAACCTAGAAACCCAAAAGAAACTGAGCTTCATCGCTTATTTTTCGCCAACAGGTCATTCACCTTCGACAAGGAATACTAACAAGACAAAGAAAACAACAAAGCAAGGTCAGAAACAAAGAGGAAAATTTTTGGGGTTTCGTTTGCATTTTATCCTAAAAGTTTTGTGTCTCCAAATCAGGTGAGGAAAAATCCAAAAATAAAAGGGAGAATATAACTTAGGGGTGGTGGTGACCGGCGTAACAAGGACATTGAGTTCAGATCCACCACCTTCCTAGGCAATTCAGGTGAAGCAACCAGGTTTTCTGAAAAATCTATACCAAGATCCGAGATGACGAGACTGAGAAGAATCTCACGACAAGTTTCAAAGCAAACCAGTGATTGAACGTTCGTCCATAAGTGGTCGATGACGATCAGAGACGACGGCAATTGTGGCATTTTGCCGAAATCTTGTGGAGTTTCTAACCAATGTCCGTGCTTTCTTAGAGAAAAAGGCAGAGCAAAAAACGTAGAGAGAGAAGAAAAACTTGTAAAATTAAGGGGAAAGCTTAAAGAAGGCCTTTATAGCTTTGATAAAACGGTGCCATTTTAGCTAAAGAAAGTGGGTTCCCTTTGACTCGTTTTAAGGATCTACGCGTCAAAAACTGGGTGATTCTACCCAATCGCTTGAATCGATCCTTATCCCAGTCTAATTCTATGCCATTTGAGCTATAAGCCGAGCCGTGGCAAGTTTTAAGAGTCGAGCCATGAATTGCTTTGAGGTATTCTTTTTCTAATTTTGTTAGTTTACTCATTATTTATCAATTATTTTTTATGAATGAATAAAAAATAAATAAATAAAAAAAATATTTTAAAAAAGATATTAAAAAAATAAAAATATCAATTTTTCTTAAAAATAAAAATTTTAAAAAGGGTATTTTTGAGGAAAAGTTAAAAGTATAAATTTTTTGTATCAATTTTCCTTGAAAATAAATATTTCAAAAAGATATTTTTGAGGAAAAGTTGAAAGTATCAATTTTCCTTAGAAATAAAAACTTCAAAAAAATATTTTTGAGAAAAGTTGAATATCAATTTCCCTTAGAAATAAAATTTTCAAAAAAATATATTTGAAGAAAAGTTGAAAGTATCAATTTTCCTTGATAATCCAATTTCAGAACAACGTTTTTTTAGGAAAAATTGAAATTATCAATTTTTCTTATATAAAAGCATGAGCTTTTTTATAAAACAACATAATAAAAAAGATATCTCTATCAAAAGTTAAAGCATTATTCCTTTTTCTTTTCCTTTTTTATTTTTTTAAATGTCAAATAATATGACGACAGAGCCTCTGTAAAGAAAATAATAGTTTTTTTACACTCTTAAGATGATGGTAATTTTTTTAATTTTTATCAAAAGTATTGAGTCAATTAAGAATAATTTTTAATAATTAATTATTTGATAAAGTTTTAAGGCTTAATGGATAATACAAAATCGAGCTGGTATCATTATTTGATGGGCGCTGTGGGAGTGCTATAACTTTTCTCACACATAACCGTACTCTTGGACCTAGTTTTGATTTCGTAAACATTGAATCTACCTTTTAAAGATACTTAAGTCAAACTTAGGATTTTTTTTTTAAATAGACAGATTCAGTTAGATGGCCAATCGTACCTAAATAAAAAAGATTAGTGATGACTCTTCAAGTCAATGTCTAGCGATAAATATACTAATCTAGACGTTATGACACCCTATAACTAAGCATGAAAGGATTAAGGAATCCTTGATGAATGGGCTTTAGTTTAGGCCACCTCTCCATAAAGGAAACCAAGCCCAACACAAATGTCCATAAAAGGGCAGAAGACACTGCAAGCTATGATATAATACATCACTTCCATTTAATAGCTGATAACTAATTCTAGACTATATCGAGAAAAAATTGTGAGAAATGTCGTCTCTAATTGGTAAGGTTGAGACCGATGTAGAGCTTAAAGCTTCTGCCGAGAAGTTTCATGATATGTTCTGCAACAGACCTCACCGTATATCCAATGCTAGCTCCGATAAGGTACAAGCATGTTCTTTACATGAGGGTGACTGGGGGAAGGAGGGTTCCATCATCTGCTGGAATTACGTTCATGGTAAGATTCGAATTTCCTTTTTTTTATTTTTTCATTTTTTCCTTTAAAAATTGAGGGAAAGATGATTAATTTTCTAGTTGAATTAAGAGTAAAGTTTTGTTCCATATATATATGAACATAAATAATTACAGATGGGAGGCTAAAGTTTTAAAAGAGATAGTTGAATCGGTTGATCCAAAGAACAACTCACTCTGTCTCAGAGCGATTGAAGGAGACCTTTTAAAGGAGTACAAGAACTTCCTAATCAAACTTCAAGTTTCCCCAAAGAGCAACGGTCAGGGCAGTATAGCACACTGGACTATGGAGTACGAAAAGCTGCACGAGGGTATTGCACATCTAGAGACTCTTCTGGAGCTCGCAGTCCAAGTCTCCAAAGATGTCGATTCCCACCTCATCCAAGGAAACTAAATAACTAAGCCAGGATCCATGATCAAGATTGAAATCTGCGTTTGATATGTGTAAGAATAAATAAACAGTGTGAGATATATATCATCTGTTGATGTCTTGAGCTTTTAAGTGTGTGGAATGCCTAATCTCTCTCTGTATATTTTCTTATCTTTGGTGTATCAAGTGAATATGTATGTTGTGCTTCTATTTTTGTGATCATATATATGTGTGATCATATATATGTTCACAAACATACCTTCTATTTATATATAATATTCCACATCAGATTCAATATTCCTCTACCCTTTGCCTTATTGCAGGTTTGTTCACTTCAAGCAAAGAAAAAAAAGTTTCATTTTTTTCCTCAAATCCCAATCACTTTTAACATACTTTAATTCTAATCTTTTTTAAAGTATATCTAGTTAAAATTTTACAAATCTCAAATTTTATCTTAAAGATTTTTTTTTATTTGGAAATAGGTCTGGAGTGTCCTTAATTAAATTTTAATAAGCGTGTTCTTTTTATTCAAAAATAATTTTAAGAGTACACTTTCCAAATCAATTTAATGTATTCAAAATTTTAAGTTAAGAATATTTTTGACATAAATCGAATCTTAATTGATATATAAATAAGAGTTTATATTTGATACACTGTCAGTGTATAGATTCTATATATTATTAGTAAATCAGATGACATCATCTCATTAATGAGCAAATATCAACTCTTAAAATAAATATACAAAAATTAATATTTCTAAAATACTTACTCATTAATGCAACAGTATTATCTGATTTATTTCATTAATGAAATGATATCATCCTATTCATTAATTGTGTATAAAATTTATATACAGATAGTGCATCAAATATAAATTCAAATCCTCTATATATATATATATATATACATATATGTAATATTTTTATAAAATAATATTTTAAGATTTTAATGCCAAAATATAAAATATGAAAAATAAATTTGAAATATAGAAAAAGTATAATATAAATTCCATTCAAAACAAGATATAATTTTGTGGTGTTCTGAAAACAAATAATGGCCGAAGAAATTAGGATGAAAGAAATATTACATTAACTTCTCAACTTTTTGAAGAATTAATCGCGGTATATTGATATTATAAAAAAATTAAAATTTCTTTACAAAATAGATGAACGAATATATTTTTCCAAAATCTATACGGTCTCATAGGGTTCTTTTCTTCTTTGGATGTATATGCTCTGAAATAATTATTATCGGGTCATCACTATTATTTTTTTATAAAAAGAATTAATTGTGTTTGACATATGGTAAATTCGCCTAACTCATTTTTTTTTAATACATATGATGGGTATAACCCTTAAAAAAAGGAAAAAAAAAATTTAATTCGAAACCAATAAACTTTAAAATTATTTTGTACACTTAAAATATACCCAATAAACTTTATAACCTTCCATTCAAAAGCCATTTGAGCCAGCCCAAATTTATACTTAAGCCTTAATCATGAAAACTCATTTTGGAGTGATGCGTTGACATTTTTGTTGGGATTTTTTTAACAAATTTATCTAAATTGAAAACAAAGAATTGATAAAAAAATAAAAAAGTGAAAAAAAAAAAGGTGTCATGTTGATATTTTAACGGAAGATCAAACAAAAGTAAAAATGAGTAAAATTTATATAATTGAAAGATGAATGGATGGATGGATTAAATCTTAATTATGTATAAATATAGAATTTTTATTAAATTAAGATATTAAATAATAACTTTATTAATATAATAATATATAAATATAAAATAATTAATTAAAAATATAATTATATATATACCCAGGGCAACACGAAAGTCATTAAATCACATCGAGCTCGATCCCGATTTTTAAAACAAACAAACTTGATTTGATCTCAAATTTTAAAAAAATAGACATATATTAGATTAAATCGAATAAAAATTCTTGAAATATGGGTTTTTGTCATACCTACATCCATTATTATTTTTTTCATACAAAACTTATTTAATTTAAATTTTTTTAAAAAAAAACCAAGAAAATGACAGAAAAAAAAAGAAAACTAAATAGAGATCGCCCTTGGATTCATTAAATTAAGGTCTAAAATAACAATTCTGTTAATACAATACATATTTATAAATTATAAACATAAAATTAAATGAATAATAAAACATATATTTATATATATTAGGACGAGTTGAAATACTCTAAACTTTTATTTAACTTATAGACACCTTATTTTGTCTGAAAATTTTTTGAAATTCATTGAGTTTCAATTTTTAATTTTGATTGTGTATTTGGGCCTTAATTGAAAAAGTGAATTTTAGGCCCAAAGATTAAGTCCTAAATTTTCTTTGTATTTTAATTTTTTAGTTTAATTTTTGGTTTAATTTTTAGTTTTTTATTGAAAAGAGTCAAAGTTAATTGGTATAAACAATAAAAAAATAAAAATAAAAAGAAAAATGTGGGATTTTGCATGAAAAATCTTGGATTTGATTCAACTCTTAGATTCTATCTCAGATTTTAATTTTAATGGTTGAATAATTTTGGAAAGACTTTGAGCTCAATCTATTGAAAAATAAAAGATTACACAAAGAATAAAATTTAGAGAGAAATCCTAGATTTGGTTGAATTAATTCTTTCAAATTGAAAAGGATTCAACCTCTATATAAGCACCTTGAATCTAAGATCAAAAGAGGAAGCTTGAGAGCAATTCACTTTAAGATAAATAGGAGGTCATTTAAAAGAGAAAAAATTTGGGCAAAATAAAATTTTGAATTAACAAGGAAGAAACAATCAAGCAAAAAAAAAATTGCACGAACATCCGGTTGAAGTTTTTGGAAGGAAAGCTTAGATTTATGGTAGAAACATCAATTTGTGAAAAGTGAAAGATTGTTGGAACTCATGATCCATTGAGGTAATATTTACTTCCTTTTATTTTTGTGATTTTTGCATAACTTTTATAATATTTAATTGCCTATTTTTGTTTTTATATTTATTACACGATATTTATTTTTTTCATGAATTTGCATGACTAATATTATATTTGCATGATTATTTATATATTATTATTTGTATGATTATATATTTAATTACATATTTCGCATGGTTTATATATTATTATTTACATGATTGCATGATTTATATATTATTATTTGCATGATTATATATTTAATTGCATGTTTATTTGCACAGTTTATATATTACTATTTGCATGATTATATATTTAATTGCATATTTATTTGTAAGGTTTATATATTTATTTGCATGATTTATAAATTTAATTGCATGTTTATTTGCATGATTTACATTGTTAATTGCATGATTATATATTTATTTGCATGATTATTAATTATTTATTTGTGTGATTGTATGATTATTAATATCTATTTTCATAGTTATTTATTCATTCATTAGTATTATTGCATGATTTTATATTTATTGCATGATATGATATTTTATTAATGTTGAATGATATCTAATTGCATGTTTTTATATTTATTTTGTGCATAATTGCATGATTATACATCATTACTAATATATTTATGTGATTATATCTAATTTCATGATTATATACTTGCATGAATGGTTATTAATATATTTGCATGGTATTTTATATTATTGTATGATAATATATTTGTATGATATTATATATTTATATGATTGTTATTATTGCATGATAATTAGTATATTTGCATGACATTCTTGCATGAATATTTTAGCAGATCAAGGTATGATATTATTACATAATATTTGGTATGATTTATAGTATTATATTTGTATGATAATTTTTGCATGGTATGATTTAATATTTATTGCATGATTGCTTGATATTTTGATAAAAATTTTGCATCACCATGTTATGATTTTGATTTGCATGATAAAACTATCTTTGATAAGGCTTAGATAAGATAACACATAATTAACTTCGTATCAATTTTGGTCGTAAATGGGTGCTAATACCTTCCTTACATGTAATTAACTCTCGAACCTTAGTTCTGTTGATGTAAACCAGAACCTATTCTTTTTAGGGCCTCTTAGCTTAAGCTTAGGATAACCTTAAAAAGGATAGACTCATATAGGTGACTAATCACACCTAACTAAAAAAGATTAGTGGTGACTTCATGATTTTTGTGTCTAATTGGTAAGTTCTTCCAACTTGGATGTTATGACAGTTTGGTGACTTCACTGTGGATATTAAAGAGTCAAATTATTAGTTAGTTATATGTTATCTTCAGCCTTACTTTAATAGTTTTTATTATGTAATTATTTATGTAGACTAACCTATTTATTTGTGACTTCTTATTTGTTTGTTTTGTAGATATTATTTTTTATTTACACTTATTTATTTGATTACTTGGCATGTTCCTTTACATACACCACACTTGCATTTATGCATAAGCTCTACACCTGGTTTTTATCTTTTATTACGAGGGAGCAAGTACCTACACTCTCATGAGATGATAACTTTTGTGTGAGCTAGTAAAAATTTTCACTCAAATTGAACTGTTTCTGTTTGAGTCTATAATGGTGGGCAAGGATTAGGAGTGCCCTACTAGTCTATAATGGATGATGATATAGGAAACAATTTGGGAGCCTTTACATTATCAAGCTTTTGAACCCAATATGTACATGAATCCTAAGAATCCAATCCTAGGCTAGTGCCTTGGTTTCCTTTTGCCAGAAAATCATAAATAAGACACATGATGGCACAATTACTATTCTTGTAAATTTATTCCTTGCATACTAACCTTTTATATTGTTCCTTGTATGTATTGTATGTATATATTATATTATGTCAACTAACATTTTTTCTCTATTTTATTTTCATGCATGCATCATTAGATTTACATAAGGAGTGATTACCACAAAAATAATCTTAACAAAGAGAATCTTAATTACATCTATGGTGAGCCTATCAAAATTCTCTATGAGCCTAAGAATGAAGTATGAAGAAGCTCAGTTTAAAGGAGGTGATTGTTTGCTAGCCAATTATATAATTATTTTGCTTGCTAAATTTCATCTCAATCTCCAATGAAGTGAATAAAATAATGTCACCTCATTAATGAATAAAGTTTTTAGAAATATTAATTTTTGTATATTTATTTTAAAAAATATTTACTGATAGTATATAAAATTTATATATTGATAATGTATTAAATATAAACTTATAAAAGATTTATATATATAAAGTAATAAATAAGGGTGACGTTATAAAAAAAGGAAAGTTGATATAACTTTAAAATTTCACACGAAAAAGAAAGACATTGAATTTGAATTATAGGAAATAGAATTTACCTAGGAAGCAAAAGAAAGTTTTGTTTTTGACTTAGCATTTATATATATGTTTCAATAAATGGTGTATGTCTCATCCTATATTCAAAGAGTTAGATTCTAATAGTCTTTTATCCAGAAATTTTTTTTTTTAATTTTAACTTTTCTCAAATATTGTCTTGAATGCAAATATATCATTTCTTTCTTTTTCTATTTTGTATGAGAGAAAAGATTAAAACTCAACTCTTTAGGTTAGGAATACAAGACGTACCATGGAACCAAATATTTAAGTGCAACTATCATTTATGTTTTTATAACAAAAAAAATTAATTTCCTTCGTATTGTTGCCCCTGTCCAATCTTTACATGTTGCATTATGAGCTCTATATTATTTAGCAACAATATGATAATTTATAATATAATTCTATCAGCATATTGTGCTCCATATACTTTGATCGATTCAAATTCAAAGAAATACTTCTATTCTTTTGACATGGACACTATAAAAAGAAAAATAGATGCTAGATGCTATATATGTTACACCATGAGAGCATATATAGGATGGGTGAATGAATAAGCTCTCGATGACAAATTCCAGGTGCAATTGCCAGTAAGAAAAAGGTACGAGACCCTAGCTCAATCATTACTTTTTAATTTTCAAGCGAAATATGACTTTTTAGAACTGAAAAAACAAAAAGAGGAGCCACCTGAATCATGAGTTTGAACAGGAAATATTGAAACTGACATCTTTGCACAAATCCTTTTGTTAAAAAAAAATATCTTTTAGAGAATTTTACATTGACAAACAGGCTTTGGTGCAACTAGACATATTTTATTATCTTATTACTTCATCATGGCTACTTACTACTTGGAATAATAAGGCCACGTATCTATCCTAGCTTGCTTTTTTATGTCGTGCTAATTGCGGGTAATTGATTAATTAATAGAATTATTTGCTGTGGTTCCTGCAATAGGAATTAGCTTTTAACCGGTAGCTTCAATCACATATTTGAATGTTTCTTTAACGTCAGAAGCCTTCTTCCCATGTGATCTGCTACTCCTTTCCATCCAAATATAGTAAATGGTAGCACACAATGCAATCTTCAATATTGTGACCCTGAGAGATTTACCTTTCTGAAGCTTGATCCTGGTAGCTCTCCTTTATATTTGAAAGTTGCAATGCTTTATTCCACAATCGCCTTGAGTAGCAACAATAAAAAAATATATATTCTATCCTCGTTGGCTTGGTGTAATGCTTTAAAATTTCGTGAGATATTATTATGATAATTTATTATGGTATATATATAGGGATTTAGATTTAAATTTAAATTTGTGATTCTTTTGTATAATAAAATCATAACATTTTATGGTCAAAATGATTAATATTTTACAAGTCAAGTATGAATTTTTTATACCAATTGTGGACATCATAACAAATTTTTAAAATATCTTGATATAAAATTGGGTGTCATCATAATGATTTTGGAGTTCGTTAGACGAATTAAAAAAAAAAAAGAAGTTGTTATTAAAATTTTTTTAATTATAAGTGATTAGTTACCTATGAAAACTTATTATTTTAATAAAATATTAAAATTAATTAATATTTATTAAAAAAATAATTTTTAGATCTGTGCAAAATAGTTTAGATTCGAGAGTGTAATTAAGTGTAGATAAATATTAGCATTCTGACAGTACCCATTTTAAAATGGTACAAATTAATTATGTATTATCCTTTAATCTTAATAAAAGTAATCTTAATTTTGATATTTAAAATTAATTTCTTTGATTCCCTTTATTTATCACTATTTTGATTTGTTTAATTTCTAAAAAAATTCTCTTTTTTATTTTTTTCTTTAAATAAAAATATTATTTCATTTTATAAAGAAAACTGAAATCTTCTTATTGAAAAATTCTAAAAATATTTCAATACATTGATAATATTAGAAGAAATTTTCTCACCTAGAAAATTTTCATGAATTACTACTTGGATTTATCTTATTACGAAGGTTCAGATCTATTTTTTTAAGATTGAGTGATACACATGCTTTGTAAATAATATTCATGTATTATTACATGTGACTTTATTCTTAAAAAAACTCTTTTATTTCTTTTAATTTTTTCTTTTTAAAAATAAAAATTTTGTATATTAAATATCTTCCTAAAATACTATAATACTTTGATAACATTTTAGAAAAATATTCTCACTTAAATATTTTTAAAGAATCACTATTTAGATTTCTTTAATATCCCATCATCGAAAAAGATCTCCATTTTTATCTTTTAGATTATTTTACTTTTTAAAAATATATATTTTATTTTAAAATTTAAACGTACAAAAAAAATAAATAACTTATCAAAAATTAAAAAATTACCCAAAAATAACTTTTCAAAGCTGGAAAATGGTTCACATATCCAACTAGCAGTTTGGTCAATCGATTCAATGCAATGGTAGTTTTTCCTAGTTCAACTGGCGATTTGGAGCAATTCTTTTTTGTTTTCTCAGTGATTCGACAATTAATCCCTATTTCAGGAGTAGTTTGGTCAATTTAGCAAACAGTTTGACTAGACTGATTCAAGGCTTATTAACAAAAGTTGAGCACTGGGTCGAGCACGTGAACCTCAAGTCGGGTCTGGGTTTATATGTAACTTAGGCAAGTTTTTTTCTTTTAGCTATAAAAGAACAAACTTTTTTTAGCTCATTTTCAACTTTTCCTTAAAAGAATCCAAATTTTTTTTAAAAAATCTAACAATAGCCGGCCATCTCAAACCAACAATAGTCGACCACCTCAAACCCCAAGCTTGAGAATAGGGAAAAAGTTACAAGTATTGGTATTTCAGTTTTAAATTTATTGGATGTCACCTATATATTATTGGGGACTACATAAACCATTGACTTAATTTTGAGTTCATAATGATTTTCTTAATGTGAATGGCAAACATTGTAATTTACTCTTTTTTTATATATAAAGAAGATCACAGGTTAAGAATAAAGGAAAAAGGTGGAAATGCTAGAAGTTAAACTCCAAATTTACTAGATGTTGACTCTTAATAATGATGGTATAAATCAACTGAATTAAACTTTAAATTTAGTTTGTAATTTACTTTAAATTTACTTTAGGCCAATGATCTTTAGATCAGATAACATGTCATTGGAGGCTTGTATTTGAAGGCTATAAATTCAAAAGAGTTTATGTGCCCAATGTTTTTTTTAACAAGTAAATATAAGGTAAGGGTTCAAAACTAGATTACATTTATTATATATATATATATATACACATTTTATATATGCTAAATGTAAATACGAATGGGGGGCATTTAGTTTGGAGGAAAGTTAAATTACTAATCACAGTCTTACTTTTCATGATTTGATTCTTTAGTTTGGTTCATTTAATCTAATTCCTAAGGTTTTTAATATGCCTAACAATGTCAAAAAAGGAGGGTGATAGCTATAAATTAGAAACCTACCTTTCCTTGAGATTTTTTAAGATTATTGATGAAATGTAAATTTATTCCACTATTACCCTCAATAATAGTTTTTTACGATCTATTTTACCCTTAAAAATTAATGTAATTGCATAATAAATCGAGATCCATTTCAACATACAAAGCTGTATTCCTAACCATATGATTGGACACTTAGCAATGATCATGTGCAATTGGAATTTTATAAAGTTAAATATTTATTTTCACTGATGACGTTTTTAAGAAAAACAATGTTCATAATTATAAACGTAGTTAACTCTTGTATAAATAAAATAAAATAAAATAAAAATTTCATTTACAACAATGTTGTTATATTAAAAATGTAGTCATATTAGTGTACTAATATTATGGAAAAATTAATTAAAAATAAAATGTTTTAAAAAAGAAAAACATAGTAAGAGTTGTGAAAAATTTTAATTTTGAGAATTTTATAGTTTCAGAAAGCACTACAGATTTTAATATGATGAAACATAGTTGATTGTAAAAAAATAAATAACAAAAAAATTTTGATATTCATTCAATATCAACAATGTTTCTTAGTATAAACGGTAGTAAAATTGATAAAACATAGTAATTAAGGGATGGAAAATGATTTAGGGAGAAAGTGATCTTTACTTTATATTTAAAATTTAAGAATCTATAGAATTTAAGAACGTTTTAAGATAAAACATAGTTTTTGTTAAAAATATAAAAAAATGTTTTTCAGAATTTAATAAAGAATACATTTCTATGTGTTTTTTTTTATTGAAAACATAAACAAATGTTTTCCAAAATTAAACAAAAACAACGTTTTTAACGTAAAAAATATAGTTTTTTATGAAAAGACTACATTTCTAAGATAAAAATGTAGTTTTTGTTGAAAACATGAAAAAAATATTTTTAGAATTCAACAAAAATGAGATTTCTAAGATAAAAATGTAGTTTTTGTTAAAAACATGAAAAAAAATAATTTTAGAATTCAAGAAAAATAGTGTTTCTAAGATAAAAAAACATAGTTTTTATTGAAAATATAATATTTCTAAGATAAAAATGCAATCTTTGTTAAAAAACATGAAAAAAAAAAATTTTTCAGAATTTAAAGAAGATGTTTCTAAGATAAAAACGTAATTTTTGTTGAAAATACGAAAAATATATTTTTCAAAATTCAATGAAGATAACGTTTATAAGATAAAAACGTAATTTTTGTTAAAAAGACAACTTTTAATAGAGAAAACTCAGTCTATGTTAAAAATATAAAAAAATAAAAAGTAAAATATCTTTGCTTAATATTATTACATATGAAATCTAAAATATATTTACCTAATATTATTATATAATAAATTTGTTTTGAGGGCTTCCCCAAAAAATCCTCGATAGGGGGGTTTACCATCCCTTTTCAACTCTCACGTCAACCTTACCATAAAGGTCAATTCGTATATTTTCTCTACATAAGGCCAATCATTGTTAGGATAGTAGTTAAAATTGTATAATTATATTTGTTGAAAATATAAAAAAATATTTTTCAAAATTATTTAGTTTTAATGAAGACAACATATTATTAACGTGTCACATGTTATTCACATATTAGTATTATTAATATTATGTGTTATTATAGATAATAAAATAAAAAACTTTAAGTGATTTTACATTTTTGTGAATCATATACAAAAATTTTACATTCCCTAAGTTAATAAGAACTCAGAATCATACATCCCCTTTAATATCACTTTTTTTTTTGAAATCCAAGAATCCATAAACCAATCGCTCCTAAAAAATAAATTCTAAATATAGAGTAAACCTTGTATTGTTACATGGTAGACAACTGTTGGCTAAGAAATATAAAGTTGTGAAATGTAGAATACTGACTACGGAAGAGAGCTTACTCAGACAGCACAAATTGTTGGGATTTTGTTTTAAGCATAAACAAATTCCACAATGAGATCAACATAAAATAAATCACATGCAAGAAGCAATATTTAACGTAGTTTGGCCTAATTACTTATAACCACGAATGAGAGAAAATTCATTATAAACGTCGAGATTACAAAGAGTACAAAATATTATAAATAAACATTAATCTCAAGTCTCTGAAACAATCTTAGTTTCCGTGCATATCTAACCTATGGAATATTTTCTATTCCATGCTATTGGGATTTTTTTTAAAACAGAAATAATGAAGTGAACACACTAATAAAACTTTAGCTCAATCAAATAACGAATTGATCTTGATCAAACTACTTAATCGAAACTACACAAAATCTCTTTTTTTGTCATATCATTCTTGTTTTTTTTCAGCCATGTAAGGTTTAAAACCCTATGTAGACACCCTGAAGATAAATAAAAGGATAAAATAAATTTTAAAAAAATAGAAAAGATAAAATAAGTGATAAATTTTGGTGATTAAATGTTTAAAATTCAATTGCATTTTGAAATTAAAATCCAGATTGAAGCTCAGTTTAAATGGAGATCCTATCTCCAACATCATTATTTAATCCATTGGCAGACTACTTTGGGGGGTAGGCACTACTGGCCCAATTACAAAAGAGCAAGCTAGTTCATTTATGTCAGTCATTTCGAGATTTATCAATTTATATGTTGCTGAGCAAATTTGATTGGTGCTTGATAAGTTTACATATGTTTGTAAGAGGTTCAAAGACCAAGTGCTGTTGCTTAAGGAGCCCTTGCGTGCGATAGTTCCATTGCTGACCGCTATTCGGAAGCTTCAGTCATCTACTGAACATTTGACTACTTTACATCCTGAGTTTCTTTTGCTCTGTTTGCTGCAAAGTGCTATAAAACTGGTTTTTCCATTCTAGAGGAAGATATTTTTGTGGTTAATTAGTTGAGAGAGTAATTACGTAGAAAGATTGGGCAAGTGATCAAGTCACCATAATTCTTGATCACTGTCTTCACCAATTCACCCCTGCTAACACCCATAGTTATCAGCCATCACCACCAACACCCATAATACCGACCCTAAAACCAATTCCCAAACAGAATCCAAAATCAGTCTAATTTTAGCCCCAGATACAAGTTTTGGACACCTAATTTTTTGCCTAGCGACAAAAACCTCCACTTGAGATCACTAGCAAACACTCGAAAGTTAACACCATTGCCAAATTGAAAACCACTTTTCATGTGACACTGTCACCGTCGATCGATCTAAGGCCACCACCCATTTGGTTGGGCTCTACCAGTAATCCACCAAATACCTTGCAAGAATTCAGAACACACATCAGGAACGTAGAAAACTCAAGGGAACACAAAATTAAAAGCTGGGCAAAATCACTTCGCTACTTGCAAATCAGCCATAACAGAACCCAGACAGCGCACGACACACCCAACCATGGTCCTAAATTCAACCTCAACTAATAAATCAGGGAATTCACTAACCTGACAGTAATTGCCCCACATCCTAGAAACCCAAAAGAAACTGAGCTTCATCGCTTATTTTTCGCCAACAGGTCATTCACCTTCGACAAGGAATACTAACAAGACAAAGAAAACAACAAAGCAAGGTCAGAAACAAAGAGGAAAATTTTTGGGGTTTCGTTTGCATTTTATCCTAAAAGTTTTGTGTCTCCAAATCAGGTGAGGAAAAATCCAAAAATAAAAGGGAGAATATAACTTAGGGGTGGTGGTGACCGGCGTAACAAGGACATTGAGTTCAGATCCACCACCTTCCTAGGCAAATTCAGGTGAAGCAACCAGGTTTTCTGAAAAATCTATACCAAGATCCGAGATGACGAGATTGAGAAGAGTCTCATGACAAGTTTCAAAGCAAACCAGTGATTGAACGTTCGTCCATAAGTGGTCGATGACGATCAGAGACGACGGCGATTGTGGCATTTCGTCGAAATCTTGTGGAGTTTCTAACCAATGCCTATATTTTCTTAGAGAAAGAGAGAGAGCAAAAATTGTAAAGAGAGAAGAAGGACGTGTAAAATGAAGAGGAAAGCTTAAAAAAAGGCTTTTATAGCTTTGATAAAATAGTGCCATTTTAGCTAAAGAAAATGGGTTCTCTTTGACCCGTTTCAAGGATCTACGCGTCAAAAACTGGGTGATTCTACCCAATCGCTTGAATCGATCCTTATCCCAGTCTAATTCTATGCCATTTGAGCTAAAAGTCGAGCCGTGGCGAGTTTTAGGAGCCGAGCCGTGAATTGCTTTGGGTATTCTTTTTTCATTTTTGTTAGTTTGCTCATTATTTATCAATTATTTTTATGAATGAATAAAAAAAGGTAAATAAATAAAAAAAATATTTCAAAAAAGATATTAAAAAAAATAAAAATATTAATTTTTCTTAAAAATAAAAATTTTAAAAAGGGTATTTTTGAGGAAAAGTTAAAAGTATCAATTTTTTGTATCAATTTTCCTTGAAAATAAATATTTCAAAAAGATATTTTTGAGGAAAAGTTGAAAGTATCAATTTTTCTTAGAAATAAAAACTTCAAAAAAATATTTTTGAGAAAAAGTTGAATATCAATTTCCCTTAGAAATAAAATTTTCAAAAAAATATATTTGAAGAAAAGTTGAAAGTATCAATTTTCCTTGATAATCCAATTTTCAGAACAACGTTTTTTTAGGAAAAATTGAAATTATCAATTTTTCTTATATAAAAGCATGAGCTTTTTTATAAAACAACATAATAAAAAAGATATCTCTATCAAAAGTTAAAGCATTATTCCTTTTTCTTTTCCTTTTTTATTTTTTTTAAATGTCAAATAATATGACGACAGAGCCTCTGTAAAGAAAACAATAGTTTTTTTTACACTCTTAAGATGATGTAATTTTTTTAATTTTTTATCAAAAGTATTGGAGTCAATTAAGAATAATTTTTAATAATTAATTATTTGGTAAAGTTTTTAAGGCTTAATGGATAATACAAAATCGAGCTGGTATCATTATTTGATGGGCGCTGTGGGAGTGCTATAACTTTTCTTACACATAACCGTACTCTTGGACCTAGTTTTGATTTCGTAAACATTGAATCTACCTTTTAAAGATACTTAAGTCAAACTTAGGATTTTTTTTTTAAATAGACAGATTCAGTTAGATGGCCAATCGTACCTAAATAAAAAAGATTAGTAGTGACTCTTCAAGTCAATGTCTAACGATAAATATACTAATCTAGACGTTATGACACCCTATAACTAAGCATGAAAGGATTAAGGAATCCTTGATGAATGGGCTTTAGTTTAGGCCACCTCTCCATAGAGGAAACCAAGCCCAACACAAATGTCCATAAAAGGGCAGCAGACACTGCAAGCTATGATATAATACATCACTTCCATTTAATAGCTGATAACTAATTCTAGACTATATCGAGAAAAAATTGTGAGAAATGTCGTCTCTAATTGGTAAGGTTGAGACCGACGTAGAGCTTAAAGCTTCTGCCGAGAAGTTTCATGATATGTTCTGCAACAGACCTCACCATATATCCAATGCTAGCTCCGATAAGGTACAAGCATGTTCTTTACATGAGGGTGACTGGGGGAAGGAGGGTTCCATCATCTGCTGGAATTACGTTCATGGTAAGATTCGAATTTCCTTTTTTTTATTTTTTCATTTTTTCCTTTAAAAATTGAGGGAAAGATGATTAATTTTCTAGTTGAATTAAGAGTAAAGTTTTGTTCCATATATATATGAACCATAAATAATTACAGATGGGGAGGCTAAAGTTTTAAAAGAGATAGTTGAATCGGTTGATCCAAAGAACAACTCACTCTGTCTCAGAGCGATTGAAGGAGACCTTTTGAAGGAGTACAAGAGCTTCCTAATCAAACTTCAAGTTTCCCCAAAGAGCAACGGTCAGGGCAGTATAGCACACTGGACTATGGAGTACGAAAAGCTGCACGAGGGTATTGCACATCCAGAGACTCTTCTGGAGCTCGCAGTCCAAGTCTCCAAAGATGTCGATTCCCACCTCATCCAAGGAAACTAAATAACTAAGCCAGGATCCATGATCAAGATTGAAATCTGCGTTTGATATGTGTAAGAATAAATAAACAGTGTGAGATATATATCATCTGTTGATGTCTTGAGCTTTTAAGTGTGTGGAATGCCTAATCTCTCTCTGTATATTTTCTTATCTTTGGTGTATCAAGTGAATATGTATGTTGTGCTTCTATTTTTGTGATCATATATATGTGTGATCATATATATGTTCACAAACATACCTTCTATTTATATATAATATTCCACATCAGATTCAATATTCCTCTACCCTTTGCCTTATTGCAGGTTTTGTTCACTTCAAGCAAAGAAAAAAAAAGTTTCATTTTTTTCCTCAAATCCCAATCACTCTTTAACATACTTTAATTCTAATCTTATTTTTAAAGTATATCTAGTTAAAATTTTACAAATCTCAAATTTTATCTTAAAGATTTTTTTTTGTATTTGAAAATAGGTCTGGAGTGTCCTTAATTAAATTTTACATAAGCGTGTTCTTTTTTTCAAAAATAATTTTAAGAGTACACTTTCCAAATCAATTTAATGTATTCAAAATTTTAAGTTAAGAATATTTTTGACATAAATCGAATCTTAATTGATATATAAATAAGAGTTTATATTTGATACACTGTCAGTGTATAGATTCTATATATTATTAGTAAATCAGATGACATCATCTCATTAATGAGCAAATATCAACTCTTAAAATAAATATACAAAAATTAATATTTCTAAAATACTTACTCATTAATGCAACGGTATTATCTGATTTATTTCATTAATGAAATGATATCATCCTATTCATTAATTGTGTATAAAATTTATATACAGATAGTGCATCAAATATAAATTCAAATCCTCTATATATATATATATACATATATGTAATATTTTTATAAAATAATATTTTAAGATTTTTAATGCCAAAATATAAAATATGAAAAATAAATTTGAAATATAGAAAAAGTATAATATAAATTCCATTCAAAACAAGATATAATTTTGTGGTGTTCTGAAAACAAATAATGGCCGAAGAAATTAGGATGAAAGAAATATTACATTAACTTCTCAACTTTTTGAAGAATTAATCACGGTATATTGATATTATAAAAAAATTAAAATTTCTTTACAAAATAGATGAACGAATATATTTTTCCAAAATCTATACGGTCTCATAGGGTTCTTTTCTTCTTTGGATGTATATGCTCTGAAATAATTATTATCGGGTCATCACTATTATTTTTTTATAAAAAGAATTAATTGTGTTTGACATATGGTAAATTCGCCTAACTCATTTTTTTTTAATACATATGATGGGTATAACCCTTAAAAAAAGGAAAAAAAAATTTAATTCGAAACCAATAAACTTTAAAATTATTTTGTAGACTTAAAATATACCCAATAAACTTTATAACCTTCCATTCAAAAGCCATTTGAGCCAGCCCTTGAGCCAGCCCAAATTTATACTTAAGCCTTAATCATGAAAACTCATTTTGGAGTGATGCGTTGACATTTTTGTTGGGATTTTTTTAACAAATTTATCTAAATTGAAAACAAAGAATTGATAAAAAAAGAAAAAAGTGAAAAAAAAAAAGGTGTCATGTTGATATTTTAACGGAAGATCAAACAAAAGTAAAAATGAGTAAAATTTATATAATTGAAAGATGAATGGATGGATGGATTAAATCTTAATTATGTATAAATATAGAATTCTTATTAAATTAAGATATTAAATAATAACTTTATTAATATAATAATATATAAATATAAAATAATTAATTAAAAATATAATTATATATATACCCAGGGCAACACGAAAGTCATTAAATCACATCGAGCTCGATCCCGATTTTTAAAACAAACAAACTTGATTTGATCTCAAATTTTTAAAAAATAGACATATATTAGATTAAATCGAATAAAAATTCTTGAAATATGGGTTTTTGTCATACCTACATCCATTATTATTTTTTTCATACAAAACTTATTTAATTTAAATTTTTTAAAAAAAAAACCAAGAAAATGACAGAAAAAAAAAGAAAACTAAATAGAGATCGCCCTTGGATTCATTAAATTAAGGTCTAAAATAACAATTCTGTTAATACAATACATATTTATAAATTATAAACATAAAATTAAATGAATAATAAAACATATATTTATATATATTAGGACGAGTTGAAATACTCTAAACTTTTATTTAACTTATAGACACCTTATTTTGTCTGAAAATTTTTTGAAATTCATTGAGTTTCAATTTTTAATTTTGATTGTGTATTTGGGCCTTAATTGAAAAAGTGAATTTTAGGCCCAAAGATTAAGTCCTAAATTTTCTTTGTATTTTAATTTTTTAGTTTAATTTTTGGTTTAATTTTTAGTTTTTTATTGAAAAGAGTCAAAGTTAATTGGTATAAACAATAAAAAAATAAAAATAAAAAGAAAAATGTGGGATTTTGCATGAAAAATCTTGGATTTGATTCAACTCTTAGATTCTATCTCAGATTTTAATTTTAATGGTTGAATAATTTTGGAAAGACTTTGAGCTCAATCTATTGAAAAATAAAAGATTACACAAAGAATAAAATTTAGAGAGAAATCCTAGATTTGGTTGAATTAATTCTTTCAAATTGAAAAGGATTCAACCTCTATATAAGGACCTTGAATCTAAGATCAAAAGAGGAAGCTTGAGAGCAATTCACTTTAAGATAAATAGGAGGTCATTTAAAAGAGAAAAAATTTGGGCAAAATAAAATTTTGAATTAACAAGGAAGAAACAATCAAGCAAAAAAAAAATTGCACGAACATCCAGTTGAAGTTTTTGGAAGGAAAGCTTAGATTTATGGTAGAAACATCAATTTGTGAAAAGTGAAAGATTGTTGGAACTCATGATCCATTGAGGTAATATTTACTTCCTTTTATTTTTGTGATTTTTGCATAACTTTTATAATATTTAATTGCCTATTCTTGTTTTTATATTTATTACATGATATTTATTGTTTTCATGAATTTGCATGACTAATATTATATTTGCATGATTATTTATATATTATTATTTGTATGATTATATATTTAATTGCATATTTCACATGGTTTATATATTATTATTTACATGATTGCATGATTTATATATTATTATTTGCATGATTATATATTTAATTGCATGTTTATTTGCACAGTTTATATATTACTATTTGCATGATTATATATTTAATTGCATATTTATTTGTAAGGTTTATATATTTATTTGCATGATTTATAAATTTAATTGCATGTTTATTTGCATGATTTACATTGTTAATTGCATGATTATATATTTATTTGCATGATTATTAATTATTTATTTGTGTGATTGTATGATTATTAATATATATTTTCATAGTTATTTATTCATTCATTAGTATTATTGCATGATTTTATATTTATTGCATGATATGATATTTTATTAATGTTGAATGATATCTAATTGCATGTTTTTATATTTATTTTGTGCATAATTGCATGATTGTACATCATTACTAATATATTTATGTGATTATATCTAATTTCATGATTATATACTTGCATGAATGGTTATTAATATATTTGCATGGTATTTTATATTATTGTATGATAATATATTTGTATGATATTATATATTTATATGATTGTTATTATTGCATGATAATTAGTATATTTGCATGACATTCTTGCATGAATATTTTAGCAGATCAAGGTATGATATTATTACATAATATTTGGTATGATTTATAGTATTATATTTGTATGATAATATTTGCATGGTATGATTTAATATTTATTGCATGATTGCTTGATATTTTGATAAAAATTTTGCATCACCATGTTATGATTTTGATTTGCATGATAAAACTATATTTGATAAGGCTTAGATAAGATAACATATAATTAACTTTGTACCAATTTTGGTCGTAAAGAGGTGCTAATACCTTTCTTACATGTAATTAAGTTTCGAACCTTAATTCTGTTGATGTAGACCAGAACCTATTCTTTTTAGAGACTCTTAGCTTAAGCTTAGGATAACCTTAAAAATGATAGACTCATATAGGTGACTAATCACACCTAACTAAAAAAAATTGGTGGTGACATGATTTTTGTGTCCAATGGGTAAGCTCTTCCAACCTGGACGTTATGACAGTTTGGTGACTTCACTGTGGATATTAGAGAGTCAAACCATTAGTTAGTTATATGTTAGCTTAAGCCTTACTTTAGTAGTTTTTATTATATAATTATTTATGTAGACTAACCTATTTATTTGTGATTTCTTATTTGTTTGTTTTGTATATATTATTTTTTATTTACACTTATTTATTTGATTACTTGGCATGTTCCTTTACACACACCACACTTGCATATATGCATAAGCTCTACACCTGGGTTTTATTTTTTATTAGGAAGGAGCAAGTACCTACACTCTCATGAGGTGATAACCTTTGTGTGAGCTAGTAAAAACTCTTACTCAAATTGAACTCTTTCTGTTTGAGTCTATAATGGTGGGCGAGGATTAGGGGTGCTCTACTAGTCTATAATGGACGATAATATAAGGAACAATTTGGGAGAGATTATCAAGCTTTTGAACCCAATATGTACATGAATCCTAAGAATCCAAACCTAGGCTAGCACCTTTCTTTCCTTTTGCTAGAAAACCCTAAATAAAACACATGATGGCACAATTACTATTCTTGTAAATTTATTCCTTGCATACTAACCTTTTATATTGTTCCTTGTATGTATTGTATGTATATGTTATATTATGTCAACTAACCTTTTTTCTTTATTTTATTTTGCATGCATGCATCATTAGATTTATATAAGGAGTAATTATCACAAAAACAATCTTAACAAAAAGAATCTTAATTATAGCTATGGTGAGCCTACCAAAATTCTCTATGAGCCTGAGAATGAAATATGAAGAAGCTCAGTTTAAAGGAGGTGATTACTTGCCAACCAATTATATAACTATTTTGCTTGCTAAATTTCATCTCAATCTTAAATGAAGTGAATCAGATGATGTCACCTCATTAATGAATAAAATTTTTAGAAATATTAATTTTTGTATATTTATTTTAAAAATATTTATTGATAGTATATAAAATTTATATATTGATAATGTATCAAACATAAACTCATAAAAGATTTATATATATAAAGTAATAAATAAGGGTGACGTTATAAGAAAAGGAAAGTTGATATAACTTTAAAATTTCGCACGAAAAAGAAAGACATTGAATTTGAATTATAGGAAATAGAATTTACCTAGGAAGCAAAAGAAAGTTTTGTTTTTGACCGAGCATTTATATATATTTCAATAAATGGTGTATGTCTCATCCTATATTCAAAGAGTTAGATTCAAATAGTCTTTTATCCAGCAATTTTTTTTTAATTTTAACTTTACTCAAATATTGTCTTGAATGCAAATATATCATTTCTTTCTTTTTCTATTTTGTATGAGAGAAAAGATTAAAACTCAACTCTTTAGGTTAGGAATACAAGACGTACCATGGAACCAAATATTTAAGTGAAACTATCATTTATGTTTTTATAACAAAAAAAATTAATTACCTTCGTATTGTTGCCCCTGTCCAATCTTTACATGTTGCATTATGAGCTCTATATTATTTAGCAACAATATGATAATTTATAATATAATTCTATCAGCATATTGTGCTCCATATACTTTGATCGATTCAAATTCAAAGAAATACTTCTATTCTTTTGACATGGACACTATAAAAAGAAAAATAGATGCTAGATGCTATATATGTTACACCATGAGAGCATATATAGGATGGGTGAATGAATAAGCTCTCGATGACAAATTCCAGGTGCAATTGCCAGTAAGAAAAAAGGTACGAGACCCTAGCTCAATCATTACTTTTTAATTTTCAAGCGAAATATGACTTTTTAGAACTGAAAAAACAAAAAGAGGAGCCACCTGAATCATGAGTTTGAACAGGAAATATTGAAACTGACATCTTTGCACAAATCCTTTTGTTAAAAAAAAATATCTTTTAGAGAATTTTACATTGACAAACAGGCTTTGGTGCAACTAGACATATTTTATTATCTTATTACTTCATCATGGCTACTTACTACTTGGAATAATAAGGCCACGTATCTATCCTAGCTTGCTTTTTTATGTCGTGCTAATTGCGGGTAATTGATTAATTAATAGAATTATTTGCTGTGGTTCCTGCAATAGGAATTAGCTTTTAACCGGTAGCTTCAATCACATATTTGAATGTTTCTTTAACGTCAGGAGCCTTCTTCCCATGTGATCTGCTACTCCTTTCCATCCAAATATAGTAAATGGTAGCACACAATGCAATCTTCAATATTGTGACCCTGAGAGATTTACCTTTCTGAAGCTTGATCCTGGTAGCTCTCCTTTATATTTGAAAGTTGCAATGCTTTATTCCACAATCGCCTTGAGTAGCAACAATAAAAAAATATATATTCTATCCTCATTGGCTTGGTGTAATGCTTTAAAATTTCGTGAGATATTATTATGATAATTTATTATGGTATATATATAGGGATTTAGATTTAAATTTAAATTTGTGATTTTTTTGTATAATAAAATCATAACATTTTATGGTCAAAACGATTAATATTTTACAAGTCAAGTATGAATTTTTTATACCAATTGTGGACATCATAACAAATTTTTAAAATATCTTGATATAAAATTGGGTGTCATCATAATGATTTTGGAGTTCGTTAGACGAATTAAAAAAAAAAAAGAAGTTGTTATTAAAATTTTTTTAATTATAAGTGATTAGTTACCTATGAAAATTTATTATTTTAATAAAATATTAAAATTAATTAATATTTATTAAAAAAATAATTTTTAGATCTGTGAAAAATAGTTTGGATTCGATAGTGTAATTAAGTGTAGATAAATATTAGCATTCTGACAGTACCCATTTTAAAATGGTACAAATTAATTATGTATTATCTTTTAATTTTAATAAAAGTAATCTTAATTTTGATATTTAAAATTAATTTCTTTGATTCCCTTTATTTATCACTATTTTGATTTGTTTAATTTCTAAAAAAAATTCTCTTTTTTATTTTTTCTTTAAATAAAAATATTATTTCATTTTTATAAAGAAAAATTGAAATCTTCTTATTGAAAAATTCTAAAAATATTTCAATACATTGATAATATTAGAAGAAATTTTCTCACCTAGAAAATTTTCATGAATTACTACTTGGATTTATCTTATTACGAAGGTTCAGATCTATTTTTTTAAGATTGAGTGATACACATGCTTTGTAAATAATATTCATGTATTATTACATGTGACTTTATTCTTAAAAAAACTCTTTTATTTTCTTTTATTTTTTTCTTTTTTAAAAAATAAAAACTTTTGTATATTAAATATCTTCCTAAATACTATAATACTTTGATAACATTTTAGAAAAATATTCTCACTTAAATATTTTTAAAGAATCACTATTTAGATTTCTTTAATATCCCATCATCGAAAAAGATCTCCATTTTTATCTTTTAGATTATTTTACTTTTTAAAATATATATTTATTTTAAAATTTTAAACGTACAAAAAAAATAAATAACTTATCAAAAATTAAAAAAAATTACCCAAAAAATAACTTTTCAAAGCTGGTAAATGGTTCACATATCCAACTAGCAGTTTGGTCAATCGATTCAATGCAATGGTAGTTTTTCCTAGTTCAACTGGCGATTTGGAGCAATTCTTTTTTGTTTTCTCAATGATTCGACAATTAATCCCTATTTCAGGAGTAGTTTGGTCAATTTAGCAAACATTTTGACTAGACTGATTCAAGGCTTATTAACAAAAGTTGAGCACTGGGTCGAGCACGTGAACCTCAAGTCGGGTCTGGGTTTATATGTAACTTAGGCAAGTTTTTTTTTTTTAGCTATAAAAGAACAAACTTTTTTTAGCTCATTTTCAACTTTTCCTTAAAAGAATCCAAATTTTTTTTAAAAAATCTAACAATAGCCGGCCATCTCAAACCAACAATAGTCGACCACCTCAAACCCCAAGCTTGAGAATAGGGAAAAAGTTACAAGTATTGGTATTTCAGTTTTAAATTTATTGGATGTCACCTATATATTATTGGGGACTACATAAACCATTGACTTAATTTTGAGTTCATAATGATTTTCTTAATGTGAATGGCAAACATTGTAATTTACTCTTTTTTTATATATAAAGAAGATCACAGGTTAAGAATAAAGGAAAAAGGTGGAAATGCTAGAAGTTAAACTCCAAATTTACTAGATGTTGACTCTTAATAATGATGGTATAAATCAACTGAATTAAACTTTAAATTTAGTTTGTAATTTACTTTAAATTTACTTTAGGCCAATTGATCTTTAGATCAGATAACATGTCATTGGAGCTTGTATTTGAAGGCTATAAATTCAAAAGAGTTTATGTGCCCAATGTTTTTTTTAACAAGTAAATATAAGGTAAGGGTTCAAAACTAGATTACATTTATATATATATATATATATACACATTTTATATATGCTAAATGTAAATACGAATGGGGGGCATTTAGTTTGGAGGAAAGTTAAATTACTAATCACAGTCTTACTTTTCATGATTTGATTCTTTAGTTTGGTTCATTTAATCTAATTCCTAAGGTTTTTTAATATGCCTAACAATGTCAAAAAAGGAGGGTGATAGCTATAAATTAGAAACCTACCTTTCCTTGAGATTTTTTAAGATTATTGATGAAATGTAAAATTTATTCCACTATTACCCTCAATAATAGTTTTTTACGATCTATTTTACCCTTAAAAATTAATGTAATTGCATAATAAATCGAGATCCATTTCAACATACAAAGCTGTATTCCTAACCATATGATTGGACACTTAGCAATGATCATGTGCAATTGAATTTTTATAAAGTTAAATATTTATTTTCAACTGATGACGTTTTAGAAAAACAATGTTTCATAATTATAAACGTAGTTAATCTTGTATAAAATAAAATAAAATAAAATAAAAAATTTCATTTACACAATGTTGTTATATTAAAAATGTAGTCATATTATGTACTATATTATGGAAAAAATTAATTAAAATAAAAATGTTTTAAAAAGAAAAACATAGTAGATTGTTGAAAAATTTTAATTTTGAATTTTTTATAGTTTCAAAAGCACTACAATTTTAATATATGAAACATAGTTGATTGTAAAAAATAATAACAAAAAAATTTTGATATTTTCAATATCAACAATGTTTCTTAGTATAAAAACGTAGTAATTGATAAAACATAGTAATTAAGGGATGGAAAATGATTTAGGGAGAAAGTGATCTTTACTTTATATTTAAAATTTAAGAATCTATAGAATTTAAGAACGTTTTTAAGATAAAAACATAGTTTTTGTTAAAAATATAAAAAAATGTTTTTCAGAATTTAATAAAGAATACATTTCTATGTGTTTTTTTTTATTGAAAACATAAACAAATGTTTTCCAAAATTAAACAAAAACAACGTTTTTAACGTAAAAAATATAGTTTTTTATGAAAAGACTACATTTCTAAGATAAAAATGTAGTTTTTTGTTGAAAACATGAAAAAATATTTTTTAGAATTCAACAAAAATGAGATTTCTAAGATAAAAATGTAGTTTTTGTTAAAACATGAAAAAAAATAATTTTTAGAATTCAAGAAAAATAGTGTTTCTAAGATAAAAAAACATAGTTTTTATTGAAAATATAATATTTCTAAGATAAAAATGCAATCTTTGTTAAAAAACATGAAAAAAAAATATTTTTCAGAATTTAAAGAAGATGTTTCTAAGATAAAAACGTAATTTTTGTTGAAAATACGAAAAATATATTTTTCAAAATTCAATGAAGATAACGTTTATAAGATAAAAACGTAATTTTTGTTAAAAAGACAACTTTTTAATAGAGAAAAACTCAGTCTATGTTAAAAATATAAAAAAATAAAAAGTAAAATATATTTGCTTAATATTATTACATATGAAATCTAAAATATATTTACCTAATATTATTATATATAAAATTTGTTTTAAGGGCTTCCCCCAAAAAATCCTCGATAGGGGGGTTTACCATCCCTTTTCAACTCTCACGTCAACCTTACCATAAAGGTCAATTCGTATATTTTCTCTACATAAGGCCAATCATTGTTAGGATAGTAGTTAAAATTGTATAATTATATTTGTTGAAAATATAAAAAAATATTTTTCAAAATTATTTAGTTTTAATGAAGACAACATATTATTAACGTGTCACATGTTATTCACATATTAGTATTATTAATATTATGTGTTATTATAGATAATAAAATAAAAAAACTTTAAGTGATTTTACATTTTTGTGAATCATATACAAAAATTTTACATTCCCTAAGTTAATAAGAACTCAGAATCATACATTCCCCTTTAATATCACTTTTTTTTTTGAAATCCAAGAATCCATAAACCAATCGCTCCTAAAAAATAAATTCTAAATATAGAGTAAACCTTGTATTGTTACATGGTAGACAACTGTTGGCTAAGAAATATAAAGTTGTGAAATGTAGAATACTGACTACGGAAGAGAGCTTACTCAGACAGCACAAATTGTTGGGATTTTGTTTTAAGCATAAACAAATTCCACAATGAGATCAACATAAAATAAATCACATGCAAGAAGCAATATTTAACGTAGTTTGGCCTAATTACTTATAACCACGAATGAGAGAAAATTCATTATAAACGTCGAGATTACAAAGAGTACAAAATATTATAAATAAACATTAATCTCAAGTCTCTGAAACAATCTTAGTTTCCATGCATATCTAACCTATGGAATATTTTCTATTCCATGCTATTGGGATTTTTTTTAAAACAGAAATAATGAAGTGAACACACTAATAAAACTTTAGCTCAATCAAATAACGAATTGATCTCGATCAAACTACTTAATCGAAACTACACAAAATCTCTTTTTTTGTCATATCATTCTTGTTTTTTTTCAGCCATGTAAGGTTTAAAACCCTATGTAGACACCCTGAAGATAAATAAAAGGATAAAATAAATTTTAAAAAAATAGAAAAGATAAAATAAGTGATAAATTTTGGTGATTAAATGTTTAAAATTCAATTGCATTTTGAAATTAAAATCCAGATTGAAGCTCAGTTTAAATGGAGATCCTATCTCCAACATCATTATTTAATCCATTGGCAGACTACTTTGGGGGGTAGGCACTACTGGCCCAATTACAAAAGAGCAAGCTAGTTCATTTATGTCAGTCATTTCGAGATTTATCAATTTATATGTTGCTGAGCAAATTTGATTGGTGCTTGATAAGTTTACATATGTTTGTAAGAGGTTCAAAGACCAAGTGCTGTTGCTTAAGGAGCCCTTGCGTGCGATAGTTCCATTACTGACCGCTATTCGGAAGCTTCAGTCATCTACTGAACATTTGACTACTTTACATCCTGAGTTTCTTTTGCTCTGTTTGCTGCAAAGTGCTATAAAACTGGTTTTTCCATTCTAGAGGAAGATATTTTTGTGGTTAATTAGTTGAGAGAGTAATTACGTAGAAAGATTGGGCAAGTGATCAAGTCACCATAATTCTTGATCACTGTCTTCACCAATTCACCCCTGCTAACACCCATAGTTATCAGCCATCACCACCAACACCCATAATACCGACCCTAAAACCAAGTCCCAAACAGAATCCAAAATCAGTCTAATTTTAGCCCCAGATACAAGTTTTGGACACCTAATTTTTTGCCTAGCGACAAAAACCTCCACTTGAGATCACTAGCAAACACTCGAAAGTTAACACCATTGCCAAATTGAAAACCACTTTTCATGTGACACTGTCACCGTCGATCGATCTAAGGCCACCACCCATTTGGTTGGGCTCTACCAGTAATCAACCAAATACCTTGCAAGAATTCAGAACACACATCAGGAACGTAGAAAACTCAAGGAAACACAAAATTAAAAGCTGGGCAAAATCACTTCGCTACTTGCAAATCAGCCATAACAGAACCCAGACAGCGCACGACACACCCAACCATGGTCCTAAATTCAACCTCAACTAATAAATCAGGGAATTCACTAACCTGACAGTAATTGCCCCACAACCTAGAAACCCAAAAGAAACTGAGCTTCATCGCTTATTTTTCGCCAACAGGTCATTCACCTTCGACAAGGAATACTAACAAGACAAAGAAAACAACAAAGCAAGGTCAGAAACAAAGAGGAAAATTTTTGGGGTTTCGTTTGCATTTTATCCTAAAAGTTTTGTGTCTCCAAATCAGGTGAGGAAAAATCCAAAAATAAAAGGGAGAATATAACTTAGGGGTGGTGGTGACCGGCGTAACAAGGACATTGAGTTCAGATCCACCACCTTCCTAGGCAAATTCAGGTGAAGCAACCAGGTTTTCTGAAAAATCTATACCAAGATCCGAGATGACGAGATTGAGAAGAGTCTCATGACAAGTTTCAAAGCAAACCAGTGATTGAACGTTCGTCCATAAGTGGTCGATGACGATCAGAGACGACGGCAATTGTGGCATTTCGTCGAAATCTTGTGGAGTTTCTAACCAATGCCTATATTTTCTTAGAGAAAGAGAGAGAGCAAAAATTGTAAAGAGAGAAGAAGGACTTGTAAAATGAAGAGGAAAGCTTAAAAAAAAGGCTTTTATAGCTTTGATAAAATAGTGCCATTTTAGCTAAAGAAAATGGGTTCTCTTTGACCCGTTTCAAGGATCTACGCGTCAAAAACTGGGTGATTCTACCCAATCGCTTGAATCGATCCTTATCCCAGTCTAATTCTATGCCATTTGAGCTAAAAGTCGAGCCGTGGCGAGTTTTAGGAGCCGAGCCGTGAATTGCTTTGGGTATTCTTTTTTCATTTTTGTTAGTTTACTCATTATTTATCAATTATTTTTATGAATGAATAAAAAAAGGTAAATAAATAAAAAAATATTTCAAAAAAGATATTTAAAAAAAATAAAAATATCAATTTTTCTTAAAAATAAAAATTTTAAAAAGGGTATTTTTGAGGAAAAGTTAAAAATATCAATTTTTTGTATCAATTTTCCTTGAAAATAAATATTTCAAAAAGATATTTTTGAGGAAAAGTTGAAAGTATCAATTTTTCTTAGAAATAAAAACTTCAAAAAAATATTTTTGAGAAAATGTTGAATATCAATTTTCCTTAGAAATAAAATTTTCAAAAAAATATATTTGAAGAAAAGTTGAAAATATCAATTTTCCTTGATAATACAATTTTCAGAACAACATTTTTTTAAGAAAAATTGAAAGTATCAATTTTTCTTATATAAAAGCATGAGCTTTTTTATAAAACAACATAATAAAAAAGATATCTCTATCAAAAGTTAAAGCATTATTCCTTTTTCTTTTCCTTTCTTATTTTTTTTAAATGTCAAATAATCTGACGACAGAGCCTCTGTAAAGAAAACAATAGTTTTTTTGTACACTCTTAAGATGATGTAATTTTTTTAATTTTCTATCAAAAGTATTGGAGTCAATTAAGAATAATTTTTAATAATTAATTATTTGGTAAAGTTTTTAAGGCTTAATGGATAATACAAAATCGAGCTGGTATTATTATTTGATGGGCGCTGTGGGAGTGCTATAATTTTTCTCACACATAATCGTACTCTTCGACCTAGTTTTGATTTCGTAAATATTGAATCTACCTTTTAAAGATACCTAAGTCAAACTTAGGATTTTTTTTTAAATAAACAGATTCAGTTAAATGGTCAATCGTACCTAAACAAAAAAGATTAGTGGTGACTCTTCAAGTCAATATCTAGCGATAAATATACTGATCTAGACGTTATGACACCTTATAACTAAGCATGAAAGGATTAAGGAATCCTTGATGAATGGGCTTTAGTTTAGGCCACCTCTCCATAGAGGAAACCAAGCCCAACACAAATGTCCATAAAAGGGCAGCAGACACTGCAAGCTATGATATAATACATCGCTTCCATTTAATAGCTGATAACTAATTCTAGACTATATCGAGAAAAAATTGTGAGAAATGTCATCTTTAATTGGTAAGGTTGAGACCGATGTAGAGCTCAAAGCTTCTGCCGAGAAGTTTCATGATATGTTCTGCAACAGACCTCACCGTATATCCAATGCTAGCTCCGATAAGGTACAAGCATGTTCTTTACATGAGGGTGACTAGGGGAAGGAGGGTTCCATCATCTGCTGGAATTACGTTCATGGTAAGATTCGAATTTCCCTTTTTTTTTATTTTTTCATTTTTTCCTTTAAAAATTGAGGGAAAGATGATTAATTTTCTAGTTGAATTAAGAGTAAAGTTTTGTTCCATATATATATGAACCATAAATAATTACAGATAGGGAGGCTAAAGTTTTAAAAGAGATAGTTGAATCGGTTGATCCAAAGAACAACTCACTCTGTCTCAGAGCGATTGAAGGAGACCTTTTAAAGGAGTACAAGAACTTCCTAATCAAACTTCAAGTTTCCCCAAAGAGCAACGGTCAGGGCAGTATAGCACACTGGACTATGGAGTACGAAAAGCTGCACGAGGGTATTGCACATCTAGAGACTCTTCTGGAGCTCGCAGTCCAAGTCTCCAAAGATGTCGATTCCCACCTCATCCAAGGAAACTAAATAACTAAGCCAGGATCCATGATCAAGATTGAAATCTGCGTTTGATATGTGTAAGAATAAATAAACAGTGTGAGATATATATCATCTGTTGATGTCTTGAGCTTTTAAGTGTGTGGAATGCCTAATCTCTCTCTGTATATTTTCTTATCTTTGGTGTATCAAGTGAATATGTATGTTGTGCTTCTATTTTTGTGATCATATATATGTGTGATCATATATATGTTCACAAACATACCTTCTATTTATATATAATATTCCACATCAGATTCAATATTCCTCTACCCTTTGCCTTATTGCAGGTTTGTTCACTTCAAGCAAAGAAAAAAAAAAGTTTCATTTTTTTCCTCAAATCCCAATCACTTTTAACATACTTTAATTCTAATCTTATTTTTAAAGTATATCTAGTTAAAATTTTACAAATCTCAAATTTTATCTTAAAGATTTTTTTTTGTATTTGGAAATAGGTCTGGAGTGTCCTTAATTAAATTTTACATAAGCGTGTTCTTTTTTTCAAAAATAATTTTAAGAGTACACTTTCCAAATCAATTTAATGTATTCAAAATTTTAAGTTAAGAATATTTTTGACATAAATCGAATCTTAATTGATATATAAATAAGAGTTTATATTTAATACACTGTCAGTGTATAGATTCTATATATTATTAGTAAATCAGATGACATCATCTCATTAATGAGCAAATATCAACCCTTAAAATAAATATACAAAAATTAATATTTCTAAAATACTTACTCATTAATGCAACAGTATTATCTGATTTATTTCATTAATGAAATGATATCATCCTATTCATTAATTGTGTATAAAATTTATATACAGATAGTGCATCAAATATAAATTCAAATCCTCTATATATATATATATATATACATATATGTAATATTTTTATAAAATAATATTTTAAGATTTTTAATGCCAAAATATAAAATATGAAAAATAAATTTGAAATATAGAAAAAGTATAATATAAATTCCATTCAAAACAAGATATAATTTTGTGGTGTTCTGAAAACAAATAATGGCCGAAGAAATTAGGATGAAAGAAATATTACATTAACTTCTCAACTTTTTGAAGAATTAATCACGGTATATTGATATTATAAAAAATTAAAATTTCTTTACAAAATAGATGAACGAATATATTTTTCCAAAATCTATACGGTCTCATAGGGTTCTTTTCTTCTTTGGATGTATATGCTCTGAAATAATTATTATCGGGTCATCACTATTATTTTTTAAAAAAAAGAATTAATTGTGTTTGACATATGGTAAATTCGCCTAACTCATTTTTTTTTAATACATATGATGGGTATAACCCTTTAAAAAAGGAAAAAAAAATTAATTCGAAACCAATAAACTTTAAAATTATTTTGTAGACTTAAAATATACCCAATAAACTTTATAACCTTCCATTCAAAAGCCATTTGAGCTAGCCCAAATTTATACTTAAGCCTTAATCATGAAAACTCATTTTGGAGTGATGCGTTGACATTTTTGTTGGGATTTTTTTAACAAATTTATCTAAATTGAAAACAAAGAATTGATAAAAAAAGAAAAAAGTGAAAAAAAAAAAAGGTGTCATGTTGATATTTTAACGGAAGATCAAACAAAAGTAAAAATGAGTAAAATTTATATAATTGAAAGATGAATGTATGGATGGATTAAATCTTAATTATGTATAAATATAGAATTCTTATTAAATTAAGATATTAAATAATAACTTTATTAATATAATAATATATAAATATAAAATAAAATAATTAATTAAAAATATAATTATATATATACCCAAGGCAACACGAAAGTCATTAAATCACATCAAGCTCGATCCCGATTTTTAAAACAAACAAACTTGATTTGATCTCAAATTTTTAAAAAATAGACATATATTAGATTAAATCGAATAAAAATTCTTGAAATATGGGTTTTTGTCATACCTACATCCATTATTATTTTTTTCATACAAAACTTATTTAATTTAAATTTTTAAAAAAAAAACCAAGAAAATGACAGAAAAAAAAGAAAACTAAATAGAGATGGCCCTTGGATTCATTAAATTAAGGTCTAAAATAACAATTCTATTAATATAATACATATTTATAAATTATAAACATAAAATTAAATGAATAATAAAACATATATTTATATATATTAGGACGAGTTGAAATACTCTAAACTTTTATTTAACTTATAGACACTTTATTTTGTCTGAAAATTTTTTGAAATTCATTGAGTTTCAATTTTTAATTTTGATTGTGTATTTGGGCCTTAATTGAAAAGGTGAATTTTAGGCCCAAAGATTAAGTCCTAAATTTTCTTTGTATTTTAATTTTTTAGTTTAATTTTTGGTTTAATTTTTAGTTTTTTAATGAAAAGAGTCAAAGTTAATTGGTATAAACAATAAAAAAATAAAAATAAAAAGAAAAATGTGGGATTTTGCATGAAAAATCTTGGATTTGATTCAACTCTTAGATTCTATCTCAGATTTTAATTTTAATGGTTGAATAATTTTGGAAAGACTTTGGGCTCAATCTATTGAAAAATAAAAGATTACACAAAGAATAAAATTTAGAGAGAAATCCTAAATTTGGTTGAATTAATTCTTTCAAATTGAAAAGGATTCAACCTCTATATAAGGACTTTGAATCTAAGATCAAAAGAGGAAGCCTGAGAGAAATTCACTTTAAGATAAATAGGAGGTCATTTAAAAGAGAAAAAATTTGGGCAAAATTTTGAATTAACAAGGAAGAAACAATCAAGCAAAAAAAAAATTGCCCGAACATCCAGTTGAAGTTTTTGGAAGGAAAGCTTAGATTTATAGTAAAAACATCAATTTGTGAAAAGTGAAAGATTGTTGGAACTCGTGATCCATTGAGGTAATATTTACTTCCTTTTATTTTTGTGATTTTTGCATAACTTTTATAATATTTAATTGCCTATTCTTGTTTTTATATTTATTACATGATATTTATTGTTTTCATGAATTTGCATGACTAATATTATATTTGTATGATTATATATTTAATTGCATATTTCACATGGTTTATATATTATTATTTACATGATTGCATGATTTATATATTATTATTTGCATGTTTATTTGCACAGTTTATATATTACTATTTGCATAATTATATATTTAATTGCATATTTATTTGTATGGTTTATATATTTATTTGCATGATTTATAAATTTAATTGCATGTTTATTTGCATGATTTACATTGTTAATTGCATGATTATATATTTATTTGCATGATTATTAATTATTTATTTGTGTGATTGTATGATTATTAATATATATTTTCATAGTTATTTATTCATTCATTAGTATTATTGCATGATATGATATTTTATTAATGTTGAATGATATCTAATTGCATGTTTTTATATTTATTTTGTGCATAATTGCATGATTATACATCATTACTAATATATTTATGTGATTATATCTGATTTCATGATTATATACTTGCATAAATGGTTATTAATATATTTGCATGGTATTTTATATTATTGTATGATAATATATTTGTATGATATTATATATTTATATGATTGTTATTATTGCATGATAATTAGTATATTTGCATGACATTCTTGCATGAATATTTTAACAGATCAAGGTATGATATTATTACATAATATTTGGTATGATTTATAGTATTATATTTGTATGATAATTTTTGCATGGTATGATTTAATATTTATTGCATGATTGCTTGATATTTTGATAGAAATTTTGCATCACCATGTTATGATTTTGATTTGCATGATAAAACTATCTTTGATAAGGCTTAGATAAGATAACACATAATTAACTTCGTATCAATTTTGGTCGTAAATGGGTGCTAATACCTTCCTTACATGTAATTAACTCTCGAACCTTAGTTCTGTTGATGTAAACCAGAACCTATTCTTTTTAGGGACTCTTAGCTTAAGCTTAGGATAACCTTAAAAAGGATAAACTCATATAGGTGACTAATCACACCTAACTAAAAAAGATTAGTGGTGACTTCATGATTTTTGTGTCTAATGGGTAAGTTCTTCCAACTTGGATGTTATGACAGTTTGGTGACTTCACTGTGGATATTAGAGAGTCAAATTATTAGTTAGTTATATGTTATCTTAAGCCTTACTTTAATAGTTTTTATTATGTAATTATTTATGTAGACTAACCTATTTATTTGTGACTTCTTATTTGTTTGTTTTGTAGATATTATTTTTTATTTACACTTATTTATTTGATTACTTGGCATGTTCCTTTACACACACCACACTTGCATTTATGCATAAGCTCTACACCTGGGTTTTATCTTTTATTACGAGGGAGCAAGTACCTATACTCTCATGAGATGATAACTTTTGTGTGAGCTAGTAAAAATTTTCACTCAAATTGAACCGTTTCTTTTTGAGTCTATAATGGTGGGCAAAAATTAGGAGTGCCCTACTAGTGTATAATGGACGATGATATAGGAAACAATTTGGGAGCCTTTACATTATCAAGCTTTTGAACCCAATATGTACATGAATCCTAAGAATCCAATCCTAGGCTAGTGCCTTGGTTTCCTTTTGCTAGAAAATCCTAAATAAGACACATGATGGCACAATTACTATTCTTGTAAATTTATTCCTTGCATACTAACCTTTTATATTGTTCCTTGTATGTATTGTATGTATATATTATATTATGTCAACTAACATTTTTTCTCTATTTTATTTTGCATGCATGCATCATTAGATTTACATAAGGAGTGATTACCACAAAAATAATCTTAACAAAGAGAATCTTAATTACATCTATGGTGAGCCTATCAAAATTCTCTATGAGCCTAAGAATGAAGTATGAAGAAGCTCAGTTTAAAGGAGTTGATTGTTTGTCAGCCAATTATATAACTATTTTGCTTGCTAAATTTCATCTCAATCTCCAATGAAGTGAATAAAATAATGTCACCTCATTAATGAATAAAGTTTTTAGAAATATTAATTTTTGTATATTTATTTTAAAAATATTTATTGATAGTATATAAAATTTATATATTGATAATGTATTAAATATAAACTTATAAAAGATTTATATATATAAAGTAATAAATAAGGGTGACGTTATAAAAAAGGAAAGTTGATATAACTTTAAAATTTCACACGAAAAAGAAAGACATTGAATTTGAATTATAGGAAATAGAATTTACCTAGGAAGCAAAAGAAAGTTTTGTTTTTGACTTAGCATTTATATATATGTTTCAATAAATGGTGTATGTCTCATCCTATATTCATAGAGTTAGATTCAAATAGTCTTTTATCCAGTAATTTTTTTTTTTAATTTTAACTTTTCTCAAATATTGTCTTGAATGCAAATATATCATTTCTTTCTTTTTCTATTTTGTATGAGAGAAAAGATTAAAACTCAACTCTTTAGGTTAGGAATACAAGACGTACCATGGAACCAAATATTTAAGTGCAACTATCATTTATGTTTTTATAACAAAAAAAATTAATTTCCTTCGTATTGTTGCCTCTGTCCAATCTTTACATGTTGCATTATGAGCTCTATATTATTTAGCAACAATATGATAATTTATAATATAATTCTATCAGCATATTGTGCTCCATATACTTTGATCGATTCAAATTCAAAGAAATACTTCTATTCTTTTGACATGGACACTATAAAAAAAAAATAGATGCTAGATGCTATATATGTTACACCATGAGAGCATATATAGGATGGGTGAATGAATAAGCTCTCGATGACAAATTCCAGGTGCAATTGCCAGTAAAAAAAAGGTACGAGACCCTAGCTCAATCATTACTTTTTAATTTTCAAGCGAAATATGACTTTTTAGAACTGAAAAAACAAAAAGAGGAGCCACCTGAATCATGAGTTTGAACAGGAAATATTGAAACTGACATCTTTGCACAAGTCCTTTTGTTAAAAAAAAATATCTTTTATAGAATTTTACATTGACAAACAGGCTTTGGTGCAACTAGACATATTTTATTATCTTATTACTCCATTATTGCTACTTACTACTTGGAATAATAAGGCCACGTATCTATCCTAGCTTGCATTTTTTTGTCGTGCTAATTGCGGGTAATTGATTAATTAATAGAATTATTTGCTGTGGTGCCTGCAATAGGAATTAGCTTTTAACCGGTAGCTTCAATCACATATTTGAATGTTTCTTTAACGTCAGGAGCCTTCTTCCCATGTGATCTGCTACTCCTTTCCATCCAAATATAGTAACTAGTAGCACACAATGCAATCTTCAATATTGTGACCCTGAGAGATTTGCCTTTTCTGAAGCTTGATCCTGGTAGCTCTCCTTTATATTTGAAAGTTGCAATATTTTATTCCACAATCTCCTTGAGTAGGAACAATAAAAAAATATATATTCTATCCTCGTTGGCTTTGTGTAATGCTTTATAATTTCATGAGATAGTATTATGATAATTCATTATGGTATATATATAGGGATTTAAATTTAAATTTAAATTTGTGATTTTTTTGTATAATAAAATCATAACATTTTATGATAAAAACAATTAATATTTTACAAGTTAAGTATGAATTTTTTATATCAATTGTGGATATCATAACAAAATTTTAAAATATCTTGATATAAAATTGGTGTCATCGTAATGATTTTGGAGTTTGCTAAACGAATTAAAAAATATATAAAAAGTCGTTATTAAAATTTTTTTAATTATAAGTGATTGGTTACCTATGAAAACTTATTATTTTAATAAAATATTAAAATTAATTAACATTTATTAAAACAATAATTTTTAAATTTGTGAAAAATAGTTTGGATTCGAGAATATGATTAAATGTAGAGAAATATTAGCATTCAGTACCCATTTTAAAAATGGTATAAATTAATTATGTATTATTCTTTAATCTTAATAAAAATGATCTTAATTTTGATATTTAAAATTAATTTCTTTGATTCCCTTTATTTATCACTATTTTGATTTGTTTAATTTTTAAAAAAAATTCTCTTTTTGATTTTTTCTTTAAATAAAAATATTATTTTATTTTTATAAAGAAAAACTGAAATCTTATTATTGAAAAATTCTAAAAATATTTCAATACGTTGATAATATTAGAAACAATTTTCTCACATAGAAAATTTTCATGAATTACTACTTGGATTTATCTTATTACAAAGGTTTAGATCTATTTTTTTATGATTGAGTGATACACATGCTTTGTAAATAATATTCATGCATTCTTACATGTGACTTTATTCTTAAAAAAACTCTTTTATTTTCTTTTATTTTTTTCTTTTTTAAAAAATAAAAACTTTTTTATATTAAATATCTTCCTAAATACTATAATACTTTGATAACATTATAGAAAAATATTCTCACTTAAAGATTTTTAAAGAATCACTATTTAGATTTCTTTAATATCCCATCATCGAAAAAGGTCTCCATTTTCATCTTTTAGATTATTTTACTTTTTAATATATATATATATATATATTTTAAAATTTTAAACATACAAAAAAAATAAATAACTTATCAAAAATATTAAAAAATCAAAAATTAAAAAAATTACCCCAAAAATAGCTTTTCAAAACTGGTCAATGGTTCACATATCTAGCTAGTAGTTTAGTCAATCGATTCAATGCAAGGGTAGTTTTTCCTAGTTCAACTGGCGATTTGGAGCAATTATTTTTTGTTTTCTCAATGATTCGACAGTTAATCCCTATTTTAGGAGCACTTTGGTCGGTTCAGCAAACGGTCTGACTAGACTGATTCAAGGCTTATTAACAAAAGTTGAGCACTGGGTCGAGCACGTGAACCCCAAGTCGGGTCTGGGTCCATATGCAACTTAGGTAAGTTTTTTTATTTTAGCTATAAAAGAACAAACTTTTTTTAGCTCATTTTCAATTTTTCCTTAAAAGAATCCAAATTTTTTAAAAAAAATCTAACAATAGCCGGCCACCTCAAACCAACAATAGTCGACCACCTCAAACCCCAAGCTTGAGAATAGTGAAAAAGTTACAAGTATTGGTATTTCAATTTTAAATTTGTTGGATGTCACCTATATATTATTGGGGACTACATAAACTGTTGAATTAATTTTGAGTTCATAATGATTTTCTTAATGTGAATGGCAAACATTGTAATTTACTCTTTTTTATATATATAAAGAAGATCACAGGTTAAGAATAAGGGAAAAAGTTGGAAATGCTAGAAGTTAAACTCCAAATTTACTAGATGTTGACTCTTAATAATGATGGTAGAAATCAACTGAATTAAACTTTAAATTTAGTTTGTAATTTACTTTAAATTTACTTTAGGCCAATTGATCTTTAGATCAGATAACATGTCATTGGAGCTTGTATTTGAAGGCTATAAATTCAAAAGAGTTTATGTGGTCAATGTTTTTTTCAACAAGTAATATAAGGTAAGGGTTCAAAACTAGATTACATTTATATATATATATATATACACACATTTTATATATGCTAAATGTAAATACGAATGAGGCATTTAGTTTGGAGGAAAGTTAAATTACTGATCACAGTCTTACTTTTCATGATTTGATTCTTTAGTTTGGTTCATGTAATCTAATTCCTGAGGCTTTTTAATATGCCTAACAATGTCAAAAAAAGAAGGTGATAGCTATAAATTAGAAACCTATCTTTCCTTGAGATTTTTGAAGATTATTGATGAAATGTAAAATTTATTTCACTATTACCCTCAATAATAATTTTTTACGATCTATTTTACCCTTGAAAATTAATGTAATTGCATAATAAATCGAGATCCATTTTAACATACAAAGCTGTATTCCTAACCACATGATTGGACACTTAGCAATGATCATGTGTAATTGAATTTTTATAAAGTTAAATATTTATTTTCAATTGCTGAAGTTTTAGAAAGACAATGTTTTATAATTATAAACGTAATCGATCTTGTATAAAATAAAATAAAATCAAATCAAAAAATTTCATTTACACAATATTGTTATATTAAAAATGTAGTCATATTATATAATATATTATGAAAAAAATTAATTAAAATAAAAATGTTTTAAAAAGAAAAACATAGTAGATTGTTGAAAAAAATTAATTTTGAATTTTTTATAGTTTCAAAAGCACTACAATTTTAATATATGAAACATAGCTGATTGTAAAAAATAATAACAAAAAAATTTTGATATTTCCAATATCAACAATGTTTCTTTGTATAGAAACCTAGTAATTGATAAAACATAGTAATTAAGGGATGAAAAATGATTTAGGGAGAAAATGATCTTTACTTTATATTTAAAATTTAAGAATCTACAGAATTTAAGAACATTTTAAAGATAAAAACATAGTTTTTGTTAAAAATATAAAAAATATATTTTTCAAAATTTAATAAAGAATACATTTCTATGTGTTTTTTTATTGAAAACATGAAAAAAATGTTTTCCAAAATTAAACAAAAACAACGTTTCTAAGATAAAAAAATACAGTTTTTGTTGAAAAGACTACATTTCTAAGATAAAATTGTATTTTTTGTTGAAAACATGAAAAAATATTTTCTAAAATTCAACAAAGATGAGATTTCTAAGATAAAAATGTAGTTTTTGTTAAAACATGAAAAAATAATTTTCATAATTCAAGAAAAACAGTGTTTCTAAGATAAAAAAAAACATAGTTTTTATTGAAAATATAATATTTCTAAAATAAAAATGCAATATTTGTTAAAAACATGAAAAAAATATTTTTCAGAATTTAAAAAAGATGTTTCTAAGATAAAAACATAATTTTTGTTGAAAATACGAAAAATATATTTTTCAAAATTCAATGAAGATAACGTTTATAAGATAAAAACATAATTTTTGTTAAAAAGACAACTTTTTAATAGAGAAAAACTCAATCTATGTTAAAAAAATTAAAAAAATAAAAAAAATAAAAAGTAAAATATCTTTACTTAATATTATTACATATGAAATCTAAAATAAATTTACCTAATATTATTATATATAAAATTTGTTTTGAGGGCTTCCCTTTAAAAATCCTCGATAGAGGGGTTTACCATCCCTTTCCAACTCTTATGTCAACCTTACTATAAAGGTCAATTCGTATATTTTCTCTACGTAAGGCCAATCATCGTTAGGATAGTAATTAAAATTGTAAAATTATATTTGTTGAAAATATAAAAAAATATTTTTCAAAATTATTTAGTTTTAATGAAGATAACATATTATTAACGTGTCACATGTTATTCACATATCAGTATTATTAATATTATGTGTTATTCACGTGTTATTATAGATAATATAATAAAAAAACTTTAAGTGATTTTACATTTTTGTGAATCATATACAAAAATTTTGCATTCCCTACGTTAATAAAAACTCAGAATCATACATTCCCCTTTAATATCACTTTTTTTCTCGAAATCCAAGAATCCATAAACCAATTGCTCCAAAAAATAAATTCTAGATATAGAGTAAACCTTGTATTGTTACATGGTAGACAACTGTTGGCTAAGAAATATAAAGTTATGAAATGTAGAATATTGACTGCGGAAGAGAGCTTACTCAGACAACACAAATTGTTGGGATTTTGTTTTAAGCATAAACAAATTTCACAATGAGATCAACATAAAATAAATCACATGCAAGAAGCAATATTTAACGTGGTTCGACCTAATTACTTACAACCACGAATAAGAGAAAATTCATTATAAACGTAGTGCAAATGGCAACTTCCCATGCCAATCTTTATAAGTCTCGGTCATCTTCTCAAGAATTCTTTTTATGTTCTTATTGGTTGTCTCAACTACCCCATTCATTTTCGGATAGTATGGTGCCGAGTTATGATGCTTGATCTTGTATTGAGCACATATTTCTTGCATCATTTTACTATTTAGATTCTTAGCATTATCTGAAATAATTCTCTCCGAAAGTTCATATCAACAGATAATCTCTCTCTTTATGAACTTACAAACTACAGATCGTGTTACACTTGCATATGATGCTGCCTCTACCCATTTTGTGAAGTAATCTATCATCACAAAAATAAATCTATGCCCATTAGAAGCCTTTGGGGTGATAGGACCAATGACATCCATCCTCCACATTGAGAATGGCCAAGGTGGTGCCATAACATGTAAAGCAGATGGCGGAGCATGAATCTTATCAGCATATATCTGGCATTTGTGACATTTACGAGCACAGTCAATGCAATCACTCTCCATTGTCAACCAGTAGTATCCTGCTTTCATGATCTATCTCGCCATCATATGTCCATTGGCATGTGCCCCACATATTCCATCATGTACCTCTTCAATGATTTTTCTTACTTCAACCTTACTTACGCATCTTAGTAATACTTGATCACAGCTTCTTTTGTACAGAACATCCTCATCTAGGAAAAAGCTCATAGTCAATCTTCAGATGACCTTTTTATCATTTTTTGTTGCTTGAACTGGGTATTGCTGATCCTTAATATACTGTAAGATATCATAATACCAAAGTTTCCCATCTTCTTCCTCTTTTACATTGGAGCAATGAGCTGGCATATCTTTAACATCTAGCTTGATGGGCTGAATGTCAGTATTATCATTAATTTGAATCATTGCGATCAGAGTAGCCAAGGCATCGACAATCAAATTCTTCTCTTAAGGTAAATGATCAAACTAGATATCTTCAAATTATTTTATCAGTTCTAAAATATACTTATGATATGGAACGAGTTTTGAATCTCTTATCTCCCATTTCTTTTTCAACTGATATATAACTAGAGTTGAGTCTCCAAACACTTTTAATGCTTTCACTATTCTATCTATAGCAGCTTGTAAGCCCATGACACATGCTTCATATTCAGTGATATTATTTGTGCAATTAAAATTTAACATTGCTATTACAGGGCAGTATTATTCTTCTGGAGAAATCAAAATTACCCCAATTCCATATCTCAAGGCATTGGTAGCTCTTTCAAAATACATTCTCCAACACTTTTCTTCATGCTCCCCTTTCTCCAGTTGGGAAATAGTCATTAGATCTTCATCAAAAATTCTAATCACATTGATTTATATTCTTCAGTAGCATGATCTGCAAAGAACTCCGCTATAGCACCCCCCTTTATTACTTTTTAGCTTACATATATAATGTCATATTTCGAGAGCATTACTTATCATCTAGTAATTCTTTCAGACAAAGAAGGCTTCTTGAAGATATATTTAATTGGATTCAATTTTACTATGAGTCATGTGGTATGATAAAGCATATACTATCTGAGTCTTTTGGCAATCCACGTTAATGCACAACGCATTTTTTCCAATGAGGAATACTTAGATTCATATTCTGTGAACTTTTTACTCAGATAGTAAATAGCTCTCTCCTTTCGGCTAGACTCATCTTGTTACCCCAGCACACATCTCATTGAATTTTCACACACTGTCAAGTGTAAAATTAAAGGTTTCTCTGGAACAAGTGGCACCAACACTAGAGGGTTTGACAAGTATTGCTTAATTTTATCAAAAGCCACTTGACATTTCTTATTCCATTTTTCAGGATTATTCTTGTGGAGAAGCTTAAATATAAGATCACATTTATAAGTAAGCTGATAGATAAATCGAGAAATATAGTTCAATCTTCTCAGAAAACCTCGAACTTCTTTTGGTGTACTCGGAGGTGACAAATTTGAATGGCCCGTATCTTATCTGGATCAACTTCAATTCCTCTTTCACTAACCATAAAGCCTAGTAACTTCTCTGACTTTAACCCAAAGGTGCACTTGGTTGAGTTTAACTTGAGCTGAAATCTTCTCAACCTCTCAAATAACTTTTTAAGGTTGGCGACATGATCTTTATTCTCACAAGATTTTACAATCATATCGTCACATACACTTCAATCTTTTTATGCATCATATCATGAAAGAGTGTTACCATGACCTTGTGATATGTTATACTTTGTAACAAAAAAGTTCCCTTACATGGTCACGAAAATAGTTTTTTTCATATCATCTGTAGCTATTTTTATTTGATTATACCTTGAGAACCCATCCATAAAGAAGAAAATTGAATGTTTAACCGTGTTATCTACCAATGTGTCGATATGAGGTAAAGGGAAGTTATCCTTTGGACTAGCTTTATTCAAATCATGATAGTCCACACATATTCGTACCTTTCCATCTTTCTTAAGAACTGGTACTATATTGGTTACCCACTCTGGATATTTGGTCACTTGTAGAAATCCTGCATCAACTATTTTTTCACCTCTTTTTTTGATCTTTAGTAGCATTTCAGGCTTCATTCGCTGCAATTTCTATTGGACTAGCTTACATTCTGGTTTTAGGGGTAATCTGTGCTCTACTATCTCTGTGCTCAACCCTGACATATCTTGGTAAAATCAAGCGAACACATCTATGAATTCTTAAAGTAAATATACCAAACGTTGTCTATCTCTTGATGAAAGTGAAGTGTCAATTTTGACATCTTTCTTATTCTCTTCATCTCCTAGATTCACTAAGTCAGCTATCTCCTGATGAGGCTTAATTGGCTTATTTTCTTATTCAATCAATCTCATTAGGTCTAAAGATATAACATATTCCTCAGAATTTTTTTCATTGTCAAGTTCATCAGTGTTAATTGAATTCTCAAAACTAACCTCTTGATTGTTATCATAATTATCTTCATGTTCATTTAAGAACCTGAAATTGGATGAAATGAGATATGTTGGCAATATGTTTTGAAAAAATGGCAATAATGAAGACATAAGAAGAAATGAATGAAAATGCATCCTTCCTAATTTTTATTAAAATAATAAAAGATAAATTGTCCAAACAAAAAAGATCACCCCAATGCCTTGAGCAATAGCTATTGAGATGTTACAATTACATTGTATTAGTTTCAAAAGTCACAGGCACTTAAATGACACTTCAATTGCTCAACTCATAATCTGACGGACAAAGACAGACCCACTCATCTTGATTAAACTCCACTTTATCTTCAATAACATTAATGGTTAACTGGGCAAAAGCCCTTTCCACGCTTTTTCTTGTATCTGGATACATGAATTCTTCAGGTCTAAAAGTCTCGTACAAGAGTGGGATAACTATTAGTCTTGCTATTTTTCCTGTTGGCCTTCTCTTAATCTCTCATTCTACTACCTCATAGCCTAGGCCTAACCTTTCACTATTGTCTATCACTTTAGGGGTTCCTTTATTCTCTGTAAGTTTTTGCCCAGCCCTAATCCTGGATACCAGCCCTTATTGACGACTTGGCTCATCACTATTCTTGAAAAAAATTGATTTTTAAGTTTTTCACCTATAGAATTAACTAGCTCAAAAGATCGATAGGAGCATTCTACTGCTTCTTCTGTAGCCTCTACATACAGAGTATTTAACGGTTAGGTCACTAGCATGTCTACCTTCTCAACTATCACTACTAATTGATCTTTTATATTAAACTTGATCTTTACATTAAACTTGATCTTTTGATGCAAGATAGAAGGTACAGTACCTACCATGTGAATCCATGGCTTTTTCCAGTAGACAGCTATAGAAGGGAGAGATATCCATCACTTGAAACTTCACATTAAAAGTGCACGACCCAATTTGCAAAGATATCTCAATATCCTCTAAGACTTCTCTTCTGGTCCCATCAAAAGCTCTCACAATTATTTGACTATTTTTCATATGAGAGTAGTCAATAGATAATCTTGTCAAAGTTGACATAGACATGACGTTGATAGCAAAGTCGTTATCAATAAAGACTTTGGCTATGATATGGCTCTTGCACTTGACCGTGATATGCAAAGCCTTGGCATTGCTCTTTTCCTCCGAGAAAATCTCATCATCGCTGAATGAAATATAATTCGACATGACTAGATTTCTAGCTAGGTAGTTCACATATTCAACAGATACATTATGTGTCACATATAACTGATTTAATACTTTCAGCAGGGCATTTCAATGTGGCTTCAATTTTAATAGCAGTGATAGTAGTGAGATTCACGCTGGCATCTTGTTCAACTGTTCAACAACTGAATACTCATTATGTTTTATCATCTTCAGGAATTCACAAGCTTTTTTTTTTGACACCGATTTCGGACGATCTTTCTCAGGTTCTACTTCAAGGTTATTTCATCTTTCTTCTTCCTTGGCTTTCTTTCTTCTAACCTTCTTCAATATTTTGGAGTGTAGCACCTTTCACTTCGAGTAATGCCTCATACACTAGTTATATTAGAGGTGTCAGCTCTAGAGACATCCCCTTCTTGCCTCTAAACTACTGTATCACAGCCATATCTTTAGGGTACAGCTTTATCATCCTTATATGGAAAGAGAGTCAGAACTTTAAAAAGTTATCAGCCTAAGAATGAGTTTGTCTATGATTGACTTTAGCTTGTTCCCATAATGAATTGTCACTGGCTTTAAAAATAGCTTTATAGGCTTATCAGTCATGGATACTTCAACACTTTTTAAGTCTTCTCATCTTTCATAGACCTCCATCTGGTATGAATCCAAGAGTTTTTATACCTCTTAGTAAAACTGCTCACAAGTTTTGATAGAGTGACCCATTGCCCCGCTATGATATTTACAACTAGTGCCCGACTATATATATTCCATGATAGCTGTGTGGATTCATTGGTTGTATCATGTCAGCTTTTCATAAAATATCAAATAACTGACTAAGAGGTGTCTTAATATCTGTCACTTCTTTCTTCAAATGGCGCTCATGTTTTTCACTTAAAGCATTCACATTATGATTAGGCAAGAGATTGTCACTAACATTTGATGCAGTCACCCCTTTTGTATCAAAGCTAATCATTTCATCCTTGATCAATCGTTGCACTTTATGTTTTAGGGTTGTGCAATTTTTGGTGGAGTGACCAACAATCTCATAGTGATAGTCACAATGGGCTGTGGGATCATACCACTTAGGGTAAGGTGGCTTGAAGGGTTTTAACTTACTAGGAGTAATCAAATGACTGTTGTAAAGCTATCGATATAATTCTGTATAAGTCATTGAGATTGGGTCAAATACAAGTTTTTTACGAGTAGTTTGTTGCTTCCGTGAACCACCAATTAGGTTAGCTGGATGAGTTTGGGGTCTTAGGGTAGGCTGAGTGTTATGACTATATGTGGTATTTTGAGGCCTAAGAAGAGGTTGATATGTTTGGGGATAAGATGACTGTACAAATGGTTGGTATGGGTAAAGGGAAGTGTTATTTACAGTAGAGTAATATGAAAGGTATCCTTGTGGTGAGTAGGGTTGATAACCCTCAAATTATTGTCTATCAAAGCTCACAGCTTGAGTTTTGGCCTCTTTCTTTTTCGAGACTCTTTTGTTAGATGCTTCACTTCTTTTCAACTTGCCATTCTTGATGGCACTCTCGATAATTTCTCTCAAAATTACCATGTTAGCAAAATTTTTGATTGCATTCCCTATCATTATCTCATAATAGAGAGGTTTCAAAGTGCTGACAAATAGCACTGTAGTCTCTTTCTCAGTCAAAAGAGGTTGTACCTGAAAACTACATCTGTACATCTATGGGCGTATTCTTTAAAAGACTTATTTACCTTTTTCTCCAGGTTCTGTAAAGATAAATGATCAAGAGCCAGATCAATAATATGTCAATATTGACTGATGAAGTCATAAGCCATATCGCTCCAAGAGCGAATGCGGATTCTGTCTAGCTGGACATACCACCTGGCAGCAGAGCCTGTAAAGCTATCTTGAAAAACATGCATTAATAATTTTTCATTATGAGCATAGGCTGTCATTTTCTGACAATACATGGTGATATGAGTTTTGGGGCACTTCGTACCATCATATTTCTCAAATTCTGGTACTTTAAACTTTGGTGGAATGACTACATCTGAAACTAAACACAGCCCAGCAGCATCAACAGAACCATAAAATCTAATCCCTTCTATGACCCGTAATCTTTGTTCCAGCATACTAATTTTTGGATTTTCCTGAGACTCTGCCACTTTTGCTTTCTTCTTATTTTTCAAGTCATTTAGATCAAGAACTAGTTATATTGCCTTTTCAGTAAAGACAGGATTTACATAGCTATGGTAATGTCCTGGATTTGAGGCTAATGACATTCTAGGATATGTAGAATATGTGAAGTGTTATGGTAGAACCTCTTGTGCAGACTGGGTTTGAGGTGGACCAAAACTTGAAGGATATAAAGGGTCAGCCACTTCTTGTAATAGGGAAATTTATTGGCTTGTATTTTTTTCTACTCCTTTTCCTTTGTTCAGCTTAGTGAGAGCATCTAGAATCTTGCTCAACTCATTTTCAATCTTTTTTTATGTTTTTTCTAGCTTTTCAAATCTGTGAGAGTTTTTCTGCTCCATTTGTCTGGCTCTGGCTCTTGTATTGTATCGATGGATAGGGTTCTTGTTAGATGAAGCTATCATTGAACCTTGAGTACCATATCTTAAAATTAGTAAATTTACATGACTATCTCATGGTTACTTTGTTAAGTGTAATGAGTGAGAATACAACGAATGAGAATACATATATGCAAAGAACATTTACCTTAAAGACGGTATTTAACTAAAAGATTTCATTTATTCCAAAAAATTTTTATTTACATTGAGTTTATCATCCTAGAATTATAACCATAAAATTGTTTGATCTATTCATACTGGGCCTTGGCTTTTTCAATGAAGTTTAATAGACGTTGCCTATGCTCTCCTACTAGGGTTACCACTTGTTTCAATGCCTCTGCCTCTTTCACCATCTCTCTTACTTTACATACCATTTTACAAATTTGGGTTGTTAGGTGCTTAATGTATTTCTATCTTTCTAAGTTCTCTCTTTTACCACACCAGACTTGGTATGATAATTCTCTATGCTCCCTAACTAATGCAGCAATATGGTTTTCTTGTTCATTCAACTTTTATCTCAGCCTGCTTAGATAGCTATTCAGCATGTTATTCTCTATCTGTACTTGGGTACTTTCTTCTTCCAATTCAGCATACTTTTGCTTTAATCTTACGTTCTCTTCAGTCAACTCAACAATGGTTATCTCTTTGGCCCTTTTTCTCACACATAACCTTTTATGTTCTTGGTGTAGCTCTGCTAAGTCTTCAACAACTGTATCATGTTCTCTAGTAATCTTGTGAACTTTGGCTTCAGGACTTTCAGCTCTAACTTTTCATCAATCTTTTTCTTCTCGAAGCTTCTGAATTTCTTACTTTAACTTACCCTTTTCAGACTCAAATTATTTTGTCGCAAGCTCTAATTCTAATGGTGTCTCTTCAAGCTTTCCTTCTGTTGGCGGTTGAAAGCTTTCATAAGTGAATACCATTTTTTGTCTTTGTTTTACTTTCCAAACCAAATATCCTAGAGTGACTTTATCAGTGAATGGTCTAGGACTCACTCTTCGAGGATTTTTCCATGTTTTAATCATCTCATTCATCCTTTAAAATACTTTCGACTTACTATAAGAAAAATTTAACTGATAAAGCCCATGCGTTATAGGAATAAACTGTTCTACCCTAAACTACCTTCTCACTATGAGTGGTGCATAATTTATCGCTCTTCATAAACCCAGAAGTGGGACACTGTATTATCCCCATATTGATACAACTAGGCTCACGATTCATCCATGGGGTCAACAATCTTACTTTGACACTGATCAATTTTTGTAGGAAAGTTATCCATTCCATTTTAGACTTTCGTTCTGACCACCCACTTTCACAGAATTTCTTGATTGGAGCTCGATTGCAAACATAAAGCTTCAAGAAAGCACATTTTCCTCATTCGAAATGACTTTTCATCCATAAGTATAATAACTGTATGCAGCCTATAAAGTGCCCTCCATTCTGACGACAGTAACTCAAAGATCTGATAATCTCTACTAATATTACCGTTGAAGGGTTACAGCCATTGATCACACTCTCGAAGAAGTCAACCACCACAATCTTAATATAACCTAAAACCTTTGGGAAGATTACCATTCCGTATATGGTTAAGGCAAATATATATCTAACCCCCATTCTTCATTGGCATGTTACACTAGAAACTCATGAAAAAACTTTCAAGATAGACAAACCTGTTCTTGTTTCTTCTTTGTATGAGAATCCATAACTTCTTTGTCTATCCCCATGAGTTGAGCCAAACCCTTACAAAATCCTGACTTGTGTTTTTTGACATATATCTTATTAAGAGCTTTGAGGTGCAAACCCAATAAAATTGAATATTCTTCGATGATTGGTGTCATATCAATTTCATTGAAGATGAAACACTTATATGCAGGATCCCAGAATTACGTTACAGCTCTGATTAGTTGATCGTCGACAACTACTGCAAGAAGGTGTGTTATATGCCCATGTCTCTTGTAAAACTACTCTTGTCTTGACGGACTTATTTTCTTCCATATGTCAACCAAATCCCCTAGATTATTTTGTTTGAAGAGGATAAATGTTTCTTGAGACAAGGTAGAATCATATCTGATTGGTAAACAATCCTCCATCTTCGGTTGAATCTTTTCTGACTGGACCCTTACTTCGTTGGGTGACTCACAAGGTGCTAATACAGATGAAGAATAAACTAGTCATTTTGTGAAGTCCATGAAAAATTTTTGTTGAAGACCATCTTTCAAGCAAATGTTCTTTATGAAACTTTATGATATGAGCATAAACCAATGCAAAAGAATGAGAGAAAAGGTTAGTATGCCCAGAAAAAAAGAAATAAATAAATAGCTAAGTAAATTAAAACATCACACAGAATAAGAGGAATGAATCCTATGCTTTTGATTAATTCTAAAAAGGAAGAGTGATGGCTTTATCTACAGGTTAGGCAGTCTTAAGGTTCACTATATGTGGTTTAAGGTTAAAGTCTAAAGGTTCCCAAATTATTCCTTACATCATTGTCCATCACAGACTAGTAAGGCACCCTAATTCTCACCTATTATAGGCTACAAGCGAAAAAGGTTCAATTTGAGTGGGAGTATTTCGCTAACCACTGTGGAGGCATTAAACCTCACGAAAGTAATAGGTACTTTACTCTCTCCTAGAGGGACGGAGCTCGGGTATAGAGCTAATGTTATGCATATGCATATGAATGACATAATTAATAAAGTAAATAAACATGAATGAATAAAAGAATTTATACAAAAGGTTCAATTTTATTAGGTTTTCGGATAACACAAATTTATTTGCTAGCCTGACTCTCAGACATTCCCAGTGGAGTCGCCAAGCAATCATAACGTCTAGATCCGGGGATCTATCATTAGACATTGACTTAAGGAGTCGCCACCAATCTTTTTTATCTAGGTGCGATTGGCCACCTAAAGAATCTATCCTTTCAAGGAACACCTAAGCTTAAGGGTCCCTAAAAGAATAGGTTTAGGTCTACTAACCAGAACAGGGTTCGGGAGTTCAGTTACGTGTGAGGAAGGTTATAGCACCCTTACAACGCCCATCGAAAGATGGTACCAGCTTAATTTTGTGTTATCCAATAAGCCTTAAAAATTTACCAAGTAATTAACTATTGAAAATTATTTTCAATTGACTCTAATACTTTTAGCAAAAAATTGAGAAAATTCTCTCACCTCAAGAGTATGCAAGGAGACTATTGTTTCATTTGTAGAGGCTCCATCGTCGGATTATTTAACATTAAAGAAAATTCAAGAAAATAAAAAGGAAAAGAAATAAAAATAATTTAATTTTAGATATAAATCATTTCCTTTTCAAAAATTCATTGCTTTTGTACAAGAAAAATTGATACTTTCAATTTTTTCTCAAAATATTTTTTAGAAACTTTAATTTCGAGAAAAATTGATACTTTCAACTTTTCCTCAAAAATATTTTTTAGAAAAATTATTTTCAAGGAAAATTGATACTTTCAACTTTTCCTTAAAAATATTTTTTGAAGACTTATTCTCAAGAAAAATTGATACTTTCAACTTTTTCTCAAAAATATTTTTTAGAAAGCTTATTTTCAAAAAAAATTGATGCTTTCAACTTTTCCTCAAAAATATTTTTTAGAAAAACTTATTTTCAAAGAAAATTGATACTTTCAACTATTCCTCAAAAATATTTTTTTAAAAAGCTTATTTTCAAGAAAAATTGATACTTTCAACTTTTCTTTAAAAATATTTTTTTTTGAATTTTATTTAAAGAAAATAAATAAAATAAAAATAAAGAAAAATAAAATAAAAAGTACTAAACAATTCTAATCTAATCAATAAATAATAACAATAATAATAATAATAAATAATAAATGTAAAAAAAACCTGAGAACGGCTCGGCTCAGCTTCGAAAACGGCTCACACTCGGGTCGCACGAGTGTCAAAAGCGGGTTGACTCTCGGGTCTGGTTGCCCGATTTCAAAACACGCGGATCCTCTGAGAACAGTAACACCAAAACGACGTCGTTTTCAGCGAGTATAAAAGGCTATCCCTTCTGTTTTTCCAGCAGATCTCTCATCCCCTCTCTCTCTCTCTTCCCTTCCTTTTCTCCTCCCTCTCTCTAAATCAACGAAGAACTCCGGTTGAATCTCGTCAGATTCTGAAAAATGTCATCCGAAATCTGGGTTTTTTGTCGAAAGTTCAACGGAAAGTTGATCGGTTTCTGAAAATGATCGTCAAAAAATGGGCAGCTGACCAGAAAATTCAAACTTAACCAGAAATGTCGTCGAAAAATTCAAACTTCGCTGAAAAATTCAACCGAAATTTGAAAATTTTTCAAAAATTTTTAGAAAAAAATTCACCAAAAAATTTTAAAAAATTTCCACCGATTCCTAGAGCTATTCTAACGCACAAAAACCCTTTTTTTTAACTTTTGTTTCTTCTCTGTGTCTGCGTTTCTGTGTGTTCTGGTCTTTGTGATTCTCTCTATTTATAGGGATTGATCAGAAGAGTTTCTGATCAATCCCAACTCCTCCTTGGATTGGGATTCAATCCTTGAATCCAATATAAACTCTGATTGAATCCCAAATTCACAGTAAGATTCCAAATTTTCATCCCAATCTCAACCGAAAATAATAATAAATAAATAAATAATAAATACACAAGATACAAAAAATAAATAAATAATATAAATAAAAATATAAAATACAAAAATAAAAAAAAATGGGCCTACCCATTTGGACCAGGCCCAATTGATCCGGGCCTGAATCAAATTGGGTGTCTACACCTTTCTAGGCAGATTCATGCAAAGCAAGTAGGTTTTCTGAAAAATCTGACCAAGATCCGAGATGACGAGACTGAGAAGAGTCTCACGACAAGTTTCAGAGCAAACCAGTGATTGAACGTTCATCCGTAAGTGGTCGATGACGATCGGAGATGACGGCGATTGTGGCATTTCGTCGAAATCTTGTGGAGTTTCTAACCAACGCTCGCCTTTTCTTAGAGAAAGAGACAAAGCAAAAATTGTAAAGAGAGAAGAAGGACTTGTAACATGAAGAGGAAAGCTTAAAAAAAGGCTTTTATAGCTTTGATAAAATAGTGCCATTTTAGCCAAAGAAAATGGGTTCTCTTTGACCCGTTTCAAGGATCCGCATGTCAAAAACTGGGTGATCCTACCCGGTTGCTTGAATCGATCCCTGTCCCAGTCCAATTCTATGCCATTTGAGCTAAAAGTCGAGTCGTGGCGAGTTCTAGGAGTCGAGCTGTGAATTGCTTTGGGGTATTCTTTTTTCATTTTTGTTAGTTTACTCATTATTTATCAATTATTTTTACGAATGAATAAAAAAAGGTAAATAAATAAAGAAAATATTTCGAAAAAGATATTTTTGAGAAAAAATTGAAAGTATCAATTTTTCTTAAAAATAAAATTTTCAAAAATGATATTTTTGAGGAAAAGTTAAAAGTATCAATTTTCCTTGAAAATAAATATTTCAAAAAGATATTTTTGAGGAAAAATTGAAAGTATCAATTTTTCTTAGAAATAAAAACTTCAAAAAAATATTTTTGAGAAAAAGTTGAAAATATCAATTTTCCTTGGAAATAAAATTTTTTAAAAAATATATTTGAGGAAAAGTTGAAAGTATCAATTTTCCTTGATAATACAATTTTCAGAACAACATTTTTGGAGAAAAATTTGAAAGTATCAATTTTTCTTGAAAATAAAATTTTCAAGAACAATATTTTTTAAAGAAAAGTTAAAAGTATCAATTTTTCTTGTATAAAAACATAAGTTTTTTTATAAAACAACATAATAAAAAAGAGATCTCTATCAAAAGTTGAAGCATTATTCCTTCTTCTTTTCCTTTTTATTTTTTTTTTAAATGTTAAATAATCCGACGACGGAGCCTTTACAAAAAAAACAGTAGTTTTCTTGTACACTCTTAAGATGAGATAATTTTCTTAATTTTTTGTCAAAAGTATTAGAGTCAATTAAGAATAATTTTCAATAATTAATTACTTGGTAAAGTTTTTAAGGGTTAATGGATAATACGAAATTGAGCTGGTATCATTCTTCGATGGGCGCTGTGAGGGTGCTATATCTTTTGTCATACGTAACCATACTCTTGGGTTTGGTTTCGTAGACATTAAATCTACCTTTTAAAGATACCTAAGTCAAACTTAGGATTTTTCTTTAAAAAGAAACAGATTCAGTTAGGTGATCAATCGTACCTAAACAAAAAAGATTGGTCGTAACTCCTCAAGTCAATGTCTAGCGATAGATATACTAATCTAGACGTTATGACACCCTATAACTAAGCATGAAAGGATTAAGAAATCCTTGATGAATGGGCTTTAGTTTAGGCCACCTCTCCATAGAGGAAACCAAGCCCAACACAAATGTCTATAAAAGGGTAGCAGACACTGCAAACTATGATATAATACATCACTTCCATTTAATAGCTAATAACTAATTCTAGACTATATCAGAGAAAAAATTGTGAGAAATGTCGTCTCTAATTGGTAAGGTTGAGACTGATGTAGAGCTCAAAGCTTCTGCCGAGAAGTTTCATGATATGTTCTGCAACAGACCTCACCATATATCCAATGCTAGCTCCGATAAGGTACAAGCATGTTCTTTACATGAGGGTAACTGGGGGAAGGAGGGTTCCATCATCTGCTGGAATTACGTTCATGGTAAGATTCAAATTTCTTTTTTTTTTTTTTTTTCATTTTTTCCTTTAAAAATTGAGGGAAAGATGATTAATTTTCTAGTTGAATTAAGAGTAAAGTTTTGTTCCATATATATATGAACCATAAATAATTACAGATGGGGAGGCTAAAGTTTTAAAAGAGATAGTTGAATCGGTTGATCCAAAGAACAACTCACTCTGTCTCAGAGCGATTGAAGGAGACCTTTTGAAGGAGTACAAGAGCTTCCTAATCAAACTTCAAGTTTCCCCAAAGAGCAACGGTCCGGGCAGTATAGCACACTGGACTATGGAGTACGAAAAGCTGCACGAGGGTATTGCACATCCAGAGACTCTTCTGGAGCTCGCAGTCCAAGTCTCCAAAGATGTCGATTCCCACCTCATCCAAGGAAACTAAATAACTAAGCCAGGATCCATGATCGAGATTGAAATCTGTGTTTGATATGTGTAAGAATAAATAAACAGTGTGAGATATATATCATCTGTTGATGTCTTGAGCTTTTAAGTGTGTGGAATGCCTAATCTCTCTCTGTATATTTTCTTATCTTTGGTGTATCAAGTGAATCTGTATGTTTTGCTTCTATTTTTGTGATCATATATATGTTCACAAACATACCTTCTATTTATATATAATATTCCAAAACAGATTCAATATTCCTCTACCCTTTGCCTTATTGCAGGTTTTGTTCACTTCAAGCAAAGAAAAAAAAAAGTTTCATTTTTTTCCTCAAATCCCATCCACTCTTTAACATACTTTAATTCTAATCTTATTCTTAAAGTATATCTACTTAAAATTTTACAAATCTCAAATTTTATCTTAAATATTTTTTTTATTTGGAAATAGGTCTAGAGTGTCCTTAATTAAATTTTACATAAGCGTGTTCTTTTTTTTAAAATAATTTTAAGAGTACACTTTCCAAATCAATTTAATGTATTCAAAATTTTAAGTTAAAAATATTTTTGACATAAATAGAATCTTAATTGATATATAAATAAAAGTTTATATTTGATACATTGTCAGTGTATAAATTCTATATATTATTAGTAAATCAGATGCCACCACTTTATTAATGAGCAAATATCAATATTTAAAATAAATATATAAAAATTAATATTTCTAAAAACTTACTTATTAATGTGATGGTATCATCTGATTCATTTCATTAATGAAATGGTATCATCATATTCATTAACAGTGTATAAAATTTATACTCTGATAGTGTATCAAATATAAATTCAAATCATCTCTCTCTCTCTATATATATATATATACATATTGTTGGGCTAAAAGCCTCCAATCCAATCACACCAACGGAAACAAAATCAAACAATAAACCAAACACACAAGAGACAATAATTTAACGTGGTTCGGTCCAACTGACCTACATCCACGGATGAGAAACAAGATCCACTAGTTGTAGAGAATTACAAACATACATCAAATCATCAATCTCACTCAACAATCAATACTCATAAGACACTCTTAATCTCCTCTAGTCTTATGGAGTATTCTCAACCCAAACAAACACAAACTCAAACCCTTGTGCACCCTTTCAACATAACCAAACACATACCCATATGCTCCCATACACCATACTTATGTGGACCCTCTCAATCTCTTCTAGTCCACTCACAAACAAACATACACACTCATAAGACGTAGAGCCACAATACTCTTATGGGGTGTCTATCCCACAAAACCCTACAACTCTCTTACATCTTTTTCTCATACCTAACCCTGTAGAAACTTCACCTATTTATAACCATACAAACTTGCCTATTAAAAATCCCTCTCCTCTTAGAATTCTTCTCCTGTAAGTCAAACTTGCCTATTAAGAATCCCTTTTCTTTTAAAATTCTTCTCTTGCAAGTAAAACTTACCTATTAAGAATCCTCTTTCTCTTGAAATTCTTCTTTTGCAAGTCTTCTTGTCCATCAAGCAATATCTGACAAATCCCAAACAAATCTCTAACAAATCTCAAACAAATCTCTTATGGGATTTGAGTCAATATTCTTAACAATCTCTACCTTGACTTAAATTCCATTAATCATCTGTCTTCATGCTAGACATGCTTAGCTCCACCTGCAATGAAAGTCTCACAATCATCTTCTCTTGTGTCTTCACGCTTCATACAAACCAATCCTCAATCTTAAACTCGAACTCTTCTCTTGAATCGAGCTCCTCTATGCTTACTTCTTCCCATATCTCAAACCAATCTCTTCCCATATCTTGAACTGTCAACTATTCCCATGTCTCGAACCATCGACTCTTCCCACATCTTGAATCTTCAACTCTTCTCACGTTTTAAACCTTCAACTCTGATACCACTTGTTGGGGATCACCATAGCTCTGATACCATTTGTTGGGCTAAAAGCCTCCAATCCAATCACACCAACGGAAGTAAAATCAAACAATAAACCAAACACACAAGAGACAATAATTTAACGTGGTTCGGTCCAACTGACCTACATCCACGGATGAGAAACAAGATCCACTAGTTGTAGAGAATTACAAACATACATCAAATCATCAATCTCACTCAACAATCAATACTCATAAGACACTCTTAATCTCTTCTAGTCTTATGGAGTATTCTCAACCCAAACAAACACAAACTCAAACCCTTGTGCACCCTTTCAACATAACCAAACACATACCCATATGCTCCCATACATAATACTTATGTGGACCCTCTCAATCTCTTCTAGTCCACTCACAAACAAACATACACACTCATAAGACGTAGAGCCACAATACTCTTATGGGGTGTCTATCCCACAAAACCCTACAACTCTCTTACATCTTTTTCTCATACCTAACCCTGTAGAAACTTCACCTATTTATAACCATACAAACTTGCCTATTAAAAATCCCTCTCCTCTTAGAATTCTTCTCCTGTAAGTCAAACTTGCCTATTAAGAATCCCTTTCCTTTTAAAATTCTTCTCTTGCAAGTAAAACTTACCTATTAAGAATCCTCTTTCTCTTGAAATTCTTCTTTTGCAAGTCTTCTTGTCCATCAAGCAATATCTGACAAATCCCAAACAAATCTCTAACAAATCTCAAACAAATCTCTTATGGGATTTGAGTCAATATTCTTAACAATCTCTACCTTGACTTAAATTCCATTAATCATCTGTCTTCATGCTAGACATGCTTAGCTCCACCTGCAATGAAAGTCTCACAATCATCTTCTCTTGTGTCTTCACGCTTCATACAAACCAATCCTCAATCTTAAACTCGAACTCTTCTCTTGAATCGAGCTCCTCTATGCTTACTTCTTCCCATATCTCAAACCAATCTCTTCCCATATCTTGAACTGTCAACTATTCCCATGTCTCGAACCATCGACTCTTCCCACATCTTGAATCTTCAACTCTTCTCACGTTTTAAACCTTCAACTCTGATACCACTTGTTGGGGATCACCATAGCTCTGATACCATTTGTTGGGCTAAAAGCCTCCAATCCAATCACACCAACGGAAGTAAAATCAAACAATAAACCAAACACACAAGAGACAATAATTTAACGTGGTTCGATCCAACTGACCTACATCCACGGATGAGAAACAAGATCCACTAGTTGTAGAGAATTACAAACATACATCAAATCATCAATCTCACTCAACAATCAATACTCATAAGACACTCTTAATCTCTTCTAGTCTTATGGAGTATTCTCAACCCAAACAAACACAAACTCAAACCCTTGTGCACCCTTTCAACATAACCAAACACATACCCATATGCTCCCATACATAATACTTATGTGGACCCTCTCAATCTCTTCTAGTCCACTCACAAACAAACCTACACACTCATAAGACGTACAGCCACAATACTCTTATGGGGTGTCTATCCCACAAAACCCTACAACTCTCTTACATCTTTTTCTCATACCTAACCCTGTAGAAACTTCACCTATTTATAACCATACAAACTTGCCTATTAAAAATCCCTCTCCTCTTAGAATTCTTCTCCTGTAAGTCAAACTTGCCTATTAAGAATCCCTTTTCTTTTAAAATTCTTCTCTTGCAAGTAAAACTTACCTATTAAGAATCCTCTTTCTCTTGAAATTCTTCTTTTGCAAGTCTTCTTGTCCATCAAGCAATATCTGACAAATCCCAAACAAATCTCTAACAAATCTCAAACAAATCTCTTATGGGATTTGAGTCAATATTCTTAACAATCTCTACCTTGACTTAAATTCCATTAATCATCTGTCTTCATGCTAGACATGCTTAGCTCCACCTGCAATGAAAGTCTCACAATCATCTTCTCTTGTGTCTTCACGCTTCATACAAACCAATCCTCAATCTTAAACTCGAACTCTTCTCTTGAATCGAGCTCCTCTATGCTTACTTCTTCCCATATCTCAACCAATCTCTTCCCATATCTTGAACTGTCAACTATTCCCATGTCTTGAACCATCGACTCTTCCCACATCTTGAATCTTCAACTCTTCTCACGTTTTAAACCTTCAACTCTGATACACTTGTTGGGGATCACCATAGCTCTGATACCATTTGTTGGGCTAAAAGCCTCCAATCCAATCACACCAACGGAAGTAAAATCAAACAATAAACCAAACACACAAGAGACAATAATTTAACGTGGTTCGATCCAACTGACCTACATCCACGGATGAGAAACAAGATCCACTAGTTGTAGAGAATTACAAACATACATCAAATCATCAATCTCACTCAACAATCAATACTCATAAGACACTCTTAATCTCTTCTAGTCTTATGGAGTATTCTCAACCCAAACAAACACAAACTCAAACCCTTGTGCACCCTTTCAACATAACCAAACACATACCCATATGCTCCCATACATAATACTTATGTGGACCCTCTCAATCTCTTCTAGTCCACTCACAAACAAACCTACACACTCATAAGACGTACAGCCACAATACTCTTATGGGGTGTCTATCCCACAAAACCCTACAACTCTCTTACATCTTTTTCTCATACCTAACCCTGTAGAAACTTCACCTATTTATAACCATACAAACTTGCCTATTAAAAATCCCTCTCCTCTTAGAATTCTTCTCCTGTAAGTCAAACTTGCCTATTAAGAATCCCTTTCCTTTTAAAATTCTTCTCTTGCAAGTAAAACTTACCTATTAAGAATCCTCTTTCTCTTGAAATTCTTCTTTTGCAAGTCTTCTTGTCCATCAAGCAATATCTGACAAATCCCAAACAAATCTCTAACAAATCTCAAACAAATCTCTTATGGGATTTGAGTCAATATTCCTAACACATATATGTAATATTTTTATAAAATAATATTTCAAGATTTTTAATGCCAAAATATAAAATATGAAAAATAAATTTGAAATATAGAAAAAGTATAATATAAATTCCATTCAAAAGAAGATATAATTTTGTGGTGTTCTGAAAACAAATAATGGCCGAAGAAATTAGGATGAAAGAAATATTACATAACTTCTCAACTTTTTGAAGAATTAATCATGGTATATTGATATTATAAAAAAATTAAAATTTCTTTACAAAATAGATGAACGAATATATTTTTCCAAAATCTATACGGTATCATAGGGTTCTTTTCTTCTTTGGATGTATATGCTCTGAAATAATTATTATCGGGTCATCACTATTATTTTTTTATTTTTTTATAAAAATAATTAATTGTGTTTGACATATGGTAAATTCGCCTAACTCATTTTTTTTATATACATATGATGGGTATAACCCATAAAAAAGGAAAAAAAATTAATTCGAAACCAATAAACTTTAAAATTATTTTGTAGACTTAAAATATACCCAATAAACTTTATAACCTTCCATTCAAAAGCCATTTGAGCTAGCCCAAATTTATACTTAAGCCTTAATCATGAAAACTCATTTTCTTGTCTTGTTTTCCAACGTCTCTGCATCTCCTTCAACTTCGTCTTATTCATTAGCTGCTGCATGCATCTTCACCTATACCATCTTTTCACCTTCTTTTCTTCTGTCTCTCTTTCAATTTCGGGACCCATTTTTTGAGATCCAGATCGTGTACTGGATCCCACAAATTGGTTCGCGGATCCCGGAGGGAACAAATTTGGTAAATATGTATCTATATCACAACCAGTCATTCAGCCACATCATTGCACACGATCAATATCTTACTTGTACTTACAGTGCTACTGCAATGTTGTAGTTACATGAAATTAGATTAGAAAATTCTGCGCTACTGCTTGCCACGGACCTTAACGTAAAACAAAAGCAGGTGAAAGTTTACCAAGATTAGAAACCAAAACCTTTACTCCGATCATATTAGAGGGAGGCAGAGGGAGACGCATCTTTTCTAAATTGATTCCCTGAAAATGCATATGAAAAAAGAATTCGGCATATAAAGAAAAAAATACGAACGTTAATCAAAGCTATGTTTGGTAAATGGTTTTGTTTATTTTTTTTTTCTAAAAATGAATAGAAAAACATAAAATATAAAAATAACAAAAATTAAAAATAGAAAGTAAAAAGTAAAATGTAAAAGCATCTATTAAACAGAGCTTAACACATATTTAGTTAAAATGGAGACATTACATGCATCTTTACACTCCCTTTTTCGATTTTTTTTTCAACTTCATTGTCCTTTATATAGGATATATAATAATTTACACAAACACACACGTATATATTATACAATGTTATTAGAAAAAACACTACTATCTTATTACATTCAATCATTTGATTCAGCCCTTGAACTTACGAGAACTAGTCATGTGAGACATTAATGCATGTAAAAGTACAAATTTAGTTGGAGGATCTTTTAGATGGGAAACTCTTAATCCTTATTTTGGATGAGAAATAGATTTACCTTTTAGTTCCCAAATAAATAGAGAAATAAAACAAAGAGAATTGAATTTACCAAGGAACAAAAATTATAAACATATCACATTAATAGAAGCACAACATGCATAAATTTGATAGTTGATACACTAAACATAAGAAACATAGAGAGATTTTCAGTCCCAAGTACAAGGAATAATATTCCATACACTTAAAACGCCTAGGAAAGCTGTCAACAACCGGCAATATCTCCTGGCGTTTATATTTATTCTTAGACGTAAACCAGAGATTTCAATCTCAATCATCATGGCTTAAGTATTTAATTAATTTCCTTGGATGAGGTGAGAATCGACAACTCTGGAGACTTTGATTGCGAGCTCCAGCAAAGTCTCTGGATGTGCAATACCCTCGCGCGGCTTTTCGTTCTCCATACTCTAGTATGCTATACTGCCCTGACCGTTGCTCTTTGGAGAAACTTCAAGTTTGATTAGGCAGCTCTTGTACTCCTTCAAAAGGTCTCCTTCAATCATTCTATAAGAGATTGACTTGTTCTTTCGACCAATTGATTCAACTATCTATTTTGCAACTTTAGGCTTTCCATCTGTTTATGGTTCATGATTTTTAAAACGAAACATTACTCTTAAATCAACCAGAATAATAACTTATCTTTTTTTTTTTTTGAAGTTTGTGTTGGGGAAAAATTAAAAAAACAAAAGAGAAATTCCACTCTCACCATGAACATAATTCCAGAAGATGATGGAACCCTCATTCCCCCAATCACCGTCATGTAAATCACATTCTTTACCCTATCAGAGCTGGCATTAGATACATGGTGAGGTCTGTCGCAGAATATATCATGAAACTGCTCGGCAGAAGCCATGAGCTCTACATCAGTCGCAACCTTACCAACTAGAGCCGACATTTTTCACAACTTTTTCTTGATATATTCTACAATATTAATCGGCTATTAAATGGAAGTGGTGGCATATTATATCACAGTTAGCAGTGTTTGCGGCCCATTTATAGACTGGTGTGGCGTCTGAATCAGTAACTTTTTTTTTTTTTAAATAATACTGGGGTATTAATCTCAGGCTTTGTTTAGGCATAATCTCCTCCCAACCATCTTAAAAGTAAGTATATTCCCTCGCCTCGGCCGATTTCATTGTCCATCATCTAATTGTACAAGGTTATCTCTGGGTATTTAGTATATATTTAATACTACTATTTACCTTTAGCACATATATATATTTATTTATTTATTGCTCAGCTAAAGGACACATTTTCTTTACTAAATAAAATAATTTGAAGGAGAATGAGATTTGCATGCTCCAACCATTAGCGTTGTACCATAACTGTTGTGGGAGATATATTTGGATGATGATCAGAGCTGGAAAAAAAAAAAAAAAACAAAATTATTACAAAGGTTTCGAATTTATTATATGCTTATATTTTTTCTTCTTAGGTTTTATTTGATAAGAAAGATGAAAAGGGCTAAGAATGTAAAGTTTATTAATATAATGGTTAAACTATAAAGTAAAAAAGTAGTTATAAATTTTAATTATTAGGTTAATAAGTTTTTTTTTCTTTCACTCTTTGCATTCTTCCTACCAAATAAAACTTTAGTCTAAAATCATCAAAATTATATGCAAGTTGCTCCTACAGTTACCAATATAACACTCTTTTCATCACAAAATGAATATTTAAATTTAAATTTTGATATAAATATATATGTAATATAATGCTCTTGGTCTTTTATATTATATATATATATATATTTGAGATTTTTAAGGATCAAACCTTAGTAGCTGAAGCTAAATGCTTAACGTTTCATTAACAGACCAATATTGATCTCTTAGACTCTCTATATACATTGATACATGTCTATATATATTGACATTATATTAAATATAAAAAAAATAATTTTTAGTATACATTAAAATTAATTCTAAATTTTAATTATTAGATATGAGTTGCAAAATGCATGGGAAGTAGTTTTTTTTTTGCATCCTAGAAACCCTATACTTTCCATATTCCCAATATTCAAACCTCGGGCGCCTTACGTTAATTAGGGTTAGAAGTTCTAATATGTAAACAATAGAATTTTACCAAAGTCTTTTCAATTAGAATTACACCAGTGCACATCAATCATAGAATCAGATTCAATAATTAGCTTCACCCTTCCTTTCCAACTTGTTTTTTTTTTTTTTTTGAAAAAATTGGAAATCCAAAGCATATTTAATGGCATAAACCCCATCAAAACATGTGTCCCCTCTTTATCCAGGAAAGCAAATAGGCCTTTCATCACCTGGTTACCTCCTGAATCAGGTTTCTTGAATTTAACGTGGACGGATGTACTAAAGGTAAGCTTGGACCTGCTAGTACTGGAGGAGTATTGAGAGATTCTAATTGTACGTAGTGGCTTTTATTCTCTGGCCCTTAGGGTTTGCAAGATTCGAATTAATGTGGCTGAGTTATATGCTATTAAATATGCACTGGAGATATTTTTGAAAGCAGGGAAGAAAGGTAGGAATGGGCCATGCATCAGTGAATCTTATTCTATAGTGGCTGTAAACTGGACCATGGAAGTTAAATTTTCTTTTGAAGTTGATATTCTTATGAGAACAATTGGTGCAGTAACTTTGATATGCATTTTTAGAGAAGCGAATGGTATGGCAGATGCGTTGGTAAAGGTTGGTCATGTGGACAGAGATAGTTTTTTCATGGCATGGTGGTGATTTCTGATAAAGGCGGTGGTACCTGCTCTAAATGTTTGTTTACAAACAATGGAAGAGTGTATTTTGGTGTCTTTTTTGTTCTTTTTTTAAGGTGGAAATCCTTCAAAAAAATTAAAAAAAAAAAAAAAGACAGACAAAGAAGAGCTCAGTAACATTTGACTCTTGCATTGCCAATGGCTAGAGAATAAGCTAGTACGTAGCAGTCAGAATCTTTCAACACGCCACCACAAACTAGATCGTCCAAGTTTACTTTTATCAGATCCATCCACATCAAACTTTAAAATCCTATCTCAGGAGGTGACCAAGTTGTGATAGGTCTTTTGCTTTTCTAGATAAAGAAAGAACACATGCCACTAGTTCGACCCTCCACAAGAATCCGAGAACAATCTATCCTCATTTATCGCCTTTATCCAAAACACAGACCTGAGTTTTACCAATAACGACTGCTCTTCCACTGTCCATCTCTTCTTCTCAAAAAATTGACATGACTCTTTAATTTCTTTACATTGAAGATGATGTTAAAAAAAATAAGGTGGAGATGATGCTTAACCGGGAAACTATGAATGTGGTAATCAAGGAGAGTCAGATCTTGAACATTTGGGGGAATGGGAATTTTGTCTGGTTATTTGCTACTTCTATAGGTCATTTGGGTGGATTATTAGCGATTTGGGAGAATAGTTTAAAAAATAAAGGGGAGATTGGGTGCTGTTGGTGACTAGCAGGTTATTTTAATGCTAGTATAGGGACAGTTCAGAGAGGAAAGGCATGCTTATCTGTTGGGAATCCCATTTCTCTGGTGTTATTAAAAAAAATGGTGGCTGGCTTAATATACTTCTGCTTTTGGTCCCTATGGTTAGCTAGAACGGAAAATGTTTTTTGTAAGAAATTGAAGGTAGTCGATTTTATTTTCTTGGTAAAGCTTCGACCCATGTCCTGGACTAAGGCTATAAAGGAAGACTAATTTTTTCCTTTTTCAGATTCCTTGTGGTGGATGGTTCCTCTAGGTTGTACACTTCCCAGGTATAATAAGACTTTAAGATCCCTCTCGTGCCGGTCTTTCCCTATTTTTGGTTGCCTTAAGTTCAGTGTAGATGGATAAGAAAAAGGAATACCTGGGTCGACAGGATGGGGGGTTTAGAGGCTTAAAAGGTTGCATTACTGCCCTGTTTTCAGGTCTTTTACAGCACCAAGATGCAAAGGTTGCAGAGTTATTTGGCATTAAACATGCATTGAAGGTCTTATTGTGAAAGCTAGTAGGGCTGGATGTGTGAATGTTATTATAAAAACTGATCATATGGTGGCAATCAATTGGTGTAAGAATAGGACGTGTAGACCTTGGAAGGTTTGGGACGTTTTATTGGAAATCGATAGGTTGGTGAGGAAACTAGGCGAAGTAAAGTGGTCTGATGTTCCTAGGGAATCTAATGAGATGACAGGTGCATTGGCCAATGCAAGAGTTGAAAGGGATGAATTCTTAATGCAAGGTGTTTCTAGGAGTAAAGCAGTGGCATGATAATCTTAGTGCTGGTGCCTGTGTGTCTAAGCTATCGGTTTTCTGATTTTTTTTTTTTCTATTTGTTTGGATTTGAGGTGATATGTTATGGAACTATGAAGCATGTTTTGTGAGGATTACCTCATTTTTCTCTAATGAAATTTGGCTTAGCAAAAAAAATTTCTTGCCAGCCACAAGGACCTGAAAGCTGCAGCAGATGATTCAAGATTCCCCCAAATGGGGCCTCAAAATAATTCAAAATACAGAGGTACAGGGATGGTGGTTGACATCCCATTTCAAATTCCACCAAATCAAGAAGCCAGGCCAAAATCGAAACACCCAAAGGACATGTGAACAGAACATGATGATTAGTATCTTCTTCTAATGAGTTGGGACAAAATTATTATGTTATAGTTATTGCTGATGAGTGTTACAATTTAAGAAAATATTTTTGTTAAATAATTAAAGTATATACAAATTTATTGATTAACTGAGAGGCAAAAAGGATGAACCAAATGATATTAATCCTTGTGGAAACAATCAGTTATCAAAGAATTTGAAAAGTGGCGTTGGAGATTTTATTGATTAAATGGATAAATCAACTGTTTAACTTGGTTGAAGGCATAATTTGGGAAAAATCAAATTAACATATTAACAATAAAGAAAAATTAGTTGATTCATGCATCCAACAAAAAATGGGGTTTAAATCGCAATATTTACAAGCCATTTCCTTTTCTTTGTTGCCTCTTTTACACCAAAAAAAATTTCACTGTTCAAAAAATTTTTAATCTTTTTAGAGATTTTGGTAAACGAAGAAAATCCCCTACATAGTAGGAAATAAAAATCTTTCCAGTCCTAGTTGGGAATTTAGGATCATTGCAGCACATTAATTTATTGTTATGAGGCGGTGCATAGAGTTGTTAGGATCTCATGCCATATTAGGTTTAGTTTATCTCATACTGTGTTAATATATTGGGCTTTGGGAACTAAAAATGGATTAATCAATAGAGGTGAATCATTAATTCATTTAAAACCGAGATTAAAGTGCAACTTTATAAAAAAAATGGATTAAATAAGACTGAAGTACCAATATGAACTCCACTTTTAGAAGTTAATATTTAATAAATTTAAAATTTAAATTTCAATATTTAACACTTTTTCTCCTATCTTCATATCATCTTTGTAAAGAGAAGTTAAACAATTGATAGACCCTTTAAAATAATACAAAAGATACAAAATATATAGTTTTTTTAATAAATGAATGTTATTTTATTTGTCTAAAAGTAAGACAAAAAATTTAAAATATACAATCATAGCTTCTAAAAAAAAATGAAGATGAGAAAGAATTATCAAGATACCTATTACTATAAAGAGATCGATTAACAGAAATATCATTAGCTGATAAGTTTTGTTATTTAAAAAAAAATACACGACCAAGTTTTGAATGACAAAAGAAAAACAAAAGGTTGAATGATAGCTTGTATTACCATCGCTTAGAAAAAAAAAAAAAACTCGTATTACGTACCATTGGTAGTTTAATATGGTAGATAGACAATTCAAGAGGTGAAGTGAATTGGATTAATTCCAAAATTTTGAAATGTTTGTGGATGAGAAAGTAGCAATAAAAATGAAGGGATATAGAAAAATCAAACACCATGGTTTATAAAGATGCAACCCTTCCACAACGTATAAAGTGGGTATGCCCATGTGTTAATGTCTTAAAGTTCAATGTGGATGGATCCGCTAGGGGCAAACCTGGTCCAGCGGGTTTCAGTGGGGTGCTAAGCGATTGACAGGGAATATCAGAAGTTTATTTTACGGTCCTCTTGGGGAACAAGAATGCAAATATGCAATTCTGCTGAAATATTGGCCATCAAAAACAGCTTTGGAGGTATTTTCCTCCTCTTCATGATGCAAACAACAGGCTTTAATTATAGAATAAGACTCTTAAGGAGGCTATCAATTCCGTGCTAAATAAGGACTCTTGGCCTTGGAATGAATGGAAAGTATTTGTTGAGATTGATAGGCTTGGAGAAATTATTAGAGAGGTGGATTTTGTTCATATTTACAGGGAAGCTAACTCTTTTGCTGACTCCTTGGCAAAAATGGATGTTGTCTCCTCTGTTTTATTTCATGACTGGCTATGAATATGATTGCTATTCGGTGGTTTGGACTTGGAAAACAAGATTGGGAGATGTAATGTTTCAAAGCTTTCCTTTCCTGTTAGGAGGAAGCTTACTGTTCTGTCTCTTTTCTTCAATTAAATAATATTATCGGTTGAGAAAAAAAAAAAAACCTTCCACAAGGGAAGAATATTGACCTAAAGTTATCAATCTAATAATCTAAAAGTTATTTATAGATTGATGCTCTATTTATGTATAATTGTTTCTTTGACATACGGAAAATTAACCCCTATTTATATGTGTGTTTATGTATATAACATACACATCACAACACAAACAAAAACAGAAGCATTAGTTGACATGCATCATAGCTATAGGTATTTATTAAATACAAGATTGATTTTGTAGAAAGAATGTATTAACAGTTTTTCTTTCTTTTATGGGAAATCCCGAATTAATTTTTTTACTGAATTCTATGATATTATTAATTAAATATAAGAGCTCTGTTAGCCAAGAATGGTGCGCAAAGATCCCAATAACTATTTGCTTTTTTTTTTAATTTCATTTTGTTGTTTTTCCATTTATTGCTCTGTTTGCTCTGGGTTTCCTGACGCTCCTACATGAACTCTATACTTCTCCTTTTGCTTCATTAATATAATCTGCCTTCCCAAAAAAAGAAAAGAAAAGTTCTCTTCGCTTCTTGATTTATGAAGAGAAAAAATAATAATAATGAAGCCGCAATGATTCAATCCAACTTGAAAGTTATTGTGTTCTTTTGGTCAAATATTGAGCCTCGCTGCCACAAAATTTTATCTTTAATAAGCACTTTTTGTATAGGTTTAATTTGTTCAAAATCCTCTATATATTGTACAAAATATGAGATAAATTACTTCGTATAACAATTATTTTTGAAAGAAAATTGAAAGATGATATTTATAGAGGTGAATAGCTTTAAGATAAATATATCTAATGGTATAATTTGGAGATCATCATTTTCAAAAATTCTTGTGAATTAGTATGATATAATTGCCAAATACTGCATTCTGAAACATATACATATATATATATATATATATATATATGTTTTAAAAGATAAAAGCGATAACACACTCTCAATGTTGTCACTTTAATATCTGGTCTCAGTCTCTTAATTATTTTGAACGCGGAAATTCACTTCTGTAGTTATGAAATAAGGAGAAATTAACAGATGAGAGGGAGTGATACATAGAGTGAATTAATTTTCCATAGATATATAATTTATTTTCCATTGATATACATAGATCGATCGCTGGCTAGTTTTGAAATTCAGCTTTTATTTAATACACACAGAGACACAGAGAGAGAGACACACACACACACACATATATATATATATGGCTGTTTTTAGGCGTTCAGAAGGTAAGCATCAATATTCTTGCTCCAACTGACTAAAAAGTCATTGTACTTGATAGGAGCAGGGATGCTTTCGTTTTTCTTTTCGTATTCCAAAGTCCATTTCACCAAGCATCCCTGACCCAATGCTGTGACATTAAGAATCGGCTTGAAAGTATTGTAGTATTTCATCACATCTCCATCCAGCATATTGAAAGTGATGGTCTTGCTTTCATCGTTAATGGCTTCAATGCTTTCCTTAATAGTCTCAGTATTACCTGCAAGAGTAACAAACCTCACGACTATCTAGCTGCTGCAGGTTTATTTCATGTTTAAGTAATTAAAATTTTATTTCAAGTCCATAAATTTATTAGAGAAAATGCAATGAAAAATGTCATAAATGGTAGTACTATTTATTATTTATTGAACCCCTCGTTCTGGTGTGATATATTACCTCGATTTCTGGGTGACTATTAAAATGCAGAAGAAGAAATTAAATGATTGTTACTTAATTACCTGCAACAGCATAACACCATTCTCTGACAGAGCCCACACTCTTCCAGTCACCATCAACAAGCTTTCCGTCCTTAAATTCCTGAGGGCAGATCTTCGGCATGAGGTGCATTTTGGACCTGAAGATGTCATAGAACTTGTCTGCTGGGGACTTGATCTCTGTTTGGACCTCCATCTTTGCAATTTGTGCCATTGTTTTTGTCTCCTAAGGAACCAATTACTAGCTATCTAAGAGTATAACCAATCCAATACGACCTGCCTGCAGAATGTTGTGCTTACCAATTAGCCTTTTATAGGAAGGTTCGAAGATATAAAAGAGCAGAAAAAAGAATAAAGGATAAAGGGTTGGAAAGTAGTAACTGAGAATATTGCATAACATGCCATCAAGCTTTATGAATTATTCTTATCAACTTTATTCTAGTGGTTTTCTTGATCATTCCCCTGCATTATCTGCAAAAAAATCTCACCGACTTCTAGTTTTGCTTACTCTGTTATCAATTCTGACTCACATTTTCGGTTCATTTCAAACTTTTTCCATCATTAAAGGATGTCTTTTGTCACTCTTCATCGCTATTATGGGAATTAATAAGATAAAAATATGTGCAGAAACAAAAAAAAAAAAAATTCTGCTTCAAGTTAAATGGTAAAAGAGAAATTTATATACATTGGGTAAACAGTAAACAAATTAACACAAAAAAATTGGCTTAAAGGCAAAACTAGAAATTTTATAATGAGGGTCGACACATACAAAACAGACATTTTGAAAAAACTATATGGAAAAAGTGTAAAAAAGTAATAAGCTATGCTTTATTTACATATTAAAAGTTTCCTTGCATGAAAAAGAATTAATCCGGATCATAAATTTCAAAAAGTAAGATTTATATGAACACACACGCGCGCACACACACATATATATATATATATATGTTTATGTATTTATTTATATGAACAAAAGGTCCAACTGATGGAGTTTCTTTATTCCCTAATACAAGCATTTTTAATCTTATTTCCTTACTAAAGGTATTTTATGACACATAATCATTTTGATTTTTTTTTTTTTTTTGTTTTCATTGTCAGTGTTGCTCATCTCTCTCTATAACAAAAATGAAAATCATTCATAAAAAATGGAAATTCAAAAAAAAAAAAAAAGACTTTTAAATCGTGTCCTTTTTAGCAATGTTAATTCACTCCTCGTTTTCTATTTAGAAAGCAAACTTAAACGAAGCTCTGCAAATTTTGATTGGGGTTACACTTTGGAGTTGAACTGTAGAGCAAAGAAAGGTAAAGAATATTAAAGACTTATTTTATATAATAAAATAATAAAAAAATGTTGAAATTATATTTTAATTAAGATGAACAACACAAATGTAATCTATCAACGTATAAACAAAATTTGAAAACAAGGGTCTAAACGTGGGAGTAATAAAGCAGAACGTCTACTTAACAGTCTTCTCAAGTACTGCATAGCGATCCAACCAACAGCAATCAGCTGACTCAACAGTCTCATCATATAGTCTTTGAAGTTCTCTTGAACTGCCTACCCGCAACACTACTGTCACTCTGTCAGAATAACTCCACAACCCCAGACTTCAAAACTGCCTAACACAATGCCTGTAGAACCCCACTTAATCACACAATTTTCATATTGTCACAAAGCAAATCAAGTGAAATTCCCATTCCACTTTTAGCAGGTGTACACAGGTTCATGAATGTGAAGCTGTTCAAAGTTGTGCATTGCTTTCGATTAATGAAAGGTCGGTTCACACAAACAACATTTAAAATAACATCAACTATAATTCCCTTTCTAAATTTATTTGGCAATTATTATCCACCGGAGCAAAATAAACAACAAATGCAAAGGCTAAAGAGAAAACCATACCTAGCAGGCATCACCATCAACTGTTCCCTAGCTGCAATTCTTGGCTAAGAAAAAGCCAGAGGTAGTTGGGGTTTTTTCTTGAATTTTGATTGAGAGGAATAAAGTAACGTGTATAAAGTTATAAACTAACAAACGAAATGGAAGATGCTTTGTGAATAGATAATTTTCGTTGTTTTTTTTTTGCCGATTAAAAATTTGTATTGTTTAGCCGCTTTTCAGAATGGAAACAGAGGAGGAAGGAGGAAGAATTTTCGTAGTTTAATTGCTTGTCGGTGACTTTGATCGGCCTGCCATCAAGAAGCAAAGCAATTTAGCTACAAGGAAGTTCTGAATTACCATATCGAACTGGTCAGTGGAAAGATGAGAAACATTGACAATGAAGAGATAAAAAATAATAACCAACACCTATTGATCCAAGTAATTAAAGAGCTCGATTCTTCTTAAATAATGTTTTCATTTTAAATCTTGTAAATGAAAAAGATAAGTGCTGAAAAAGTTTACTTTCTTTTTCTTATGATATCTGACTTAACTCAATTCTAAATTAATCGAGATTTAAAATTATTATTAGACATTAAAAAATTTCAGATAAATAATAATAATAATAATAAAACGATAACATGGCATGAAGTATATCATAGAGAAACAAGATTTAAAATATCCTTATTAAGGAATAAAGATTTTATTTTACCATGGCACAGGAGAAAACTCCCAGCTGATGATAAAGCATAGTACATATTATAATTTTAATCGTGAACAATAATACACAAACTTCACGATCATGCTTTCTCGTGACAGAGTGAGCGACGTTATTTTACATATTTAAGAGCTTTCATTATGCTTTTTATTTATAATATTTTCTTAATTACTTCATTAGGTGTTGCAAAGGAAAGCGTCGATATTCTTGGTCCAGATGGTCAAGAAGACGGCGTACTTGACAGGATCAGGGATGTCCTCGTTTTGCTGTTCAAATTCCAGGGTCCATTTCACCAAGCCTCTCTCACACATTGGCGTGACGTTCAGGATGGTCTTCCAGCTCTTGTAGGAATTCATGATTTCACCCTCCACCGCTTTGAAAACAAGTGTCATGTTTTTATCGTCCACGGTTTCCAAAATCTCCTTAGCAGTCTCAGGCTTACCTAGAACAGAGCAACAGAGCAGTATTACTTAGTTATAGAGCTTCTTTTTCTTTTTATTTGTTTTTATGACAATTTTTTAATAGACATCTCTCGAGTTAGAATTTGGGACGTAATTATCTTGAAGATTTTTGCTTCGAATTTTGGGATAGGGTTAAGGTCCATAGAAAAAGAATCATATATTCCATTTCAGAGTTAGGGTCCATTTTAACCCAACCAGTGAACTGAGAAAAAGGAAAGAGGAGTAAAAGCAAAATGGAAAGTTTGTTTATATTATGTGTTTGTGAGATGGAGGCGACTTAATTACCTTCAACAACATAAGACCACAGCCTGACAGCGCCCTGGCAGTCCCAGTCACCCTGAAGAAGTTTTACATCAGTTATTACATGATTGGACATCTTTGGCATCAGTTGGACTTTGTTCCTGAAGACATCATAGAACTTATCAGCTGAGGACTTGATCTCAACTTGGAAATCCATCTTCCTAATTTGAGCCATACTTTAGACGTTGTTGCTAGCTATGAAACCAAGAAACTACAATTGATGAGCAACTAATAGGACTTGCAGAATTAATGTTGCGTTGAGCGGTTTAGGTTATATATAGATGAATATATAAGAGAAAAAACTTACATGAAATTTTACGGATGAAGTTTGTGAAATTTTTTATAAAAAAAAAAAATTAAAATTAAAATTGATATATTAAAAAATCTTATAACGTATATCAAATATATAAATTTTTAAAAAATTTTAATATATTTATTAAATAAATATTTTTAATAAAAATATTTTAAAAATTTTTATCATTAAATAAATATTAATTAAATTAAAATTATAAATAATATTTTTAAAAATTGTTTATATATTATTAATTTTTTTATCAATTTTTATTAATTTATTTTTAATAAAAAATTTGATGAATTTCACCTTCACCCAATTTTTTTTCGTACATAATATGATTGTAACCGGCCATGACGACTCGATAAAACATTAATGTGGTCTCAGCTCTATAGCCAATCCTATGAATTAGATTCTGGATGCGATATGTTTGTTTTCTTGTGGAGCATAGTAAAGTTGTATTTTTTGATATTGTATTAGCTTTTGAATATTATTGGTTGATGAATTGAACTTCTTATCTCTTGATGTGGTTTATCTTAATTAGAGTGTGGTTTATCTTAAATTAAAGAATTTCATTAGTGGAATATCCAATGGGCTTGGAACTCCTATTTTGCTAGGGATTATTAGCAAGAATGGGGTTGATCACTAATCCATTGATGATTTCTCTTTGAATTTTAGCGGTTTGAACTGCTTCGCCATGCGCTTCACACATCTCAGCTGAACTTCCTCAAAATAGTAGCATATATATGAACCTAATACATATCTGATACAGTTGAGCTAACCACCCAATGCCTTTTCTCTCTTTTCTTACCCATATTTGCCACCTCTGTTTCTAAAACAATCTTTTTTGCAACCTTCGAAATTACATAAAACCAGAAACATGAACCCAGAAAATCTCAATTACATCGATCCAAAACTCCTGATTATACTCGACATGTAAAAATTGAATTGCCAATATATATATAAATATTTATATATATGTATGTATTATATGAATGAAATAAATTTTTATGAATCAACTACTTAATCACATTAATTTAATAAAAATTTTATTTTTAAAAAATGCACAAAATTTTAAAATAAAAAAAAATACTTTTTCATTAATAATTTGATATCATATAATTTATTGAATATGAATAAAATTAATACATTAATAATACGTCAAATATAAATTCTATATAAATATAATTTTTATGTCTTCTTTCATGAAAGAATTAGTAGAATAATCGCAAGCCAAATGGATTGTGTTTATATTTTGGCCAAAATGGACTGTGCTCTTTAATTCCCTTTACTTTCCTCTACCCACTCATTCCCATTCAATATCTAAAAATAATCCAATTAATAGAATCTAAAGAAGATAGAGTCCCTTTGGAAAAGCAAAATGGAACATTCCAATACCAGTAAAAACAAAAAAGTTGCTCTTTAGTTTCGTGTAAAGTCAAAGCAATGACCTAAAGGAAAAACAAAACGAAAACCAGAGTTCATACGTTGCATGGAATAACGAAATGGACCTCAAGAAACTTTTGTTGAGAATTTAATTAGGACAAATGGAAATTGATGAAAATGATTTTATTTTGCAGCGGAGTCAGAAATTCTTTCTAATAGGGCTTAGTTTAAATATATTAAATTTAAAAAAAAAAAAAAACAACAACAATAATATCATAATAGCAATAAAAAATTAAAACTTTTAAATCTAATTATAATTGTTAAAAATTTTACAATTGTCTTTGACTTGATTTCTTATTTTGAAAATATGGTACAATATCAATCTTTTTGAACACATCGTTTTTAATATACAAAATTAAGCTATCATTTAACCATTAGTTTTTCATTCGATTATACAAATGAATTTTCAAAAATATTTATTATAAATTTTTTTTTCTAATGTAACAGTCATAACTAATAGAATCAATGCTAATCTCAAAAACAAATAAATTGGATCCATGAAAGTTCTTTGAATTTTATGTAAAACATATGTGATTTCAAAAAAAATTTTAGTTATATAAAACATAAGTGATTTTAGATTTTTTTTTTAATTTTATTTTCAACGGAGGCTATAACTCCGCCCCAGATATACGAGGAAAAAGATTTGAACTTTCACTTTGTTTGGTAAAGAGATAAAAGAGAAAGGAAGCGAAAGCATGGAAGATTGCTTTTTCTTTATTTGGTAATTTATTTGGTAAGAGACAAATCGCATATGCATATTATAACCCACGAGTATTACACTAGACGTTATTGACAAAATTCTCTAAGCTAAGATAATCCTATATACCCCCTCGAGAACGGAAATCCTCTGCCCACAATTTGTACCCTGTTTGGTGCCCATCAATGAAATTACACCACATGTCAAGCTAGCCACATTTATCGGCCTAATTAGAGTTTGATTTCGAAAGATGTTGAATGAGTTGCAGAGTTTGAGGGCTTTGAAACCCACTTTGACATCAATGTTAAGACAGACCAGGAGGAGCTTTCTTATGTGTATAATTCTTTGTTGGGGCAGTTTGACCCTAACTCCAATGGGATGGTAGATTAATTTGGAGGAGTGCAAGGCAGAGACAAGCAAATGCTGCTAGCCATGGCTGATGGAATAGGATTCTTGCTTGTCCAAATGGTGCTTGAAGAAGGCAGTAATTAATTCCTTAAGAAAGTAGTTGACAGGAAGTTCACCAAAGCTTAAATTAGTCTTTTCTTCAGTCGATTTGGCTCTTTTTGTTAATTTCTTTTTTCGAATTTTTCTCAATTGTGATGAAACTAATTTGAATTACGTTACATGTTAAAGTCCAGGCTTGTAATCTACCCACGAAATTACCAAGTATAGGATAACCATGCATGTGTCTATGGCCCCGTTTGGTGATGGCCACCAAAGCGTGGTTATTGGCGTCAAACGGTATTCCAGTGCGGGGAGAATATATGCCCATTATACACATACTTCACGATCAAGCTGAGGAAGCGAATTTATTTTACAAATTCAATAGCTTTTATGATGATTTTATTTATGTTACAATGACAAATATGCCATCAATTTCTGATATATGTCTTGTCTTAATTACTTAATTAGGCGTTAAGAAGGTAAGCATCGACATTCTTGGTCAAAATGGTCAAGAAGTCGGCATACTAATCGACAGGATCAGGGATGTTCTCGTTTTGCTTTTCAAATACCATGGTCCATTTCACCAAGCTTCCCTCACCCATTGGCGTGACGTTAACGCTGGACTGCCTGTTCTTGTAGGAATTCACGACGTCAACCTCCACCAATCCGTGAGCAATTGTCTTGTTTTTGTCGTCCATTATTTCCAAGATCCCCTTAACAGTTTCAGACTTACCTAGAAGAAAGCAACAGAGCATTACCATTGATTAGTCATTTCACCAAGCTAAAAGAAGTTTTTTACAATAAGACTTTTATTGTAATATTTTGTATGCTATAAATAATTTTAATATTTCTATGTTCATATTCTTATTGAGAAATATTATAGTTTATAACAGTTTATTTCAAACATAATATTTTGTATGCTACAAAATTTCAACATTAAAAAGATCGTTGCTAAAACAAAATTTTGAATAGAGGGAACACCATAATAGTTAATAATTTGAAATTCCAAATTAAAAGTCTCAATTTCAAATTTTAGAATAGAAAGACAGACTGGGATTTATAGACAAGGGAAAACTAATTTCTATTTTGGAGCTTGAAATCATATGCTCCAAAAAAGAATAAAAATACAATTGGAAGAGAAAAAGAAGAGATAGAGCTAACGTCCATTTTAATCCAACCAGTGAAACATAAAAAAAAAGGGGCAGAAACAAAAATGGAAAGTTTGTTTATATGTAATTGTGTTATGAAGAAGGCCATATATTTGATGCCTTACCTCCGGTAACTTAAGACCACAGCCTTACAGCGCCAAGAGAGTTCCAGTCACCCTCAAGAAGTTTTATATCTGTTATTACTTGACTGGACTTTTTTGGCATCAGATGGGCTTTGTTCTTGATGTCATCATAGAACTTATCAGCTGGGACTTGATCTTTACTTGGCAATCCATCTTCCTAATTTGAGCCATGATTTATATACTACGTCTGCTAGTATTTGTCAATTGATGAGTAACTAGTAGGATTTGCAGAATGTTGTGTTCAGCGGATTGCCTTATATTTCCTCCAGAGCATAATAAGTCATTTTCAGTAAATTCCACTTGTCCTTAAATACTCGACAAAAGCTTCTTGAGTTCCATTTTTTGTTATTCATCTTATGTAATGTATGAACAGCTGGTTTCTGTTTAATATGGTTCAGCTTTTGATCAATGCTTTAACTTGAATATACCAAAGACTGCTTTGCAACTTCTTCAGAATTGGAATGTTCCATTTACCCTTTCCAAAGGGACTTTTATCTTTTGTAGATTCTATATTGGATTATTTTTAGATCTTGAATGGGAATGAGTAAAGAGAATAAAAGAACAATCTATTCGGTTATATGGTGACTTATGATTATGCATGAGAAAGAGCACACAAATGTTTATTTAGTTTGTGATTAACATGCCAATTTTCTTGTAAGAATCAGGCACACCAAAAACCTTGTTTGGTCGGATCGTCATTGATATTTTTAGTATGATGCAAGACCTTTCCAACAAATGTAAGATTCCGTCCATAACCCTTTTGTAGTGAGAAAACAGAAGCCTTGAAATAGGCTTCATGGAAACCGAACTTTTGGAAAATCTGAAAAAAAAAATGAAGGGAATGATGAACAATGTTGAAATTGCAAAGCTCACTCTCGGCTGAAGCAGGGACGGACGAACTGTGTAGTTCACCCCTAGCTTCGATGACCATCGTTTTCAGGGAAAAGTTCTTAATACTAATATTGATTATCCATTACAAAATGAATGAAGGAGAGAACATTAAGAGCAAGCTTCTGCCATAGATCAAATTTATTGGATAATTCCAGTAGGGTTTCAAAGAAGCCAAATTACCGAAAAAGGATGTAAAAGTGAAAGGCCTTCGGTATCAAAATATGGTTGTTAGCTATACGAAACAGTTTCGGAGTTGTTTTAAATATCTTCTTGGGTTTTAAGAAAAGAACCTTGTTATTGTATTAGTCTGCAAAATGGCTATTTCTTGGATGTGTAAGGAGCTTTCTAGACCGTGGGATGATGAGGATATCTTCAAAGAAAATAGACAAATTAAACAGGATTGTTGGCTTGGTGTCTTTTGTGAATATTGAATTCTTAACTTTTAAGATTAAAATTGAGAAAATATAGCAATTCATAAATTTAAAACCCTTGGTATTGCAATTCCGTACCAACATTTAACTTTTTCCAAATGAAACTCAATGATCACACAACAAGTGTTGCATGCATATGCAGAAAAGTTACAGATAGTAAACCTGTACATGGAATTTCAGTAGTGCATTTATATGGATACATGAACAAAGAAGAACCAGTACTGTAACAACATATTGTTTTTTAATTTTAGAAAGAGATTTGAATCTATTTTTTAAGAAAGAGATTTTTGCACCTACCTATAATTTTGCTGTCATCTTTGCCCAAGTCTTATAGGCCTTTAGTTCAGACTGTGTTGGTAGGCAGGTCTACTTTGAAGTTGGATGATGTGACTGCCCTGTTGCGTGAGAATGAAAGGTTTATGGGAGCTCAGAACTCATCACCTGGGGGGAGTACACTAGCTGTAGAGGGTTTTGATCGAGGGAAGACTCAAAAGAGGATTGATGGATCAAGATGGAGATCTAAGTCAAGAGACAGAGATTACAGTGATGTAGAATGTTATTATTGTGGTGAGAAGGGATATATCCAAGTGCGCTGCAGGAAGCTGAGAAGGGATATAGCTGCTTTCAAAAGGGCGAATGATGAGAAGAAATCAGATGAAGAAAAGAGTGATACTGCTGCTGTCGTGTCTGATGATGATGATGTTGTTTTGACAACTTGTGTGGATGAGACCCAAACTTTGAAAAGTAATAAAGGTTGGGTTTTAGATTCAGCTGTTACAGTTCATGTTTGCAATGATAGGAGCTGCTTTGTAGAGTTGAATGAGAATGAAAAGTATGGGGATATTGTGGTTGCTAACAAAGAAAAGGTGCAGATTCAAGGCATTGGGAGTGTTCGCCTTAGATCTCACAATGGTGTTATTAGGACACTTCGTCATGTAAGGTATGTACCAAATTGTCACTACAATTTGATTGCTTTGGGTGAGTTAGCTTCTCGGGGTACACATTTTATGGTAGTAATGATTGGTTGAAAGTGTATAAGAATGATAGTGTGATCCTACAAGGGAATAGGGTCAATCACTTGTACATGTTTGATGGAGGCTCAGTTGCTGGAATGCCTGTGATGAAAGAAAAGAAGAAAGGTAAGCATGTTAGCTTTGCAGATACTGTTGAAGTGTTTGGAGATTCAAGTCAAGGGAGGATTTGTTGAGATTTGCTTTGAATCTCAGAATCCCACATCAAAAGTTAAGTAAATTTGAGTTTGTCTTGTATCCCACATCGAAAGTTTAGTAAAAGTATAAAGGGTGAAACCCTTATAAATAAGATGTTTTGGCTTTAGTTTAGTAACCCCAGAGAGTTAGACACCAAGAGAATAGCTAAGTGAGTAGGCTATTAAAGGGTGTAATTGGGTTTTGGGTTAAGTTTTAAGTAAAGAGTTTTAGGAGACTTTTCTCATTCTAAAAGTCTCACAATTGTAAAGATTTATTTGATAGTGGATTAGATTTGGAGTAGGCCATTTTGAGTTGGGCTGAACCAAATATATTTATGTTTTCTTATTCTTGATTTGAGCTTGTTATTTTGTGTGTGGTTGCTGCGCGTGGTATTGTTGTTTTTCCCAACAAAGAGCATATATAGCTTTGCTATGAAATTTCATCAGCTAGCCATATTTGATTACATGATATGCAGAATTTTAACTGACTACAAACATAGAATTACATTTAAAAGCTAAGACAGAGCAGTTTTTGCTGACATCTTCTCCTATTGTTTGAGAAGGTAAGCATCCACAGCCATGGTTACAGGGTGGTAAACTCCAAGTATTTCTTAGGATCAGGGACGTTCTGGTTTTGCTTTTCGTATATCAAAGTCCATTTCACCAAGCTTCCCTGACCACTAGCCGTAACAATAACAGTGCCCTTGAAAGTCTTGTAATATTTCGCCACATTACCATCCAATGCGTTGCAAGTGACTGACTTGTTTCGATCATCAACAGCTTCTATGGTCTCCGAGACATTCTCAGAAATTCCTAGAAGAGGGGCAGTCGAGCCCAAAATCATCAGTTAGTTGTTGATTCAGTTGTTGCAAATAGATCATCAACATTGAAGATTTCTGTTAACTTGTTTAACCTCGTCTGATTAATACTTATGCTTTTTTTCTTTTTACAAATGATTAAAAATGAAAAGACAAAAATAGTCAATCAAATTAGTAGGGATATATCATTGGTTTACCAGCAACATCTTTCCACAGTCTCCCAGTCACCCTGAGCAACTTATATCTTTCACCAGATCAGGGCAGATTTTCGGCAAAAGGTACATTCTGCGCTTGAAAATATCGTAAACCTTATCAGCAGAGGACCTAACCTCCGTTTGGACCTCAATTTTTTGAATCTGAGCCATTTTTTTTTCTACTAAAATACAAGAAACTAGAAATGAATATGGGAGATATAGGTGCATCAATGGCCTTATATAAAAGGAGAGAGCATCAAAACCAATATTCTTCCATGGCCAGGATATTCAGCAATTAATAATTTGCATCCAGTGGCGTCAGTTCTTATCAAAGCTAATAGATTAGATTCTTCCAGTGGTCCATGCCAACTTGCCGAAATGGATCTAAATTGAAAGTCCTTTTTCTCAAATGCAGTTAACAATATCACCGAGTTGAGCCGGAATTAATGTCTAAATCCAAATAAAAGCTTGACGAATTATCTTCATATATATTCATGTTCAGTTGTTTGTTGTTTCTTTCTAACACTAATACATTCGAATACGATCATTTCTACTCCTAACGCTAAATGTAAATATATATGACATGTCATTTAAAAATTATTACTCACATAATATATAGAACTCTTTAGTTTTAAAGGATTCTCATTTTGAAGGGATTGAGCTTTTGAGTACATATCCTGAAGCTTTTTTGTAACTTAATTATCTACTAAAGTGTTCCTAGAGATGCCGTAGCTTTATTTTTAATATTTTTTTTGCAAAGGAGGTTAGGTGTTGGATTTCTCAATGCTTAAACTTGTTGAATATTACTTTATAAAAGTGATAACATAAACAATATCAGATCTTGACATATAATTTTGAAGAGATCAATTAATAATATATAATGTACTTTTTTTTGCCTAAGGATATTTTATCATACTTATATATATATATATATATATATATGCAAACAATATCCTAATAGAAAAAAATAAGCTCATAAAATTATAAAACACAAATATTATTACAATAACATTATACTTTTAACAATAACATGATTTATAATTAATCGTTGAATAATTAATTACACAATCTATCAAAAAATTATGGGAGTTTTTTTAATTTTTTAACAAGTTAAAATTGAAATAAAAATGTATGAATAAATCAATCATATTTAAACATTTTATCAAAACAAGAAAATTAATTTTTTTTGAAATAAAAATAAAATTTTGATACTAGGAGTTTAGTGTTTTCTGTCCTTTTATAAAATAGTTTCAATATGATTTATTTGTTGGAAAAGGAATTATAATAACATGTAATAGAGATTTTAAAGTAAAAATAAAACTAAAAAATATATATGGAGAAAAGGAATTGTAGTAAGCTAAATCTCCATTTTCCTTCAGTTAAATCTCCTAAACTTTGACCTCATTTGTACTAAAAAAAAAAAAGGAAAAACACATTCGGTACTTATTGATTATAAACTTTAATCTTGATGAGAAAGTTGAAAAATTAATTTAACTTTTGTTAAATTCATTTGATTATAAATTAAAATTAAAATTTATTTAATATAAATATATATATATGATATTAGGTGTTTCAAAATTTTTGGGAGGGCCAAGGCCCCCTCTTGGCTATTATTACCAACTGCCCCCGAACATGAATCAATTGAACTAAATTGATTCATTTTAGCTTTATTTTTTCCCTGACGGTTTTTTGGTCAATTAGTTTGGGGTACAAATACAAACGAAGCCAAACTAGCTATTATTAGGAACTTGAGTCCATTACACGGCGAAATAATACAAGAACTTATTAACACACTTACATAAAATAGTGATGAAACATTGAGACATGCTACTAGACAAAGTGATGAAACCCAGAAATATATTCTCTTTGAGAGGAGACAGCAAGATGATTATTAATGCAACTGGACACTAAATCCAGAGCTCTTATTTTAAAGGACTAAAGGAGAAAGTAGAGCATTTCCTTGAATTTCACTATGCCTTGGAGAAGGTGCGCTTCAATGTCTTTGGTGACATTCACCACAAACTGCAGGTACTTATTTGGATCAGGGATATTCTCGTTAAGTTTCTTATATTCCACTCCAATTTTCACCAAGCTGCTCTCGTCACTCTTAGGTAAAACGCTATAAACTATCTTGTAGCTCTTAAATTGTTCCAGAAGATGTGATACTTCCAAGGCAATTGAAGTTATGCAATTGTTTGCATTGTCCACCCGAATCTTTTTCCTTCAAAATCTTGACTTTTCTTTTTGTAGATTGTCATAACGTATAAATCTGTAAATTTATAACTAAACTTAATAAGAAGAGTTGTCATCAATTTTTTTATTTATGTGCGATTAATCACTTAATAAATTCATGTCTACAAAATCAAAACTAAATTCGAGCATACGATTACGTATGAAAAAAATTATAACACTTCCGTATTGTCCACCTAAAAGATGGTACCAATTTAATTTCATATTATCCAAAAGCCTAAAAAACTTATCAAGTAATTTAATATGAAAAATTATTCCTAATTACTTTAATATGTTGGTAATAATTTAAGAATATCCCTTCACCTTAAGAGTATTCAATGAAACTATTTGTCATACTTTGGAGAGGTTTTGTAGTTGATTTATTTAATTTAAAAAAAAAAAAATTGAGTGTGATAATCAAATTAGATTTAGAATCTTGATATAAAAAATTCCTATTTAAATTCTTCAATATGTTAGTAAAATTTAAAAAATATCTCTTAAGAATTTACATAAAAATTGTTATTTACAACGCTTTTAGTAATTCCATCATTAAATATTCAAATTCTAACTTTGTAAAAAGACTCTTTATTTTCAAAAATATCCTTTAGTATGTTAGTAAAATTTTTTGCTAGAAATTATTCTCCAATATGTTGATAGGATTTTATGAACATTATTTCTTTTCTAAAAATTAATTTTTATTTAAAAATCATAAAGTTTTTCAACATACAGGTAAAACCTTATTTTAAAAAATTACCTTCCAATATGTTGGTAAGATTTTTTATTTTATTTAAAATAATTTTTTCTATTTTTTAAAAAATTATTTACAGGTAAACAAATAAATAAAATAATAGATGAAGAACAACTAAACAGATAAATAAATAATTAAACATAAAATAAACAAATAAATAAATAAGAAAAAAATAGAAATAGAAATACAAGAAAAATGGCTCAGCTTGGGCAGCTCACAAGATGCGGCTCAAGACACAAAAGGGACGGCTCGAGAGGCATAGCTCTACACTCAGCTTGGCTCAGCGGCTCTGTTGGCTCAACAGGGAACCATCTTTAGGCACACGAGTCGGGCGTTGCATAGGCGGACTATTCAGTTGAAAATGCATGAATCACTTTTTTGTTTTAACAGTTGAAACAGCGTCGTATAGATTAACTATAAAAACCCAAAATTTTTTTATGTCCTCAAATATCCTCTGCCTATTCTCTCTCTCTCCTTTCTTTTCTCTGTCTCTCTCTAAAACGTTGTTGAATGTCGATAGCTAAATTCAACAAAACCTAGATCATGGTGAATAAATGCAAATTCTGACTGAAAGTCTCTAAAAAACTCAAACTTGGTCGTCGAAATGTTCAAAAACTCATATATTTTCTAGATTTTCTCAGATTTTCCTAGATTTTCCCCAGATACCCAAAAACAAAAAAAAAAAAACTAAACTAAACTAAATCCCTTTTTTTCTTTCCCAACTCTCTTAATTCCTATAATCTAAATGACAACTTTTCCCTCAATCCTAAACAATGCTACCCATATTTTTTTCTTACAATTCTTCTAACTTTTTTTGCCTTCAAATTTTTATGCCTATTACTTCCTCTACTAATTTTTTGTTTTTTTTTCTCTACTAATTCTTATTACTTTTTTTTATGTTGAATCTGGGTTCATATTTATAAGGTTTAAATTATAAAAAGACTAAATTAAAAAAATTTTTATTTCACTTCAATTCCAACTTCAACTTTTAATTTTAACTTAAACTTTACAATCCCAAAAGAAGCATAAAGTTTTTTAATATATTGTAAAACTTTATTTTAAAAATTTATCTTTCGATATGTTAATAAGATTTTTTATTTTATTTAAAATAATTATTATTTTTTTTAATATTTATAGATAAACAAATAAATAAAATAATAAAAAACATAGATAAAAAACAACTAAACAGGTAAATAAATAATTAAACAAAAGATAAATAAATAAATAAAAATAAAAATACCAGGAAAACGGCTCAGCTTGGGCGGCTCACAGGATGCGACTCAAGGCACAAAAGGGATGGCTCAAGAGGCACGGCTTTAGGCTCAGCTTGGCTCGGTGGCTCAACAAGGAACCAGTTTCAGGCACGCAGGTCGGGCGTGGCACGAGCAGACTATCCAGTTGAAAATGCTTGGAACCCTTTTTTGTTTTAACAGTTGAAATGGCATCATATAGAATAACTATAAAAGCCCAAATTTTTTATTTCCTCAAATTTCCCCTACCCACTCTCTCTCCTCCCTTTCTTTTCTCTGTTTCTCACTTTAAAAAGCTATTGAAATCGACCGATAAATTCAACAAAACCCAAATCACGGTGAATAAATGCAAAATCCAACCCAAAATTGTCGAAAAACTCAAACTTGGTCGCCGAAATCTTCAAGAAACCCAGATTTTTCTCAGATTTTCTTAGATATCCCTAAATTTTCCCCAGATTCCCAAAAACAGAAAAAAAAAAATAAATCCCCCTTATTTTTTTGTTTTTCCTAGCTCTCTTAATTGCTATAATCTAAATGACAACTCTTCCCCCAATCCTAAACAATGCTGCCTATATTTTTCCTTACAATTCTTCTTACTTTTCTTGCCTTCAGATTTTTCTGCCTATTGCTTCCTCTGCTAATTCATTGTTTTTCTTTCTTTGCTAATTCTTGTTGTTTTTTTTTATTGAATCTGGGTTCATATTTATAGGGTTTAAATTATGAGAACCATAAATAAAAAAAGATTTTAATTTCACTTCAATTCCAACTGCAAGTTTTGATTTTAACCTAAACTTCACAATCCCAAAAGAAGCAATCCTAGACAAACTCAATCACCCCTGATTTTTCCTTTTTCATTTTTTTTTAAATTAACAAAAAACAATAGAAACAATAGAATCAAATCCTAGACAAAATGGAGTATCTACATAGATTATTTATAAGTTATACTCAGACTCAGACCTTTAAGATTTATGGGTAGCAGAGGCAAATCTCAGATAAAAGAAAAACACTTAAGAAAAACAATGGTACATAAGATCAATTGACACAAATTAAAGAAAAGGGTTCAATGTAAAAGGACTGAACTAAAAACTAGGAAATCAATATATAATATATGTTCAACTTGTTTCGTATTTAAAAACGGTTGGATCAATGTTTTCTTACCAACGGTATATTTCCCGAGCTTGATAGAGCCATCAGCCTCCCAATCACCTTCATGCATTTCAACATTGTGTATTTTGTCAGATGTAGCATTTGGTATTTGATGACTTTCACTCCTGACGATGCTGAAGAACTTGTCGGCAGGGGCTTTGACCTCTACTTCAGCTTTTAGTTTGCCTGTTAGAGCCATGTTTTTGCTTACAAGTTTTTTGGAACTTTGACTGTGATCAATCCAATAAGGTACAGACGATGAATGCTGCCGGCGAGTTTTAGTTGGAGGAAGGCATCATGCTTATCCTTTTATATATATAGAAAATGAGTTTATATTTAATTCATCTAACCATCCAATTGTAATTAAATTACAAAGTACCGAAATTATTATAAACCCACAAACATTAAAATGATTTAACAATCTAACAAACATACAACAGTTTATATCAAATTTTGAATTATATCAATCTAATACAGATAAAACTTAAGTAATAATAATACAAAAATATAACTTTCTACCATATTATTTAAGCAATTATTAATATTTAAATACACAATGTTGAAGTGCATGAAGGTAATAAAACTTAATTTAATTTAAAATTAAGGTTTGAAAGGTTTACACACTTCAGATATAGAATTCTCTTTCCCCTTCGGCTTTGTTTAATGCACCAAAATAATCGTTTATGGACGATTACAATTTACAAGCAGAAAAAAATTTCCCCTATTCTTGCATCTCTTTCTCCTTACTTTCCTTTTTTTTTCTCTCTAGTTGCTCTAATGTTTTAGCTTCCTTAACATGTTAATGACATAGAAAATACCAAAATTATATGTTTATTTTATTTTAAGTTGACGAGAAAAGTATAAGAGCCAAAGCTTTTCCTTCTTCTCAATTTCATATAAAACAAAAGTTTTTGATGACTAATGTCGTAATTCGGATATTCTTTAAGATCAAATAATAAACTATTTATAATAATAATTTTGTATTAAATATAATAATTGACAACTTTATTTATAATTTAATGTATTAAGAGAAATTACTATATATAATAATTACTCTAAAGAATGCTTTGAGAATACACGTCAGCGAAATCTTTAAAAAAAAGGAAAATAATAACATTTTATTTCAAAAAGTGAAACCATGTTATGAATCGCACTACTTACTAATTATTAAAAATTATGAAAATTGACTAAAATTTAAAGACTTATAAACATTTGTTGCAATTCTTTAATATTATATTTCGACCCCTATTGCATTCTAAATCTGCGGGATCCCACCAGGGCACCAACCGATATGTCCCCCATTGCATTCTAAATCTCAATGCCCCCTACTCACCTGACACATGATTCACCAAGAGTAACCATTTATCAATTTCAGTCGCTGTTAGATCGCTCCAAGCAACGTTATTTAATGTCCTATCAAAGCTCGCCAAAAGTAAGTGGCGATAATATATGCACGTCGATCACTTTTCTGCTATGTCCCCGCAAATCTATGATTGGAAGATACAAGATGAAAATAGTAGAACAAACAGTAGATGCTTCGATTTTCGCGTTTGCAAATTTTTTCATTGGCCAAAAATGAGAGTCCATAAATTTGAAGGGGTTGTATGTTCTTTTTATTTTATAAATTATCAGTAACATTTCTAACCCACAAACATGCAGTTAAAATGTTTTACGTCGCTTTATTTATATATTTTTTATTTTTTTCTAATATATCCTAAAATTGCATGCTGTAACCCTAATCCCGTTTGGTAAAATCCGAAATTTCTGGATAAGATAATTTTCCACTATAATATATATATATATATCATTAATTTTGAGAACTTCAGTGCTACATATATATATATATATATATATGTATTTGCATAACTTCCATGCTATCTATATATACTATAAATCTATGAAAACATATATACATACATTATGTACCAAAAACAAATAAATGCATACATACATTAGGCAATAAGCATCAGGCCTCACATGACTGCTCAAAACTAGGCGTCATTCAATGCTGTATGCTCGTACAACTACATCACATTGATTTTGAGAAGAAACAAGACAAGCTGCGGCTTACTTCTTGAAATGCTTCGGCATATCCTTCCTGGAACTAATGATCACTGGAGAGGCAGAAAAACCATTTTGCTTTTCCGAAATTATTACATGATCTACTTTTCTACTTCTCTTTTCTTCACACGACTTAGCAGGGGATGATGATCCAAATATCTGCACTGTTAAGCTTCCGCCTACGCAGGAAAGAATTATATCAAGTAAATAAAAATGCAAAGGCTTGGTAAAAACAAGTTAAACTTGATGAGTAAAATATTTTGGTAAAAGTCAAGGCAAATGATTCGGTAGAGAACAAGTATGTCAAAACTCCAGCAAGTATTTGATCACTTGGTTCAATCCACAACCAAGATGAGAGATAATCAAGAATTTTAAGTTTACAGCTGGTGAACTAAGTTTAAGCTTAAGCCTAACTAAGCTTTCAGGTTGAGAAACTTAAGAGTTTAAGCTTATCTTGATTGAAATTTGTTAAGTTGTCAAGCTTGACAATCTCAACGTGTATTAATACAAGGTTGAACACTCTTCTTAGTTCTTGCCACATCTATCTCTCAAGCTGGGCACTCCATTATTTTGAAAATGCTTAATGGGAGTTCATAGCCGCCCATGATCAACTAACTTTAAATAAACACAAGAAGAGCAACAATGTTAACATGCCTAGCATCTAGCTAATGCCCTAACTTTAAAGTTTAAAGTCTCAAGTTTAGCTTTCCTAGCTTGGCCCTGATTTTATTAGTTTAGTATTCTCTTAGGCCATCAACTCAACCTAAACTTGTACGGCTTACTTTGCTTATGTGATACTTGAACTTGTAAAGCACAAACTAATTAAAAAGTTTAATTAAGGCAAGTTTAGACTCTTAAGCTCACCTACTTGTAAGTTCAGCAAAACTTAGGTTATCAAGCTTTGGTAACTTGCAAGTTCAAGATTCATGTTGTCAAGTTTGGTAATTTGCAAGCCTAGTAACTTAGTTGTCAAGCTTGTCATTATGCTAACTTAAACTTTCAGTCTTGCCTAACTGTAACTTCAATGGAGCCTAGATTATCAAGTTTGGCACCTTACAAGCTTAAAACTTAGGTTGTCAAGCTTGGCACCTTGTAAGCTCAAGACTTAGGTTGTCAAGCTTTGAGTGTCAAGCTTACCTACCAATAAATTCGATAAAGTGTTAAGTGTCAAACTTGAAAACTAGCAAACTTTAGCCAAGAAAGACTTAGGCTTCCAGGTTTACATACATACAAACTCCATAGTTGTCAAGCCTAACAACTTGCAAGCTTGCCTACCTGTCAATTCAGTAAAGCCTGAGTAATCAAGCCTAAAAACTTATACAAAGCCTAGGCTTAGCTGGACTGACTATGCTTCCCTCCCAAGTTACCATGCTTGCTTACTTGTCTTCCTACATTTAGGACAAGACAAAACTTCTTTTCTTGTTTGTTTGGTAAAGGATGACATAGAGTCTTTTTACTTGACAATGTTAAACCTTTTGTTTACTTTGCTTGCTTAACTTCTAAACACCAAATAAAAGTTTATTATTTGGTTCGGTAAAATCCACACTACCAAAGTTATTAAGAGTTTGATGTATTCCTTACAAAATTATTTCTTCAGTTTATACCTAATGATCTTTTTCAAAAAGCTCAAGCTAGACAACCTAAGCTCTACTGAATTTAAAGGAAGGCAAGCTTGAGACTCTAAGCTTGAAATTTGCCAAGCTTCACAAGCTATGCGTCTAGCTTCCGAGTTCCCAAGCTTGACAACTTAAACTTGCAAGATGCCTAACTTGATAACATAAGCCCTATTGAATTTACAAGTAAACTAATGAGTCTAAGCTAACATCTTATCTTTCCACTGCTATTTCATGGTAGGAAAGATGGCAAAGTGGATGAAAAGTGAGAGGAAAGAAAATAAAAATAACATGATTTTACCCATTATATCCTTTGCATGTGGAGACAAAGTATAACTTCAAAAAAAAAAAGATGGACAATACTGCAAATTCACAAGACATAACCCACAATCTAACATATCTCCCCTATTTTCTCTCCCCTGGTTTTTGTTAAAAATAGATGGAAAATGGCGATCTTTCCTTTTTTTCTCTCAATTTGCTTGCTTATCAAGCATGACTCAAAATCATTTTCTTTCCACTTTTACGGTCACTTCCTTCCATCCTCCCCCATTTCTCCACTTTGCCTTAATCTGTACTCAAGAACCTAAACCAATATTGAAATTCTGAAAAACAGATCTCTTTGCACAACAGTGTCGCTTCCAGATTAGATTATAAACTAGCCTCCACTAAGGTAGGTATTCCAAAAATAGGAAATAGAAAAGGATCAGTGACCAGATGATATCAGTTACATTACCTAGCACAAGGGCAGCTCCAATCCAACCAGTGACACCCCATCTCTCACCAAGGAGAAGCCATGCAAAACCAGCACCCCAAACAGGCTCCAACCCATAAATTATAGCTGTTTCTGTGGCTGATACATCACGCATGGCAGCCATCTGCAAGACTATGATGGTTAAGAGAAATGATGTTTCAATATTTTATCACAAAAACAGTGGATAAATGGAGGCTGTATAATTGTATCATGTGAGGAAGAAAAGAAAAGGTATAAAGCTAAACTATCATGCAAGTAGAAAATGCCTTTTTTGCATTTAGGATTCTCAGCTAAAAGCTTATAATGATGCATTTAAAGTTACTTTTCAACCCTTTTTGACTAAATTCGTCACTTCTATAAATAAGCACACAAAAGTTCAAAATGCTAGGGCAATTGAACCATACAACAGTTCAAGTAAACTCAGGTTGTGATGATTCCCCATTTGGAGTACACCAAAACAAACAGCTAGTCAGCAGCTATGATGAAAGTTGTGCGTTACTTCATACCAAAAAATTGGAAGTTCGAACAACATCCCAATAAGATATTTATCGCTTGACCTAAATTATGAGATGCACCAAGCTCACAGCATCTATATGAATGTTTTTGAGTAATTGAATGAAGTTACTTTAGTGAGAAAACCATGCAAACATTTAGTTGATGAACTGAAAGGAAAGAAAGGTGTGGGTTATTTACAAAGGGTAGACTTAAAACCAGATACAGTCATCAAACTTATAATGATAAATACAACAAGTCAACAACAACAACAAACATAAAATTAAACATAAAAATAGACATAATAATAATAAGTAAAACTAATAGGGGCTTTAGCATGTATAATGATGATCAACAAATGCACATAGGCAGGAATATGATCCAGGGACCAAGGCAAAAAGATTGTAAGTTGCAGTAGTTTGATAAAAAAACACAATGCTTATCAATCAACAAAAACAACAGTGGATGGTAGGAAGATGTTGCATAGCCAGTTGTTAACACAATGAGGTTCCACTGAGTGCAGTTGCAGAAACATAATACGTAGTTAGAAATGGTGGCTCTTCTGTCAGAGCTAAAAGCTAAGAGACTTACCTCCACCCATAAGCACAATCCAGTAGAGAAAATGCCTGTATAAAGTGCAGGTATCCATGGAAATGTTAACATTGAATCCCAAGATATTGCCCAAGACCAAGATGATGGGTTGAACTCCAAGCTTCCGTCAAGCCAGCCTCCAAGAAAGTACCAAAGAGTTGACAAAAGAGCAACAATGCATACCTAAATGGGCCTTCAAGATTTTCAAACCATGTACAAAGATAAACAAATTGCATTATTTAAAATGTTTAACATACATATAAAAAACATTCAGACCTCATATCCAAGGAGGGGTAAGAAGTTCTCTTTATTAGTGCTTCTTGAAATATGCTCAGTTCTTAGCATATGGACACCAAAAAATACTGCACTTAAGAAGTTCAACAAATCTCCAACCTGTAAAATTATTTTTTTAATGTTTAACAAAATAAATAAGGTAGGTCAAACAACCATATAGTATAATATACACAACTCAAAATATAGTTGTATCTTGCGTCACCCATCCAAAGATAAGCAGAATGAAAGAAGAAACAGATAATAAACATAAATGAGCACTAACACATGGAGGAGAGCCACTGGATTCCAACATTGCAACTCCCAGGACAGACATAAGAGCACCGAACCACGTAAGGGCAGGAACTACAGCTCCTAACATACCATCAAGCAAGGGAACCACAATTACCTGAAAAATTCACCCACAATATACCAAATTGCACCTTTAGGTGCTCCAATAGAGCAGGCAACTTCCTTTGATGTATATAGAATGGACTCAGGAAACTTACAGTGAACATAGATAAGAATGATGCACGCCCAGCATCAGAGGTTAATAGTCCAAGTGCCTGTGTTAAGTATCCCAAACTGACCCAAATACCCAATTCCATCCCTGCATTGCGGGTGCAAACATCACTTCGTGCTCGCACTACAAATGGGATGAATGGTATTGCTGACACTATAAATCGCACAACCGTGAAGGCTGATGGATCCATGATAGCTTCAACCTCTTTTATAACAGGAATATCACTAGCTACAAGACGAAAGTAAACCAGATTCAGGAATGAGTTTAGACAGTAAGCAATTATTTAGTTACTCTTACTCATATTGCCAAAAATATGGTTCAATAATCAACTCAACATGTCTTCTAAAAGCTTAACACATGACAGCATCCTATTTCAAAAGTTTTTGCAGACCCACTTAGGTTATCATTGAAAGAAGTTTCAATAGCCACTTGAGCTTAGCTTAAGTGGTAAGTAGAAATCTTAGGTTTGAGCCGTACTGCTCTCTCTTGTACCAAAGGAAAAAAGAATTTCAATAATAATATGTGACCCAAAAATTGAACAGCTGGTACTCAAACTAAGTGCATCAAGGATACTATTCCTCTGCAAGTCCTTGAATTTTGCAAGCAATCACACCAGTGTAATTATTAAGTCATACAACTAAATCTAAGGAATTGTATGGCAACAACTTTTGATTTTCGCTTTTTTGCTTGGTTTAGTTTGAAACTTAAGAGATTCGTTATTGCATATCAGAAAGCAAAAATTTTCCTTCCAATAAAAGGTAAACTTTTAACGCTTTGCTTCAAATGAAACTTTTTGTTTCCTACATTTATGTCATCAAAAGAAAAAATTCTACCAAAACACATTTACATCCCAAATCTATTAATGCAAAAACTCTAAAACCACAAGTTAAATGAAATTAAAAAAAATCTAACAAACACAAAGGGAAAATATCCTTCAAAAACATTTAGTTACTATAATGTTTATTTTTATCCACCTTAAGTGGGCTCTTAATAAATGAACAGTAAAACAAACTCAAGAACAAGTTTTGAATCATCTATTCACGAGTCCCACTCACAACTTAAATGGATTGACCAGCCTTGTCTAAAGGCTGGCTCCATTATCAGTTTTACGCAATAGATTAATCAACTTTGCAAACTCTAAAGCAAAAAGTTGCCAACTGTCATTTGCCAGTGAATTAAACATAATTCCACCGCTAAGTTACATAGGCTCAGGTTTGCTCTGTTCCAACTTGCTTCTAGCAATTTGGAATTTTAATTCCTCAAAATTTTGCATTTTACTGATAACCAAAGGAAACTATAATCAAACAATTGTAACAATTTTGGTGTATTACTGTAAATTCGCAACAAAAGATTTAATAAAAACAAAAAATAAAGGAAATGAAATGAAATGAAAGAAAAATCTAACCATAAATGAGAGTGACGACATTAAGCAAAATAATGCTCCTAACTTTCTTCGAAGCAAACAATATCCTCTTCCACAAGTATCGCTTCCCAAACAGAAACTCAAAATTTAGGGTTTCTGGCTTCTTCGGAGAAGGTGCCAAAACGACATTGTTTTCACCATAATCAGCGATGATAATGGGTTTTGAACTGGAAACGCGTGCATGCACAGACTTGCTTTGAGAATCAGATGAAGAAACAGAAGAAGAATCGCGTAAAGAAAAGGCGGCGAACCGAAGCCGTTTAAAACGAAACGTAAAGAAAATAGAGGAAGTAGAAGGAAAATTAGCCAGATTAATTGAGGAATTAGTTGAAGCAGAGTTCCATGGCCATCTGTAAGCAGATGGTGAAGCCATGGCGCAGAATCTTCGAGCGATCGAGGATCAGGACAGAAGAAGAAGGAGCTGGAGCTCTCCTTTGCGATTGTTTCAGCCACGAATTCTCTGTTTAATATTTAATAATCGTGGGACCACAGGATGCGGGACACGTTGCAAACGGCGAACACATTTTTCTACGGTTCAGGATAACGTGGCTTGTTGTGGTTGGATAGTGTCATGTTCGATATCTTTTTGAAGGAAATCAGTCGCCGGCGGACCCGTGACAAAAAGTGGCCACCGCCGTTCCCCGGTGAACATTGCTGTACATCTACACATGTTCACTTTTTTGTAAAAAGAAAAAAATTCAAAACATAAAATTAGTTTAAATCATAATTTTTTTTTTATAAAGAAAAATAATTTTAAAAAAATACATTTATTATTCAATTAAATGAAAAACCGCAATCTTTAAAATTTTATTCTTGTTTTATATCATTTTAATCTTTATACTTAAAAAAGATAAAAGTTATTTTATTGATATTTATTTTGAAAATTTTAAATATGCCCATTTAATGATATATATATATATATATATATCTCTCACATTTAAAAATATCTCGAACTCAAAATTCATTTTTCTATTTTTATTTAATACATCTCAACTCTCATTTTTTATTTTTCATTCATATCCTTTTTCTCTTTTCACTTTTAGAAATTTAATTTCTTAAAAATAAATATCCAAAAATTTTTAAAACTTTTAAAAAATGATACCCAAAAAACTTTAAAAATTATTAAATATACATTTCGAAAAGTTTCAAAATTTATTGGATATTTATTTTTGAAAAATCTAAAAATTTTTCGAATATTCATTTTCGAAAAAACCTAAAAGCTTTTGAAAATAGAAAAATTTTGAAATTTTTTATATCTCTATATTTGAGAAGTTTAATTTTATTTTTAATGAAAAACTTTAATTATGCACTTATGAACCATTTACTTGATTATGTGTGCAAATAAAATTGATATCAATATTCTCAATATGCATGAAATAAATTGAAATTATTTTTTGACCTCAAGATAAAAATATTTTTATTTCATGCATGTTTGAGAACTTGATCTCTTTCATTCGTACATTAAATCAAATAAAAATGGACACATTAAAAACTCATATACGTGCACATATGCTAATCTGAGCTTAAACACTTTATAGAATATTGTCGCTAACAATATCATTGGCAAATTGACAAATTTGAGAATATTTAATCTTTAGGTCACAAATTCTTACTATCGAATTTACTAGTCTATTAATGATATTTTTCAATAGCACAAAAATTGGAGATCATAATTTTTCTTTTATTAAAAGTTTATAATTAAATATATATTTTTAAAATATATATTATCGAAAATGAATTATTGAAAACGGATTTTCAAGAGCACATGACAAATCTCAAAAATTTTTTAAGAAAATAATATAATTATCATAAATAAATTTTTCGACACTTGTGTTTTGTTTTTGATAATTTATTTTTGAAAATTATATTATTTTTTCAAAAATAAATTTTTTAGAATATAATATAACTCTTGAAAATTCATTGTTGAAAAATACAATGTGGGTTTTGGATGTGTAAGCTATTTAGGGTATTTTTATCTTTACTGAAGATTAAAATTTATATTTGATATGTGAGTATTTTTGAAAGAAAATTTTAGAGGTGTATAGAGAAAATTTGATTGTGTATTTAGAACACCCTATTTATTTTTGGGTAAATTTCATTAATAGTCCTTATTTTTTTATTTCAATTTTGTTTTATTTTAGCCTAATTTTTTAAAAATAACTTTATATTAATTCTTTCATCCAATTATTACATCAAATTATTACAATTTACAACGTAATGTTCATGTTGTAAATTACATGGCACGTTCTGTGAACATTCACTTTGCATTTCTCATTAATGTTTTTCTCTCAATTGTTATCAAAATAACTCAACAAAAATAGAAAAAAAATCATTTTAAAATTTAAAAACTCAAATTGAATAATTCAAATTGAATAATTCAAAAGTTAAGAGATTAAATGAAATTAGAATAAAAATTTAAGAACCATAACAAAATTTATCATATATATTTCAATATCCTAATAGAAAGACCTTTTTGTTTGTATAAACATCTGACTTAATTATCTATCAATTCTATCATATACTTCTACATTTCATGCATCATATTTAAATTTAGATGGAAGAGATATAAAAAAATTATTATATATTGATAATTGATTACTGAACATCTCAAATAACTCTGAAACCACTTGTTAATAAAAGAAAAAAACTACTACTAAATTAGAAGCAAATTTATTTAAAACTTATAGGCAAATATAAAGATTTTCTAATGATAAAAAGAACTTCAAAATATTAACTAATTGTTGAAATTTAGAGTTACACCTCAATCTCTTTAGGTGTTTTTTCTTTCTTTTTTCTATGTACATAAATCTCAAAAGTAAACACATCTTTATATCCAAAAAATAAGATTAAAAAGAGTTTAAATATATAAAAAAAATTACTCAACCAAAATTAAATAATCATTTAAGCTTCTATCATTTTATTACAAATAACTCAATTCTCATATTTTTATTTTTATCCAATTAACCTTTAATTAAATGGAAATTGGTTAATAACTATCATCAATTTCTATCTAATTAAGAATTAAATTGATTGAAAATAAAATGTTTGAAGGTTTAATTAGATGAAATAAAATTTTGATGAATCAATTGACTGTAATAAATCGAAATTTAAATTATTATTTAATGTTAATTAAAAAATATTTTATGTTTAAGCCATTAAAAAAATTCTGAATTATTCAATTGTATCATTATCAGAAGTGGTCCTTTGTGACCAAAATCAAATACCCATTTCTCCATTCATTGATATTATAGACTCAAATTCCTGGCAGTAGGAGGGGGAAAATCATTACCAAGTCTGGGAGTGGACCGGACCCTGATTATATCTGGTAAGAGCAAGAAATTATGTTGACAAGGAAGTCTGATATTAGTCCCTAGCAGTGTTCTTCTCGGGAAATACCTGACCCACCACTCCCCCTATATCCCCTGCTTATATTACCATTTTCTTCCAAAATCTCTACAGTTTGAAATAAGATTGGCGTGGTTGCTCAAACCTCCAGTAGGATTTTTCTTACCTTATTACTCCGGTCCATTCCCGGCCTTAATTTCGTCTGTGGTTTTGCACTTGTGCTTGGTTTAGTATTCATGTTTTGGATCTGATCATGCAAGTCGATAATGTTACAAAGCCGTTATGGAAATTTTTTTCCTATAAAGAGATTTTTTAAAATCTTTAATCCTTAATGAAGATGTCATATTTTTAACTTTTAATTTTTAAAATCATCTAAATTTTTTATAAAAGAAATATAGGCTACTAAGTAAAATAAAATCATGGCTTTTGCCCACAAGTTTAATTCTACGGGAATGAAATATTCTGATGAAAAGCAATGGAAAGCAAGACACGGAAAAATGATGAGTTCTTATCAAGTGCTTACTTGTTTTTTTCTTTTCTTTGGGTTTGGGCTCTTCATCTATGTGTCTATTTTTTTTTTTAGTCATTGTCAATTGGAAATTAAACTTTTGTTTTTTTTTTATTAATCATGAATAATTATATATATATATATATATTGTAAAGAAATTTGTGATTAACAAACATGAGTGAAGTGAATTTTGTAAGCAATCTATTAAAAAGGAAAATAACTGTATTAATTTGTACATACCTACATGTGTTTGTAGTTATTCCCCAATAAAGAATTGGTTTAGTAATTAATTTTTTGGGTGCTGTAAATACGCTTAGTTATTACTAAACAATGACTACATTTTCTTTGAAATAAACACATATTTGTAGTTGATTCATGGGAAGTAGATAATTATGTAAGTTCAAAAAATTTAGATCATATTTGTTCTTGTTGCTTCTAAACAAATCATGTCAAATCATAAAACTTTTATGAAACTACAAAATGAACAGGCTCATGTCTTAAAAAGAAAAAATAATACAATAGCTCATTAAAGCTACTTGATTATCATTCCGTTCACTAATTTTCAATAGGAATCTTCTTGGATATCTTGAAAACCTTGAAAACATCAAACAAAGGCATGAATCAAATAATTTTAATCTCGAGAACAAAAAGAATTTAACCATTAATAATTAAGCATATTTACAACACCTAAGAATGATTACTAAACCAATATACATATTCTTTAAGGAATAACTACAAGCACTAGGAGGTAGTACAAACTAATAAAGCCATTTACCTTGAAAAAGACTAGAATGATAGATTGCATGCAAAACTCATGTCAATCATGTGTGTTAATCACTCTTTTTTTTTACAATATATCTAATTATCCATGATAATAAATACACAATGAATCCAAAAAAAAAAAAAGTTAAATACATGGATGAGGAGTTTAAAAGTTTAAATTCAAAGTAGAAAAAAAAAAAAAGCAATTAAGTACATAAATGAAAATTCACCCAGATTATTGTCATGTTTATTATGTGTCGTGATTGGAGAATAAAATTTGTGAGAGAAAAAAAGTCAAAAAAAAAAAAAATAGCATTTATTTTAGTTAATAATGCCGTCGTATTTTTTGTCTTACTTTTCATTGCTTTTCACTGGTAATCTTTCATTCCATAGAATTAAACTTGTTTGCAAAAACCCATTATTTAGACAAATTTAAAATTATCCTGTATTTCTTTTGTGAAAATTTAGATGCATTAAAAAATTAAAAAATAAAAAATATGATATGGCATTAATTTGGCATAAATACTCCATCAAAAAAATAAATTTAAAACTATACCTCTATTGAAGAATAAAAATTTCATGGGTGCAAGCATGGGTCAAAATTAAAACACTGCTAGGGATTGGAGAATATAATTGCCAATTAGGCCCACTGAACTTATTGTCTTCGGCTGTCATCTTTCCGGCACAAGATAAAACGAATCCAGACATTGATTTCTCAGACTACTTGACTGCAATTTACTGATGAAGTCGAACCCCAAACTTGACTACAATTCCCATTTTAAGGGTCAAGAACAGTTGAGCCAAGTTAATTTGGGTTCTTGATCGTGGATATGGGTTTGAGTTCAAGGCTTCAAGCAAAAACTAGGCAGGTGGTACAGATTTATTTTTCATCCGTATTTAGTAGTCAGATCAATGAATGAATAATGTTTAATTTCCGTTTGTGTGAAATGCCTTAATTTGTGTTTCTGTTTATTCTTTTAAGCGTTCACCTGGAGGGAAAACCGTCAAGGAAGAGGAGGAAATAATCCTGGCATATGTCAGTCGAGTGGTTGGCTTCAAGTTGTTCGGGCAGAGCAATAAAGGGCTGGCTGAAGCATATGCTGGCGCAGAAAGGTGTCAAAATAACGGATTTTTACTGATGCACACGCCTCTATCACCTTTTGACTTACGAATGGTGCTCCCTTCATACCTAGTTGTGACTTATCAAAGTAATACTATTAATTCATGGCCATGGGAGAAGACAGAAGAGTATCCCTGGCTGGAAGCATGCTGCATTTCCCATTAGTAATGATTGATCATTTTACTGTACTGATCAGTGGCTTTACCACTGGAATTAGCATTTACCTGCTCTAGCATGTTAATCTGTTAGTATAAATGAACTTAGAATCCTTCTTATTTACTATATTATTTTGTGCTTGTCTGTTTTTCTAAACATGAACTTGACACACGAATCTTGGGTTTATCAGAGAAACTAGCAAGTTGCCATGAAAATCCCTGATTAAGTCGTTAACCAAAGACCTTAATTTACATAAATATACTGTGAGAGCTAATTATATGCTTGCAAAAAGAGAAACATCACTCACTTCTGGTTATTAATACATACCGTTCAGTTACATTAGATGAAGATCCTAACAGCTGCTACTTTCAAGTTTTAAGAACCCTTTAGCGAGGTCCTGAGACAGGCACAGACATATAAATCTTTCCTGTCTCTGAGTATTAAAAACCCTTCAAAGTTTCCATTTTGTATCACCACCTCAATGTTATTGCGGTTTTTTTTTTTTTTTTTAAGTTTACTCTATATATAGACGCCAGTTTTGTTCTCTTCCAATGCTTCAATGTTATGGTTTTTCTGTCTAAAGTGCAAAAACCAGCAGCTTGTTTTCCGACATTAAAAAAGCTGTGAGACACATTCGAATTAAAAATTTAGTCCCTTTGGACTTTACAGCCATGGTTTTTGTTCTGTATATTTGTTTTGTTTGATAGTTCATTGGTCAATATAGAGAGTCGCCGCTTGAACTATTTATATTTCCTCCAAGTAAAAGCAGATCTAGGAGTGCCTATTGCCCAACTCAATTTGCAGTGTTACGACAAATTCAAGCACTCTATTTTTTTAGTTTGTTCAGAAAAACGAGAATTCGAACTTAAATGTTTATATACCGACCGTTCAATAAGCCAATTAAAGCAATACTCTTTTTTCTTTTTAGCCAGGCTGTTGGTTAGTTTAGAGTTTGAAGATACGAGTGAGTCTATGGTAAACATGCACATCAAATGTATCATTGTCTACCAAAATTTTGAAGTCAAAGTATAAGAATTCCTCATAAGAGAAATGGGGAAAAATCTCATCACAAAGTACTTTCATGGAAAAGCTGACCAGATGAAAATATGCCTTTGCAAAGAATCATGATAAAAAAATTTTAAAAAAATCATCCACTTCAGTATGCAATACTGGAGGAGCAGCATGAATGCGACCTACATTGATTAGCATTAATTCAAGGTCATTGGGTGGTTGCTGTTGTGATGAATTTAGCATTCCAGCCAAGGTCATTGGGTGGCTGATGTTGTGATGAATTTAGCATTCCAGCTAAGTATGAAATTCACGTGGGACCTCCTTTTATTAGCCATGGTTTCTATATTGGTGATAACAATTAAAAATGTTGATAGCAATGCGAAGAAGATGTTTGGGCTCCAAATATTTAAGAAAATGAAAATAATGCAAAATAAAGCAAGCAAGCCAAGAAGAACAAGGCCGGGGGTGGGTGAAAGCAATAAACAAGGGATTTTATGGAAGTTGAGAAAGAAAGAGATAAGGTAGCTGCACTGTCATCAAACCTTCTTTAACTCACTCTTTTAAATGCCCCTCCCTCTATAATGGCTCCCAAGCAAACATTCATTTTATGGGGAATGCCATACTTTCCTTGCAGAAACTAATGGCTTGCCTTAATATCTGCTTCTTCTCATACTTCCACAGAATCTTTTGAATTTATCAAAACCTAATACAATATTAGTTACAGAAGAAAGATCTCTCTTTTCTCCGGCCAATAATATATCTCAAAAGTTGTTTTTATTTAATGGGTTTAGTTGACAAAACTGATTCCAAGGAAGTTTCTATGACTTCTTTATAGAAATCTCTGATCTCTCCTCCTTGAGAGCTTGAGCTCTGCTTTGTCTATAGGTGACATTGAAACAAAAAGCTAATATATATTTAAAATATTAATTTGGAGTTGCTGTACTTAGCATTTGGTTTTTTTTGTAAAATTACTATGCTAATGTAATCACCGAAGTAATTTTATTCTTAACACAATCCTGTCACTCTAAATTAAAATTACTTTATTCTGTTAACAATATTTCTTAGTTCTTAAGAATTAAAGATTATTGTATTTAGTATTATTAAAGATCAAATATTGTCTTGTTTAAAAGTACAAAAATAATCATATATATTATAATAATTATATAAGTTAATAATTCAAATGTTGTTTAAAGATAATAATTTATAAAATATTAATAACATTTATTTATTTTATAATAAAATATAATTAATTAAGAAATTAATAAATATATATTGATAGGTAAATTGATTTTTATAAAATAAATCATGTCAAAAATATTTGAATTAGAAAATAAAACTAATCTATTAAATTATAATAAAAATATATATTGTATATCAAAATATAAAAAAACACAAATTATTTTAAAACTTTTTACAATGAAATTAGTTTTAAAATATAAAATTTTATAATATAAAATAATTACAATTAAAAAATAAAATTTTAATTCACCTATTAAATAAGTAATGTTAATTATTATTAATTTTATATATCACTTCATTTTTAGTAATAAAAGTTTTTCACTATTTTATATAAGAATTAAATCACATTCCAAGATAATAATTTGATAACTTTCAATGATTCAAGAATACTCACGATGTAAAATTATTAAGTGCTTATCAAATATAATAATCTAATAACTATATGTAAATCACTATAAATTTTAAAATGATCTCCTTATACTAAATACTACCTAAAGGTATAAAAGAAGTTTCTATTAGGGCACACCCCATCACCAAAGAGGGAGAGCTTAAATGACTAGCTAGAATGCGAAAGTTTTTTTTTTTTTTCACACCATGGAATATGTATTCCAATTAATATATGTTGGAAGGGTGCAGTGTCCCAAGTTTTGAGAAAGCGTGTTGGCCTAGCGAGACAGGCATCCTCTTTGACAAATGTGGACGCATTTAAGTCAATAAAACCAGATGGCCGGGACTTCTAGGAATAATAATCAATCAAAACCCCGCAAAACCATTAGAGCCTAGCTAGGGAAAGTCGTTCCCAACTTTCACATCTCCTGATCAGCTGAGTTTCTCTAAACGAGTTACCGTGGCCAACCTAGTAGCCGTCAGATCATCTCCTGTCACTCTCATTCTTCATGTTACTATGTTAGAGAATGTGCCAATTAACATGTTAGATGATAAGGGTGATTATTAATCAAGCGAATTCAGAATTTAATTAACATTATATATGTGAATAACCCACATGACACACTTTATTAATTGCTACTATCTATCAACTAAGATCAGTTTGGATTATGAAAACTATAGCCTACACCCTAGGCTAAAACCCTAGTTATAGTATTCACATGGTCTGAATTCTTCAGCTTCGACATGTTTCAATTTTTTATATTTTCCTTTAGCAGAGTAAAAAAAATGGTTTCTGTTTGTCCCATAGTTTTCATGTATATGAAATCTTTAGATTAAATGATTCACTTAATTGAATGGTGAAGCATGGCAGCATGCCTATTTAGTTTAATTTTGGGGACGGTTTGGTAAATTTGAAGCTCTCCAATCCCATGGCAGAAAGGAAGAAAAGAAGTGAAGGGGGGAAGGGGGGGCATGGGCTGGCACAACAGTTGCAGAACAAAGCAATGAAGATGACTGAAAGCAACTGCACCAATTTAATTCAAAAGACAATTGAATCTTAGCATTAACAGAGAAGGTACAGAAGAAGAAAACACAAGAAAATAAACAAGAGCATTAACACTAGCCTTTCCTCTGTCTTCCTTTTCTCATTCTCTTGACCATTTGCTAAAGCTACACTGTCTTAAAAGCCTCATTTAAACATCACTGAAAAGGCTAAAGCCAATGCTCTCTCATTCACTATAATAATTCAAAAAAGAAACAAAAGCTGGTAACACAAAAAAAAAAAATTCTTACAGTCATTTTCTTACTTGAATTCTAGCATTAAAAACATTGTAGTAACTGAGACAGTACAAAGAAAAAAAAAAAAAAACCTACCACCGGTTTTCTCCCTAGTTGTGCAGAGGATTAGGACCTGTATGAACTATCCTCTTATCATCTCCATATACAGTATCTGGATCACCTTCATTTCCACCAAACTGAGCTGAGCTTGACGGAGCATGAAAAGAAGTAGTGTCGAAAAACCGGGCTTTCCTTGGGGGAGACCTAAAAGAATGATGAGCACTTCTGGCTTCTTCATGAACAGCAAAATGCAGACCGAACTGAGAAAAAATCAAGATAATCCACAAGAAGAAAACTCTAGCTCTAGCTCCACTATATCTGCCCCCTCTTGTTTTGACTCCTCTAAAAATTGTCATTGCACTCACCGTTCAGTTCAATCGTGGTGGCGCCCAACTGGAGAAACAGTATAGCTTTGGAGCTTTAGACTTTGAAAGAGAGGACCATTAAAGGCCAAATGGGATTATCCTAACTTGCTCTATATAGTGTAAAAAAGAAGTGGGCTTTGAGTTACTTCTCTGAATCTCTCAAAGCAGTAGAAACTTGGTTAGCTAATAAGCTATAGCTAGAGGCTACCTCTCTTTTGAGTCTGCGAATTTGAGAAATTTGAGAGAAAACTTTTGAACTTTGGGTGCTCCTTATCTTATGGGGCTGGCCACATGATCTTGGCCCTTGATTCCTGGAACCTTCTTTATATATATATATATATATATACACACACACACACACACACACACACACATATATATTTCCCTTCTGAAATCTTTGGACTTTGCACCTTTAACTCTCACACCACCACTGCTCGCGTTTTCTTTGCTATTAGGCATCCGTTTTATTTATTTTTTTTCACTGATCAATGTTACTGGGAGAGGGTGCTGTGGGACTGTCCAGCATTGATAGCCGTTGTCTGCGGGAATATATTCAAAATTTGATGGATGAATTTATATATATTTATATATATGTATGTATGTATAAGGATTGGTAAAATATAACATGAAGCTCTTGTACGTATTTTACCAGTACCCACCATTTCTTTGTCCCAGTAAGTTGTTCAATTGATTTCTGCGTTTTTCTCATCTGTGTCAAAGTTTCCTCTCTTATGATGTCTGAAATACACATTCTGTTTTTGTGCTTCCATTTCTCAATTGGTCTCACCCCTTTCTTTATTCAGCTAGCTATATGGTTTGACTAGCTAGCATGTTTGAGTGTCATCCAGCTTATGATTTCCATTTTATTTTTTTTTTTTGCATTAATTGCCTAGAGTAAGCAATGATGGAATTGTTATAGTTCAGCTTAAAATTAACCTTACAATAAGAATTTTGGGCATGTAATAATGGAGATTCATATCTAATAAGACAAATTAACATTAATTTTTATGCGATGGTGGTCAAATATTGCAATCATACATTTTTTTTTTTTTTGTTATATCAGGAGGGCAAAACTCTAATATAAGTAAAGAGAACGAGGAGATTTAGTTCGAAATCAAGTTTTTGATATCTTTTTAAGTGCCTTTAATTACTAAATTAAAAGTTTGAGAATGTAATAATATATTTACGATTTAAGAAATGCATTTAATTAAGATTCAATTAATTCTCTTTTAACTATTTTGCTTTTTGGTTCAATAGATTTTAATTTTTTTAATGGGATAAACCTCGCCATATTTGTCCAAATTGGAGTAATCATAACCCCTTCCTGTAATTTCACCCTTAAAAGAAGTGGAGATCCGTCGAGACCAAATTAAAGGTTAATCATCTAATTAAGGTTTAAAGGGTCCTTATAATACCGAAAAATCCAAGCATAGAATATATCTTTTGATGTGATGAGAACACTTCCCTCAAGCTGTAAAATGAACTGTGCTTTTCTTGAAGTATCTTTCTAGCACTTAAAAAGGATCGATTTTGTGCATGCTTTAATTGGTAACCTCATAAGAGTAAGTGCTTGTGTTTCTAAGCAGTCACGAATGTTATCTTTGCATGAAATAAAATCAAGAAAGCAATAAAAGTTTTAGACTTCGTTTAACTTTGAAAATTGATAGCCTAGAGGTGTTTATGAATTAAATCAGATTAGGTTTGAGTCAAATTTATATTTGATATTAATAATTTATGTATTCGTTTAAATTAAGTTTGATCCAAATTTTTGAATCTCAAAATTTTCCTAATTTCGATCCAAATTAAAAAAAAAAATTTCAAATCCATCTTTTAAATTTAATTTAAATAATAAAAATTTTAAAATAATTAAATTTAATTTAATGATACTATATTTAATTTACATATATAAAAATTAAAAATATAAATTATATATATTAAAAATAAAAATTATATATAAATTAATTTATATATATATATATGTTCAAATCAAATCAAACTGAATTCAAATTTTAAAATTTTTATTTAAGATTTGATTCAAAATTTAAACGAAATAAGCCAACCCAGATTTAACCTAACTAAGCAGATCATGGGGTAGTTGTTATTGTTTTGACATGCCATAAGCCAGCTAGGTGTCCCATTCACAATCTAGGAGCTATTACACTCACATTCAATGGACAAGAAAACGGTGAGACACTGACTGCTCCATGGCGATTGAGGAATCACAGCTAAACCTAAAATCACTATTCTTCTAATTATATTGCTTTTCATCCAAATCTGAAATGTGATAGTAATTAATCGGTTAATGCAGCCAAATTTGGATCTTAAATGGCAAATATATATGTTTTAATTTCTAAACTGTTATTTTAAATTAATTTTTTTATATTATCATTTTAATAATAAATTTTATTTATAAAAACCAATTTTAGTTTTATTTAAATCGTTGTTTTATAATAATTCTTTAAATAAGTATTAATTTTTTTTGTAATATAAAATATCTTAATTTCACAAAATAATTTTTTATAATATTTAAGTGTGTGGAATTCTATTTTTAAATTCACTTATTAATTAAAATTTTATTTCTTTATATTTTATAATTATTTTTTGAGAAAATTTATATTTTATAATTATAATTTAAAAATATAAATTTAAGCAAAATCCTAATGCAATAATTAAAACATAATAATTAGATAAACTAATTTACATACATGTTTAAACGAATATTACTAAAAGTAGATTCAAGTTATTGACTTTAGACACTCTTAATGAATAAATACATGTGTTAGAAGTAACGAGAGGACTTAACTATATATTTATAATAAAACCCTAATAGCCCCCATAAAATATTTTAGGATTCTCTTGTATATAATATTTCATATTAAACTAACTTATCATCCTATTTTATTAAATCATAAAACCACCAAATATGAGGCGAGCGACTGAAAAATTTTAACATATAAGTAAACATTACAAATACAATCTAACAAAAATAAAATCAAAGAAGAAAAAATTTTGACCATCAAAAATCAAAGTATTTACAGGGTAGTCAAGCATTAATTTATAAAGGAAAAGCAAATGAGGCCCAATGTTAGGTTAAAACTTATAAGTTAGCCCAAAAGGGCATATGTTCAGCCATCCAGGCTCTTTTAACGGGCCAAGATGTATGGACTTCAATCTCAAAAATTCGCAACTATCTGAGACCGGGTTTCCCTCTTTATTCAAAAGTCTCGAGGCTAGGCCTGCCAACCTTCATTCTCCAGCCCATTTAATTATAAAAGAACATAACAAGGCCATGCAAAGGGAAGGGGAGGGGAGGGGCGTGGGGAGTAACGTATCGATTAGCAAAGGGGAATATGCGGACAGTCATATGAAGAAGATTCGTGAGTCATGCGCATCTTCCTCTTCCTGATGCTGCTTTTTTCTTGCCTTCAAACAACTCCCCATTCCTCACCCTTTCTATTTCTAACTGAAAATCAAACTATATAATTATATCCCTCCCTTCTCTTCTCTGCTCGCCACATCTTCCCTTCCCAGGTATGTATATATACATATTCTATCTCACTTTCGCTCTTTTCGTAAATAATGCATTTAGTATATTTCTGTAGGGAATTATTGTTTTATTCTTCAAGATGTTCAGTTAGTTTCCATTTTTTTGAAGTTGAGATGCTTCTTTTACTTGTTTTGGCTTAGGGTTATTCTTTGGTGTTTTGGTTGCTATTCTGGTTGGGTTTTTTAAATGCTGTTTTAATTGGTGTATAGGTCGAAGTTGTTCATTAGCTTTTTGCTTTTATTTCTGAATCAAAGCCATACAACAAATGGGTGCTGCTATTTTTTTTCCTTATAAAGGCTGTTATTGGATAGAATAACTCTATCATTTGTTTTAGAGGATACTTGTTTAACTAATCTTCCCTTGATGTTCAATAAACTATTGGCTAGCCAACTATATCTCTCAATAATTCATAGGACATGTTTGACTCTTCAATATAGTGTTTGGTAAAAGCCTTATCCTATGCTTAATTTGTTGAATGCGATTTCAACATATATTGCTGCTTTTTCGTTGTACATAGATTAAGCATAGAAGTTGTACCTCGCACTCTTCTTCCGACTGTTGCCAGCAAGTTCTTGCTGGCAGGTAAAGTGGCTTGCGCAATCTTTTGAGGATTATGAGTCTCCAGAGAGCATTGAGACCTAGTAAAGCCTTGGAAGGTGTACATGGGGTGCAAGTGGTTCCTCATTCACCATTTGCATTGGAGGAGATTAACCAAAATGGGGACTTCCAGTCCACTTATGATAAATCATTTATTTCAGCAAATCAACCACTATTGATGCAGTAAGCTAAAAGAAAAACTTATCCATCAAAATTTTTTCTCTTCGAAATATTGTTACTCAAAAAAACTTCATGTTGATCTGTTTAAATCCTATCTATCCATTTATTGTAGATAGTCTGATGTTTACCTGCGACCGACTATAACATAATGCTTATTCATGTTTTTCAGAGTATGGCAGCAGAGACCAGCTTGTTTAAGGCCTGTACGATATTGTTGTATGCAGGGTATGGTAATAAGTAATAATAGTATTTATTTTCTTATGGAATCTCTCTCTCTCTCTCTCTCTCTCTCTCTCTCTCTCTCTCTCTCTCTCTCTCTGTTTGTGTTTCTTTGTGTATGTCTCAGCTCTCCATTCTATTATATAAGATTCTTTGCGTATGCTGATCTTTGAAAACTTTCAGTAGGGGACCAGAATCTTCTAGAGACCGTTGCCAATGTGTTGACATCACTTCCTTTTATTGCTCTTGGGATCCAGGCCCCAAGGTAATATTCTCTTTAATTTGCTTCATAAACGACAATATCTATCCCATATGACCATTTCTTATTAATATTTTGTTTACCTGGATGCAGGAAAAATTTGAAGACTAAACTGTATGCAAATTCACTAATTGGAGTTGGAGTTGCCTCTACTTTGTATCATTCTTCCAGAGGAAAGCTGAGGAAGTATTTAAGGTGGGCTGACTATACAATGATTGCCACAGCAACTGTGGTAAGTTTAAACTGATTCATAATTCTTTAAGAGTATGACTGAGGCAAAATTATCAATATGCATAAATTTTGGAAATACGGCGAACTTGAATTATACTTACAAAGGTTGTGTTGATATCTAGTAAACTGAATAAGATGCTTCAGAATAGTAACATTATTGTTATTGATTTTATTGATCTAAAAAAAAAATGAATGTTAAATAATTGCTAGTATGCTGCATCTTAAAACTTGATTGAGAACACAATGCTACCTGCTGAAACTCTACTTCTACAGTTGTACTTTTCAAATTGCTCAGTCAGATTCGAAATTTTAAAACTGAAAATCCTTTTTGCAGTGTCTGTCAAGAGCTCTTAGAAATGAGAACCCAAAGTTACTAATGGCAGCTTCTGCTTTGCTTCTACCTGTCCAGCCTCTGATGGTTTCTGCAGTTCACACTGGAATGATGGAGGTAACTAGTTGGTTATGTCCTTGGAAGTTTATTAAATTAAAACAACCTGGGGATCCTATTCTCTTTTTTTCCATTATAACTTGTTGCTATTTATTCGATGGGGATCAAAAGAGCTACATGGTTTCAAGTACCTTTATCATGTTATAGTTTTATTCACCTCTCTGATGGAATTAAGTTAAGCTAAGAGGTTAATTACCCAAATTTTAGTTTCAGCATTTTGGTTTTCAGTGGAAGCAATGCCCAGTGTAGAACTAAATTTATGCGGATAATAGTTCCATGTAGTATAAGTTTGATCTTTTTGTTGTCTGAATCCGTGACTGCCCAATCATTGCTCCAGCTTGACAGTATAATTGATCAAGTTACCTTCTAGGCCTAAGCAGTGTTTATACCGAAACCTTTTCCTTGTCATTCATCCATTCCAGGTAGCATTTGCAAAGAAAGCATTAAAAGATCCGGAACTAAGGATGGCTCACAATGTGCATAAGATGTCATCATTGTTGGGAGGTGTTCTTTTCATTGCAGATGATTTGTTTCCTAGGACTCCTTTCATGCATGCTGCATGGCATCTTGCCGCAGCTGTTGGTGTGGGCACCTGTAACAAGCTTCTTGAGTAGTGTAACAACGATTAATTCCTTAGTATTCATTCATCCTGAGAGCTGAGAGAACGAAATTACTTTGTTTTCCTAGTTTATACACCAGTATCAGGTATAAAATAAGGTGCAATTTTTGCCTTCGACCAGCATGATTGAACTTAAACCCAAACTGGGTTCTTTTTTTTTTTTTTCTTTTTTCCTATCATTATGATTATTTCCCCAGATCAGATGTAGTATCATGTATATTCATTATGAACCACTGTCGATATGTAAAACCAGGGATATTGTAATTAAACTCTTACCAAAAATATTTATATTTGGCTGCTCAAGAACAATGAGAAGTCTCAGTTTCTTTTTCTTTTTTTTTCCTTTTTATTATTATTATTATTATTATTATTATCTGAATTAAAATATCTCGTAATGATAAAAAGCTTCACAGATATTGCTAAGTCTTTTGAAGGTAATAGCTTATTAAAAAAAATAGGCAATATACTAAGCTATTTATACAGTATAGCTTTCGAAAGGATAGTTGTTTTTTGCACCGACCACCGAGCTTTTTCATGCCACGCTTCCTCTATTCCAGAATTTCACGCTTCAACTATACCTGGAGCTCTTTCTTTCTAGTTAAGGTGTACATTGTACTATGATTTAACTTTGAGATATTTTCTTGATTTTTTAAATTATCCAAATTTTGCTAAAATCTTTATTCCAACTTGTGAATGATTATTAAGAGTTTCTTAGAAAGTTAGACACATGATTTACATGGACGTAAGTGTTTTAAGTTCACGTAAATCATGTGGCTATTTTTTTATTTTTATTATTTTTTAAATTATGATATTAAAATAATAAATACATAAAAATTAATAATTAAAAAAAATTATATAAAAAAAATAGGAAAGTTAATATTGGGTTAGATTGGGCCAACCCACTATGTGTGTAGTGCTCGACACAATTCATAAAATAGTCTAAAAATATGAGCCTCCTCAAGTATGAATCATATCATGTGCACAGCTCGATCATTGGGCCAAATATTAGGTTTTGCCAAATGAGCTCCGTCCGTCCATTTTGCCATCGTTAATTTATATATAGTTTCATGTACTGAAAATGAGGAACTGATGTTTTTATTAAAATGGCTGATCCTTATATTTATGTAAGCCGAAACGGGCTAATCGGTTTTTTAAATTAAAAACGGCTACCAATTTTATAATTCATCAATGTTTTACTTAAATTTTCATGCATCTGATTTGAGATTCTAAGGCTCTGTTTGGCTTGAGATTCTAACATTAACTTCTTTGTAATAGAGTGATATATATATATATATATATGTATATATATCTAAAGTTAAAGAGTCTATCACTGCGGTGCCTCCCACTGCGCTGCGCTACCAAGCCGAACGTAAATGGCAAAGACCGTCAACTAGATTGATCGACAAGAAATGAGTTTTTATTTTTTGTTTTATTTAAGAAAGGAAGATTTCAAGTAATTAACTCGAGATATATGCAACAATATGCATATACACATAGATGTAGTCAGCTGCAACCTATTATCAACACAGTCAACTTGCCGTTTTGTGCCTTCCTCATGAGTTTCCTCTCTCTACTTTTTTTTTTCTCACTTGGTGGGTGTCCCTTCTGAAAGTAGAAACCATGTGTACTTTTTGCCCACTTTTTCTTCTTTCCACATTCTTCTCTGATGCCAGTTATGTGCTCGCGCTAGAGAGAGAGACAGACAAAGAGATATTTTATGGGGAAGTAGCGTTCCTATTTAAAGCCAGTGGTTGCTTTTTTTTCTCTCCCACTCTTAAGCAACCTTAATTTGGGTGAACCCTCTGATCTTCAATCTTATCATTATCTTATGCTCCTATTTTTCTTTACAAAGTTCACAAAGCTTTGTTGCTGCTGCTTCACAATGGGATACCCCCATATCACTGACCTCAACTTGTCTCATTCATTCAACAACGCAAATCCAAGGTCACCCTTGATTCCAAAGCGTAATGACTTTGCCTGCAGCCTCAACAACACTACCATTATCTCTCCTGGCCATGGTTGCCCTAACCCCACCAACGTTTTAGCTTTGAATCATGGTGATTTGGGTAAATCCCACTTTTTATTTTTCTTTATTTTATTCATTTTTTTAAAACTGATCTCTTTTCAACACTGATATACGTTTTCTTGGTGTTGGTAGCAACTAATGCAAATGAGCGAAGTAAGGCAGGATTCAGTCATGAGCAGCCCTTAGGAAGTTCACGTTGGAATCCAACGCCAGAGCAGTTACTGGCACTGGAAGAACTTTATCGACGTGGGACACGGACGCCATCAGCTGCACAAATCCAACAAATAGCTAATCGGCTTCGGAGGTTTGGAAAGATTGAAGGGAAGAATGTTTTCTACTGGTTTCAAAACCATAAAGCAAGAGAACGTCAAAAACGCCGCCGCGAACTTGACACTGAACAACCACAACAACAACAATGTGATACTGAAAGCTTGGAAAAGAAGGAATCAGGTAAATTATATACATAGAATTTGAACATGTTATGACTAATTCTTCCAAGCTAGCTATGTTTTAAAAGAGAACTAGAGAAGTGACGGGATTTCATTGATTGTTTTGTTCTAGTATTTTCAATATTGCCTATAGGGACTGTAACGACGGGATGTGAAAATGAACAGACAAAGAACAAGGGTCCTCCTTCAAACTTCAGTAAACTTTCAGAGGTCTGTATATCAGTTTTTGTCTTCGTTTCATGACCTACTGCTCTTCACCATGGATTGGCTACGAAATAACAGAAAGACTCGGAAAGAAAATTAGAAGGCATAATAATGGTAGCTAATTATTATTAGATTACAAGGTCAAAGGTTCGAAAAGAAAATCAAGAAAAAAAGAAGAAAAAAAAAATTTTTTTTTTGAGCTAGCTATGAAAAAGCTGTTGTTCATATGTTGGGAAAAGAAGAGGTCTAAAAGCTGCATTCCTTACTTTTTGTTGGGGCTGTTGCTATGAAAGGGCTCAGATCTTTTTCGGACTCGATAGCTTTAATTACTTTTTTATTTTACTTCAAACTAATTATAACTCTTTGTCTATTATGCCTAGGAATTTATTTCAACGCATGGAGTAGTAGCAGCAGCAACAGCAAAAAGTGAAGGAAGTGAGTGGATGCAAATTCAGGAGAAGGACTTACAACAGAGAAAGAGTGCAGTGAGGAGAGTTTCAACTTGGCAAGCTATGGGGTTGTCTTGTTCACCGATTTACCTCATAAACAGCATGACCGCAACTTCATTAGACGCTAGAAGAGTTTTGAACACTCAAAATGTATGTTCATTCCAACCCCACCAAGAAAGTATTACCACTCTTGAAGATGAAAACAGAGAAGATCAGACCCTTGAGCTGTTTCCTCTCGGAAGCCACGATCACAACCGCATTAATATCAGCAAGAAAGACACCCAAGTGCACATCAGAGCCATAAATACAACCTTCACTCCAAACCAGTATTTTGAGTTTCTTCCTCTGAAGAACTGAAGAAGAAGGTAGCTTGGCATGTGGCTACAAATGCATCAATTAAATACTAGTTTGCCATTTAAGTAAAGATGGTTAAGCTGTATTAGTAGTTTGTTTTTTTGTAGGAAACTAGGGACTGTTTCATCTGTGTCTGTCGTGCATGGTGTAACTGTAAGACAAGGACATATAGTTATTTTGGGGTTGCCTTTAAAACGCATTTGAACCATGTTGGTTAACCCAAGGTAAAGCTCCTTCATTTTTCTTTAAACGATGCAATTGCAGATTTTTCTTTGTTGATGGTTTTGTCTATTTCCTACAACTCTTTGAACGATACAAAAAGAAAGAGAGATGAGAAGGCAATATTGGGAGACATAGAACAGGAGAAGGATGTGAAAGAGTTTGATGTTGAAGTGACCTAAAACTTGGACTGGATATATCTGGGGTTTTCAGGTATATGTCAGTAAAATTTTGTTTTTCTCATGTATGTTCAATTCCATATATTCCAAGGGAATTAAATTTGTACTGAATAACAGTATAGTAGTGCAATAAGAATATCTCCTTTCCTTTGGAAACAGATTAAATAGGGAGTGATAAAATTAATGAAGAAAATCAAAATTAAGCACGTCAAATGCTCCAAGTGCTATACATTGTGCCAAAAGATCAAGCAAATTCTGCTTGGGAACTTGGCTTATGGGAAGAAGAGTTACATTCAGACGTCTATATAAACACATCAAATTCAATGGAAATTTTTGTGCAGCTTTTCAACATTGCTCTCCAATTCCCACCGGCTGTTATGTTCAATCAGAAGAAAAGGACATTGCTTAATTGCCAATGGTTGCTCATTGTGCTTAACATTAACAAAGGCAGAATGATACTATCTATAGATTGAATAAACAAATATTTTCAATATTATTTGCTTCGAATGTTACTACGTAGAAGATAATTACGTTATCTCTTCTCAACTATCTTTTCCGGCAATGTTGCCTCAATATATAAAAATTAATTCAAATTTTTAGTTGATCTCCATACACTTGGCAGTGTGGTAGAGTTCCAGATTGCAGAGCAGTATCTTAGTAAGTAGGCTTGCATTATATTTAACTTGGAAGGTTTTTGAACTTCCAAATTGGTTGTACATGTGCAAGATCCGTAAATTTTGGTCATTACTGTTCTTTTACCAATAAGAGGTCAAAAACAGGTAAAAGCCTAAAACTCTTTTAACCCTGTTAGAAGTTTTGTCCTTTCACCCCTTGAACCAGCCATACATCCATTTATTGACCATAAAAAGGCAATTACATATAAAGCTTTAAATCAGGGCATGCATGAAAATGAAAAACCTTTGCCTGGCTGTAGATGATAATGCATAAGATAAAACCCATGCAATATTGATTATCAGACCATTAGTCACAATGAGGGAATCAAGGGAAGTGGAAAGACAACGAAGATGCCTATCTATTGAAGATGTCACTGAAACTTTTGCACGACTTTCATCACTGAATGTCTAGTAATCATAATGAAAAAGCAGGCAGCACTAACAGAGAGACAAAGAGAGAAACAGTGTTAAAAATAAAAGTGAGAAACAGGGAAAAAAAAAAGTAAAAAATACAACGAAGAAAGCGCGTATTGCCGAGAAAAACCGACCGTGATCTAGTGAAAATCCAACTAGGAGTCTGGAAGCAGCCAGCATTTAATTGGCTTTGGCCAAAAATAGGGAGGCTGAGGGATTGTCCTTGTTTTCCTTTACTCTGATTTCCTGCACTGCCTCGTCCATCAGGACAAACACAATCTCACACCATGAAACTACAAAAAAAAAAAGAAAAAAAACTTAGTAAAACAGTTGGATGGGTTCCTTTAAAAATCTGTTTGCAGTAGTAGTACTGTAGCTCCATCATCATTCAATAAAGAACAAACCTCCAATGTTTCAAAAATTCAAGCCCACTTTATCCATAGCTCAGACCATAGCCTGTGTTTTTTGTTGTCTTAAAGTCCATACACTCTTAACAATTATTAGTCCAGTTGTTGCATATAACATTCAATTTAAAAAATTATGCATATCTTGCCTTGTTCACAAGCAATTACAATTTTTTTTTCATAACACTGAAATCAACTTTTTGTCATGTTGCATATATACCACGCTCACAATTTTTCACTCCCTCATTTTATTTTCGGATTCGTTTTTTTTTTCTTTTCAAAGGAGGTTTTTAAAGGAGATCCAAACCGAAAAAGAATTGTAAATATTAAAATTTATATTTTAAATTTATTAAATATCTTTTATTAAAAGTTACTGCAATAAATTTTGAATTTATTAATTGTTATATATATATATATATATATATACATACATTTATGGGTCCTTCCTTTTTACCCTCCCAACCACATCAAGGAAGAAGAGTGAAATGAGAAAAGAAATGAAGTTGGAAAATACGTTTGAACACATCCATGAGCCATATGGTAGGAGAAGTTGTAGTTCACAAAGAGATCATATACATCCTAAAAGCGAATTCTATGGTTTGATAAACGTGCAACTAATTTCTGAAAAAAGAGCCAATGTTCATTTAAAATTCCATTGAAGTTTTAATTGTAACTTAGCAACACTATAAGATCATTTGTTGGAAATGATTTCTGAATGGTCAATCAACTCCTACACTCCTTTTAGTAAGAATGGTGGAAAGCATAAAGCAAAAAGAAAAATAGTTAAAAAAAGATTTGATAATTTTAAATACGAAATAATAATATGATACAAATATATATATAAATGATACAAATCAAAATTTTGATAAAAACCATGTGCTAAATAAAAATTAAAAAAATTATATTTAATAAGTCAACATAAATTTTGATAATTTTTGTATTTTACGAATATATGAATTATCATATCTATCTAAAATAAAGCTATAAAATGATAAATGTGATTATAAAAATATATATTTTCTTTTATAATTGTATATGCCAATATTGAATTTTAAAAAATTGATACATATTCCTATCTTCTATTGAAAATTTTAATGTAATTGGAAAATAAACTGATTATTAAAAAAATAATTTTATAAATAGATTTCTTTTGTATCTTGCTATTTTACTCTCTCCACTAATCCTTTTCCCTCTCTTCAATGTTGTTTTCGGCCAGTCGGTCTAATATCAATATATCATCGACAACAGCCCTTTCTTCATTGGCTGGCTATTTTGCATTTTAATTGATTCTGTATCCAATAAATGTTGAGCCAAAGATGTCAACCAACAGTTGAACATCTTTAGGTTTCAATAAGTTATAAATAGCCATACTGCATGCATCATGCAAAACAAAACAAACCACAAAGTCTCAATAAAGTAACAAATAGATGCAATAGGTGAAGTAATGTATGCAGATGTATTATTATATTGTTGAGAGGTCAATATACAACGGAATGTCGGTGAAGGAACATTAAAATGGCCAGCCATTTTGGTTTTTCAGTATATAGTACACGGTGAGCACAATCCCATGATACACATTGCCACTGAGCATAAATAATTTTGCTTAGACACGTACATGAACGCTCCAGGCAACTACCGGGGATGAACTCTCAGGTCTGATCAAGAAGCATAGAGGGGCTCTGGCTCCACTTTTCTTTTGATCCTGAAAAGGGTAAAAGATCAAGTTCATAAATGATCAAACTTCACTAGACCATGAGTCACGTAGAATTTGATCAAATCAGAGAACAAATCTAGTCGTTGGTATTTAAAACAGATTTCTACTACTATAGATCAACTCATCCTGATCTCCTTTCAATAACTAAGAATACTAATTAGTTCGTTTTCTTGATTATGTTAAAGAGTAAATTAAGAGCATTTCTACATTTATTGCCAATATTCTGAAAAAATAGTGTAAAACTTCAATGATTACAACAAGTTATGATTTAGTATGATCTTTTTTAATCATTAGACCAAGGAATATCAAATGAATGGGATCTTTTCTCAATCTCTCCCACATATGTCAGATGGGAACAAATGTATTTCTCTAGACATTTTTGGACAGAAAAATTATAGATTCACCAGGAGATGATTAATTCAATTTCCATTTTTGAATTGGAATATTGTTTCCCTGTGAGGTTTTCAACTCTATACAAATACAAAGCACAAGGTCTTTATAGGTTACCCTAGCATATTTATATGATAAGAGGGAAATATTGTTGCAGGCAACACAGACATTTGAATTGACTGTTGACTATACATCATCTAGATAAAATAAGATTCATAAGATAAAAAAATTATTTATTATCAGCACCTTCGAGATAAATACTAATATGTTTACCCTATGAAGAACAAAAAAGTGAAATTGTGGAGCACAAAAAGATGAACCATCTAAAAATATTGAGAAGATACACAAAAATGCTCATGTAATTACCAATTATCTTCAGCCCACTTGCAGCCATCAGTATCTACCACATGCCAGCTGTATGCATGCCGTGAATTTGGAGATTGATTTTCAAAACTAAAGTACAAGCACAAAAAACAAAAGAAATAAACAGTGATTAACCTGAATAAAATTCTTTAAATAAAATTCTTTCAACTACAGTACAAGTTCTAAATAAAATTCTTTAAACTAACCTTTGATGAATAAGATCACCATGAATTACAACCAAAGATCCAGCTTTCACTTCAATAGGCACAAAATCTTTCTGGTCATAGGATGGAGAAGGCCGGTCAAAGTAAACTCCATCTTCACCCCTAATGAACCTTCTAACAAGGCCATCTGGAAACAAACAGAGCAGGATCAAAATAAGGTATTGTCTATCTATTTTAAAAAGTCACGATGGAAAAAGTTTTTAAAAAACAAAGGTACTTTTTTGAGATTCAGGAATGGCCCAAAGGCAGCCGTTTACGACTGTTGCATCTTCTAGAGCAAGCCATAGCCCAGTGCAAGTTTTTGGCTCAGTGTAAAGAAATGAGTTGTCCTGGTGAGGACTTACTTCACCTCCTATACCTGGTTGCTGTCAAAATGACTCACACTTTAGCAGAATGCAGTGAACTTCAGTATTCAACAAAATTCAATTCAACCTCTTTCTTTTTTCCTCTTTCTCTTTTGTCTAGATCAAAAGCAATATAAAGGGGAATACATCTTTCATTCCCGACTGGGAAGGAAGAAAGGAACAAAGAAAGAAATACTGAAGTCCTAAAGACAGGATATAAGATTCAAACACCTTTACAAATCATATAGGGATTAAATCTCATCTATGTGCAGGATTAGTAGTTCAATGTTTCTGTTTTGAAGGAGAAACAGAAGTGTGCTTCCATTTTGGAGAAAAAAGAAAAAGCATCAAAATAATATACCATTGCAACAGCATATTAAGTAGTATCTATTATAATTTAGACCAAATGTTTACACCTGCTCTTAACAAAAAAAGCTGCATATGTAGTATGAAGAATAATAAAAAGATTCGATAAACCACTCCCAGCATCTAGCACATTTCGAAGTTACTTAGTGGGATAAGACAGGACCAGACAACAAAGCCAACAAATAGAACCTCAATGCCCTAGAAATTCCTAAATCTTACAGAAAATTTCATATCCCTAAATGTTAACAAAAGTGCAGCAATAGCAACTTTAGTATGATCTACCACACATAGTAGCACAAGAGAAGAAAAAACTCAATTCCAGGATTACAAAAAGGTGCCATTCCATCAGAACTCAGCTCAATCTTTATGCTTTGTATGCAATATAATTTTTCACACCTTGAAAGGGCCAGCTAGTCATATGGTGAGATATGAGTTTAATGTTACACGCTGAATAAAAGTTCCTTTAAAAGGCAACATCAATGCAAAATGAACACAGGTTTCATTGACTGAATAAGTGAATTATTATAAAAATAAATAGATAAGAGAATTATCAACCTTGAAACATACTACCAAATGCACTATTTCACTCTAAAGTAAAACTATTATATTCAAGTTACAGAAGTCAGACCTCTCAATAACTTGGAGTTGAAATTCTCAGGTTAGAGGCAAAGGGTGTTATCACTAGAGAATCATTGCCTTCATGATCAGGGAAAAAACAAGATAAATACCTTAAAAATATACATTGACTGAATGATCACTGGCCTCTTGTAACCTAAGGAGAACAGCAAACTCGAAACTTTCTCAGAGCAAGAGAATTCTTTGAAAACTGGGTCAATCTCATGTAATGCTACACAAACAAATACACTGAAGGATTAGCATCAATAAACATATTAGCAACCAATTTACATGAGCATGTTGCCATAATAAGAGCATAACAAACCATGTAATATCTTTAAAATTACATACCATGCCCAACTTTATTGATAGAAAGTTCCTTTGATTGCTTTAAGTTTCTGTTATCGTCAAATGCTTTTTCTGACAAAGCAACAAAAGAAAAAAAAAGTTAACAAATGTTAATAAAGAAAACTAACATCACCATCTAAAAGGCACCAAAGTGATAAAAAGGAAACAGAAAAGTTAAAGCTAAAAGCAAATCTCTGATTATCCTACATAATCCGCACAAATAATCATTTTAGCAAAGTGTTAGAGATTTTATACAATAGATATCATGTAAAAACAATAAAAGCAAATCAAGCTTTACCATGTAAGATAGGCAAACTTAACTTATTCAAGTGCCTTAGTAAACAGTTCATTAACATTCAAACCTTTCAATTTCAATCTAACAGCAAGTTCATATATCCGAAAACCCTAGTTCTCAAAACTAATTTGATACTTTTTCAAAGCAAAATTAAGAAGAAAGAAAAAACTAATGGGGGAAACAATAAATGAGTGAAGAAAAGTAAGAAAGCAACAATAATAAAAATATACCTTCAAAGAAAAAAGAAATCTTTTCAGCACTTTCGTAGAAGTATTCACTGGTCAACTGTATCTACAAAAGAACCATATTGACAAAATTAAACTTTACAATCAAATATTCTCTGATCAACTTTAACTACAAAATATCCTTATTGAGAAATTATCAAAATTTAAGCCTTATAATCAAATAAAATCAAATTATTTTACTATTACACCAAGAAAGAAATAAGGGGAAAAAAAAAAAACCTGATTTTTGGTGGAGAAAATAGAAGCGGTGGTGGTGGGGTCAAAGTCCTGAAGCAATTCGTCCATTCTCTTCCTCATAGCTTCAATTTCTTCGGGACTCGCAAATGACTCCATTACAAGAAAACCTGCAAAAAAAGACTTTTGAAATTTGATCAGGTAAAGAACAGAGTAAAAAAGCAGATGCTGTATTGTTTTTGTAAAAGAAATTGTTTTGCTGAAAGCAGCAGTGGCAGGTGACGATGACCTTGAGAGTTGAAAGATTGGAACTGTTGCGTATTGAGATTTCCAACGATTCCCATGGCGGTGGCTTTTGGCTGAAACAGGGGAGGATTCTGAAAAGTTTTATCAAGTAAAAAGCGTTGAAATAGGAAAATTTGGATCTTTTCGTATTTGAGAAATATATTTAAATCCGATAAATACGGTCGCTAATTAAAAAATATATATTTTATGTTTGGAGGTTTTAATAAAAATATTCAAATATTTATGTGGAAAATGATTGGGTAAAAAGAATAAAGGGTTATTTATCTTGTTATTTTTTATTTTTTTTAAAGAATAATAATAAAAAAGTTTTATATTTTCATAAATGAATTTAGACAATTGACACATCTTTACTAATATTTGCATTTAATATATTATTTTTATTAAATTCAATAACTGATAATAAATTAATTACATATTTTTTCTTTTAAGTATCATTTTAATCAGCGTCATTGGACGTGATCGGTAACAGATGTTATGGACTCTTTGGTTTCTCCATCATTTAAGATTTTATTAATTGTTTTCCTATATTGTTTGTATCTATATTTACTATATACTATATGGATACCCGCGTAGGTTAATTTTTTTTCATTCTTATTCATTGATTTTTTTTTTTTTATCTAATTTTTAAAAAATAAAGGTGAAAAAAATCAAATAGAGGGGAACGTAGATACTTAAATTTGCTTTTTATTCTTACAAAATATATTATAAAAAAATTTTTTTTTATTTTTATGTGTAAGACTCACTTAATACAAAACGAACCAAATAAACTAAATAATATATAAATATAAAATTAAATCATAATAAAATATATATATATCATAAGGTAGATTGAGATAAAATATTTTAAATCTATTTTTGATTAATCATTTATTTCTATTAAACAATAAACTCGAATTGATTCAATATCAATTTTTTACAAAAAAAATCTCATATCAAATTAAAATAGATAAAAACCTATCGAATATTATTTGTTTTGACATATTTTTTAATAGTTTCATTTCATTGTAAAATTGATTAAATTAAAATTATAAATATAAATAAAATACAAAAAAAAAATAAATATGTTACATGGATACCTCCATTAGTATTATTTTTTACGAAATTATTCTAATTAAAAATAATAAATGAAAAAAAAAGCAAATAATTTTAAATATATATATATCCTCGCGAATTGAGTTAGATTAAAAGTTAAAATTCATTGAATATAAATTGTTTTACACATACACTAATTTTTTTTATTATTAAATTTATGTAATTAAAAAAAAGAAATAACAAAGGGGAAAAAAACCAAATTAGAGTGCATAGAAACCTCAATCAAGTTTTTTTAATAACTTTATTTAAATAAAAAACAAAAAAGTAAAAAAAAAAAAAAAACTACATAAGTTGTCGCTATATTGAATAAGCATCAAATAATAATCAAAATGAATAAAATTTATATAATTGATAGATTGATAGATTATATTTTAATTGTGTATAAATATAGTATTTTTATTAAATTAAGATATTAAATAATAATTTTATTAAAATAATATTTATACAAATATAAAATAAAAGTAAATATATTATCAAATTGAAAAGAGAAAATTAATGAAAAAAGAAAATAATATATAGTTTTAATAATTAAATCAAATGGGTCTTATTTTTAAAAATTTTAAAATATTTTAAAATATTAATCAAATAATAAAGGTAAATAAAGAAAAAAAATCAAATAATTTAACACATAACATATCTTTACTATCAAGTCAAAATAACATATACTTAATATCAAGCGAGTCAAAAAATAAAATCTAAATAATTATTTATTTAAAAAAAATAAAAAAAAAATAAAAATGTAATATACCTTTAATATCGAATGAATAGCAAACATAAAAGAATTAAAATTTTAAAAAAAATTTATTAAATATTTTTACAAAAGTAAAAAAGGAATATGTAGTATCAAGTGAGTCCCACAAAAATTTAAAAAAATATTTAAAATATTTACTAAATATAAAAATTTAGAAGTACAAAAAAAATCCAAAAAAAGTAGAAAATAAAATAATGAAAAAACAATACAAAATTTAAAAAGCATTTAAAAAGAAAAACTAAAATCCAAAAAAAAAAAAGGTTAAAAAGGCAAAAAAATATGACAACACGCTGAATCCCGGTTAAGTTCCACGTATTATCAAAATTTAAGTTATAGATATACTTGAAAGCGAGGATATTATGGTTAATACCCTTTGGTTAAGAGGGGTAATAAAAAGACAACAATGGTACTTTTAATGCAGTGTTATATTTTTACGATATGAGTAGCAAATATATTATTATTAGTAGATAAAAACGAAATGAGTTGCTAACTAAGTTTGTATTTGGCTAAATTCTGATCATAGCTATTCTATTTTAACAACATTTGAAATTTAATCATTTTATTATAATTTATAAAAATGCAGTGCTCATATTATTTTAATGTGATAATCTTAATTACATTATTAACCCAATTAAATTTTTGTAGTTAAAAACATTAATATAATTATTGACTTGATGATATAAATATTAATTTTGTAGACGTAACATTGATTTTATTGACATAATAATATGAATTAATGATATCAATTGCCAGATTGTACAAATCAATTTTTTTTTAACTTTTCAGATTTATTAAAAAAATTTTTATGACTTTTTGAACTTTCGTATGTTTTGCTAAAAAAAAAAAAGATGATTACAACAACAAAGTTAATAGAAAATAATTAATCGTAATAATAATTAAAACCAAAATTATCAAATTTGATTTGTATAAAGCCAAAATTTTTATAAATTATACTAGAAAGATTGAAATTCAAATTTCTTGTAGAATTTAACAACTGAAATTTTTTTATCCACATTATCACATCAACAACAAAATCCTCCATATGTAAGTTTTTGTAGTTTATTTTGATGAAAGATGGAAACAATTCAATTCTAAAGGAATATAAATCCAGACCCATGACTAAAATGATTCAAGGAATAAAAATCCAGCAAGAATTGCTAAGAAATTCTTGAAATTGGAAAAATTAAAGACCAGGAACAAAATTGTACATGAAAAATCAATACCCTGATTTTGGACTAAATTTCTTCCCGTCTTTTACACTTCAAACTGCAGCTACTTTACAAAAAATCAGAAAACCAGGGTGTGAAAGAATACAATGTGTTATATCCACAGCTTGTTAGATACAGCAGCTGCTACAGCAATCCAGAAACAATCTCCAGTTAATGCTGGGGTAATCCCCTCCAATAGCACAATTGTCAATTTCGTGTTCTCTGGCATCATGTACAAAAAGATGCAGCTCCCCATCAACTCAATCCCGGTGAAATAATTAGATCAATAGATAAATGTGACCTCTGAAAAAATCCTCCAAGCTCCCAAAATTGAATTGTATGCCCTCTTGCCATATCAAGAGGATAAAAAAATGAAAAAATTAGATGAAAAAAAGGGGGTCAGAAGCAAGATGTGCTCGCCATATTACAGGAACAAGATACACCCATCAAAATCCCTCTGCAAGCAGATCACGTAGCCGATGATGATCTTGAGTCTTCTGATTTGTTTGTACGACACATGCAATCAGGGCATGGGAAGGTATATATTGAATCATTGGGCCTTTTCAGTTCAAATCCCTTTGAGTCACTATGAGACCGCATATTCAGCATTTGACGCCTGAAACTTTTCCACCTGAAACAAAAAGCGAGGTAAATTGAATCCAACAGTTCATATTTCCAATTATCACAAATATTATCACAAATAAGAAGCATTCTAAAACAACCCATCATGATACATGTTTCATTCTAGAACATAGAAACTATGTCTTGATTTCCCTAGCGACATTTCCAAAATGATCAATTGTAAACCATCCCATTAAGTTTGTACTTTTCAAAAGAAGAAAACTAAATAATATGATCTGATGTAAAGTGTCTAACATAGCTGTTTCAAGATATATTTCTTCATGTTTATCTAGCTGCTAACGTTTGAAATTGTCTTCCAAAACTTGCAAACATTATCCCCAATAGTATTGCTTACAATATCATTCTCTACCCTATTACAACCACTAAACAAAACGGAAAAACTAATCCTGTTTTGCCCTGAATCCTGAGAGAAATAGAATAATTTCAACCATTTTGGTCCCTTTTTTTTTTGGTCTAAATCAATCTGTTTGGTCCTTATTTCAAGAAAAAACAGATAGCTTAAAGTATAGGCAGGTTTAGAAAAAAGATCAAAGCATACCCAATGTTAGGATTATCAAATAGCAATGCCAACTTTCGCTTGTCTGGTCGAATTGTCTTGGAGTGTCCTCCATACAAGTATCTCCTATGGCCAATCAGAAAATGAGGAAAATTTCCACCTTGAGTTGTCACAAATACCTCACTATGAAGGCAAACAGTATAGTCTATAGCAGCCATCCTGGAAGAAAAGTTCTGAAAGCAATAATCCAAGTCAAAAAGAAATGATAAAAAATCCAATCTCAAAGGCATTAATGAAGGACTTGAAAAAAAAAAAAGAAGTGGTGAAACATCACATGCATCTGACCTTATATGGAGCAAGTTCTTCCTCTGATGCCAGCATCTCCTTTGTTTGCAAGTTGGGAAACATTTCCAATAACGGAGCCATTGTTTTCTCAGCATTGTATATTTTTCCAGACGCCAAAAAGATAAATGTATTGTTATCAAATCCCATTCCTCTAAGCATCAATCCAACCTAATAGGTGGAAAAAGATATTAAATCAACTATCATTGACATGAGTGTCGATATCTGTGTGTGTATGTGTGTATATATGTATGTTAACTGTTCTGGGAACACTTAAATTGACACAAGAACACCATAGTCATCACACAGTTGAAATGCTCATCTATGTCAAGTGAATTTTTGTTTTAATCTGTCACTTAATATGCCAATTTTTATCAAGGTCAAGTAACAAACATATGAAACTGTCAAATAGCCAAGGAAATTCCACTAGCCAGTGCAAGAGCAACAATAAGTCATCTTTCCTAAGATTTCATTACTTCAAGCAGCACCAGAATTCATAAAGGGGGACTAAATCCAACATTTCAGGAGAGTATACAGACTAAATTCAGAATTAAAGGAGCAAATTCATATGGTTCATGATCTTTTAGCACATAAAGAAACTATTAAGCAGAATCAGTCATGAGGCAAGCTATGTATATTCTACCAAAGCTGCAACCTCACTCATTTTACAATTATATCAGTTCAGTGCAATTACACAATGCTTGCCACAGACAGCAAAGCATATTATATGTTATGACCCAGTAAAGGTAGAAAAGAGCAAATAATCACAGAACCAGAAAAAGGTAGTTCCACAATCAAGACATAATGAATTCTTTTTTTCAGGGAACACATCCTATAAACTTGATTGCAAAGTAGCTTGAAAATTCTAGTTTTCATTTTGGTGCGACATATCAACACTTTAGGGTATGAACAGAGAAATTTCATCAAGTACTAAAACAATTTGAGAGCCTCTGACTACCATCAGCAAACAAAATCTTAAATAATAAATAAACTAATAAAAAAAAAAAAACCATAAACCCATTCCTAAAGATGATCTTTACCTAACCTAATCTACCAAGTGCCATCACTCTCCAACAAAATAAAATTATCTTTTTTTTTTTTTAATGAGTAACAATAATAAAATTATCATCCAGCTGAGATTGCTTCAGTTCAATTTTCAATTGAAAGCAACTTTATTAACCAACAATACCTCTAATGGAGTAAGTGGGCATTTCCCATTAATCCTGATTGCCCCAGGGCGCATAACTCGACCAGGTTTTGTAAATTTTCCTTTCCAGCCTCTTTCCCTCGCTTTTTCCATGTCTTCTTTTTCTTGCTCCCCACCATCAAATACACAACAAGAGAAAGCAACCATATCCTGCACATGAAAGAAAGAGTACATTATACACTTCCTACAAAAATGGAGTTGATAAAACTGCTATTAATGGTCATAATAGTAATCTTTTTTATGTTAAAAAAGGTCATCAATCATCATAATACATTTTCTATCAGAACAATACTAACCTCCTCAAAGCGAAGATGAACAGAAACAAACTTGCCACCACTATTCACACTGTGCTCTTTCATTCTTGCAACCAAAGTTTCTCCAAGGCTTAGTATTGGACTTGAAAACCTTAAAGCTTCATAATTTGCCAAGCATCTGAGTCTTTGGACTGCTGGAGGAGCATCAAATGATAAGCGATTTGCAAAAGGAGAAATCCTTATAATCCTGAGTCATTCAATCAGAAAACAAGTAGCTTAAATTAAGACAACAATAAACAGTGTACTTCATACATAACTACAACGAGAAGAAGGTAACAGTAAGGAAAATATGCCAATCTACACTACATGCATAGAGAAAAATATATACTTTTGTTCATAAAGAATTGCCTTAAGCAACAATGTTTAGAATCACCATATGTTGCTCAAGCAAACAAGCTAAACTTAAAAAGAAACAATTAAGCAACATTCAATGTTCAAACTCACTTTTCTTCGAGGAGCTTGGGCAGGACTACATCCCTATAATACCGAATGGATGACCATGCTTTAATTCTGAAGTTGTAGACATTGGTCAAATTGTGGTCAAATCGTTCCATTATGAACTCAGGAATCTTATCAACAACTCGTACATCATTCTTTAGGGCACTGATGAAATAATCTTCATCATAGATGTCTTTGAATTTGCTGGAAAAGTAAAAACCACACACGGACTTCAGTCAATGTGGTACAAAATGATTGGTAAAACACAATACTAAATAACATGTATAAGGAACAAGTGTAATGATAAAAGAAAAAATGATGTGTAATACTAATAAATGAGGTAAATGAACCAAGAAAAGTGACAATCAAAACTAAAATTAGTTCAAGGAAAATTTCAAGAATAGCATGTTAACAGTTCTTAGGCATCAAAGAAAATTGTTTAAATTATAAATATACTTTTCACTTCATTTTTTTCTTATCTAACACTTTACTGAAAAATTTTATTTCCCTTTAATTTTCCAGTAAACAAAGCCTAAAGAGCAATTCTTGACTAGTTATTAAAAGATAATAATGGCAATCTGGTTTTTAATACATTCTCCTATTCTTCAAAAAGAAAGAATTGTCAGCTTTTAGGATTAACATTTGGCATTTCAAACTTAGAAGTCCTTAATTTAATTGATTTACAGCTCAACCTAAAAACATCACGCAAGCACATAGCTAAGATAAGCAATATTTTAATCAACAAGGTTTCGCAGCCTAACACTACCGTTATAGAAAAATTGTACAGCTAAAGATCAATGTATCAGGACACAGATTATCAGCTTAAGCTTCCCAATAAATATTTATTTGCTAGAAAACTGATTACTAGTACTTTTATCATTTTTCCTTGATAGTACACAAGCAACATGACAACTAAAAATAGATGATAACAAACCTGGGATCTCGCCATATGCTATGATAATGGAAATAAGGGATTATAAGTGTTGCATTAAGATAGCCTGCCACAGCAACTGCATTGCATATCTACAAAGTATCCAAAGCAACCATGTAGAGAAAATATAAATTAAAGAGATCATAAAACCGGCAAGCTTTTACGAAATGGAGGTAAAGCATAAATACTTAAAAGAAATTAATGAGGAACAAAACCAACCGATGTTCTCTGCTGATTTAAGCCTCCATTTGCCTCAACATATATGTAACCATTCGATTCAGGCAAGCCTATAGTGGTTAAAAGAACAGCCAAATTTTAAACTAATGAAGATAGTCAACAACCAAAAACCATACTCGTACATATAAACATGAAGCATGCATGTAACTGCACATAGAAAACATAACAAATACTTCAAATGTGCAAGCACCAGAAATGGAACATAAAACTCTAAATGTGTGACATTTACACTAACATGTTAATGAGGCTCCTAAGGTCCTCGCACATACAAGGGTTCTTACAAAAATTTTAATGAGTTGCTATTTCACATAGTTAGACTTCCACATTTCCTCTCCCTTCCCCTCTCTCTCTCTCTCTCTCTTTCTCTCTCTCTCTCTCTCTCTCTCTCTCTCAAGAAAGCACTCTTAAACTCTGTTACTCAGACCCAACAGTTTAGGCAAAAGAAATCACATTGACCAAACATGACAGAGGTGTTGTATGGATATGCTTTTTACACACCTTTAACAGAAATAAAGTTATCTTCTAATGCTACAAATTCTACTTGACATAAGGGCAAAATGTTACTGCAAAACTTAGTCAAATCGCAGATGAGACAATAAAAGACATAATATTTAAACAGTCATTAACATAAGAACCAATTGGCAACATTGATCACCCCAATACCAGACTTAACAGCCTGAAAACCTAGTCAATCAATATATTTAGTTGTCTGACCTTTTAAACAAATGATGTCTACATCTAATCTAGGATTATCATGGCTTGAAATTTGTAATTTGTATAAATCCAGGAGGCCAGAAAGCTCAGAAAAAGGTTTTAACTTCCTGCAGATGTAACTCTAAATGATTCAAGTGTCCGATTCAATTCCTTTGTGGCATGTAATATATATTATCTTACATGCCAAAGCCATTCACTTAGAAAATGAGTACTCTTCCAATTTTGATGGTAAAATATTGATGCTTGCAAAAGTTACCATCAACAAGAAATAGAGTAGAAATAAAATAAAAAAGAAGCAAATTTGTTCTCATTCACCAAAAGTAATGCTAACAATGAGATTCATAAATAGAGATATTACTTATAATATATTTAGTGCTACACAAATAGTTGTCAGAAAACTAAAAGAGCCTAATTAATGTCAATGAAGCAACAGAAACATTATCACGAACTGTTTACAATAAAATAAATGGAATGAATTCATACCTTCAGAAGACTTGTTTACACAAGGTCTCCACTCCCCCCCTTTATAGGATTTTTTCCAAATAATTGAAATCTACAACAAATTCATTTAAGTTTAGGATAGATATAATCACATATCATGAATCAGCATCAGATGAAAATCTCAACAATCAATTTAAAATGCAAAAAGCCTTAACCATGCAATTATTTCAGCAAAGAAATGCTATACAAGTTAAATGGTTAAAAAAATTTTGCATTATATAATAAGATAGTATCGTAGTATTATAATTCATATTGCTCTTAAGAATTACAATGAGAGAAGCCGGAAAATAAAACAAGCATACACTAATACAAGGCACCAAATCAATTAACCCAATTATGAAACGATACTATGGCAACTGTTTTACCATTCTAGGGTTATGGTAATAAAGTGATTGAGTTATTCTTAGCCTATCTGTAAAAGACTATTATCAAATTATCAAGTCAGTGTAGAGGAAGCAAATCATCAATAAACCAACAGTATTGTACTGCCTTAGGATTTAATCATTCAAAGAAGCTTCTGATTTCAATTTACTTTTACTATATATGAAACCCTGTACAATTATCTTTATCACAATATCTAAAGGGAAAAAAAGACAACCGGCTAGACATCACAATTTCCCATGATTTTCAGATCCAGATACGATCCAAAGATTGTTACAGCTGGAAATGAAGCATGTACAACAAGACACAAGGGTCAACTTCCTCAGAAAACAATAGTGAAAATTAAAAAAAAAAAAAAGAATAATGTTTAAAATGATTCCATGATTCAGCATTCTATTTTTATTTTTTATTCAAATTGAGATAAAAAAAAAAATCCTTAATTTCTAAACTTTCAAGAATTTGTATAATCATTAGAAAAAACTTAAGTCTTAAATAGAAAAAAAAAAAAAAAAAAAAAAAAAAAAAAACATAACGTAAGACCATCGGGAAAAATACAAGTAACTACATTGTCCAAGTTCCTCAAAATTCTATCAAGATCCAAACCAAGAAGAAAAAAGAAATCAAAGAAAAACTCAAAATTCGGAATGGTTCATGAAACAAATCCGACCCAATACAGAAAACCTTACAAAGTAATCCGACCCGCAATCATAAAATCGAAGAATCCATAAAAATTGACTAAAAAGGAATAAATCAAAAACCAGTGACTCACCGCATCAGCAGAGGAATTATCGCCATTCATATCAATCTTAAGCCTCTCATAAACCTGGGGACTCCGGTAAACGGAGCCGGGGGCTGGCCGGTGTTTAACAACAAGAGCCACATCAAACGAAACGGTGCCCATGTAAAGAAGCATCCCAGAGATGTAAATGAGAGGAGCAAAGAAGAAAATCCCTTGTCGACGAAGAACAACCGAGAGAAGTAACCAAGCGAGACGATGGGCTATGGTCGGGCCCGGTTGGAATGGGCTGGACCGACCCGACTTCCTTCCGTGACGGTACCTCGGTGACCGTAGTGGTGATGCCGGCGGTGACGGGGTGCTGTGGCCGCTACTAGGAATCCTATTTTTCGCGTGCATTTGAAAAACAAACACAAAAAAAGAAAAAAAAATTACTCTGTTTTTTTTTCTATTTTGTTGAATTTCTTTTTTTTCTTGATGACTACGTCATATGGGAAGCTGAAACCTCTGTATGCGTTTTCTTTTTTTATTTCTCTCTCTCTCTCTCTTTTCTCTTCCGTGGGAAGGGGAGAGAGAAGAGAAGGGAAAAGAAAAGAAAAGAGAGGGAAAAGGGCGAGAGAGAAGAAATGTATTTTTGTTTGTAGTGAATAGAACAGAGAAGAAAGAGGAAAGCACGTGCACGTGCACATGCTCTTTGGAAGGGAGTGGGAAATAATAATGGAAAGAGACAGGGAGTGATTATGAATCGGGAAAAGGAGTGTGCTTAGAAGGTAAAATACTTGCCTTTTTGGTTCAACTTAAAATCACGTGATTTTATCTACCATTTTTTTTTGGCATATTCATAATTTAATTTTAATCGAATTAACTGATAAAATTAATTTAATTTGATTAATTAATTAATTATTAATTTAATTTTAATTGATTAATAAATATAATTTTAAAAAATTTTAATCTTTGATTAAATTGATTCAAAAATCAAATTAATTAAAATATAAAATACTTTAAATATAAAATAAAAAATATATAATAGATTATTTAATTTTATAAATTATTAAAGTTTTTAACATAATATTTAATATTTGAATATTTTATTCAATAATTTTATTTAATTTATTTGAAATGTGAAAAATTACAAATTTAAAATATAATTTAATTTAAATATATTTATTATTCAGTTAATCGAAAAAATTAACTGAACCAATTGAATTAAATTCTATAAATATAAATAATGTATTTATTATTTAATTTAAATATATTTATTATAAATAATGTATAAATAATTACATTATTTATAATTTAACTTAAATTTAGTTAATTAATTTTTTAAAATTATAAATTCAATTCGATTAACAAAAATAAAATAATATAATTTGATTAATTTGATTTTGAATTATTTTATTTGAAATTAATCATACCGATTGAATTAACACTCTTAGATACATAAAAAAATCTTAATTAACGAATAAAAAGTATTGTAAGTGATTGAATTTAAATTTTATATTTATTAAATATTATTTTTAAAAATAATTATACACATTAATTCGATTAAATTTTAAGTTCAACTTTTTCTTAAGTTCGTAGTTTTTAAGTGATATTTCTTTGGTACCATCATTTGATGCTTTGGAATAAGTAGTTTTTCGGTCAATTTGGTGAGTAATACCACTAATAATTTCATAACTTCTATTTCACTTATTATTATAAAAGGAAATTTAGCGTTTCAAATTGTTAAGGTAAACATGGTATAAGACCATGTTGATATTGTTGTTTCCTTTTTTATCTCACAATTTGACAATTTGAGTGAATACATTATCTTTATATTTGTTGTTTCCTTTTATTCATTTGTGTAATATTTTATCCTTAATTTCTCATCAAACGTATCATTGAATAATAATTAGTAAGAAATCAGCAATGACACTTGTTCAAAACAATCTCTCATCTTAAAAAATTGGTTACTTTATTATCTTAATAATTTTGTTCAAATTTATGATTTAGCTCAATTAGTTAATTAAACCACTCGGAAAAAAAAATCTAATAATATTAAATTTTAATATTTCAAATTTTTTTGTACTATAAAAGATGAGAAAAAAAACTTATATGAAGTTTTTTTGGGTAAAATTTATAAAGTTCCTTCTTAAAAATAATTTGATAAAAATTTTAATAAAAATTTTCAAATTGATAAATTGATAAAATTCAATGTAAAAATGAATAATAAGTAAAAAAAAATTTAATATTATTTATAATTTAATTTAATCGATATTTATTTAATAGTAAAAATTATGTCAACATTTTTACTAAAAATGTTTGTCTAAATATATATATATGAAAAAAAAAAATTTTTTCAAATTTTACACATTTAATCCATATAATTATACATTTCAATTTATCAATTTTGATTTTCGATTTTAATTTTGATTTAATTGTTTTTAGTTGATAATTACACAAATTTCACCTTAAAAACTTCTTCTAAGTCTTTTCTTAATAGATAGATCTGATAATCTGTATTATCATATTATGTAAAATATTATATTTGTATCGTGTTTTACATAAAAATTACGTATCATAGTTTGTGTCGACACAATAATGTTAAATCTAAATATTTTTATTTTATTAAATTTATTTATAATTTTTCTAAAATTTTAAGTCATATTATCTCTTTGTTCTTTATACGTATCGTGTCATTGTATTATGTTTTAAATTATTAGGTTTACTAAAATATGATTAAAAATAATAAAAAAACAATGGGATATTCTTTTAAATCCTACAGTGAGTTTCTATAAAACCAATATATTTTTAATTGAATTGTAGGTGTATGCAATAATTTATCCTTGTTTATACAATAGCATCTTCACATCCAAATTTACAATAATAATAATAATAATAATAATAAGAGGAGTGAGCTAAAACAGTTATCAAGTTCTCATTCATAATTTCATGTGATTTCATTCGTTTAGTAATAATATTTTAGTAGAGCACCCAACTGCCATTCCATGGGGACAGCTAAACTGAAAACAAGTATGCAGTGCCATTTCTAATAATAATAATTTAAAAAATATGATGATTTTGATATCTAATTGCTTGTTTTTAAGGGTGTAATTAATTGAATTTGAATCGATATAGTATTAAATTTAAATTTGAGTTCAATTATAAATTCGAGATTTGAAATTTAATTTGAACTCAAATGAGTTTTATTTTTTAATTCGAATTTGACTCGATAATGAAATTGAGTTATTTAATATCACTTGATTAAATTCGATTAACGTATAAAAATGAGTTTGATTATTATATTTGACAAAATTTTGATTATTTGTGCTTGAGCTTAAACTTGAGTTTGAGATATTTTATTAATTAAAATATATTAAAATATAAAAATTCAGTTAAATTTGTGAGTTATTAAAATCAAGTATAAAAATGCTTAAACTTGATTTAATCGATAAATTAAATTATTTAAATTTGAACCTGATTCGATAATAATAAAATTAAATTTAAATTTTATTTGAATCAAATATAAATTATTTACAAATACTAATATATTATTTACACATTTAATTATTATTCTTCGTCTAAGCAAATTACTCATTTTCACTCATTTTTTGTTAACCTTAAATTGAATAATAAAAAAAGAAATATTTACTCTTTGCTATCTATTTCAATACCCAAGTAAAGGTCTATTTGTTTTACATATTTCTGTACATCCATGATCCATTGGTAAAATTCATTGAAAAAAAATTCTTACCTGCTAGACCTACAAACGCAAATAGAAAACCAATGGAAAGTTTTGACAAAGAGATGGAGAATTATCTAAGTATAATATAATTTAAAGCTAAATCATCTTTCAATAGTAAATATAAATGTATGCCTTTTGAGACCAAATCTCCGTTTTTCTCGAGGAAAAAATTTCAAATATACCAGAAAGAGAACTGATAGCTTGACCAAATTCCAATTAAGTGGACAAAATTATTGAGATTTGACTTCGATTTAGTTCAATTCAACACATGATTTAATAAACAAAAAATATGTTTATTTAATATTAATTTTAAAGTATTAACATTTAAAATAATTTTTAAAATTTATTGTTTATTGGACTCGATGGATCGAGTCAAGCTTTCAACAAAAAGTTTCGAAAGTCAACTGAATTTGGTTCCGTTTATTAACATCTTTAATTGATAGTTTTTCTTTTTTAACATACAAATATATATATATATATGAAAAACTTTAAAGGAGAATCAATAAATCAGAACTTAAACCTCATCCCTTATAAACTGTTAAAATCAAGTTTTGATATTTAAAATTAAAGGTAAAATATAATTACTGAATATAATTTACTTATAATTTTTTATTATAATTTTAATTATTCAATTACATTCAAATTTATGTCGAGAAATTAATCCATTATTTATAAACATAAATTTCACATAAAATTTTTTATAAATTATATCTATCTTTGAATTTTAATTAATTAATTTAAGTACAATTATTATAAATGATATATTCTTGATATCTCATATTTACCATAATGTTATGAATCTTTTTATTTAAAAAAAAGTGCTACTAGTATTTGAACACCAAGTTTTCATTGGATAAATAATGTATTAAATTCAAACATTTAAGATTATTTACTTTCTATGTACCTTTTTTTTATTTATAAAATATTACGAATAAAATAAAAATAAATTAAATTACAATCTATTTTTTTATATATAAAAATATCAAATTACAACATTGTAAAATTAAGTTCACACATTTTAATAATTTTATGTACAACCAATATTTTAACAATTCCACCATCATATTTATTCATATCTGCCGTGCACACATCTCGATCAAAAGTATTATTTTTTAATATATTTCACAATCAAAATTTTTATATTGAACAAATAGATAAGTATTTTTAATTAACTCAAATTTTGACATACATACCTACATGAATAGACTATGAAATACAATAACAGGGTTGAATGAGTATAATTCATACAAAAAGTTATAAAAAAAATTATAAAGTAAATTAATTTAAATTCCTCGTATCATTTCTATTTTGTTAAATTAGAGTCTCAATCAGTTTGATTAGGAATGTGTGGCCGTATTTGTATCTGTCATTGGACTGTTGATTAGAAGAATTATGAGCAATTAAAATCGGCGGATGATTGGACAAATCATCCCAGTTCCATCCAATTAGCTGCTGGAATGAAATTGAAAGCAACTTCGCACCCATCCTTTCGCCAGCGATAAAGAACTTAATAATAATAATAATACTTTAATTGTTAAATCAATTCCTTAATCAACGTTGAAACCAAGTCAACATCCGGCAAATGATAACAAAGTCCTAATCAGTTCTCAAAACAAGCTGGCATGAAAAGGAAAACAAGCTGGCATTGAAAAGGAGGAATGCTCTTACAATTCAATCAATGAAGCAAGCGGAGCTGCAAATGAAAGGAAAGAAAAGAAATTCCAATGGCATAATAATTCCAATTCCAATGATTAATCAGCTTCATCCAATTTAATTAAAACCCCCCCAAACCCTAACCTATCCCTGTCAACACTGAAAAAAAGCTCATCAGGAATTTGGAACCATTCACTCATGGAGAGTGCCCAAAATATCCTCATCTCTATACAAGTGAAACCTGCACATAGAAAACAGAACCCACCAAGAATCCCAAATTAAAAAACCGAGTTTGATTTATCCAAAAAAAAGAAAGCTTAATGAACATACTCCTTCTCGCCAAGCTTGACTTGGGTACCCCCAAACTCAGGCAAAAGAACGGTGTCACCTTCTTTAAAAGGAACTGGGATCGTTTTCCCTTCCTTTTCCCTTGCTCCTGGGCCCACGGCCACCACTCTCCCGGAGTTCAACTGATTTTTCAATCAAATCAATCAGAACCGTTTAATCACAAAAAAAAAAAAAAAACTAAAAAAAGAGAAAGAAAAATTAAAGTGAAAAAATTACCCTGGTGGATTTCTCAGGGAGGAGAATGCCAACGGTGGTTTTGGAAGGGGGAAGGATTTTCTCAACGAGAACTCTGTTAAGGGTTGGAATCAAACGCTTTGCCATTTTATGGTTAATTTGAAATTCTTGCGGTTTTTCTCTGATGCAAGAGGAATGAAGATGGAATTTGTTTGTATTATAGGAGAAGGAGGATGATGGATAGTTTTTATTGGCTGGGTTTAAAGGTCTGGAGGATTATAGAACCTTCTAGGCGTTAGGGTTTTAGGGATTTTTTTTTAGGGTTTAAGAAAGGAGGAGGAGAATGGATCGCGTCGTGTACTCGACTCGTGTTTTTTTTTTTTATGCGGTAACTGGTCCATAGCCCAACCTGTTGTCCGATTTAACGAACCAGAAAGCCCAAGTTTACTGTTAGAAAAGTGAAGTCAGTTAATGTTCCATTCCATGTAACATCCACTTTCTACTATGCCTCGATATCAAAGCGGCAAAGCCCATAACCACGATCACAAAAAGAACTCCTAAATTGGTAAATGCTAATTTTTAAGTCTCATGTCACGGGCTACTCAACAATACATGCATACGTGTGTGTACGTGTATATATATATATATATATATATATGAAAATTAAAAAGAGAGGCATGCATTATTATAAAGTACATTAAAAATAACTAAACAACTAATAGAATAAAATAAATATAGTTTGTTGTTCATAATTAATAATTGAAAATTTTAAACTTCATAAATAAATTTAAAAATTATTGTATTATACATTCTTTTATTATATTAGAATTTGTTTTCATAGGCGTTACACTTGAATATTAATTATTTTATCAAATTTTAAACATATAATTATATATTTTGTTACACAAATAAAATTAATAAAATTTATATATTGAACAACTATGTACATTTTTATTAGTTTAAAAATTTTCTACATCCCTATCTTTATATATATTAATAATAATTATTATTAATTATACATTTTAGATATAATATATATAGATATCGATTTTTAAAAAAATTTTTTAACATAGCCTAGAAGGCTATGTAATAACTCTCCAACCCATCGGTAAAATAAAAAAACCTTTTTCAATGGTGTATGAGATATCTATATTATATAATATCTGAAGGCACTATTTCGTTTGAAGGTTAAATTTTATTTTATTTTATTATTGTTTATTTATTTTTTTAGTTAGAAAAAAGAGAATTATAATTGGTTAATAGATTGATCGGTGATGAGATTGAGTTGAACTAGTATCATTAGTTGATAATTCAATTTGAATGGAAAGGATTTTTATTTAGTTTCAATAAAATGAAAAGATAAACATGATTTAAAGATTTTAATCACAAGTGAAACTCTGTTCGAGTGAGGGAACTATATTATAAAAAGACATGTAATCATCAACACAAAAAAAAATACAACAATATTAAGAGCAAATGGATAACAATTATAGAATCAACAGGAAAAAAAAATACACAGAGAGAAAAAAAAAATACAACAACTCAAACTGGAAATCAAGGAAAAAAACAAACTAGTGCATAAAAGGTTTAAGTTTGGAGATATTGTGGCTCTTGGATTTTTTTTTTTTTTGGAAAAAAGATAGATTGATTTTGCTTGAAGAGGATTTTTGAAAAGAAAAGCTAGTAGTGGTTTGGAAGAAATTTGGTATTTTTGGGGAGTTGATTCAATTTAATTTGTGATGAACTAGTTGATTTGGGGTGTTTTCGCAAGTTTTTTGAAAATCTATAAAATCTACAAATTTTCTAAATTTCGTTGGTTTTTGCAATTTTCGATGGGTATTCTAACAAAAAAATCCAAAGTGAAATCCCAAAAATTGGTTGAGATTCATCCAGTATTCTTCATATTCCATAGAGAGAGCCAAAGAAATGAAAAAAGAGAGAGAGAGAAGAGAGGCAAAAATCTGAAATAAAAGAAAAAAATTAGGCTTTTATACTGAGGTGATATGACACCATTTTGACCATTATAAAGTGCAAGATCCACTTGTTTTCATTTAGTTGACCTGACCTGTGCCACTCTTGACCCACGTTTTTTATATTGATTTTCCTAAGTCGGCGAATCTTGAGTTGCACTGTTTTCTTGAGCCGTTGAGCCAAGCTGCCCCTTTGTGCCTAGAGTTGTACTTTTTAAGTTACTGAACCAAGCCACCTTTGTGGTAATTTTTTTTATTTTTTATTTTATTTGTTGGTTTGTTTATTTGTTTTGATTCATTTTATTTATTTTTGAAATATTTAACATGATTAAATTTTTAAGAAAAATTAGAAAAAAGTTATTTTATAAAAATATATTATAAAAAATATAAAATCAATCTTTAATAAGATTTTGAGAATAAATAATAAATTCCAATGATGAAATTCTAAAAAATCAAAAATGGTTAATTTTTTAGAAATTTCTAGGTGAGAAATCTTTTTAAATTTGACCCAAATAGAAGAAAAATTTAGATCAAGTTTCAATAAAAAATTAATATTTGTTTTCAAATTATAAAAAATAAAAAAATACATAAGCAAATTTGATAAAATTTTGGGTTTGAATTAATAATTATCTAAAGATGAGATTTTTAAAAATTTCAAATGGTAAATTTTTTAAAAAAATCTCTAGGTAAAGAATTTCTCAAAATTTAACTAAAATGGTAGAATGATTTAGATGAAATTTTGATAAAAATAATTGTATTATTTTCCAAATAAAAAAATTGTAAATTAAACAAATTTAAAAATATAACTTAATATTTTCCTTTTTTAAAAATGATTAATGAATAGAGATCGAATTTTAGGAAAAATAATTCTATATTTAACCAAAATTGTGAAAAATTTAAAAATAAAACTTCTAAATTAAAAAAAAATTTCGAGAATGAAATTCTTAGTAATCGCAAATAGATGATTATCTAAGACATTTGTAAGTGAGAAAATATTTTTAATTTTGATCCAATAGTGAAAGAATTAGATATATTTTCAATAATAAAAAATTTAATAAAAAATGATTAAGTTTTTCGACAATGAAACCTCTTCAAAAAACAAATGGGACTCTTGAATCCTCTTAAAGTAAGAAAGTATTTTTAAGAATTTTACTAGATAGATAGAGAAATCTTAAAAGTTATTTTCAATTTTTTAAACAATAAGATAAAAAACCATTAGAACCAAGATGATTGTTAAGATATTTTTAAAATGAATGGCACCATTTTAGAATGGACATGTGGGGGGGTACTATAACCTTCCCTACATTGTTAACCAAAAGATAAACATGATCAAGGAAAGGTTACGAGCAGTTGCGGGAGTCAATTTCTATGGTTCCATAAATGCTGTTAGGTTTTGTTTAGTCCCAAACATTGTTATCCCTAAAAAATTTAAAGTTTCAAAGTTCGAGAAGTATGATGGTATAAAGTGTCTGATAATTCATGTTACCATATAGTATTGAAAAATGACTACCTATACTAGTGATGAAAAATTGTTGAAACATGTATTTCAAGATAACTTTATTGATTCTATAGCAATATGGTATGTCTAGCTTGATCGATCCCACATTAACTCTTGGAAAGAGCTAGCCCATGACTTTATTAATCAATAACACCATATAATAGATTTAATTTCTAATCACATTTTCTTACAGAATATAAAAAGAAGGTGATCGAGTCTTTTAAAAAGTACGTCCAAAGGTGAAAGAATATAGTTGCCCAAGTTCAGTTGCCTTTGACTGAAAAAAAAAGGCTATGGTGCTATTTGTAAGTACTTTGGAATCTCTTTACTATGAAAAGATGATAAAAAATACAACAAAAAACTTCACTGATATGGTAATCTCAGGTGAAATTATTAAAAATGCTATTAAGAGTGGCAAGCTTAAAAAAAAAAAAAAACCACCAACAAAAAGAAGGTTGTCTCAAAAGAAAAAAAATTAAAGCCTAAGCTATAAATTTTAATGGGCAACAATTTAGAAGCTATACTTCATATCTACCATCTATTCATCTTGTTTACTATCTTACAGTTAATAGTATTACACAGGCCTCTTACCAATCATATCCATAACCATCTTACCCAACAACCTACCAACCAGCCTTTCAAGTACCTGTATATAGGTCTAGTCCTATCACTACATTAGCTTAAAGGCCTAACAACCAAACGAGTGGTATGAGAAAATCTCAAAATGATAAAAAAAAGGCTCACATTGATCATATCCCTATGACTTACATTGAATTATTTTTAAAATTGGTTAAAAACAACTTAGTGTTACTAGTCATTCTAAAACCATTGAAGTCACCTTATCTTAAATGATATGATACTAATGCCATATACGATTATCACAATAGGAACATGGGCCACTCTATAGAACTTGCCTTGTTTTCAAGCACAAAATGCAAAATTTGATATGAAAAAACTTGGTGAGCTTTAACGAATCAGGAGACTAGATGTCAATAAAAACTTTTCCCTTGATCACACAAAGGCATGATTTTGAAAAGGATAAAGATATTAAGGCTAGTTGAAAGTTGCTTATCATTTTAAGATTTCTTATAAAGTAATGTTAGGATTTTTTTATGTAATAAAATTTCATTTTTTATCATTTTAATAAAAAGCAAGTTGATGCATTTCATTTTCTCTTTCATCCAAGCCATTATTCTATGCTTTATTTTTTTTTTTTTCATATCTTTTTATTCCCATTCTCAAATTCTAAATGATGAATGTTTAGACAATGATAATAATAATGCTAGGATTTAAATTTGAAAACCCATTCATATTGATCTGTGAAAACTATTTAAGTAAAAGAAGTAAGTTACTAGTAGAAATAAAATAGATATGTCTCGAAAGCATGTTATCTTTTATAATAATCTATAAGTTTGTCTTTGTTCAATAAATGATCTTTAAATAAAGTACTTATATTTTAGATGAGAAATAACCATATTTCGTTTGTCATTCATAAAATTATCTATTGCTACCCATTTTATGCCTATTATGATTTTTTTTCTAAAACCCCAAATCAAAGATCATCTTTCACACTAGAGGGTAAGTTTTGAGAAAAGACCTATTTAAAAAAAATAAAAATCAAAAGATTACAAAAGGTCTTAGAGAATGGGGAGTAAAAAAAAAAAAAGGAAAAGCAAATGCCACAAATGACCTGGGGTAAAATAATGAAAATCTTTTTATAAAGAATAAGATGAATGAGAAAAAATTAATGGAATGGGACAAAGTGCCAAGTTGCATCACATGATAGAGAATTGAGCCTTTAGTTTTGAACATTTTAAACATATGTTTTGAGCCTATTTTATCTATTTTTTCATAATCCTTTATCATACCTTATAGAGTCTATTTTGATCAAATATAAATGCTTGAATTGAATGCTCATATATTAAAGCATGCTTGTACTGGAGCAATAAAATCGTGTTATATTCTTATGTTTTAGATATTGATGTGTGAGAGATATCAATAATAAATGAAGTAAAAAAAATAAAAAAATGACAAAAATAAAAAATACAAAAAATAAAAAAGAGAAAAATACAAAAAAAAGGAAAACTTAAATTAAAAACCCAAAAAGACAATTTGTGCAGAAAAATATTTGAACTGAAAGTTGGATGGACAACTAAATATATGAAAGATCAATATCATCTGAAGATCCTCTGAAGTTGAAGCAAAGATTGTTGAGCTCAAAATGATTTTGAAAATCAATGAAATGAGTTTTTGAAAAAGAATTCTAGAGTAATGTTAAAAATTATTTGAATATTCATTGTGGTATCATTCAAATACCATCCCTAGTGATATGTTTTGAATTTGTTCCTTTGCCTATTTATTTTTGTACCAAACTCGTTATTGTATTAATTACTTTTCTTCTAATTCACATTGTACTCTTTTATTTTTGCATCCTCAAAATAAATTGAAAAAATGTATGATTGCATTATATTTATCATGAATTGAAATGGTAATGGATGCTAATGTTCATAAAAGATTCTTGCATTTTTTTAAAAAGAAATCACGAATGACAAGGGCAAAAAGAAAATAAAAAATATGGAAGAAACCTAAAAAATAAATTAAAAAGGCAAATGGAGTGATCAAATGATGAATATGGTGATGGATTGGTCGATATAACCTATGAGTTGTGATCTGATAATGAAAATAATGTGGATCAATTGATAAAGTTTATTCTAAAATGGCTAGTGCTGAGATGCTAAAAAAAATATGAAATGATGGAGTTTTAAGAACTTTATTACCATACTTAATTGGAATTTCATTAATTTTAGTGATATCTGCATTATTTGTATTGTGTTTGCATTGTTGTTCGAACAATAGATGTATATAATTTGGTGAATATTTAAAACTTTGATTTAGTCATGCATTTGCATTATGTAGTGAACATTTGAATCATGGTTTAGAGTATGGCATTTGTATTATTGTAAGAATCTAAACTGTTGCATTTGTATCATTAAAAAAATATTTGCGTTATTATTATGACCTTTTTTATATACAAAATGTTGACTTTGATGAAAGATTGAAAATTTTCATGATAAGAAATTTCGAACTTGTTGAGGAAAGGTTTTTAAGATAAGATTATGAATCTTCAAACAAAAAATGTTTTATGAGGAAAACATTTGGAATTTTAAAGGGGTGAATCTTTTTTAAGGAACATTTTTAATGCTGAGAAAGGTTTGTAAGACCTTTATGCATAATCTCTAAGAATTTTCAAATGAGAATATTGAATTTTTTTATGTGAATTTCTAAAGTTTTTGAATGAAAATTTTGAACTTTGGGTGTGGATTTCTAGAATTTTAGTATGTGAAACTCTAAAATTTATCAAATGTAAATCTTTGAACTCAAATTAGAATCTTGAAAATTTGTGTGAATCTTCAAAGTTTTTTGAATGAGAATATTTAAAATTTTGGTTGTGAGTCCTTAAATTTTTGACGTGAATTCTAGAAGTTTTTTAAATAAGAATCTTTGAGTTTTAAATGAAAATCTTTAAAAATTTTATATAATTTCTAAAGTTTTTTGAATGAGAATTAATGAAATTTTAAATGTGAATCTTTGAAATTTAAGTGTAAATCTCTAGAATTTTTGAATGTCAGATAAAAGCCTTGTAATTGTGATGCAAATCCCTAAATTGAACTTTGAATGTGAATCTCTCAAATGTAAATATGAAAAATCTTGCAAATCTTAAAATCTTGCAAATATAAGATCTTGCAAATATGAGTTCTTATGAATATTTGTCTTACGAATTTGAAAATTCTTGTAAACCTGAAATCTTTGAGAATCAAATTTTTGTGAGCCCAAAATCCTTACAAATCAAATTCTTGCAATTCTGAAAATTCTTGCAAATTTGAAAATTCTTACAAAACTGAAAATTCTTATGAATCTAAAAGTCTTACGAATCTTTGAACATTGCTAATCCTTGAATTTTGAAATGATGATTCTTTGAACTCAAATTGTAAATCTTTGAGTTTTAACTTGTATTATTAATTATCGGATTGTGAAGTTCTTGAATATTTCAAATTGTGGATCTTTGAAGTTTCAAGATTTTGTAATTGTTGTTAAGCTATACCCAAACGCAATGGATATCTATATTTTTGTACAATTCTTATTTCACAAAAAATTCACAAAAATGGGTAATGGTAGACACCCTATTTTGTTTGAGGTTTAAAATTCATTTTATTTTATTTATTGTTTATTTATCTTTTCAGAAAAAAAATGTAATTGGTTAGAAGATTGATCATTGATAAGGTTGAGTTGAACTATTATCATTAGTTGATTATTCAATTTGAATGGAAATGATTTTTATTCAATTTCAATATGGTGAAAAGACAAACAAGATTTGAAGATTTTAATCAAAAGTGAAATTCTATTCGAGTGAGGGAACTATATTATAAAAAGACATGCAATCATCAACATAAAAAAAAAAACACACGACAGTATTAGAGCAAAATAGACAGCAACTACAGAATCAACAGCTAAAAAAATACATAGAGAGAAAAGATAAAAAAATACAACAACTCAAACAAAAAATCAAGGAAAAAAATAGATTGGTACATAAAGGTTTAAGTTTGGAGATATTGTGGCTCCTGGAATTTTTTTTTTTTTTAGGAAAAGGGTAGATTGATTTTGTTTAAAGAGGGTTTTTGGAAAGAAAAGCTAGTTATGGTTTGGAAGAAATTTGGTTTCTTTAGGGATTAATTCAATGAAATTTGTAGTTAACTAGCTGATTTGGGGTGTTTTCGTAAGTTTTTTGAAAATTTTTCCAAATTTTAATGGCTTTTTGCAATTTTTGATAGGTATTTCAATGAAAAAATCTAGAAATTGAAAGAATTACTTAGTTTCCAGCGTGAAATCCCAGAAATCAGTTGAGATTCATCCAGTGTTCTTCATATTTTAGAGAATGAACTAGAGCAAAAGAAAGAAAAGAGATAGAGAGAGGATGGGTAAAAATTTGAAAGAAAAGGAAAATTTTAGGATTTTATACTATGGACGCTATTTTAAGCACTAAAAAAAAATAGGATCCAGGTATTTTCAATTGGCTAACTTGACTGGTGCCACTCATGATCTACATTTTTATATTGGTTTTCCTAAGCCGATTGAGTCTTAAGCTATTTTCCTGAGCCACTAAGCCAAGTTACCCCTTAGTGCCTGGAGTCGTACCTCTTGAGCTACTGAGCCAAGCCACTTTCGTGGTAATTTTTTATTTTATTCTTTTTTTGGTTGTTTGTTTTTTGTTTTTGAATCATTTTTTTTTCAAAATATTTGGCATGATTAAATTTTTAGGAAAAATTAGAAAAAAGTTATTTTAGAAAAATATAAGTTTAAAAAATATAAAATAAATCTTTAATAAGATTTTGAGAATAAAAAATAAATTCCAATGATGAAATTCTAAAAAATAAAGAATGATTGATTTTTTTTAGAAATTTTTAGGTGAGAAATCTTTCTGAATTTGACCCAAATGGAGAAAAAATTTAGATAAAATTTCAATAAAAATAATTAATATTTATTTTTAAATTATAAAAACATAAAAAATACATAAGAAAATTTAATAAAAATTTGACGTCGAATTAACAATTACCCAAAGATGAGATTCTTAAAAATTTCAAATGATAAGTTTTCTTAAAGAAATTTTTAGATAAGAAATTTCTCTAAATTTAACCAAAATGGTGGAATGATTTAGACAAAATTTCAATAAAAGTAATTTAATTCTTTCCTAAATAAAAAAATGTAAATTAAAAATTTTTAAAATATAACTTAATATTTTCCTTTTTTAAAAGCGATGAATAAATAGAGATTGAATTTTAAGAAAAATATTTTTAAATTTAACTCAAATGGTGAAAAATTTAGAAGTAAAACTTGTAAATTAAAAAACAAATTTCAAAGATGAAATTCTTAGTGGTCGCAAATGGATGATTATTTAAAACATTTGTAGGTGAGAAAATATTTCTAATTATGGCACAAATAGTGAGAAAATTATATATATATTTGTAATAACAAAAAATTTAATAAAAACATGATTAAGTTTTTCGACGGTTGAGCCTCTTTAGGAAAATAAACGAAATTTTGAATACTCTTAAGGTGATAAAGTATTTTTAAGAATTTTACCAGATTGATGGAGAAATCTTAGAAGTTATTTTTAATATTTTAAACATTAAGATAAAAACTATTAGAATCAAGAAGATTGTTATGATATTTTAAAATTGAATGGCACTATTTTAGGATGGCATATGGGGGTATTATAACAATTGCTACATGTAATCGAACTTTAGAATGTTAGAATTTATATTTTAAGGACCTTTAGCTAGGCTCAAAATTTTCTTAAAATGATAGGTTAACCACAAAAAAAAAAAATAATGACGACTCCTTAAAGTCAGATTTAGCGATAGCTCTACGGATCTATACGTTATAATAATATCATTCCAATTTGTGAATTCCATCCTATAGGTTGAGGAGCTACAGTATAAATTAAATAAATACTCATCAATTAATTAATTTTTTATTCATACTTTAACTCATAATTTTAATTTTAATTTCTGTATAGATAAATTAATAAAAGGGTGTTGCTTTTTCAGATCATATGATACCAGCTAAAGAAAGCATCACTGTATGCAACATAATCCATTGGCTTCCAACTTAGAAGTTTAAACATTGCCTCATGTGGTTTGGTTCCCTGGGTTACGTATACTCTATGCCTTTCTATCTGGATTCTGGAATAAATTGTCTATCACGTCCACTAAAAATATTTCTATACCTATCTTTTGATGCTTCATCCAAGACTATAATATAGTATAAGATAATAATGTATGTAGACACAGCAAGAATAATGGTGATTTATTATATTTATATATGATATGGCTAGGGTAGGAGCAAAATTATTGGCTAAGTTAGAGGTCCATCCCATACCTTTATCACATCAGGGCTGCTGTATGTTCATTATGCGGTTGCAGAAAATATTTCTTTTAAAAAATATTTTAGCTATACAATAGTATGATTATTTGCTAATAATTTTGTGATCAATCGATAGAAAAATTTTGTAATCTTTTGCTCATGAAACGAGAGTATCTAGTTTTTTTTTTGGCAATATATAGAAAGATAAGAGTATCAATTTTTTGGCCTAGATAAGAGTATCAAGTTTAATCACCTATATAATTTGAAATAAAATTGTGTAAATATGCAAAGTTTATATATATCCATCCAAAGCAAGCCACCTTTACATCATAACCTGTTCTGAATTTTATAATATAATTTCAATATAATATTCCTTGTTGTCCCATAGATTTATGGGCACTTGACCTCTCCTGTGAGTACAGTTTGATTTTCTATTTTTCTAATTTCTTCCGAAGAAAAGAAATATGCATTGCAAATATCCAATGCATGTAGACTATATATAGATGAAGTGGACAGGCACCGACAGATTCACCTTAACCAGATTGACATTATTAACTCAGTTTTCTTTGATATAAAGAGAAAATTTCAGACCATGTATCATGGCACCGACTTGTTCGAACTCAAGCAAAGCCATGTTTGAACCTGATCTCTCCCACCAGTAGTTTGTTTTTTATACAAGAAAAAAGGTCTCTCGATCGGTTATAATCCAGCATCCAATTACTTTTTCAAGTATGGTTCACATTGCTAGGGCCATGTGTTCATTTCAATATTCATTCAATATTCCATCACCAGCACTAGCATCACTTTGCCTTGGCCATCCAAATTGCGGATGGGCTGTTGCCTGTCTGTGGTTCAAAATGTTTCCAATAAAAAGAAAACTGCACATTTGCTTCAGCCTTCAGGACCATCACAAGAATATGTTTGCACTTTGCAGTACCCTGTTAGTGTTATCTAGAAAAGAAAAACAAATGTGGTGGCGCCTAACTTTTGTCACGTTAACGTTCGCTTTACAAAATTCTCTTTCAAGAATCAGTACTTCTTCATGGGGCGAGGAAGTTACATCCAGGAACTAACATTTCTGACATTACTTTTCTTTAGAAGAAAACGGGAGAACCATAGACTTTGAATGTTAAATCATGGATCATAGCAACAAGTCAGTCATAATTAGACGAGGTAGCTAACTAGAATTCAACCTTCGTCTCAATTGATTTTCAGTCCACAATTTTGCCACCCCAAAGAAATAAAAGGAAAAAGACTTCAACGGTTCTACCTATTAAATATGAGGTGCTGATATATTGATCGAACAGTGAATCTCTTTGGCAGTCACACTGCAACTAAGCCAACATCCAATTAAAGGTATCCGTATTACAGTGATTTCTCTTACCAACAAGCAATGCTTTTTCGCTTGCAGTACTAGTAATTTATATTATATCAGTCAGTCAACCAAGTTTCGTGGGGGGCAGTCATTAACAATTGTTTCTCAACTTTATTTCCTGCCTGTGCTGCCCTAGCTAATTTTGCTTCATGTAGTGCGTACATGCCATAATATTATCAAGCATTGACAAATCTAATTACAACCTTTTAAACAGCTTTAACCATCATAAATCTTTAGACATTTGTATCTGTTTTTGCTTTGGGTAAGGCAAAAAATGGTGCTTTTAGGATGCTGCAGATCAGTTTTCCAGTTACGTATTCATCAGTTTTTCTACTTTCTGAGCTCAATCCTTTTCCAGTTTTCCATATCAAGCCTAAATTATGCTTAAAGTTTGAGTTTGGCACGGGTAATTTTCAAAGTAGGAGTTCTTTTTTTCTTGTCTAACAAATAAAATATATGACAATTTTAAAGACGGCAGAATGAAACGAATAAAAAATAATATAAAAAATACGATATAAAATTTTAGCATAAAGTTTATATAAATATAATAAAAGTAAAAGAATATATTTTTTATTTGACATGTGTATATGAATTGTGATAAAAATTTTCATATTTTATATGTATTTGATAAAAAATATATATAAATACACGAGATTTTAGGTTAAAAAAAGGCAATTTATAAGGTAATCTTTGATTTTTTATCTAAGCCCTTGAGATTCTTTGAAGGGTTTGCTTGATAGGAAATTCTTGTCCCAAATGGAAAGTCGCTGTAGTGCTTCTATTTTTTTTTAAAGATCCCTGCACTTTGTTCATGATGAGTTTAGAGTAGGTCCGTCCTGAGATACCAAGGATCTGTTTAAAGTGGTCTGGAGTCTGGTCCTGGTTTCATCTTTCAAGTATTCATCATCGTAGATGCTGGAGTGGAGAAGACAGTAGAGAGGGAGAGCGATAAAGGATTCCCTATTAGTGCGCCTTTTCTCGCAATGCCTGAATTCTATCCAATTGTTGGCTTCCAACTTTACTTGAAAAGGCACTTGTTACATCGATTTACACTCTCTACTTCCTTTAAATTAGCTTCTTTTACTCAAAAATACAAGTTGGGCTGAATATTTTTTTCCATTTGAAAGGGAATTTCAACTTTGCTTTTAAAATGAAAGAAGTATTCACGAATCATCGAATCAAATGCTAAATACATCAGATTTGTAAATGTTGAAACCGAACTTTTAGGGACTAAAGGCTATTTATGTTTCAAATTTGAGCTTTCGGAAAAGAAAGGTTGATAGAGAAGTCTAATACTAGTGAATCTTTTCAATAGACAAAAAAAAAAAAAAAAGGCATTGGAGTTTAGAATGATTGCAATTTGACGTCACTGTTTGAAAGAAAATTACTTTAACAACATTACTTTTTACACAATAAACGTTGAAGAAAAACAGATTCATATTTTTACTCTTAAATCTTAATGGTATGACATCAATCAGCTTTTTGGTAGTTTTTTCTTTAGTGGAAAAGAAGAAGAAAAGTCATTTTGCGCAAAAGTCAGAACCTTTCTCATAGTTTATATAGCACTTTACTCGCCGTCAGGTGGGCGTGCCGGAGTGGTTATCGGGCATGACTAGAAATCATGTGGGCTCTGCCCGCGCAGGTTCGAATCCTGCCGCTCACGCTTTTTTCCCATTTTACCTTCTTTCAAGGTCCAGCCTAACTAAAAACTATTTTTTTTAAAATAATTCGGTTATCTGCCATGACTAGAAATCATGTGGGCTCTGTCCGTGCAGGTTCGAATCCTGCCGCTCACGCTTTTTTCCCATTTTACGTTCTTTCAAGGTCAAGCCTAAGTCAAAACTTTTTTTTTTTTTAATAATTTTTTAGACCCTTTAGTTTGATGGGAATTCTTTTTTGTTTCTTTAATTTTGTCCTTCTGCGTTTGGAAGATGAGGCCTATCAAAAACGGTTCTTCCCCTTTTGACTAAATGAAGACACTTTAATTTGATATTTTCTTGGAGAAAGTAGATAAGCATGATTACCACGTAACTTTAGAATTCTATGCTTCCTTTGCTCGAATGACAATCGCAGCATAAAGGAGACTAAAGTTGAACACTTCCTCGATGCCTCGTTGGTACTTACAATATCTCACCAGCATTTCAGTCAAGCTTCTGTTTATTCAATTTGATTGATCTATGCATGTTAGAAGCCAGACGGAAATCCCTTGAGCATTAGGATAAGGATTGAATTGTTCAACCATTTTTGCCCTTATATATTGAATTATTGATCAATTCCTGGAGAACAACTATATATGTACGTCTTTCGGATTAAGTTCAGACCATCCGTCGAATCTGCATTCCATTCTTTTACTTTTAGCAGTCTGGGGTTTAGCGTGGCAATTAACTTATCATATTGCTTACGTTCCCTAATAAATTTGGGGAAAACAGCATGAAAATATATAAAAGCAAAACACACCAACAGGTCCAGCAGCAGCAGTCACTTGAATTTAGTTAGTAAAAAACCAATATAAAAGATCTTTCAATTTCCCTTCTGCAATTCACTTGATCTAGTTAGAAAGTACTACTTCTTTTCGCATGAGACACTTTAACCATGTGACCAAGTTTGTTGTATTGGAGTTGGACCAACCGCATCATCAAATCACCTGGCCCCGGTGATCATACACAACGCAACAAAAAACAACTGATTGCAATCAAAATTCAGCGGTTGCTACTCAAAATTATGGCAGCGGTGGACCAATTAAAAAAAAGTTTTATGCTTTTAAGCTTGGTGTAAACAAGATAAGGGCCTAAAAAATTCAACATTCCACTCTCTCTCTCCCAACCTTGGTTTTATGACTTCATGTCAAAACATTCGTTTTTCCTTTCCAAATGATTATCAGCCTTTATCATTCACCGAATCAAATTTTTAAAGAGGGAATTAAAAAAAAAGAAAAAAGAAAGATATACTATTAATTTTTCATTACACAAAAATGAGCATTTCGCCATTTTTTTTAATAACGTTTCTATGGAAATCGTCACCAAAATTAGAAGGGCAAACCCCTACTTCGATTTGTAAAAACTAGGCCACATGTAATGGCTATCATTAGGGTTTTGAAAAAGATTGAGTACATTAGGGACCGGTTTCCTTTTAGTCATAATATATTTTTCTGAACCACTACAATTTTCAATCCATTCATTAGTGCTATATATTTATCCACCTTAGACGTTAATGATTTATGAATGGAATGGTGTGTGTGAACGATGTATTGAAAATTATTGATTCAAAAAATAAATAAAGAATCTAAATTTCCAAACTTCTTTGAGAGGTTGATATTAGATTGAAATAAGACAATTTTACTTAATTGCTTATTAAGTAACCTCTTTGTCTAGATTTTCAATTAAAGTTAATATGAAAATGTTGACAAATACGCTAGAAAGAGCTTAACATTATTGAGGATGAATTATTGAATTTCAACAATTGTGGTAGGTATTAATACGACCTGTTTTGAATAATCAGCCTTTGCACAATTTTGAATAAGCCATTTCTAAAAGGGTTTTTCTTTTTTTTTTTTTTTTTGGTTATTTTTTATGCTTTCCAAATAAATATAAATTAGGATAGTAATTTAGGATTTAATAATCAGAAAGAAAAAAAAAAGTATTACAGCTTAATTGAACTTGTTAACTTTTTTTACAAAAAAAGTTTAAATTAAAAGAGTCTATCCTATTTTAAAGTTAGATATGTCTAATGATTTCAGCCAAAATTTAAATTGAATTTATAAATCATTAATTTTAAAAAAAAAAACCTGTTGATAAAAAAAATGTAACTAACAATTACAAATGAAATATTCAATATTTACCTACTCAACCAACTTGACAAACTTGTGACCTTTACCGTACTTTCCTTCTTGTTGCTTACTCTAATCATTGAACAAAATCAGTTTGACAGCCTTAAAGTTTATTTTCTATTTCAATGGCGGCATTTCACTGATTTCTTTTTTTTTTTTTTCCTTTTTAATTCAAAATAAAAAGTAAAAAGATAACGATAGAGGCACATATTTAAAGATTTTTTTAATACAAATAATAATTGGAAAAAGGAAACATTTATGGTTGCGGAGGCTTGTCTGTCATTTTTGAGGAGGAATGAAACTGGTTTTTATTTGACCATATAATTAGAACAACAATCATTGTGATTTTTTCTTTTTGAGTTGTTACAAGGCAATTTAAAATCTCGTTCAGTATTACATGTAAGAATCAATCAAATATATAGATAAATTAATGAATGAAGTAACATAAAGTTAAAATTAAACGAAACTCACATAATTCAATCTTAAAAAATATTTCCAAAATATATATGCGATTGCAAATTATAAGATTCAAATCTATAAAAACTTAATAAATAGTTTCTTATGTTAATTGTTAATTAAAAGCATTATATAACAAACACATGCAATAATTTTTAGTACAATATTTAATTGTAATTAATTACATTTATAGTAACGAAATGGGGGTGCACAAATTTCAGTTTTCTCATCCCCTCAGAACTACATTAATTAGGAATCATCAAATCCACATATAACCAAGTTGTGCAAAGTAAAACTGCATGCGGGGCCATGGCCACCATCCCTCCTGCTATATGAGAAATTAAAAGTGGAGAGAGAGAGAGAGAGAGAGAGAGAGAGAGAGAGAGAGAGAGAGAGAGAGAGAGAGAGAGTGGTATATCCCTCAAAATATTACGTCTTCTTCTGCATTCAAAACATGCAATATGTGCTGGGAAATGGCACACACCTTTATGCAACAAGTTAGCTTAAATTGAGTTGTCAGCTGAAAAAATGTTAGTTGCCTCATCACTTTTGCACAAACTATTTTGCTTAATTTGCTTGACGTGATGAAGTGTTAACCCAATTCTCACACTTCACTCATGAATTTATTCCATAGCTATTCTCATTCATTTCGTAGTGAAAGTAGTTTCTACTATTTTTTTTCTTTAATTTGAAGGAGAGATATTACAGTACTCTCTCTACCACAACTTATTGCAAGTAGAAGAAGCAGAAAATAGAAAAAGTAAGTGGGCTCACCATTCACCAACAATGCGATATTGATAAGTTTCAACTCTCTTTCTGATCAGGCATTGTTGTTCTCTATTAGACGAGTACTAGTTTGTTTGTTAGCGGTCTCTGCTAGAACTTGATTTGATGGGCAGACACATACATAAATTAAAGCATTGCTCCAACAAAACAAGCTAAACCAATACAATTTTTGTTCTACTATCATGTCTAATTCTAGCAACATGCAGCACCCTCCAACCTGTCTAGAAATAACCATGGAGGTTCACAGAGTTGTCCCACCACCCCATAAGAGCACCATTCAGAAGCTTAAAACCAGGCTCAAAGAAACTTTCTTCCCGGATGATCCTTTGCGCCAATTCAAAGGACAACCAACCACGAAGAAATGGATTCTTGCAGCTCAATACATCTTTCCTGTTCTCCAATGGGGTCCTAATTATAGTCTCAAACTCTTCAAATCAGATATTGTTTCCGGGCTTACCATTGCTAGCTTAGCCATCCCACAGGTCACTCCAAAAGAATCTTGCTTTTCATTTACTCTCTATCTAATAGTCAATTAATGTCTGTACCTATTTAATTATTTGACCTCTCAATTTTTTTTTTCCACAGGGTATCAGTTATGCTAAGCTTGCTAGTCTACCGCCAATTGTTGGCCTCTGTGAGTAACTCTGCTCTTTTAATGAAGGCTGTTTGCAACTTTAAGATTACTGTTTAATCGGATTTTCATTTGGTAAAGCTTGTATATTCCTTGTTGGTCTAGATTCCAGCTTTGTACCTCCTCTTGTATATGCTGTACTTGGAAGCTCCAGGGACCTTGCAGTAGGGCCTGTTTCCATAGCTTCACTTATACTTGGATCCATGCTTACACAAGAAGTATCCCCGACCAATGATCCTGGCTTGTTCCTCCAACTAGCCTTTACTACAACTTTCTTCGCTGGTTTTTTCCAAGCTTCTTTGGGATTTTTAAGGTAAACTTATCTTTTCATTTAAAAAACAAAAAAAAATTTATATATATATATACACACAAATATATATAATATATATATATATAAATTTGCTTTTTCTTTAAATAACCTTCCTGATGATTTCCAGTTTCATTTGAGCAGGCTTGGATTTATCATTGATTTTCTCTCAAAGGCAACACTTATTGGGTTCATGGCTGGGGCTGCTATCATTGTTTCTTTGCAGCAGCTGAAAAGCCTTCTGGGAATTACTCATTTTACTAAACAAATGAGTTTGGTACCTGTTATGAGCTCTGTTTTCCACAATACAAAGGAGGTACTGTATTTTACCCTGCACTCTGCACTAATCCTGTCATGTAAATGTCACTTAAATGGTAACTACCTCTAGCCGAGTATTGCTGCTTGCCATAATATTTGCTTCATTGCTTGGTAACTTAGTAACTTAACAAATACCTCTTATTATTTCAAGATTCATTCATGGGAAGAATTCTTTTGTGAATTTATATTTGTTCTTATTACAAATTAATGGTGTTCTTTTACTTCTGTGCAGTGGTCATGGCAAACAATACTGATGGGCTTCTGCTTCCTAGTGTTCCTGCTAGTGGCAAGACATGTCGTACGTCTTTTTACTTCTCTCTTAGCCTTCAAGTCCAAAATGGAATCTGGCGTTTTATTTCTCAAAATGACGTTCTTGAGTCTTGACCGCCAAAGAATCGAATTTATCACTCACTCAAGACAAAATCCCCATTAATTTCAGAGTGTTAATCATCTACAATCACTGTTTTCTTACATCTAGCCCCGGTGCTTATTTCACCAATCAGAAAGGCCAATGTTGATGATTTGACTATTTTCTGTATCCGCATGGATAACACATGTCATTTTTGCCATGGTCTGGGTGGTCATAGTTTTCCTAAATGATTATATTGCTTTTTTTTTTTTTTAATTTCTTTTATGTGGACACCCTGCCAATCCTGGAAATGAATATTAAATATAGCTTTTATAGAGATAAAATTTTTTGATTGTTTGCAATTTGAGTTAAAGGGGAAATCCAATGCTTAATTTAGTTGTTTTATATAGTCGTTGATAATTATTTTGTTTTATATAATCATTTTAAGAAGTGATAATTAATATTTAAATTTAAATTTCAGTATTTATAATTTTTTTTATATTAGATTGCCACCTCCTTAATAAAAAAAGAAAGGGAAAATCTGAAAAACTTTGTGTCGGAGCCTGGCAGGTTTAAACTTTCAGCTTATTCTGATATGTAGAACATGTATGGGCCCTATTAGTCATTAGCTTTAGCCCTTATGGACTTTGGTTCATTTTCATTTCCTTTTCCTGGTCTGCAACAAGATTAATTATTTGACTTTTTATACATAAAGAGCCTTCGTTCTAAATTTAAGCCCCAGGCTTAGAGCATATGATAATGATGCAATCTAGGAAACAATCCTTGATAGCGTGCAGAGTTGACTTAGGAGGCCACATCTGGTGCATGGTCCCCCATGAAAGTCCAATAGAATACTTTTTTCTGACATTTTGAATATGCATTGACTATCAAAATTGGGGTGTGTGCCATGCAGAGCATGAGAAGACCAAAGCTGTTTTGGGTCTCAGCTGGAGCTCCTCTTGTTTCTGTGATCCTCTCTACCCTTCTGGTTTTTGCATTCAAAGCTCACCATCATGGAATCAGTATAGTAAGTTTCCTGGGTCCCTCACTAACTCCCACATATTGCTCCACTTTTTTTGCTTACAGTTGATTGTTGTGCCTGCTTATAATTTAGATTGGAAAATTGCAAGAAGGATTAAATCCTCCTTCATGGAATATGCTGCAATTTCATGGAAGCCACCTTGGACTGTCAATAAAAGCTGGCCTTGTTACTGGAATTATTTCCCTCACTGTAAGTTTTTTAAACCTCTTTTTCTGAATCTTTTCAATAATTAACTTGAAAACTCATTAAATGCAAAAAAGCCCACCAATTACAATTAAACTAAATGCATGTGACAATGGAGTTCTTCATAGAATTTCCTGATGTCACCTTTGGTTCAAATATCATCGACGGAGGGTTTTGCCCTTGCTTTTAGGCTTTATCCGCACGGAGTTGCATAAAATGTTCAAGCTGAAGTTGAACTGATACCTCAAGTTATCTGAAACGTTAGGGCAAATGTACATATTAACACAGCAGCAACCAAGCAGAGCTTTATTAAACCAGAACAGATTTCAAGCCAACTGTCAAATCACGGTAAACCATTTTAAGCATGATGTACAGTAGAAACATGCAAACAATAAATGGCCAGTTGGCTACAACAAATTTATTTTGAAGTCTGAAGCTGAAGCCAATTTTCAGACCGCAATGCATCATTATGATAATATTGATGAGCCAATAGCAGGCTTGTCAGATTGTTGAACAAGTTGACAAAGGAGGTAAAGTTAAAATGGGCTGGCTTCCTAGTGAAAAAGACCACCCCTTTGCGGCCTGGCTTTCACACAGTAAGTAAAAGGATAAGATGCTGGTTCAATTTGCAGAGGTTGAAATTCAGTGAAATTATTTATTGAAGCAAAAGCTGGAGGAGGGAGGATAAGAGCGTGGACTTAGCCAAGGTTACCAGTTAATATAACGAAAACAGATTAACAATGGTCCCAAAACCTCTAATCAAAATGGTATGCCTTTATGCATAAGATTTCATATAATCACTTCAATATTTTTGAAACAAGACACCAGCATACCTGCATCTAAAAATGAAAGAAAATTTCCGTGTAACTATTTCGGGAAGAACACAAATCTATTTAGCCATTGCTTTAATTCAACCTGGTATCAACAGGAAGGCATAGCAGTAGGAAGGACTTTTGCTGCTCTTAAGAATTACAAAGTGGATGGTAACAAGGAAATGATGGCTATTGGGCTGATGAACATGGTTGGCTCCTCCACTTCCTGCTATGTGACAACAGGTAGATATCTTCTCCAGCAGGCAATTAGTCCCCAAAGAAGTTTGCTTTTAAGCAACTATTAGCTATGTAACTTTGATATCAGGTGCCTTCTCTCGATCAGCTGTTAATCACAACGCAGGAGCAAAAACTGCAGTGTCTAACATAGTAATGTCAGTTACTATTATGGTGACCCTCCTCTTCCTCATGCCTTTATTCCAGTACACACCAAACGTCGTGTTGGGAGCTATCATTGTGTCAGCAGTAGTTGGCCTTATAGACATTCCAGCAGCCCATCATATTTGGAAGATTGACAAATTTGACTTCATCGTGATGTTGTGTGCATTCTTTGGTGTTATTTTTATCTCTGTCCAAGATGGTCTTGCCATTGCAGTAAGTTCTCTTCTCTCACCTTCAGATAATATGCAGTTCCACAAGTCAAGCCCGAATGATTTTCTTTAGTCGTGATTAAGCTGAAGTTATGGGAGTATCGATTGACAGGTTGGAATATCTATCTTCAAGATCCTCATGCAAATTACTAGGCCAAAGGCAGTGATGTTGGGGAACATTCCCGGGACAGATATTTATCGCGATCTTCACCATTACAAGGAATCCATGAAGATTCCTGGTTTCCTTATTCTAAGCGTTGAAGCTCCAATCAATTTTGCCAACTCAACATATCTGAATGAGAGGTTGGTTATCACTTTACAGACTTTTGTTAGTAGATCATATCTGTCTTCTGATTATTTATTCTGTTATCTCTTTCTGTATAATTGGGCTTCTCTTGCAAAGGATTTTGAGATGGATTGAAGAATATGAAGCAGAAGAAGATCTGAAGAAGCATTCAAGCCTTCAATTCGTGATTTTAGAGATGTCAGGTAAGTTTGTCTCAATCATGAGTTAATAGCATTTATGATGCTGCTAATTATGGAGAAGAAAACTCAAAATATGCATATTATTGTTCACTGCTTTTCAACAAACTCTATATAGAGATGCTTTCTATCCATTTTTCTCAGCTGTGAGCGCCATAGACACGAGTGGCGTATCCCTCTTTAAAGAATTGAAGAAAACAATGGAAAAGAAAGGCGCCAAGGTAAGTCTCCAATCTGTAAAAACAATTTTATCACTAGTTCTTGTGTTGCATTGCATGATTGTCTTTTATATTCAAAATTCCAATGCTTTAATTCACATCACAGCTTGTGTTGGTTAATCCTCTGGGTGAGGTGATGGAAAAATTGCAAAAATCAGATGAAGCTGGTGATTTCATGAGACCAGACTGCTTGTTCTTGACAGTAGGGGAGGCTGTTGCTACGCTTTCAGCAACAACAAAAGGCCAATCATCCAATCATGTAGTATGAAAAAAAAAATGTAACTCGACGTTAGCTATCATTTCAGGTTTTTACGAGGAGAATATCAAAATATCTTATAATATTAAAAATCAAGCCATTCTAATTTCCCACATTGTCCTAGTTGACTATCTACCTCTCCTACCCTGCCTGTATTGCATGATTCTAATAATGAAAATGGGTTCTTTCATAGATGGACAAACATAATTAAACGCCAGAAAGTTAGATATATAGGGGGCTCAAGCTCTCAAGTTTCCTTTGGCAAAAAAAAGGAAAAACCTCTCATGTCCGATAAATTTTATAGATAAATAAGTATCAAAATTTGAATTATAAATGACATTTTGAGTAATTTTTTTTATTACACTCAATCAATTTATTTATTTAAATTTTTTATTAAAATTTTAATTAAATCATTTATATTAAAGAAATTCACAAATTTTATATACAAAACTTCATCTAATTTTTTTAATTAAAAAAGTGAACTTTTTTCTTTTAAATAATCAAGAAAAAAAAATCAACTTTGAATGAATTTCTAACAACAGTAATAAAAATGAATCAAACAACCCAGATTTGACCTACCGGTGTTTATCAAAGAGGGTTAAGAACTAAAGGTGTAACTCAATTCCCTAGCACTTTCTCGTATATATCGAAAAAATAAATTAAGTCCCAAACGCCGAAATTTTTGTCCACTTCGAAATAAGACAAATTTGGGATTTCTAAAAGAATTAGACAAAAATTTATGGAAATGATTTCATGATAAGAGAACAAAATTCTAATCAAATAGGCTATGACATTCAAAATTCAAAACCAAAATAACAAATAAAATCGACTCGTTGAAGATAAAGGGCAATTTTTTTTTATAAATAAAACTCAATAGCATAAGCAATTTAGATTACATAATAGCTTATTATTCCTAAACTAATTAAAATTTAGAATGCCTAAACCACTTTATTAACCCTATTTACTATAGATTGTAGTGACAACATATATAAATATAAATATATAAATTAATTAATTATTCACGACCTTGAATTATTTATCTTTTATATTTTGCCTGTGTCTGGTTTCTAATTGATTTCTAGACATGAGTTTTTGAATTTTTTTATTTAACAAAATTTATTTAATTTTAATTTTAAATTTTTAAAATTTATATAATTTTAAAAAAGTTCAAATCTGTAGATCCAATGGGCCGGATCTTGGAACATCATATATTGCCCGGGCAGCACATGCGTTAGGCATAAGCAAGCCTAAAGCCTCTCTGTTGCTCAAGCTTAGACACAAATTTCAGAATCATGACAGACACCCTCTCCGATCTCCAAAAGTACGGAGTGCCGTTTTACGGATCCGGCTGGGTTCCTTACAACCACGTCAGATCCAAGGTCAACTCACAAGAAAAACATGAAGATGATGAAGAGGATAATAAGGAAGACGAAGATCCAACTCAATCCGAAGAGGAAGAGATTAGTACCTCCCTAAACTACGTCGTTCTGGCTGGCGGTGGTGGTGAAGGCCGTAGCGGCATCCCCAATGCAATCGTCGTCTCCCACGTCGATTTCGCCTCTAATTCTCTCTCTGATCAACCTGTAAGTAGATTTCAAGAATTTCAATTTCAAATTATTTTAATTTTATAGATCTTATGTTGACAATCCTAAAAGTATGAAATCTAGATCTTTTAGATCAGGAATTTTGAATTAAGGAAATGTCCTCAAATTCTGATTGTAATTGCTGTATATAAGCAACTGCTTCTTTTTTTTTTTTTAATTTTGTACATGGAATATTCTATTGTAATTTATTGTTTTTTTCCAATGTGTTTTTGTTTCAGGTGGTTAAGCTTGGAACTGGTTCTGATTTGCCTTATCGAATGACTGTTCATCCGCGTGGAGATGGCGTTATCTGTGCAATGCAACAGAGTTGCAGGTTTTTTTTTTTTCCTTTTATTCTTTTCTGACTCTTTTTTTTATTAATAATGTGCTTTAGAATCTAAATACATGTTAGACTGACATAATTAATGACTCAAAGCATCTGCATGAACATAATTTAGCACAGGCAACTTAATTTGATTGGGGAAATGTGAGCTTGGATAATCCTTGGAGGGTTTCGAAGTGTCCTGCTATAGTTTTCTAATTGGATTGATAGACACAAGAATTTCGTTTGTGTGTTTGACTGATGATTCTCTCTATTGACAAGAGATGCTATTCTTTCTTTATGCTGCTTTTAATCATCTCAAAGCTGTTGCTGCTACAAGTTTTTTTTTTTTTTTGAAAATGTGGAGATTGGAAGAAGAGAATGAAAATTGTCTTGTTCTAATCAACAGAATAAAATGGCTGATACAGTTTTATCCATAGAATGTGCCAAAAAAAAAAAGGAAGAGTTTCAAATGAGTTTCTTGATCATATTTTCAACCATTCTATTTATACAAAGAACGTCAACTCCTTAACTCACTCTATGAATTTCTAAGGTAATTATATTTAAAACTCTGGTGGTTGGTTATTGGTACCTAGTACTGTAGAGAAACCTTGACTCTTTGACATGTATTTATCCACTGTGAAATGCGTGGCACTTCTGCAAGGGAATGGTGTTGCTTGTTCATTAGGAGGACTGGAGGCAGATTGCAACTAATAACTCAGAAAAACGAGCTAAATTAACTAGAAATTTTTTACATGAGCTAGTGGGAGTGCATCGCTTGATGGAGGTGCATGGTTTGAGGAGAAATGCAGATGAGGGCTCTGCAAAATGTTCATTCTTGAGATTAGTGTTGCTTACCTTGTGGGCCAATTAAGATTGTTATTGTTGTTTGCATCCATTTTTTGTTTATTAGGTAAGGCATACTCGCATAACTTTACATTCTTTTCTCTGCTGGTAACAACCTCTTTACAGGCAGCAAAGTTGGCTTCACCAGGTATGATAAGCCACTACCTGATAACTAACAAGTAAATGGAAGTAACAATAACAAGCCTAATTGTCCCACAATGTAACCAATACTAATCTCAAGGGTAAACATTCACTGAAACCCTCATCTCCATGTGTGCAGTCCATACACTCTAGTCAGCTCATATAACAGGTTTGTTTTATATGGCTACTTAGAAGCCAACTGTGTGAGTTTTTCCAGATACATGCAGCTGGAACTATAGCATATTTCTACGGTGTTGATAATTAGAATTAACTGGGTTTTTCTTTCAGAGCCATGGAGAGCTTCAATATTTCATCTGGGAACTGATTTTAGACTTACATTAATCTCCTATCTCATTTAATTGTATTGTATATTGAAGGTGGAGGGAACTGAAACTAGCCAGTGTGGTCTGGTCTATATTGACTCAGACCCTATATGGGCATGCATTAGAATATGACCTGCCTCAGAGGTGGTATTATTGCTCTGGCTTTATTGTGTACTCTAGAAACTGAAACGAAAGAGTAATAGCATAGTAGCGGACCATATTATTAAGGTGTACCTCAAGTTATGTTAACGTATAATCAAAGAGTTTATGCAGCTGTTAGATTCAAAATTCAAATTTCAAAGATTTAACTACATGCGCACCAAGGATCATGCTTTGACGATCAGATAGGAATATCTTGTGTGACTTGTGTTGCAAAACCTTGGTTCTGATCTTGTTTCATCTGCTCCTTTTTGATTGACTCGCGTCAAATATACATCAATATTAATATTATGTTGCACGGTTAGTTGTCATTGGTAGTAGTTCAAGGAATATCACATATCATTATTTTTCTTCTTCAGGTTGTTTGAGTGGGAGGAACCCGAGGACAACGAAGTCCACAAACTGGGTGTCAAGGGGTCAGAGAAAGTTCTGACCCAGTTAGAAGATGTTGGACAACAATTAGCACTGACATTTAACAGTGAGGGTTCTGTACTGGCCGCTGGTGGTGAGGTAGTGTATCCCTTTCATTTTTCTATTTGTTGGAATAAGTCTATTGCATGATTCATCACTCACCTGAGGCGGTAAAACTGCGGTTCTTGCTATATGTTGAAATTATCTGAAAATGATAATCAAGTCCAGCTGTTCTTTTTCCTGTAAAATTAAAGAGCATATGCTGGTTGTATTGTCACATGATGGATTGCTTTATACAGTGAGGTTGTCTTGAGGGCTAGACTTGGATTTCGAAGACATATTATGATGGAATATCAACAGAATTTTATCTTGACATAGAGAGGGAGGAAAAAAGAAACGAAAAAAACAAAGCTATTAAAAGGCACCTAAATGTATAACAATTTTATGATCTTTATTCTGTACCCTTTAGTACTGTAGATTATACTTGTCTCTTTTTTTGGTGCCACGGTGGAATTAATAGGTGCTGCATGGGGGTTTTCATACTTCAGAGTTGGCCATTATTGAAAGGCAGATAATAGCAAGTTATAGGATCTTCCTTTGGAGTCTACTTTTGAATTGAGCAAACTTTCCACTTGTGTAATGTTCACTTGCTAAATTTCATCATTTTGTGCCTAATGCATTATACCTTTTATTTTTTTTTAATTTCAGCAACAATAAGCATATGATGCTCTGATTTTGGTGCAGTACAGGATGGCAGTTTAAGGGTTTTCAAGTGGCCTAGCATGGAAATAATTCTCAATGAAGCCCAAGCTCATTCATCCGTTAAGAGCTTGGATTTTAGGTTTGTGCCAGTGGGATTAACAAAAATATATATTCCTGAACTCCCAACCTTGTTTTCCGTGCTTGTACTTTCAAGGAAGGGGAAGGGAGGGGAGGTGTCAAAGTGGAGGAAACTTCATCTCCCTAGTAATCTTTTTTTGCTGACATCTTTACTGTTTGTATTGCAGCTGTGATGGAAAATTTCTCGTCTCATTGGGAAGTAGCCTTTGTAGGATTTGGGATGTGACATCATCAAAAGTTATAGCTTCTCTGGCAAAGGGTAATGTGAGTGAGTGAATCAAAGTCTTTTAACAGGTGAAACTTTTTTGTAGTTATTACAACTGTTGCTGCTGTTCGACTGGCTTTTCAAGCTATATACCATCAAGGAGATTTTCCAGATTATTAGCGTTATAATGTGAATTCTTCTCTCTCTGATATTATAAAAAAAAAAGTGTTAATATTCAGATATCCAAAATAATTTGAATTAGCCAATCTTTTGCAAAATCTCTGGCGGACATGAAATAATAAGGGAATTGTTGAGCTTTTCTTGTGATTTGAATTGATCATTCTTCTACGTATTAGGTTTCAACTGATTTATTTGGTTTTTGTGCACTCTAGGATGAGGTTTTTGCCATCTGCAGATTTTCTCAAATTGTTGATAAGAATCCAGTTCTGTATATTGCTGCAGTCACAGGTAAATATTTAGCATTGGACTCTGCACTTTTCTGTATGGTAAAAGAAAACCCAGCCTTTAGTGCTTAAATTTACCCTCATAACTTGATTTTGACAGACCATGGTGGAAGTATTTTAACATGGAACACAACCACATGGAAGAGAATGCATGCTAATCGAGTAGTCCGGGAACCTATCTCTGCATTCAATGTCTCAGCTGATGGGAAGTTCCTTGCAGTGTAAGAATCATTACTTTGCTGGCTTTAATTCGTTACCTTCACTTGGAAATCCTTAAAACTTAAGTACTAGATTAAAGACCTATTGTGAGCTTTCCTCCTAAAACCTCTCTGGTGCTGACTGTATCAAATGACTATCTGAATTCTCAATAAAGTTAGGCTACAATAAATTTCATTCCTTCTGAGACCCCCCTGATGCTGACTGTTTTAGATGATTATCCTGCCTGTTTCCCCCTTCCAATTTTTATAGTTTATTGTAGATTGTTTTATGGCCTCTTGGCTTATTAGATGGAGTTTCAACTTCAGAATTTTGCTTAGATCCCTTTGGTCAATAAATAGATCTATTGCAGTCTTGAAACTCCACAAGCCTTTGCACTTGGAAGAAGCGTAATCTTTTTTTACCTGGTGTACGTGCAGTGGAACAATTGGAGGACACCTTTTTATCATAAATTCCTCTAATATGGGGGTGCAAATGATGGTAAAAAAAGCTCACCTTGGTTTGGTTACAGCATTGACATTTTCCCCTGATTCAAGGTTGTACAACAATATATCTGCATTATATCTTATTCTCTGCAAAATGTTTATGCTGCAGTACTCCTTGTAAGAATAAGTATGATATTGAGGAATGCAATTTTGAACACAGGGCTTTGATCTCTGCATCACTGGACTCAAGTGCTAGGGTGACACTAATCAAGGACAAGACTAAAAGTGGTATGTGCCTTTTCCAGATTTTCTGGTTTTGTTAACTGAAAAGATGCATATGCACCCAATTGGATTGAAATGGCTGCCTCACTGCAGCCTCATGCCAACATGAGCTAAAGACTGTTTTGCCCTCTTTGGGCACCTATCTTTGACAAATCCGTATCATGAGCATCCTTGAATATAAGTTAACTCAAGGTGATAAGCTACAACCATCAAACTGAAATGGTGGTGGCTTCCCTGCAATTTTGTGCTGATTAGTCTCCCAGTTTGAAACATTATTAGAGACCCATGGATGATAGAGTTCATGACCAAGAAATGAAATACTAATTCAAGCTTTTGACATAATCACGATGGTAAGTCAACTGTTGCCTAAGTAATGTCCTGACCTAACCACCGAAGCAATTGGTTCAGGGGTAAGTAAATGCTTCAGGGGTAATCACACTTACGTCCCCTGCTTGTCAGGTTTGGCTTTCAAGCTGCATCATGGACGCTTGGTGGGGCTGAACCTACTTCTCTCCTCCGGGTGGCCAGAAGGGCTGTGCCACTGACATGGGTGAGGGGGGCAATGCTCCCTAGTGGGCATATGAAAGAACCTATCTGCACACCCATTTTTTCAACCAAAATAAAAAGGAAAAATGGTCTCTGACCTAGCTTGGAATGTCATACATGTGCCTGGTATTTTTAATTTTTATCAAGTTATCCTTTTGTTTAGATGAATAAATCTTGATAGATTCAGGATTGAACCTTGTATGGTTGTACGTAGCAGGAAAACAACCTTAAATGATACATGTAAATAACAATCTAAGTATACACCTCTACATGACTGAAGAACCAAAAGAGACGCTGGTATAATAAGGTTTCTCCCCCTCCAGAGATGCCAGAGAATTCCAACTCCAAGCATGGCTGTACCATGATGACTTAGCTGATTTTGTTGATTTATGGTCTAGACTTAGGAGATTATTTGGTACATAAAAGCTCTTAACTTTTTCTTTTCCTCTAATTTTACAGGTGGAATGAGCTGGTTGATCATATTCATGGTACTACTTGCAATTGCTGTGTATTTCATGAAGGAGAAAGGAATCATACCATAATGCAGGCTGCTAAAATTGCAATCGAGAATGTGACCATAGTTAAGTTTGTGTTGTTTTAAACTTTAGAAATTACTGGAGCAACTTAAATAGATTCGTATCACAGTTTCACTCCTTTACATTGGATACTTAATTCCTGTCTAATGAGTTGATATGATAGTCACTTGAAAATTTGCATTTCTAGGCATTTTGTACAGACCAAAATTGTGGACCATTTCACAATCGCATAAACAAACGTCAGAAATGGATAAGGAAATTAATAACAGCTCGCAAACGAGGAACGCAAACTTGCAATAATTTCAAGAAAAAGGTGCACTAATTGAAATTTCAAGTGAAAACAAAAGTGGAAAACAAATGTGGGAGAGGAAGAGAGAGCATCCACTGTGCTCCATAATATTGTGATTTCCTTGAAATGTATGTATTTATAAAATGAAAATGGAGGAAGCGAAACAATAATAGACTTTGCGTTGTAAAGTCTTGTGAAAAACCTGTAATTTGCTGTCCTATGAGTTAATTGCTAGACAGACATTTGACTACTTCTATAAGAAATTTTGGTTAGTTTCCGGCACTTAACTGAAGCAAAAAGGAGAAGAAAATCTGCAGGAAGCCATGTTTTGGCAAGGGCAATTCAAGTTACTGAAAAAGCTCAAAAGCCACGTCATTGGCGCCTTCTTTGGTAAAGGGAATAACCAACAAGCGCAGACATTAAAAACGTCCACAGCACCTGTCAGAAAACAAGAACATAAGTAGAAAGTGAATGATTTCACATACTGCTGATCATGAACGAACTAAGGAGCCAATTGAAACGGTAGCTCCATCTGCTTATCTAAAAACTCTATTCTAAAAGTAAATCCAAAATTTCACCGTCAAAAAAATTTGCCCAATTTTCCAAAAGAAACAAGAAATCAAGCCAGGGAAAGGTAGAAGGAAACAGTAGGGAAAGTACCGTATTTATGGTCTGCCACCGTTCAAGCCTTCTAATCCTGGACTGCATGTCTTCTATCATGCTTTCCATTGGAGAAGCCTCCCGACTCTGTGAGGATTCTGACGGTGTACCGCCACCCTGTTTTTAAGACACCAAAACATTATTAAATATTAAAAAAAAAAGTGATCTAAACTTTGATTACATCCAGTTCTGTTGCATAAAAATTAAGAACTTCATTATCATAACATGTGGACTCTAAATTACCAAGAGTATGCAAATAACTTGGCATGTCTATAATCTGATTTTTAAATTATCTCCTTCCAATTCTATTTAATAGAAAGGTGAACCTTTGTTAGGAATTTCGATGCAGACTCTAAACCACAGAAAAAAAATGCAGATTACAAACACTAATTGCCATGATTATAATCTGCTTTTCATCCATCACAAACATTATATGAAAAAGCTTACATTAAAGGCTACCAGTTATATCAATATGTTCAAAGGTTGATTGCTTAATTTTATTAAACAGTGAACACCTGGGACTGTATATACTCCACAAGTTCCTGCAGCCTCGCAGCTTGATGAGTGTGAATTCCACTGTAACTTCTTTCCCCCAGCGGTAATCTTTCCAAAATTATTTGGAGATAACTCTACAAGATGAATATAAGTCTCATCAATTTTAATTAACAGACAAAAGTGGCAACAAAACTGAATATCTCAAAGAATCAGAGCCAAACCTTGGTTGTGTATGACCCATCCAGTTTCAATGCCGAACCAGCTGCCGCCACAGCCTCTTTATTGACACCTTTGATCTGTAGGTAAGGACTAGAGGCATCTTGTAGACGATCAACCTCAATGAGAATCTAAAAGACAAAATTAACATCATTTTATTAGTCAACTAGAAGATTGACAATGCATCAATTACTTAAAAGTGTGCAGAAAGTCGAGTGCACATGCTTATTAAACATTCGAGTCTAAGATAAACCCCAGACCTCTAAACACCCCCACCCCCTCGAGTATATGTTTGGATTATTGACTCAAGTTCAAGAATAGTCTTTATCTAAAATGACAGTTCAAGAACAGTGTGGTTTCAATCAATGGTATTAGGTACAGGTATAGAAAATTGAATAATAGTTTGGCCACTAAATCCTACACACTTTCCAAGTTAACCAATAAAATCTACTCACAAGAAAGACATACTCAGAAGAAAGAGCTAGGAAAGATAGCCTGTCCAGAAAACCTATTCTCCAGACATTAACCCTTAGGGAAATAGTTCCTTAGCAACCTCGAAAACAGTCTTGCTAAGACGAGATATGCCGAATCTGAGCTGAGAGATGCTAGGTCTAGTCTAAGCGCTTGCCCCTCTAGAGATTAATGTGAAACCTTTTCTTTCGATTCACTTGCAGTACCTAGCCTTTGAAATCAATTACCATATGTCGTAATGTCAATCCCAGTCTTTGGTTTAGAAACAAATATCAAATCAAATTATTGCCAAACATATAGTATGTAACAAGTAGCAATATTAGCACAATACAATACAAAACCAGTATTACAGGACCAAAACTAATATTACCTTGCCATCTTGGTAGATGAGTGCAGATGCTTCAATATAGGCTACAGCTTGGTACCTGACACCAAAGGAAAGGAATATAAAACTCCAATCAATTGAACATGAATTTATCAGTGAGCAACGAGTGAATGGAAAAAAACCTGAAAATAGCAGACTATGGCTGATATACTAATTTTCAAATGTGTAGGCTCTCAAAAATCAAGACTACCATCTAAGACAAGACAGCTGACATGCATGTTTGAGCCCCATCACCAAAAAATGCAAAGTCAAATAAAAAGATCCCTCAACTTGCATATTTTATGTGCTTTTTCATAAGTTACCACTCCTAAAACTACACGTCCAACCAGATGTTTATGAAACTCATATGGAAGGGTATCAACTTATCTTTGTCTCCCTTAAATATTCAAAGTTATGTTCAACTGTGCCCCTTAATCCCTCTCATTTTTTTTCAAGGGACTGAAAAAATGAAAAAGAAAAAAAATTGTGAGGCTTTTGGATTCATCCTGGGAAATTGCAGCTCAAACCTAATTCTAGTTGACAACATGAGGCTTTAGCATCACAGTAGGAACCATTTTGAATTCAATACCTATCATAAAATGACATTCCATAATAGCAAAATTCTAGTGAACTTCACATTAAATATGTGACTTACCCAAGAATAAGAAGGCCAGACACTGTACTAATGCTAATGTCAAAATCCACTTTTGGTTGAATGATGAAATTCCCTTCCCTTATTGGCTAACAGAGGAGTTGAGAAGAAATCAAAATATCAGATATTTGCTACAGTTTCAGAAAAAGCAACTGTATTTGCACGGACTAAAAGATATTTTACATAAATTTCACTACTAACCTCTCGTATCAGTAGTGCAAATCTGCCCTCACATATTCTGACACGTATGCAGTCACTTTCTGCTAACTGCCCATTTGCAGGAGTTCCAGGAAGCCTTAAATATATATCAATGAAATTCTGAACAGAACTACATGACTTTGCAGAGTCAAGGATTTTTAAAATATCTTGATAGGCCACCTGATACCAAGAATAAATAGGAATGGTTTGTAAGTTACAAGACTCAGCACATAAGGCTTTAGAGTAGAAACTTTATAATTCGCACTTGTTTATTACTCTTCAGAACAAATAGTGAACTCTCAGGAGAAAGAACAGGATCAAAGTCGTTTCTAATTTTGAGCTGCAATAACATAAAAAAAGCATCACAACACAAAGTTAGCCTTGTGAAAAGAGTTACTGCTGAGTAGCTGTCAGAATAACTCACAGAATCATACCTTTACATGCATATACGTACACACAACATATGTCTCGTGCATAGGTTAAATACATACACACAGTAAAATAGTTATCAACAAGTATGCTGATACTTCAAAGCACATCTCTGCATTAAAAGTTTGAGATATTCAAAGACTACTGACATGTGCGTGAACAAGATGCGGTTCGATATGCTGCTGGAATATTGGAAACACTGTCATCATGATCTCATTTTGGGACATAAAACACCCCACTCTACTTTTGTCTCTTTGAACTCGAGAAATCAGGTGTGAATGAACACCTCCAACCTGGTTTTGCAGAAAACAATCAACTTAATAGCCTATCTTTTCTCAAACAAAACAAGATAATACAAACATGATATCAGAAAATTCAGGCCCCAAAGATGGATTAGAGAAGTCATCTTACAACGGCAATCCACAAATCAAGGGATTTCCGGATTTCAGGATGCAAAGCATAAACCCCCTCAAAAATGATCTGGTCAGTAGAAACAAATTAAATTGTAAAATTGAACAAGTATTTAACCCAAAATGAACTAGAACAACTTTGCAAGGATTCAATTGCAAAAATATCATGTAATATTTATGATTAAAAAAATTACTTCTTAAAAACAACTATGAGGCCGCTTCATTCTAGAAAGATCGAATAGTTCACCTTAATAATCTCTCGTTCATTTTCTAAACCTTTGGTCATTATTTTACCTTGTTATATTTCAATAAAGAAAAATATAATAAATAACTTTAAAAAAGCAAGCTTTGACAACAGTGAAATGAAAATGAAACAGACCACACCACAATCTTCAGACACTTCAAGTTCTTTGAACCCACTACGAGAACCAGTCTCCAAGTCAAATACGGGTATTTTTGTCCTTCGACCATTCTTTATGTCGCCAATGTTCTACAGAAGACAAGAATAGAAATAGCAAGGCATTATTGATGGGAGTAAAGCTTTCCAATCAAAATCAAACATAAATCACAAGGTATGAAAAATATTTACAATATGCATTTCTTTTATTAATGCATAACATATAGAACCAATATCAAAATACCTTTATGCTATTCTTGATTAATGAGTTCATTTCTTATATTTTATTTTCATCTTCACTAATTTTAAAATGAAAATAAAAATACTAAGGCTCTGTTTGGTTTAAGCAAATATTTTTTATTTTCATTTTTTATTTTTATTTTGTAGAAAACAGTTTTTGTTTTCTATCTTTTGTTTTCTAAAAAATGTATTTGGTGAACAAAAATAAAAATTATTTTCTAAAAATACAAAATAAGAAAAAAATAAGAAATTATGAAAATAATTATTATTAATGGCATCAAATTATAAATATATAATATATACTTATTAATTAATAATTTCTAAAAGTATTCAAATATGAGGCCAACTTCTTAACCTACAAAAATATAAGCAAAAAAGTAATAAGCATTTCTTGTTTTCATAATTGAAAACATCAATTTTTATTTCCATATTTGAGCCCATTTTCATTTTTTTGTTTATTAAAACTTGTTTTAATTTTCCATTATCAAACACGTTTTAAGCATTTTGTTTTCAAAAAATTCAAAACAAACATAAAGTTTTCACAAATGTTAGTGTGGGAAAACACTTATTTACAGCTGGTTGTAATCTTGTAATCTGTATATTTATATTTGTATCTCTAGAATTAAGTATTTGTATCCCTAGAATTAAGGAAGATTTAGTTTCCTAGTTTAACCCCTAGTTAGTTGTATATAAACTTAAGATTCTTGTATAATTCATATAAGCAGTTTTTCAATATACATTCAGTTTCCACATTTCCACATGGTATCAAAGCTTTAGGCTCTTCTTGGGAAGCAAAATTTTCAGCCTTCATTGCTGACTTTTTTAGGCCTTCATTGCCGAATCCTGTTTAGGCCTTCATTGCCGAACCCTTTCAAAGAAAGATATCACTACCACTCAATTTGAGAAAATGTTAACTGGGAAAATCACTAGAGTACTACAGATGTCTCAGAAACAAGGAGAGTTCAACAGGGAAGAGATTGAAAAGCTGAGAAACTTATTGAAAATCCTTGAAAAGCCTACTATGGTATGTTCATTGGGTAAAGTTTCTAGTTCAGGTAAAGCTTCTGGTTCTCATGGATTAAATGTCTCGGCTAAGCCTATTACGAGTTCTTGGGTCATTGACTCAGGAGCCACAGACCACATGACACATTATTCACAAAAGTTTAGTACATATAACCTGTGTCCTAGTAATAAGAAAATTGTTGTTGCTGATGGTTCACTTACCACAGTGGCAGGATTAGGAGATGTTCAAGTCAATCCCTCGTTTGTTCTAAAAATGTTCTTCATGTTCCTGGATTATCTATTAATCTGATATCTATACAAACTTACCAGAGATATGAATTGCAAAGTAACTTTTATCCCTCTTATTGTGAATTTCAGGACCAGAGTTCGGAGAAGATGATTGGACTTGCTAAGGAGAAGGATGGACTATACTATCTTGAGACATCAAATAGCACAAGTAGTATCAAAAATAGTTTACCTTTGTCATTTCTTTCTGAAAAATCTTCCAATAAAGACAAAATTTGGCTTTATCATTTTCGTCTTGGACATCCTTCTTTTGGAACCTTGAGAAACATGTTTCCTTCTTTGTTCAAAGGATTAAATGTTGAAGATTTTCATTGTGATATTTGTGAATTTGCAAAACATAGACGTGTGTCTTTTCCAATCAGTAACAAAAGAAGTTCTACTCCCTTTTACTTGATTCATAATGACATTTGGGGTCCCTCTACAATTCCTAATATTTCTGGTGCGAGATGGTTTGTTTCATTCATAGATGATTGTACTAGGCTCTCTTGAGTTTTTTTACTTAAATCCAAATCAGATGTGAATAGTGTGTTTTTAAGCTTCCAAAACATGATCCAAAATCAATTTGGAGTGAGAATCAAGAGATTTAGGTCTGATAATGCAAGAGACTACTTCAACTATAGTCTATCCACCTATTTTCAAAAAGAGGAGATTATCCATGAGTCATCTTGTGTTAATACTCCACAGCAGAATGGAGTGACAGAGAGGAAAAACAGTCATTTACTAGCCACAACCCGAGCCTTTCTTTTTCAAGCAAATGTACCTAAATCTTATTGGGGGGAAGCTGTTCTCACTGCCACATACATTATAAATAGGTTACCTTCAAGAGTTTTGGGATTTAAAACTCCTATGGAACTACTCTCACAATTTTATCCCAACCTCAATACCACAAACAATCTCACACCTAGGATATTTGGTTGTACATCATTTGTTCATGTTCACAGTCATAGCAGGGGAAAGTTGGATCCAAGAGCGATTAAATGTATTTTTGTGGGGTATTCTTCAACTCAAAAAGGATATAAGTGCTATCATCCTCCTACAAAAATTCTATGTGTTGCAGATGTCTTTTGAAGAAAATAAATCATTTTTTACTCAACCTTATCTTCAGGGGGAGACTTCATTCATGGAAGATAAGGATAAAGACTTCTTTTTGCCTTGATTTGCCCTTTTTTCACATTTACACCCATTAATTCTTCTGAGTCGAAACCTGTTTCTGCTGAGCCAAGTCAAACACTGAATTTGAGTCTGAACATTCCAAATACAGAAGATGTGACAAAAATATATGTTCTTGATTCTATGAGGAATTACAGGTGTACTAAGAAGGAAGTTCAGATCTGAACCAGTGGCCAGTAGCAAGAACCTGATCCTAACTCTGGAAATGAGGTAACTACAGTTTTTGACTCTGTTTCTCAAAATGAGCATGAATCTCCTAAAACTATAACTAGTGATTATGATTTGCCTATTGCCATTAGGAAAGGAACCAGAGAATGTACCACGCATCCACTATACCCAATATCTAATTTTGTGTCATTTGAAAAATTCTCACCATCCCACAAAAATTTTCTTGTGAGCCTAAACACTATTTCTGTTCCAACTACATTATCCGAGGCATTATCCAATGAGAAATGGAGGCAAGCCATGAAAATAGAAATGGAGGCCTTAGAGAAAAATCAGACATGGGAACTGGTAGAGTTGCCTAAAGGAAAAAATTCAGTGGGCGTAAATGGGTTTTCACCGTAAAATACAAGGCAGATGGTACTGTTGAAAGGTATAAAGCCAGGTTAGTGGCTAAGGGCTACACTCAAACCTATGGAGTGGATTACCAGGAAACCTTTGCTCCAGTTGCCAAGATGAATACAGTTAGGATTTTGTTATCATTGGCTGCAAATTACAATTGGCAGCTTCAACAATTTGATGTAAAGAATGCTTTTCTACATGGTGATTTGGAAAAAGAAATATATATGAAGGTTCCACCGGGATTTGAAGGTCATCTAGAAGCAAACAAAGTATGTAGGCTAAAAATGGCTTTATATGGCCTTAAACAGTCTCCTAGAGCTTGGTTCGGGAGATTTGCCAAAGTGATGCTAGTAATGGGATATAAACAGAGTCAAGGAGATCACACATTGTTTATCAAGCACTCTGATTCAGGGAGAGTCACAGTTCTATTAGTGTATGTTGATGATATAATTGTAACTGGAGATGATGAAAAAGAGAGAGAATCTCTAAAACAGTGTTTGGCTAGAGAATTTGAGATAAAAGAGCTAGGGAGATTGAAGTACTTCCTAGGAATTGAAGTAGCTCACTCACGGCATGGTATTTTTATCTCACAACAGAAATATGTGATGGATCTTTTGAAGGAAACTGGGAAGCTTGCATGTAAACCTGCAAATACCCCTATGGATCCTAATCATAAAATTGGAGAAGCTAATGAAGATGCTGCTGTAAATAGAGAGATGTACCAAAGATTAGTTGGAAGACTCATTTATCTCACATACTAGACCTGATATAGCATATGCTGTGAGTGTGGTAAGTCAATTTATGCATAGTCCTAAAGAAGTGCACCTACAGACTGTCTACCATATATTGCACTATTTGAAGGCCAATCCTGGGAGAGGTATCTTATTCAAAAGAAATTCGGGATTAGTTCTAGAAGCATATACAGATGCTGATTATGCAGGTTCAGTAACTGATAGAAGATCCACCTTAGGCTATTGTACTTTCTTAGGTGGTAATCTTGTGACTTGGAGGAGTAAAAAACAGAATGTGGTGGCAAGATCAAGTGCTGAAGCAGAGTTCAGAGCAATGGCTCAAGGGATTTGTGAACTACTATGGTTAAAGATTATCTTAGAAGACTTGAAGATCAAGTGGGATGGACCAATGAGACTCTACTGTGATAACAAGTCTGCAATAAGCATTGCACACAATCCTGTACAACATGACAGAACAAAACACATTGAAGTAGACCGGCATTTCATAAAGGAGAAACTAGACAGTGGGTTGATTTGTACACCTTATGTATCAACCAAGGGTCAACTTGCAGATGTGTTGACTAAAGGTCTCAGCAGTGCAACATTTCAAGGAATTATTTCCAAGCTGGGAATGGAAAACACCTATTCACCAGCTTGAGGGGGAGTGTGGGAAAACACTTATTCACAGCTGGTTGTAATCTTGTAATCTGTATATTTATATTTGTATCTCTAGAATTAAGTATTTGTATCCCTAGAATTAAGGAAGATTTAGTTTCCTAGTTTAACCTCTAGTTAGTTGTATATAAACCTAAGATTCTTGTATAATTCATATAAGCAGTTTTTCAATATACATTCAGTTTCCACATTTCCACAGTTAGAAACAATAAATTATTGCTTCGAATGATTTTGTAAACAAGGTTTCCAATTCCATTGATACTCATGAGAGCAATGATTTTAAAATAACATTACTTATATAATAATAGCACATTTTTAAATTTATAAAAAGTTACTATTACAATATTATAAATAAACATATAGTAGAAATAAAATATAGATGACATAAATATAATAAATGAATATTCTAAATAGACATATAGAGAATAATATAAAATTATATAATTCTATAAACATAACTAATTATTTTAACATATTTAATTTAATTTAAAATATCAAATAAGAACAAGTTAATATTGAAATTGATATCTTATACAAAATATATAGCATATACATTTATATTTTTATGTGTTTTACAAATTCTAATATCTGCAATCTACTATGGTAGATAAGTAATATAACTGAAGTATTATTCAAAATATATGCTTAATTACATTATAATTTTATTATTATTAAAATTTACTATTCTTTTCCATATGGTAAAAATATATATTTACAACTATTATTTTCGATATATTATACACATTACCTAAAAGTATTGAAAAAAGTAATATTGTAAAATATCTTTCATAATTTAAAAAAAAAAGAATATATATATATATATAAACATGATTAAACAAAGATTTTTTATGTCCTATATCTAAAATTAAGCAACACATTGCTTACCAATAAAAACAGACAATTAGTGTTACCAAATCACCCTTAAGCTTCATAAAATGTTTTTTTTTCAAAATTAACTAAATTATTTCTTATCTTAGCCATCATATTTCTCAAGTGGAGAGGCTCAACAAAAGTCCGTAAAGAATGCAATAAAATTTTAGAAAAATCATGAGTCAGTTAAAAACTTAAAATCATTCAAGAAGCATGTGAAGGAACAATAACTAAATAATTAAAAATGAAAACATGGAATTTGTAGCATTCAAAAAATTTGGTCACTGTGCTATGAAAATGAAGTGAGGCCAGAAGGGGAATCAAGTTATCACATAATCATAACCCTTACAAACCTCTAGTTAGAGCTTAGTTGTCAAGGTGCATGGTTTACCACTAGTATGTTTCAACTGAAGCTAAATGCCACAAGCAGCCCCAAATCTTACGGCAAAGGTTAATATAAGAAAAAACTTAATAAAATATAAACAAATATTGAAGCGTACCTTTGAAAGCAAAGGAAAATCAAGAGAGTTAAAGTCATCGTATTTGAAATCCCTGACTTGCTCTGCCTTAAAATAGCTTTCAAGGGAAACTACATCACAACCAACAATATTTGCCATTTTATGTGCCAAACTAGTCTTTCCAGATCCACTAGGACCACCTGCAAAAGCAGGAACAACATCAACAGCATATGAGTTTTGCAAAAAGAAGGAAAAAATAGTACCAAATTCAGAAAAAAATTATAAAAAAATAAATAAACTTTCTTCTTTTATAGTAAAGAACTTAAGAGTCATTGATGTAGTTTATAATCCACCAGGTAAACTAAGAAAGAGGATGAAGCATGGTTTAGAAGCTTAAAACTCTGACTATCACATTTGACTAAGCCACACAAATACAGAAATAGGAAAAGAAACATTATACTTCAAAAGTGCTCTCTTAATAGAGTTATGCTCTATTGAATTAAGATTCACAACATGTGATAGAGGCAAGTAAAGTTCTAAATCATGGTAAAAGCATATTAATATTGCTTTCATTTTTTATTTAAAGCTAGGAACTATCAAAGAATTTATTGTGATGCAGTAATCCAAAGAGAGAACCAAACTGCTGGATCAACAAGTACTCCGCACACATTCACAAGTCAAGGCTAGCCAGACTTTAAATTTATGAAAAAGAACTATCCTTGTTAGGACTAGTTTCAAGCACTCAAACATTATCAACAAACTTGAACAAAAGTTCACATCACCATACGGTTAAAACTAGATAGACATAGCAAAGAAATGAAAGACCAAGAGAGAGAGAGAAAGAGAAGTATATTTTTGAATATTACCAATTCCAACTACAACCGGAACACCTTTATTCTCCAACAAAGCCTAAAAAAGATAGGCATCAGCTTAGGACATGATTGCTATTCTGATAAACTATTTACCATCACAAGCCTTTTCATTATGAGAGCTCTGCCTTCATTACCTGTATTCCTTGAACAGCAAGAAGCAAGCCTCGATCCAAGTCATATGAATCAGGCATTGGGGCAAGTTTCATTGTATCCCTGAAAGCAGAAGAATCTGTAGCTGCTTCATGAGAAAGTCTACGTATGAAGCTAATTACAACCCTTCCAAGGTATAGTTGAGGAAAAGAAATACCTGACAAGTTATTGAACTGTCCAAGTAGAGGAGACATACCTATAACTGAATCTCCATGTGAAGGATCTGATGACACAAAACGCCACACTGGTAATACAGGTTCCATTTTAGATTTCGTCGGAGATCGAGTCCAAGGCTGGGATAAATCCTCAAGCCGGGTAACAAGGTTTGGAGTGGTACGGATAGGCTTTGGTGCCGCAATAATTTTTTCTTGATTACGAGACCCAGGTGTAGTAGAAACAAGTGGGGGAGTATTGAGGCGTGGTACACCTTAAGTGGAATTAACTTCAGCAAAAAAGAAAAACAACAATAGTTGCATTGACAAAAAGACAGATGGAGATCATGTCTAGTGAAGAACCTTTTCTTTCAAGAATCATTTCCAGATATGACTTAGTGAGCCATGGTCCAGTGATACCCATCCTCAAAGCTTCTGTTCCAACAGTCTATGCAACATTATAACAACCAACATGAACATAAATTTTTCATCAACTGTTTTTCCATAGAATGGTGAAAACAAGAGTTTAAATTTATTCACTAGCCCAAACTCTTACCACAAAGAACCAACATGACAGGGAGGTTGCAAATTTGCAAGAAGATAACAAGGTTATATATTTGACTTTAATAACATATAACATGCTTGCAATAAAACAAAGGAGAAATCTTGAATGTATTGGAACTGAAGCTAAACAAAAAAATTGACATCAAACAAACAGAGTTGAAGAACATGGATACAGACATAAAGCAAAGAATGATAACCCTGAGAATAAATAACACATTAGAAATAGCATACATTAGTGAAGTGATAAATTAGTAGCAAAGACCAATGCAAAATTTTAATTCCAACAAAACAAGAAACACATTAAGTACATTATAGATGGATTCACTGATCATATTTTGGCATTTGAAAATGTGTTCAACATCTTTGATTTGAGAGATGCAATAACAAAATAATGAACCCAAGGTCATCTCGTGCAAGGACAGGGATATAAAAAAGCACCCCAGCTTAGCAGGAATCTTCTAAACTCTCAAACAAACAAATTGAAATGTTGTTTCACATTTAATCAGGAATTGTTATTAAAAAAAAAAAAAAAAAACCAGAATCCCCAGTTCAACCAATCTATATTCCACAATATGCATAATCCTAAGAAGAATTCATTTAAACTTGCAAGCAAAAACTTCAGAAACCATATAAATTTCTGCCAGTTTTCTTAATGCCTTGTTTTCTTGCAAGAAATAGTGATATTAATTACAAGGAGATTCAACAAATGAGAATAAATAAAATAAAATAAAAACTAAAGGACAAAAGCAATAACATCTAAAAAAGACAAGAAATGGTCACAACAGAAGAAAAAGATGAAATAAAGCATGTATGAGGCAGCCCAGGCACATGTTAATGCTAGTTCTCATTTTGTGTTTTCTGTAAGATACTTAAGCAGTTGCATCTGATCACTCTCACTCAACACAGAACGACAGCAAAGCAACAATATTTGACTGGTCACATCAGGCCCATATATATTCCTTTTTTTCACTATCTTACTTTTATCAAAGTCAGCTTTCAATGAAAGCCACCAGGTGATAACCTCACTCATTAAGCATGCCTAATGGATAAGAAAATGTTTCTTCACAATTATCTCCATTATTGTTTTTTTGCAAAACTTTTCTAAAAGCAAAGAACAATTTAACATGATCATATTCACACACGTGAGTGTTAGTCATAATCCATGAATAACCTACAGATATGCATTGCAAAACAAGCAAGACATCTTATATTTGAGAGTGTGCCAATCACTGCAATATTTATTAATATTTTCTGATGATAAACCTGGGACTATTTCTATTCCTGAATTAGCATTAAAATTTGATGAAAATATAAGACACTAAAGAAAGTCTTTAGATTTTTCCTTTTGGAAGATAATTAAATTCATATTTTGAAGCAAAGAACAATTTAACATGAACATATTCACAAGTGAGTGTTAGTCATAATCCATGAATAATCAACAGATATGAAACATACATCTAGCAATACATCTTATATTGAGTGTGTGCCACTAACTGCAATATATGCTAATATTTTCTAACGATAAACCCGGAACTAATTCTACTCCTGAATTAGCATCAAACTTTGATGAAGAAAATTAAATTCTTACTTTCCTATCCATGCCCCTTAGCACCAAGAATGTTTCTCCGAGAGTATCAATTGTTTCAAATGACATGGAAAGACTGCCAATACTAACAGATGTTGATGCCCTTTTATAACTGACTACAACATTGTAGCCCAACGCCAGTAGCCCACCTAGTGTCATCCGTCCAACCTGTTCAAGATTAGATATAAAAAGGGGTAAAGAAAAACAGATTAAGTTATTTGCAATATTAAGAAACAATTTACTGGGCATAATGAGCTAACTTTCAGATGGTTTGTGACATAAGTTTCCACCACGAAGAAGCCTGTTTCTTATCTACTGAATGAATGCAGGGGAACAATCCTAGAATACAGATTGAGCTAACTTTTGAGATGATTTGCTACATAAGTTTCCAACATCAAGAAGTATGTTATGCAATATTCCTAAAATGATGCAGAAAGAACGATAGATTGAGGACCAACAAAAGGTGTTGATCACCAGTAACCTAGCTTTTAATCATCATGTTACATGCAGCTATTGTGGCAGAGTACGGTATTACTCTACATAATTGCTCATTTACCAAAATAAATAATACAGCTAAAACAAGTCTGAATCTTTAATTTAATTGCTTTAAGATTTGGCGTTATACCACAATCATGCTGGATTTCCATCAACTTTAACTACATATGTGATATGACAAAAAGGACCTGAGTTCATTGAAATAAATGCACAAATAAGTGGGATAAAGGGACAGGATAACCACAGTTCAACCAAAAGGCTGGTGCTTTGTTTTTCAAGAAGCCAATAAACACTTAAAATGCTACTTTCAACATGTTGAATTCTGGATAGTCTCAAGCATTTTACGTCCAAATGAGGTACTATCACATTATACAAATATGACTGGATTCCAACCTCATAATCTATTATTGAAAAAACACACAGAATTTAATTCCTAAAGCTGGTAATTAGTTGCATGACAACAAGGACAAAAAGCCTGACCTCAAATTCAGCTTTTGGTCTGATGATGAAATTTTTGTCCACAATTCTCTGGTCCCCAAGTGACAGATAATATCTAATACCAGATTGCCGCATCTTAATCCAATCATTTATCCGTGCTTCTTCACTAGCTGATGGGGGCCTAAGGTACATCTCAATGAAACTGAAAGCAAGATGAAGTTTTCAATTCAGTTCCAAAACACTAAAAGAAAAAAGCTCTGAGAGACAAACGTAACTAACACTCTGCTTATACATATTATGTAGTAATAGTCAGAAACACTCACTTATCATTTTTTGCTTCATTTTCTTTAAGGAAAAAGGAAGAATGTCCATCAGGTGACTGCCACAACAATATAATGTTCAAATGAGATTTTAAAAAGGTATAGCTGATTAATCATACAGAATTAATTAACTGCAAATTTTATGCATTAGAGACAAAGAATATCTAGAGGTTCGTAACAATACAAGGATGCTCGCTCAAGACAGCTCCAGATAACTAATTAATCAATATCTTTTTTTTTTGTGTGTGTGTTAGGCAGAAGGCAACCTATTTAGAGATTTCTGTGTTTTTTGTGTCCACTCTTCCCCATTTCTTCCTATGTGCACTTTAATAAAGCAAACCAATTACACTTTTTGTTTTGTGTCTTTGACATGCTTTAACATTATTTGATCAAAAAAGTTTGTCAAACCTATAACAATATCACAATGGCTAGAAAACCTTATTTATGCCTTATTGCCATATCCAACTCAATTTTTTATCAAGAAATTTTTGTCTGCTCTTATATTCACCCCTTAAGCTGCGATAGTTAATGTAAAAAGTACAAAACTTCACAAAGAGAAGGTATCCAGTAACATTAGGTTTAGACAAAATCAAACTGTTTGACCAAAAACATATGCTTTTAACCATACAATGACCTTTTTCTGGAACTTGGAAAGAGATTATAATTTAGAAACTAAAACATTAGGTTTAAATGATCTTTGAATGGGACATTATTCCAATTGGGAACTGTGGGCAAGGAAAAATATCATTAGGTAATTAGCAATTTTGGTTTAAACCAATATGCCAGATTATTCACTCTAGTTCAAAGGCAATCAGTATGATATGACTTGACAAAAGATACCTGGTACTACAAATGTGACCCATTATTGAGTCCAAGTAACCATACCTAGATGAATCATCATTATCGTTGTTAGTGTATGTGTGTGTGTGTGTGTGTGTGTGGTTAGAATATTATGGAAATATTCCATGGGAGACAGTTTAAGAGGGATTAATTGGGAGCATTAATGTGTAATTTGTAATTAATTCTCTTTTCTTAGTATTGTCTATATAATGAAAGGCTAATCCTAGGTAGCAAGTTGTTCTCTAAAGCCTTAATTTTAACAAGGTATCAGAGCTAGCAGCACAACCCTAGCCGCTGCCGCCCCCTTTCTCTCTCTCTTTTCTCAAACCCTTCTGCAATGGCCCCTGTTTTCTCACCCAAGCTGTCGCTACTACAGACTTTGATCTTGCAGCCCTAAAGCTGCGTACTTAATGCCTTTCTTTCCTCTTCAACAGTCCCTCATTAGTTGAAAGGGGGCCGCCCCCTAATTCTCAAAGGAAGCAAGAAGAAGGGGTTAAAACCTCTTCGTGAATGATAGATTAAGGGAACAAGTTTTTCTCAATCTAAAGCATGGCTGCAAAACTAAGGACGGAGTTCCTAGTTGTTGATTAGGGGTTGTGCTCCCCGATTGAAAGATTACCAGTTGTGCTATGGAGGAAGAAGGTTCTCTGCCGTGGCCAAGGAAGAGGCAACTGCATCGAAGGTGATAACCTAGGAGATTATCACAAGCTCATGGTTGTCGAATGAGAAACTTGATGGATCCAACCACTTGCCATGAAGCAAGACCTGCCATGAAGCAAGACTGTGTTGGTGAGCTTGCGAGGTCTTGGAAAGGCTCGATTTTTGACAAGTGAACCGCTAGCAAAAGAAAGCTTGGAGTATGCAGCATGGGAGCAAGAGGGCAATCAAGTACTTGTACAATTGCTCAACTCGATAGAACAACGAGTCAAGGTGATGTTCAATCAATACCTCACAAGTAAAGAACTTTGGGATGCTTTAAAAATTGTTTATGCAATTTCTGAGAATTGGCAAAGGATCTCAGATGTTACCAAGGCATGGACTAGAATGGAGCAATCCAATAGGAGCCTAAAGGAATATTTTGCTATGTTCAAAGAGGTATACGATGAGTTTAATGAACTCATGCCATTGTCTACCGATCCAATGATCTAAAGACAAACTAGAAGCAACAAGAGGCTCTAGCTGTAGTGTATTTCTTAGCAGGATTGAGGAAGGAGTATGCCAATACTAGTACTCAAATGTTAGCAAGCAAAGATCCACTTTCTTTAATGGATGCTCATAAGTGCTTAAGCAGGGTCTCCCAGCATGATCCTCCACAAGAAGACAAGGCAGCATTTGTGGCCCCACAACGTGAAGGGCGAGCACCACTCAGAGGACGTAGTGGACAAGGTGGAGAACGTGGACCTAGTAGAAGAGACCCATGATCCTACTATCATTGTGTACAGCTAGAACACTTACGGAATGTTTGTCCACATCTTCAGGGCAATTCTAGCCCACCAGTGGCATATGTAACTGATGTTGTGCTTCAACCCTCGCAACAAGATGAGAAGGGAGTTCAGTTCTCCCAGTATGAGTATGACAAACTTATTTAGATTCTTCAGAATCAGACTTCAATTTCCTCTCCTACAGCAACTTTATACAAGGTATATCTACTACATGCTTGGCAACCCCCTCCAAGACTTGGGTGATTAATTCAAGAACTTCGGATCACATGACAGGTACTACAGGTACTCTTTATTCATATACTCCTATGACAAGGAAACAGTCTTTTTTGGTTACTGATGGAAACTCTTTAGATTGTGAGAAGCGGCAAGACTCAACCTATATCCATGTTACCTTTACATTCTATGCTGCATGTCTCTTCTTCTAACTTACTTTCAATTAGCCAGATTACAAGAAATTTGAATTTTAGTGTCTCCTTCTTTCCTACTTATTGTGTTTTTCAGGATCGAATGAAGTCTTTATGTGCTTGATGATATACAAAAGATACAATCGGACTAATGACAAACTCAAGAGAATTGTCATCAGCTTATGAGTCTCATTGTCGTTTTGGTCATCCATCCATGTCAACTTTATGAGCTATTTGTCCCCATTTATCGTCTTTTAATTTTTATTGTGAATCGTGCAAGTTTGCCAAACTGCACAGTGTCTTATTGAACTCGATTTAATAAAAGAGAAAAGTTTCCTTTTGTTGTGACATTTATGACATTGTTTTGTGACAATAAGGCTACTATAAGTATTGCCAAAAATCCTTTTTATCAAGATAGGACCAAGCACATAGAGCTGGACCGACATTTCATAAAGGAAAAGATAGAAAATGGGTCGGTCAAACTAGCCTATATCCCTCCAAGTTCTCAAATTGCAAATATTCTGACTAAAGCTCTTCCTAGAAGCATCTTTGACAGATTGAAATCCAAGCTGGGTATGATTAACATTCATAACCCAGCTTGAAGGGGAGTGCAGAAATCTGATTCTCCTACATTAGTGCAACTTTGTTTCCTAATTTATTTTAGGAATATTTCTCATTTATTCTTCTGATTTAGTCAACAATTCTGATTGCCAAGTTTTTAGGGATTTGTTTCTATTTTATAATAGAATAATTCTCCATCCTTTTATTATTCTTGTTTTCTGTTTCATGTAAGTTGTTTCCTAATAAGGAACTTCATTGTTCCTATTTATTTTGATGTACTCCTTCATTCTAAAGATAATAAGAAGAACAAAAATGACAATTGTTCTTTAAGTTTTCTACAGGTATCGATGTTATTATCTAGACCTGGGTTGCTTTATTATTTGGATAAATGTTGCATTTCATGAATCAGTTCCCTTTCCTTCGGTACTACAATCTCATCCATTACCTATCATATTAGAAGAAAAAGATTTTCTCATCCATCAAATACAAAGTACACTGGTCAATGCCTCTCCTTTAAGGCATGCATAGATACTCGATTTGGTCATACATACACTAGAAGGTCCTGCGCAAATCCGCCTGCGAAAACTTCCGCTACCGAGATAATCTCTCCATTGATGGATCTACCTCGAGACACTATGGCTGAGGATGTACCGATTGCTCAACGAAAAGGTACGCAAACTTGTAAAAATTTTCCTTTACAAACACCCTCGTACAAAGGACTTTCTACTCAACTTCAGACTTGTATTGCCATAATTAATGCTATTACTGTCCCGCGTACTCATCGTGATGCTTTTGCAGATTCAAGATCACATAAGGCTATGGAGGATGAGATAATAGACCTAGAGGCCAACCATGTATAGGACTTGGTTTTCCTGCCAAAAGAGAAGCAAGCTATTGGGCACAAGTGGGTTTACACCACAAAGTTGAATCCTAATGGTTCATTGGTTAGATTGAAGGCAAGGCTAGTAGCAAAGGGATATGTGCAGGCATATGGAGTAGATTATTTTGATACCTTTTCACCAGTGGCAAAGATGACTTCTATTTGCCTATTTCTCAGTTTTGTTGGTACACATAATGGGCATTACATAAGTCGGATACAAAGAATGCTTTCATACGTGGTGACTTGGTTGAGGAGGTATACAAGGAGCAACCACTGGGGTTTGTTACTTAGGGTGAGTCTTGGAAAGTGTGCCATTTGCGTGGGTCTTTATATGACCTGAAGCAATCTCCACGTGCATAGTTCGGCAAATTTAGTGCAACTCTTGTGGCAGAGTGAGAAGGATCATTCAATATTTTATATGTGGCAAAGTTCTGGCCTTATATTGTTGCGAGTGTATATAGATGATATCATCACATTGACAGTGATAGTGCAAGGATTGACAGACTTAAGATGTATCTTAAGTCCTAGTTTGATACCAAAGATCTTGGTCAATTGAAATATTTTCTGGGTATTGAAGTGGCAAGGTGTAAAAAAGGAATCTTTGTATCTTAGAGGAAGTATGTGCTAGATATTTTGAGAGATGCAAGCTCGTTCCATGCCAAGCCGAATGACACACCGATGGATCCAGGTATTAAACTTTCTCCAGAAGATGGCACTTTACTTAATGATCCCACACCTTACAACAGACTAGTTGGAAAACTAAATTACCTAACCAGGACAAAACCTGATATATCTTTTCCAATGGGTACAGTTAGTCGATTCATGGCAGCTCCCAAAAGATACTCACTGGGGAACAACGATGCGCATCCTCTGATATTTGTTGAGAAATCCTAGAAAGGGGATACTCTACAGGGCAATTCATATCGCTTCCAATCCAGTATTTCATGAAAAAACCAAGCATATAGAAGTTGATTGTCATTTCATCAGGCAAAAGTTCCAAAGTGAAACAATATTATTGAAGCATGTGCGCATGGGGGAACAACTAGCCGATATTCTTATGAAATCACTTCCAAAAGTTCGAGTTGACTATATATGTAACAAGCTGAGCATGATTGATATATATGCTCCAGTTTGAAGGCAAGTGTTAGCGTATGCATGCATGTGTGTGTGATTTGGAATATTATGGGAATATTCCATGGGAGACAGTTTAGGAGGGATTAATTGGGAGCCTTAATGTGTAATTTGTAATTAATTCTCTTTCCTTAGTCTTGTCTACATAATGAAAAGCTAATCCAAGGGACTAGCAAATTGTTCTCTAAAGCCTTAATTTTAACAATCCTCACCAAGTGAACACAATATCTGTAAGAGAGAGAGAGAGAGAGAGAACAATTTTGGTATGCTTAAGATCAAATGACCAAAGAAGTCCAAAGTCAAGTACGCAAAATAATAGTAATATAATTCACAAAACCATATATTATCAAGATAATTTGATAGTGTTTATGACAATGGACCATATAATGAACATTCTTCGTTGACTACAAAAAGATATATGAGTTCTCTAAGCATTTTGGTATGCATGACAATATGCCTAGAATTTTATGTAACAATAAGATAAGAAGAAATCACATGCCTCACTTCTGCATTTCAGCTTGTAGATTGCTTCTCTAAATGACGATACAAAGCTGTTGTTAATTCTAATCTGCATGATAAACCCAATTAATGAGGTATTGCCAGTTAAATTTCAATAAGTAAGAACATGAAAAACAAAAAAACCTGTGCATGATGAAGGTCTGGCTCAATGTGCTTTCTAAACAAAGGGAAAATGCTATCAATAAGGTAATCCAGTGAGCAAGAATCTCCTATATCATATTGAACTTTGGAAAGAAGACTAAAATGAACACCACCAACCTGGAACAGCACAAGTTATTCAGAAGCACTATGTCAATATCTAATGAAAAAACTGATAACAAGCCTTAATCAAATGTTACTCTTAGGGAAAACTATATTACCACTGCAACCCGGATATCAAGCAGAGAGCGCAATTTTGCATGCAGAGCATAAGTACCATCAACTATGACCTAAAAAATGTACAAGTAAATTAAGTCCAAAGCAGCCATAATTTAAAATGGAACCTATTTTATTCTTTCTTACCACACCGGACATAGCACTCTTTATAGCTTTGGAACCAACGCATTTCTTTTGTTGAAAATCAAACAATGGTATCATAGTATCTTTCCCTTTTGTCAAATCCTGTGTTCAACCAAAAACAAAGGGCAAAAGGATGTATTCATGTTACAATAACCCTAAGCACATTGAGATGCAGAAACAGATATTTTCACTGAAAATTTGTGTTTGCCAGCAACAAGCCATTTCATCATGTGCTCAGCACACGAACAATTATGTTGCCGATGTCGATATTAAAAAAGATACTTTTTAATATACAGAAGTTCTGAAAAAAAAAAGACAGAAAATTTATTTTCAGTTCATAAATGTTATTTAGGATTAAGAGACAAAAAATAAACTGCTTTACTGTTTCAGAACATAATTCGTTCAACCAATCAGTTATTTTCAATAAAACTTGTATGTTACTTTGAAACTTATAAAATTACCAGATGTATGTCATTTGATATAGTAAAATGAGGAAACATAAATCGTCTAAAACTAGGAAACATATAACCAACTCAAAATTACAGTTTTCAAATAGAATCCGTGATTAGGGTTATAAAAAGATAGTTTAGGAATAAAACAAACATTTATGTCTTTTGGTCTCCAAAAGTTTTTCCAAATCCTTAGTTTGATATATATATATATATATATATATCATAGATTATAGAAAACTTTCACATACTTATCCAACCATCCATTTTTGTTTCCTACCACATCTTAAAACACCAAAAGGATATTAAAGGACCTGTACAATTTCTGGAATGGTTTAACCTAATCAAATACATAAAGATTGATCCATTATAAAGAAATGGGAGGCAGACACAAACCTCAAGATTTTGGATTAATGCATCAAAATCCATTGCATCCAAATCATTCCCTTCATCAAATCCATCACGGTAGTTTTCCATTGGTATAACAGTGCAGCCAATAACAGATGCTACCTTCTCTGCTAAGCTTTTGGAAATGGGAACCACCAAATAAAACCAAAAATTTTATAAGAAAAATGAAGAAAGCATGCAGCACCATTTATCCAGATTCCAAAAAATTTTCTTTTGAAAAACAGATAGATAGATAGTCAATAGAAGAGAGAGAGAGACATCAGAATACAACAACAACAGAAAACAACACACTAAGCCTTATATCCCATACTCTAGGGTCAGCTGTATGAAAAACCAAATAAGAGAATCAGGTTAGGTTGTAGTTTGAATCTTCTTGCGCCACTCATTTCTATCAATAATCACCTTTTCATCTAATTCCTTAACCATCATACGCTGTTATTACTTGCATCCATACCATCATACGCTTTTATTACTTGCATCCATATCTTTCGTGGTCTACCTCTAGATGTTTTGATCTCTCCTAGATCTAAAGACTCAATTCTCCTAACCAGTGCACAGCTAGGCTTACATTTCATATGTCCAAACCATCGCAAACGGCCCTCTCTCATCTTCTCTTCAATTCAGACTACCTTTAATTTTTCTCGAATCTCTTCATTTCTGATTTTGTCTCTTCTAGTCTTACCACACATCCATCTAAGCATCCTCATCTCAACTAAGTTCATTTTCTTCTCATGTTGTTTCTTAATAGCCCAACACTCAGTTCCATATAGTAATGTGGCCTTACAGTTGTTTTATACAACTTCACTTTTAACTTTAAAAGCATATTGTGATCACAAAAAACACCCGATGCACTTTGCCATCTCGTCCATCCTACTTGAATCCTATATTTGACATCTACTTTTATTTCAGTATCACTCTGAATAATTGATCCCAAATATCATAACTGGCTACTCGTTGGTACTCCCTCACCATCCAATTTAATCACACTAGTACCCCCTTCCTTATAACTACTAAACTTGCATTCCATATATTTAGTTTTAGATCTACTTAATTTAAAACCTCAAGACTCCAATGTACTCCTCCATAATTCTAATTTTGTATTAAGGGCATTACAGGTTTCAGCAACTAAGACTATATCATCGGAAATTAACAAAAATCTCTAGACATCATAATACTAAACAAAAATCTAAATAGCATATATACCTTGTTTTTCCTGATCCACTGGGACCACCAATGCCAACTGTGACAAGACCCTCCTTTTTCTCTCTCAGTTCTTGTATGGATTTTACAAGCAAATAATAGCCATGATCAAATGACTGTATCATTTCAACCCAAAAAATCATCAGGCTAAATGTAAACTTTCAAAGAACATTATGCATAAACTCAAACAATCAACAGACTGTAACTTAAAAATTAACACAAGACCAGGCATTACAAGCTTCAAGACCCTATAGGATGAACTTGAAACAGAAAACTAGGAGGCAAAGCACCACAATATAAAGCATAAGCAACCAGTAACCAACTGCATATAGTGACCAAAATTCATTAAGCAAGTTATTCAAACCATATACGTATATATATGGTACCAACAATATGAATGAATTAAAAGAAAAAGAAGGAAGGTGACAGCCTGCAAACATGCAAAACAAATTTGAAGAAAGAATTAGGAAGAGAGAGAGTGATATAATTTGGATGAAACCAATTTTTGCTTAAGTCAATTATTCAACCCTAATTAGCACAACCTTTGTCCTTTGGATTATATTGATCCAAGTTCGTTTAGAGATTTCTATACTTATATCAAGAGTTGAACTCAAAGGAAACATTGGATGATATCATCTAGAATTCATAGTCACTTTTTAATAACAGAAACAAGCATCAATTTAATCAAGCAGTAACTTAAGCAAACATCAATGACATAAAGGCAGCATAAAAAACTGCAATACTAATCAGACATACCAACAGCTCGACATGAAATCAAGTAAAATGAGAAAACTGTGAACAATTACAAATTCAACACATATGTAAAACACAAAAACAGCTAAGAAAAAAACCATAACAACTGTTCATGAACAAAGCACCAAGAAACAATGATTCAATAACACAAGTAGCAAAAAACATCATTTGTTTCCAAATTTCTTGATTAACCAAGTTTCAATACTTGTTTTCTGAACCTAATAAACCATGATCACGACAATGCAATGAAAAAATGGTCAACTTACCAATCATGCAAACATAGCCCAATTCGTCTAAGAAACAAAAATGGGAAAAGAAAATTAAACAAACGACAACAGAAATTCCTCATAAACCAAATTTCATTAAAGAAATAAAAAGGACCCAATAGCCCAGAATCCAAATACTTAGAACAAACAAATTCCAAAAAAGGGGGGGGCTTACCACATGGAGAGGGAGAGATTGGAGAATAGAAGAAGAAGAAGAAGAAGTGGAAGTTGAAGGTTGTTGGAAATAATCTCGTCCTCCGTCTTGGAATACTCTTTGTACTACTTCATCGTCCATTTTTTTTTTCTTTTCTCAAAAAGAACAAAAAAATTCAGGGTTTTTTCTTCACTCAACACGCGATTTTTCTTTGCTTCGCATGCGAGGAATCAATCATCAATCAAATCTTATTAAAGAAGAGAGAAAAAATAAATGATGATAACTTGAAAATTGAAAAAAATGAAGATTGCTCTCCTCTTTGCCCTTTTTTTTTCCTTTTGACGTACGCTTTTCTTTGTTCGCCAATATTTCCTCCCGCTTGTTTCCTTTCTCCTTACTCTTTCTGCCTTTTGCTTATTTTATTATTTTTCCTCCGATATTTAGGAAGTTTTTATTAGTTTTTTTGTTAAAATATTAAAAAATTCCCTAAATTTCATTACATAAACCAATTTTTATTATATTTAAATATATTTTTATTTTTAATTTGTATTTAAATATATTTTTTATTTTAAATAAAAAATTAACTTATGTTAAAAACTTATTTATGTACAAATTAAAATATAAAAATTTATATTTATACAAATTAAAATTTAAAATTTTATTTGAATACAAAATAAAAATTAATAATTTATTTTAATACTTTAAAAAAATATAATTTTATTTAAATAAAATAATAAATTTTAAATTTTTTTTATTATTTAACTTTTTATTGTATTATTGTTCTCATGAGTTTTTAAGCCTTTTCAATAGAATTAATGATTTTTATAAAATTTTAGAAAAGGAATAGAAATATTCAAATACCATTTTTTTTATGCTTTTGGGTGAAAATTATCATTTTCATTTTTGCTAGAAATATATGCTTTAATTTCTAATGATAAATTTAAATGTTCATTTTTTTTTACTATTTTTAAATACTTCAAGTTTATTTCTGAGATAAAAAATTTCAATTCAAATGTTCAATTCAAAAAGAAAATTAGGTGTAACCCCGTTAATTTTATTCATATTCCATTAAAAATTTTGATTTTTTATTCAAATAAAAATAATGATAAATATTATATTGTGAATATAAAAATAAATAAAATTATGATTTTAAGTTTTTATTTGTACGATGACAGAAACAGTAATATAGTAATCATTGCATATTCTATACCGAAAGGGAATTGGTCTGGTTGTTCTGAAAGAGGAGTGAAGTATTGTGTTGGTTGTGAGGATGTTGGAATAGATGTTGGGGGAGGTTTGTACTGAAAATGTGTGAAAAAAAGTTTTGGAGGTGAGGTTGGAGGATTATATGGTTGAAATAGGGGAGGAGTATAGGCTTAGTAAGGAGTATCATACATACCAATATGATATGGTATATATAGTTAATAAATATTTTTTATTAATTAATAAAATTATTATTTTATATTAATTAAAATTAATAGATTTTTATTAAAAATAAATGTATTAATATATGTTTATAAAAAATTATTTAAATATTAAGATAAAAATAAAAAAATTGAAAAAATAAAATTTTTTATTATTATTTTTAAAAGCTATAAGTATAGAAAATTTATTTATACTTATTAAATACTCACAATAATAAAAATAAAAATAAATTTAAAATACTCATTGGATATGAATATGGTAATGAATATAATATAAAAATAAAAATAAATTTTTTTTTATGAATATAATATAAAAATCAGAATGAAAAAATTTTTACATTTCTAATATCTTATCTAAATATGTAAATAATATATTAATATTCATAACTTATTAGGATTTGACTTAAATAAAATTTGAATTCAATTTGATTATCATTAAATTAAGTTTGAACTCAAGTAGCTTAATTTATTAATCGAATCAAGTTTGAACATTTTTATATTTAATTCGAATAACTTATAAATTTAATTGAGTTGTTATATTTTAATATATTTTTATTATTTTAATTAATAAAGTATCTCAAATTAAAGTTTGAATTCAAGTATAAATAATCAAAATTTTATCGAATATAAAAATCGATATTATTTTTATATATTAATCAAGTATAATCGAACGAATTTAAATGATTTTAATTTTTATCCTGAGTCGAATTCAAATTAAAAAATTAAAATTTAATCAAATTTAAATTAAATTTTAAATCTTAAAATTCAAATTAAATTTAAACTTGACATTAAATTTAATATTATATTAACTTGAACTCGATATATTATATTTCTCTACCTGTTAACATATTTAATTTGGTTATACATCCCTAATTGGGTTACAGGGGAACGTGGGTGTGCAAATTCATATTTAATAATACTGTTGGTAGGCGAAAGTGGGTGATTATTGGTTAATCGACTAATTCACCATTGAATTATTTATTCGAATAAGCTTAGAGCATTAATTAATATTTTTTATTTTTTAAAATATATATTTAAAAAATAATTAATATTTTAATATACATTTTGTAAATTTTTAGTCTATTCCGACGGGCTGGGCCTTGAAAAAGGCTTTTTTCGGATTGAATTTTATTTTGACAAACGAACCATTTTCATTTTTTATTCCTATTTTTTGAAAAAGAAATGCAATGGTTAAGACCGGAGATGTTCTTTTTTAATTTGATGACGAGAGCAAACCCATTTATTGCGATTTGGACCTACCCATCCAATCCAACAAGTTTCCAGAAACCATAGCGGTGGAAAGGGCAACTGAAGTGGCAAAACGTGCATCGCAAAAACCAATTTCAGCTGCCCAAAATTAACAATTTCTTTGTGAACAACTATGAATGAATCTTCTTTTTCCTCCAGTTCTTCACACTTTCTGGAATATTCGTCCCATCAATTTCGTGAACAACCTTCTCCTCTCCACCAACTGTATTCTCCGGCTGAATTCCAAAGAATATTAGGTAACAAAGTAATACAATTTTTCCTCCTCTTAAAATTTTTTAATATATTAATCTATAATCTATATCTATATTTATATTTATAATACATATAATAAAAATTCAAATATGAACAAAAATTTAAACTCGTGAAAATAAACATATTTTTATATAATATATTTAAAATAACATTTATAATTTTAACTATTTTTTTAATTTAATATTGTATTTCCATGTTGATAATAATTTTTATTTCTAAATGTTCAGAAATATTGTATAATGATAATAATAGTTTCTTTTCCAAGTTATATTCTAACCTTTAAAAAATTCAAACCCAATTTTTCTAATAGTTAGATAGAAAGTCAATACTTTTGACTTTCTTTTGAGAAAAAAAAAAAAAACTCCTTTGTATTTTAAGATGATCAACATCACATAAGTTAGACTTTGTTATTTATTCAATTGCTAATATGTATTTTTCGTTTTCTGATTGCTACTTTAGACTATGAGTGATATCCAACCCGTTTCAAGTGATGTTGATCACACAACGATGATGATTAAAGTGATTATTAGTAGTAGGTAAGAATCCAAATTTTATAAAAAAAAATTAAAGACACAATTATAATCAAATATTATATTTATATAATTAATTACATTATTAATTAAATAATTAAACTCACATATAATATAATTTAAACTTAAAATTTTAAAGTTTATTTTTTATCATTAAATCAAAGTTTTATAAGTAATTTTATATTAAAATTATATTTGAATTTTACACATATCTTCAGTAAATATAATTGAATTTATCACATCATCAGTTAAATTTAAATATTAATTTTAATGATATCTATTTAATATAAATTATTCATTAAAAATTTTTTAATCATAATTACAATAATTTTATTATTATTTTAAATTTTATTAAAATCAATCTTACTAACTATTCAAATATAATAAAAAAAAATTTGTGCCACTTGAGCTAACATAATTTTGTTGCTTTATGCCTTGACTTTATATGGCTAAATGTCAAAAGTAATTCAATAATGGTAGTCAAATATTTCTTTCGGTATCATGAAAGCAATTATTAATCCTACGTACCATCCACAAACCCAACTCCTTTCATCTAAATGAATTCCATTAAAATCACTTACCTAAATTAGATAAAATTTTATAGAACGTTCCTTTTCACGAAATTCAAAGAAATGAAAACTTTATATCAATTACAAAATTATTTTCTTATGTGGCACCTTCTCAGCACGTCTTTAACACTAGCCTAATATGAATTTTTTTCAGAGATAAAACTCATAGCTTAAAATAAAATATTCATGAACACTCTAAAAAAAAAAATCCAAATAGCATCGAAATTTATTCTAAGCATCATTTTTGTGGATAAAATTAGATTATTTATAATTTTTTATTGAATAATTATTTAATTATATATATATTTAAAATATGAAAATTCGTCGTTGACAATTAAATATTATAATAATATATTATTTTAAATGTTTTTTTATAATTTAGATATATTATAAGTAAATACTTAAAAAATTATAAATCTATCATTGAACTTCATTATCATTTATTTTTTGTATAAAAAAATAATTAAAGAATAAAATAAATAATTGCAGTAATAAAATTTAAATTTATTAAATATTATTTTTTAAAATTTTATATAAATCAATTGAGATAACATCAAATTCTTATATCATTTATATTACCTTCCATTAACCTTGTTTTTATTAAATAAAATGTCATGAGATATCAAGAATTGAAAAGGTTGATTAAATGTATAAAACAAAGATTTATTAGATTATATTTTTAAAAATTACATATATTACTAGATATGACAAATTATTTTAACGACTAAAACACATTTTCATTCTAGTGTATTTTTCACTATTCTAAATGAAATATCAAAATTAATCCAATCCTCTGGCAATTTTTGAATTTTTTTTTATATAAAATAGGCATAATCCAAGAGAAAAAAAAGAGAAACTTTTGTTCGAAATAAATATTTATATATTTTTTCAAAAAATTTTTTAGTCGCCAGATCAAAGTGCACTTAAAAGAAAAAAAAAAAAAAAAAAAGGAAGCTTGGCAAGAGAGCGTGGGGAGACGCTCCAAGAGAGGCGAGTACGCTTATTCCGTAAAAATATAAAATGGATTTTATGTTGAAGGGTGGATGATTATGAATGTGCATCATCATAAAAAGAAAAAGAAAAGAAAAAAAGTAAGATGCTTTTGCTATCAATCAGATGATGAATGAGTGGGAAAGATTTTCTCTCTCTACTGAAAGTCAACTCCCTTCTCTCGCCCACTACTTTTTGCTTAACTTTTCCCATTTAGTGCACTGCTGCCCTTAACCATTGGTCTTTCTCTTCCGCGTCTTCGATTCCTATTCTATGCGCTCGTTCTCATTCCTTCGCTTGAGCCCCCGTCTCTTCCCTCAATCCCATTTTTCATATTGTATTACAATTTACGACAAGATGTTTGATTTTCCATAAGGATAAGGATTATTCATTCAATATTATTGTCAATGGGATAGTAAAATATATATACTTTTATCTTTAAATAATGCAAACTACTAATTTCATGTGAATAAATTTTATAAATACTATGTATATTGATAAAGTTACAAATACAAATGCCAAAAATGATTGACTTAATTAGCTTGGTTTGCTTTCTTCATTATCAAATGCACCATTTTTTAGTTTCGTTGATAATTTTTTATTGATGCTTATTTTAAATATAACTAATAAAATTTTATGAGAAACACTCGTTTTTTTATATAAAAATTAAAATAATTTATTTGTCACATGACCTCACATTTTAATTACAAAAAAAATGATAAATACAATTAAAATGATGATCGCAATCAACTATCATTACATATAATTAAATCAATATTGTGATGGGATTTGAATATAAGAAAAAAAATTTAAATTGTTTTCTTATAGATAAAACAATATTGAATAATAAAATTATGATTAGTAATTTAGTCATATGTTTTGCCATTTACATAAGTCGGCCATCAAAGTTACGTTGTTAGGAATTTCTTAATGGAACAATAATAAGTTGGTAGATTTTTCTTTATAATTGATTTTACGACGCAATTAATATTATTAATGCAAGTACAGTAAAATTGAAGACAATTCATTGCATTCAAATAGTAGTTGATCATCATAAAAATGTCAATAAATTTTTTACCATATCATTTTTTTTATAATGTTGGTATTTATGGTTATTAATGTATTTCAAAGTATGGTTTTGGGTTTATTGACATTATCCAATATTTTTATTTATAAAATAGATGAGGGATTTAATTGCGTCAATATAAGTACTATATTTTATTTTTTTTACTGAATCAAAATTATTAAAATAAAAAAATATTATTTTAATTCAAATCAGTTATAAAATTTATTTGAATAAATTTTTTTAAAATGTAACATTTGCAATGGTGTAAAAATATTTATACTCTATAAAATATATATACACATAAAAATACACTTTAATTACATACATCTATTATCTATATGCAAATATAAATTCAAAACCGTTCTTCTATTTCAAAAGAAGAATTACATACATCTATTATCCATATAAAAATATAAATTTAAAAAATTATAAATATCTAATATCCAAAATTTTAAATGTCAAATAAATATAAAAATATAAAAAATACGGCAAGTTATTGTTCAATAACCTGATTTAAAGCGCAAAAAGGAATATAATTTAATGAACATATATTGTTTTTACATGAAATTATGAAAAATAAAAAAAGATAATGAAAAAGTACTAAAAATTGATTAAATGAATAAAGTAAATTTAAAAATTAAAAAAAGTAAAAAATTTATATCAAACAATAAAATTGATACAAAAAGTGAAATGATCATTTAATTGGATTAGATGTATAATTTATTATTTTTTTAAATCTGTATCTGCCGGTAACATTACTTTATTATCAATTTTAATCATAGAAAAGAATATAAACTTTAAAACATTATTTCATTAAGAATTGTTATAACTTGAAGTGAAAATTTTCATTGGTACATTTTAATGTTGGGATGATGCCACGATATAAAAGAGGTAAAAAGGGCTTAACGAATGAAAATTTACTGTTACACGTGCCTGAATGCTATTAGTGGAGTTCATGATGAGACGAAATGGAGAATAGCACGATAACAAAGCTAAGAGAATCCAAAAAGAATTGTCAAAAGGCCAAAAAAGCAGCCTGGGAACAGGGTGGTGCGCAGGATAAGGGTCAGCAATCCTTGTACTCTGCCTCTATAAAAGAGAGCATCCATTTTCACCGTCTTCTGTAGGTCAGCGTCACTCATTCCCACACCCCCTAAAAAAAAAAAATCAATTAAAAGAAAAGGTTTAGTTATTTTTCTTCTTCTTCTTCTTCTTCTTATTCTTCTTCTGATATCTCCCTGAATTCCTCGAACTGCATTCAGCATTTACTCCTTTTTTTTCTCTGAAAAAAGGTACTAATAGTAGTGAGAATTAAGAATGGAGGGTTTGCCCCCTGGTTATCGCCCCAACGTTGGTGTCTGTCTAATCAACTCTGATAATCAGGTACCCTTCTTTAATTTTATTTCTGTTTTTTTTTTGTTTGTTTGGGTTTTTTCATCTGTATTGTGAGAGCAGAAGGGGATTGAGCGGACTAATGGCCCGAAAGAACACACGGTCTGAAAAATTAAAATAATAATAAAAGGAGTTGAAATTAAGTCAAATTTGGATGTGTGTGTGGATTTTCTGGATTTTTTTCTATATTGAGATAAATAATTTGAAGAGAATTGATAGACTTTTGTGATTTACTTTTTGTTGATTAAAATATTTAGAATATAAAAAGTGGAAAAGAAGTTTGAATTAAGTCGAGTTAAATTTTCCATTTTTTGGTGAAAATTTGTTTTGTTTAATGGTTGTTTGAGGTTTGTTCTTCAGATATATGGGTAAAGAAAGCTGAAATACTTCATTTTCCTGCTTGAAGGTGTTTGTAGCTTCCAGATTGAATGTTCCAGGAGCCTGGCAGATGCCTCAGGTATTACCGCTGTTGGATCATCTATTCTTTGTAGGCCTCATTGCTTGCTGGCTATTAATTTTGTTAGAAATGGAGTACTTTTCTTTTTTCTTATTTTGTGCTGGCCATTCCGAGTAATTACACAGTTCATATCCAAAGTTCTAGTCTTCCTAGACGTCAATGGCTGAAAATTGTCACTGTATTGCTGACTATAACTTCGTTGCCTCCCAACGGAAGCCCTTTTTTTCGTGTTCTGTTTCATACTTATACATATTTAAACGGAATGTATTTACAGTTTTCTGTGAGTGTGCACATGATTAATTAAAAGAAATGATTTGCCAGCCTGCTGCGTTCTTTTATTTTTGTTTCGTATTTGAGTGTCTTTCAAGTTTTTGATGTTAGCAAAATAAAGGAATTCATACATATGTTACTGCGATCTTATTCCTTTTTTGGGGCATTCAAAAGCTTTTTTTTTGGCTACACCTGAGATGGCCTCATCTCTTAAAGAGTGCACATATGTTTGGGTCTAGTTTAATTGATTATAATTTGGGGATTCTACAAACTCAGGGGGGTATTGAAGATGGTGAGGAACCAAGATCTGCAGCTATCAGGGAATTGCGAGAAGAAACTGGAGTGGTATCTGCTGAATTTATTGCAGAGGTTTGTTAATAAAGATTGTCTTGTTTGGGCAGTTTTTTCTGTAGGGCTTTTATACATGGTTGGCAGCGGCACTTCACAGATATAATTCTATTACATGATAATTTTTGCAATTCTTTCAAAACCTCAGAGATTTAAGTATTAAATGTAAATAGGATGGATCCAGTGTAGAATTATTATCGCCAAAGTTACTGTTTACTCAGCCATAGCATGCATGATATATTTGAAGTCTGAGTTTCAAAAAGCAAATAAATTTGGGAACAAGCTAAAGCAAAAGAGAATGGATCAAACATTTTCTCTCTTCATGTATTGTCTATAAGAGAAATCGGATACATACGGTTATTTCAAATTTAGATTCACTTGAATAAAGGTACTGGAAACAACAATTCCTGCTAAATGTATAAAGCATTCAAGCTATATCCTTACACTTCTACGCAAGAGTTTAGTTTAATATAATTTCCTCCATTCTCTGCCACTTCTTTCTTTCCTCAATTGCTGCTGTACATCTAATTAACATTGTGGTTTGGCAGGTTCCTAATTGGTTGACATATGATTTTCCTTCTGCTGTAAAGGCCAAAGTTAATCGACTCTGGGGAGGTGAATGGCACGGGCAGGCACAGAAGTGGTTTGTTTTTCCTTTTCTTTGCATTCCTCTCTCATTTATCCAACCACACATGCTTACAGCTAGGTGACCTCATCTATTAGAAGAAAGCCATTTGGGTTTAAGATGGCTTAGTTTAATTTTTAATCTAATTTATAGTTTAAGCTAGTGTCTACAGATTTCTCACAGTGGTCAGTGCATCTAATGCTAGCCTGCAGTGTCATATTTCTCTTCCTTGTTTCTGTGAATTAATTTATTCTTTTTCATTATGCCGGGTGTTAGGAGGAAGGCAACTATTGCATTTTCTAGTTAGGGAAAACTTTTTAAGAAAGTATATACAAGAAAAACTGAAACTCTATGATGAATCATGTGGACACTTGCATGGGCTATCTGTTAATGGTTGAGCATTTCTTTTGAATTACTCACATGCTACCTTTAGCAACGTAAAGAAACAATATTCTTTTGAGTACTCTCTTGTTCCAATATCCTATCTGAAGTGGCATTCTGCTTAATTTTAACGGATGGGAATATGGAATATCATTATCTGTAAAGTTGTGGTAGTAGCGATATATATAAATATATGGAAGTAGAATGTTTTAAATTTTGTTCCAGCAAGAGCTGCTAATTAAAGAGATCATGAATACCTTTTTCCCTTTTTGCGTGGTGTGCCTGTCTGTGGTAATGGAATTACCGTGAGATAAAAGTAACTTTTGTTCTTTTTCTTTCTAGTGTAGTAGATAATGCTGGGAGACAGAGTGATCCTAGAGTCAAACACTAATTACTTGGCGTCAGGGGTATATGAGTGGCTTCAATTAATGGTCAAAAGTCAAAAGAAGCTATAACTTGACTAGTTCATGATAAAATTCTCGTTTATTGGATTTTATATGCAACTGCAAGGAGCAGTTGCTCATAAAGCAGCTTTAGCTATGCATTTCGTCCTCATGTGGAGTTAGTGGCTAGCATGTATATGCCCTTTAAATTTGTAAACATTTTGATTTAAGTCTTTGAAGTATGTTTCATTACCTTGTATGCTTGCATCCTTCTCGGGAAGGGAGAGTTACCAAAACAATTGAGAGGGCATTAAATGCTTGTTTAGAATTAATATGGTTTTTAAACTATGATCAGTACAGTCTACAAATATCTGGCCTTTTCTTTCTCCCTCTCCCTGTGAAAATATGTGCACGAAACCTGTGCTCCAAAATCTTCCTTGCTTCTTTTTTTAATTATTTAATTTCATTATTAAGCTATATGTCATCTGATCTCTGTGGTAATTTTTTACCTGAGGCCATGAAGTGCATACGAGCAAAGTACAAGAGTTTTTCATGTTTTTTCATGATTTGTGGGCTAACTATAGATTTGGACAATTGACAGGTTTCTTATGAGGTTAACAAAAGATGAGAGTGAGATCAACTTAGCAAATGGAGAGGCAGACCCAGAATTTGCTGAGTGGAAATGGGCAGCCCCTGAAGAAGTTGTTGAGCAGGTATTATGCAGTAGAAGCATTATTTTTTGATACATTACAATAGCTGCATTATCAATTACTATTATATGACTTTTACTAATGAGTACCCTTTGAAAAGGCTTACTAAGATAAGATGTATAAACAAATGGGTATGCAGGCAGTGGACTATAAAAGGCCGACGTATGAAGAAGTTATGAAGACCTTCAGGCCTTACTTCAGTGACAATAGGCAATAGCAAAGCCGCAAAATGTAAATCAACAAAATGGTGAATGCTATGGTGTGTTTTAGTAGGTTTCTCTCCATGTTTTTTTTTTTTGCTCTTGGTAGTGATTATATTTGGACTCTCTTAATCCATCTTTGCTCTCTGTAAATGGATACTGCAGCTAGCACTTCAAATTTAGATGGTTGTTTCATTGTAATAAGATCTTTGTTGTGCAAAAGAAATACGATGCTCTTGGTTTTTGATTGGACCTTTTGCATCATCTTTTTGCTTGGGTAAAAATTATTATTTTTATTTGATTTTAATTTTAAAATATATATTTAAAAATATTAATATAAGAATAATTTATTATTTTAATATTAAATTTAAATTAAACAGATTAAATGGGTTCTTAAGAACAAGTCAATTATGAGTTTTAAAGATGTCCATTGCCTACGGTTGATGGACACTTCTAATTTATCTTCTATGATTTTTATCTATTTAAAATATTCTGCAAAAAAGGAAAAAAGAGGTTAAAAGATTAAAAAATTAATTATTCTTTTTAGTTTTCTATACTTAAAATGTTTTGTGAAAAAGAAAAAAAAAAGCAACTATAAGTTAAAACTTAAAAATTAAGAAAAACGGAGACAATAGGAGAAAGTTAAAAAGAAAAAGTGAAAAATAAACTACCTTAATTTTTAAAAGATCATGTTTATTGTAAGGATTTTTTAAGTTTACCAAATAAATAAAATATCAAATAACAAGTCTTTCTAAAAAAAAAAAAATCAAACAAAAAGGGGACAGTAGAGAAAAAAAAATAAAGAGCATTTTTTAAGTTTACCAAATAAATAAAGAGGACAGTAGAGAAAAAAAAAATAAAGAGGAAAACCAAAAGCAAAAAGAGTATTTTCTTGCTGGTAGAGTAGTGGTAGTAGTAGTAGTAGTAGGCATTTTTGTTTGATTAATTGATTAAACCTAATTTGAGATTTTAAATTAGGTTGGTTTGTTATTTGGTGAGTGTTGAGTCTGACACAAATTGACGATTGACGACTGCCGACGGCAGTGCACGCCTGAGTTTTGTGTGTTAGAGTCCCAACTCCCAACTCCAACCCAAAGTTCTGCAAACGAAAAATCAGGCACAAACGCAAAACCCAGCAGCTAATTAAATGCATGGTGGTAGGGTTAGGAGTGATTATAAAGTGAAAATAATGAGCAAGCTTAAAGACGCAGTTCTGTCAGAGCTGGCTGCTTCAAACCCTTCAATGTCCATAAGCCCCGACCTCATCCAACTCCGCTCGCAGCAATTCTTTCCAAGTACCCACAATCTCATTCACCCTCCTTACTCTTCGGTAACTATCAATCACCCTTTCAATTATTTTTCTTTTGTTTAATTTGATTGTTGCTTTCTCTTTTTGCTCTTGGGGACGAAGTCCTTGCCACTATCCTGTATGCCAATGTTAATTTTTTTTACTATTATATTCTAATTTTATTGAATTTTGTACAAAAAGTAAGTTGACTCCTGGGCATTTACTACTTGTATTTACAGAACATTCCATGAAATATTCTTTTTTTAATCTAAAAATCAATAGAATTTTAAGTAGTGGTGAAGTTCAATAAAATTGAAGTGAACTAAGAAAATTCAATATTGATCCATGACAAAATTGATCTTATACCCTTGGTTGTTTCTTCTTTAAAACTTGAAATGAATGTATCTTAACAATTGCAAAATCATTGTTAGGTATAAGGGGAATAATTACGTTTTTGGTTCGATTATATCTTTAATTTGTACTGTTTTATTTGTGTCCAAATTTAGTTTTACTTTCAAAAGTAAAAAGTACACCAGCAAAAGTACTGACAAAGTGCCATGTATGGCAAGTGAGAAAAGAATTAAGAAAATGAGTTCCAATATGTGTGTTTTGGAACTGTTTGCTGCTGCAAATGCCAGCACCTAGTAATGTTTTTTGTGCATACTAAATAGAAGATTGTTGAATGCTTACAAAGGAATGGAATTGGCAAGGAATGTATGCAAATGCTGCTGTTTCTTTCTAAAGCAAAATGAAAATCTTGATTTTATCTCAGTCTGTAATGAAAGAAATTGAACATTGTTATTGCTTATTTATCAACTCACTTTTGCCTTTCTTGATTTTTTATTGATTAGATGATACAACAAGCCATTTTGAAATTAAACGAGGAAGATGAACATTGTTATTGCTTATTTATCAACTCACTTTTGCCTTTCTTGATTTTTTATTGATTAGATGATACAACAAGCCATTTTGAAATTAAACGAGGAAGATGGGTCTAGTGAGGAGGCAATATCAAGGTTTTTAGAGAAGGAGTACAAGGGTTTGCCATGGGCGCATGCTAGTTTTTTGAGTCATCATTTGAAAAAGCTTTGTAGGAATGGAGATATTGTATGTGTCAATAATGAACAGTATATGCTCCAAGTGGATTATGGTGATTTGAGGGATGAGGAGGGAATGAGTCATAGGTTGAACATTGCAAATAGAAATGGGAAGGAAGATCAAACCTTAGTCCAAGACAATGGGAGAGAAGTTGAGGTTATTGATGGCTGGAGCAGGGTAAATGGTGATCAAGTTGAGGAATTTGAGGACCAATATGAAGTTGAAAGACAGAGTGCTGAAGTGAATGGGCAAAATAAAACATGTGAGCAAAGAATAGAGGGATTTGAAGAACAAAAGGAAGACAGCCAAGAATTAATTAAACAGGTTCTAGAAGTAAGTCAAAGCTTTAGTGGACAAATTGAAATGGTTGAAGAAGTCGATGAAGCAAAAGGAAAGCTAGCTGAAGTGGCTCAAAAACAAAGGCGAGAAAAGAGAAAGCAACCAGAGAAGAGTAAACAACAGATAAAGGTAGTTCATCTTACACCTGTTTATAGTATTGCAATTAGTAATAGCCTTTGCCTCCTAGTTGTGGTAGCAGTAAAAAGAATTTAAACAGAATAAGTAAAACATGACTAATGTAGATGGGCTTAGTTGGGGAATATCAGGTTTTCAGTCATAATGCTGTTTATTATGCTTATAATACTTTTCTAAGAATTCTGCTTATTTGTAATGTTGCAATTCCTTAGTAGGAGAAAGGATTGTGTGAAGCGGTTACCTTATGTCAAGAAAGATTACTTCCATTCAAATTCTGACAAATAATCATTGTTTATTATCCCCACAAATGATGTGTAACAAATAGTTGACTTCCTAAAAAACGTGATTTACATGTCAGTTTTTTAATAAAAGTGGTATTTTCTGACATGGAGTAACATTTCCTATGATCCTTTCTCTTTTTACTAGTTTTCTTTTGAATGTTAGGTTGTGCTTCTTAATTATGCTGTCTATTGTTTATTAAGGGTTTCAAGAACATCATTTTAGGAATGATTTTACAATCAATAAATTGGCAATCACCATATATGTAAGAATCTTTTTAAAATAGTGGTCCTAAGTCCTAATTGTGCCCATAGAAGAACTGTTTATTAAGAACCTTAGTGTATTTTGGTCTTAACCATGATAAGAAAAGACTGTTTTCCTTTTTCAAAGCCCCATTATTAAATGGCTTTTAAAAGCATGTAACTTCTGGTGCCATGTAGCATTTGACTTTGGACATTGTATCAAATCCTGCTTCTATATGTCAAATACCATATTAAACAACTTTCAAGGATAAGCTGGTCTCATCTTTTGGCTGCATGAATCAGAAATTTTTTTATATATCATTCTGCTTAGATAATAAGTTCAGGTCTTTTGTAGGAATAATGCTGTGAGCTATACTCTTTATGGAATTTATAGCAGAACCAGGAAAAAGTGAAAATATAGTTTGGTTCTCCTTGTAACAAATTCTATTGATTGATCATACATGGAAGAAGCAGTTCTTCTTCTCAAACATAAATAGCTGCTGTACATAATTCTAAATACCCTGGCTTAAGGGGTATCAAGTTTCTATCCTTCTATTTTTGGAAGGCCCCTCTCTCTCTCTCTCTCTTCAATATAATCCTAATTGTGAGAAGATAGTATCTGTTAGCATTAGTTGATCCAACATTATTGGAAAATAGTTCCTTTAATAAATGGTATAGATGATTAGATTTTGATATCTTAATTGACCATTAATCAATACTGATATTCTTACATTACTGGAAAAAGGTTTCCTTTATTGGTTACGATATTGCAAATACACCAGTAATTTGTAGCTAGTATTCATAATTACTTTCTAAAATTGCCAATATTGTAGTATTTTCCCGAGAATTCATGATGAAAATAATTGGCAGATATTTTTAGTTCTTAGAGACTCCAGCTAGGCCCTGAAACTGCAAGTCTACAACCTAACAAAATGATTACTCATATCACATATTGCAACTTAAAACAAACTGGCAACTTTTACTCATACATATCAAGCATTGCATATGTGAACTTGCTTTTCTCTGGTTTTTATTACTTTGTAGTGGTAAACAGGGATAGTTCCAGTTGCCTATGTATTTTTTTTGTTGGTCCAAGTGTTAAATTTCTTTTTGATTGAAGTTTCAACTATATTTGATAAACAGCTTATTGAGACTTAATTCTTTATTGGACTGTAAAGGTATTAAAGGATGATATTCCCCAGCCTTTGATGGAAGAAAAGAAGAAACATGTTGAGGAGCAACAACAGCAAAGGAAGATTCATCACGGAGAAAGAGATTCAATTGTTGTTTGTGCTTTGCCTGCACAACAGAAGTCACAATCGAGGACAAATATTTACCAGAGGGCACATAAGTTGCACACAGACTCTATATCAGCATCTCTTGAATTCAGGGAGTCAGAACAGATCCTTTTACAGCAAAGTAAGCTTTGTAGTCCTCAAAGGCCTGCAGAACTTCAAGTAACTACATCTGAGAGGTTTACTCAAAGTGAGCAGAAGCCAGCTGAGTTTTATACTAGGAGAGAGATACAAAATTTTAAGCCAAAAGTAAAACCTTCCTTTGGTATGTCCAAAAAAGAGCTTGAGAAGCAAGAACTGCAGTTTCAAAAACCAGAAAAGCTTCGAGAATTTGAAATAAAGACGAAGGAAGTAAATTTTGGTGGTGTGAAGGCAGCTGCATCCCTATCAATCGAAGTGAAAGATTCTTTGAATGTGCCATTGGATCTTCGGCAGCATGGCAGGGAACACCAAAAGAAGAAGCAGATAAAGGTTTATGTTAGGAGAAATGTGAGCAAAGCCCAGGTAAAAGAATCAGAAACTTCCAATATTTTGCCAACAAATCCAGAATAGCTTGAAAAGAAGTAGCAATTGGAGATTCAGTCACTTACTGAACACAAGCTAGCAGGGGTTCCTTCTAGAGAACTCAAATTATCTGTAAAGGAAAAGGCACTTTCCTGCTTTCTATACCTAGTAATTATGCAGTTGACATCCATATTAGCCTCTTAGTGGGATGGAATTGATGCTGTGATGCTGGCTAAATCTTTTGTAGCCACAAGGTGAGCCTTTATTTTTTTTTCTGTTTCATAGCTTTATGCTTGCTTGTGGTTTACCTAAGAGTATCTACAGTTTTTGAAATCATTGATACGAATAGTTATATACTTTCGTAGGTAAAACTGCCTTGATGTTAGTTGAGCAAATATTTTCCATTTGGTATTTTCACATTTAAGTGTCTTTGGTATCTCTAACAGTATAAAAGATTTTTCATTATCTTGCTGCACAGTTTTAGGACATCCAAAATTTTTATTTTGCTTTTCCTTGTTTATGTCTGAAGCATGCTCGTGTTCAGCTAGCTTAACTGCTTACTTTTCTGGGCTTATTGATGGAGTCTGTGAATGAATCAATAATTCTTTACCGTTATCCATTTTAATTATTGGTAACACATCTGTTTCTATTTCTTCAACATAAAAATGAGGATAAATCTTCACTCCTTCCACTTTGATTAATTGTCTAAATCATTAGTTATACAAGACAGGCACATATCTATGGATATATGACATTCTCTTCAGGAATATGAAGCATTCAAGCTGTAGTCTTTGTTCCAAATTGGATGCAATTGTAATGTTCAAATTGTGGTATTTGGTGAGAAATTGCAGCAGATATTTTTATCAATATATTAGATAGACAAGATTTCGTCATCTTGTTGTTTACCTAAAAATGTTTCAGACATTATTGGGCTGCAGAATTTGTTCATTTATCTAGAGTTTCTTTCTTTATGTTCATAGTTTTTACAACCATACAACACGCTTAGGCAGGTCTCAGCTTGAAGCTCGGTTGGAAGTGGCATGAAAATATGGGTCCCAAATGACACTCCCAACCTGACCGAATCCCTTATCATTCGGTATTTTGTCGGACGTTTGGAATCTGAATAATTTTCTTCTTTTCTATTCAAGTGTGTATGCCAAATAATAATTGAGTTTTATATATTTCCCATCTTTTTATATAATTTACGCTAGACACATGCACACCCACGTTGTGGGTCGAAGAAAAAAGTGATGTGAAGACAAGTGTTTTGAGAGGGAAAAAAAAACATATGGGTAAATTTTTAAGGGTAATTTTTTAAGGAGAGGTGGCTATTTGTTTAAGGAGATCAAGTAATTTATTTTAAGAAATGTATTATAAAAATATCCCTGTTTTATTTTTTATATCGTGATTTAATTTGGCTTTTTATGCTTTGCTCTATTGAATTAGCGTCACTTGATTCAGTAATATTAAACTCAGTCAATCTTTTTATTTATAGTATAAATTTTATTATAACTTTTGGCTTTCTTATTTTATTTTACGGTATATGTTTTATACATGTAAATGATACATACTAAATTTCAAATTAATTAAAAATATTTATTTATTTATTTACATTAATACAATTCAGTTGTAAAAAGAAATATTTTTATAATGTGTCATTGATATCAAATTGATTTAAAATTTTATCAATATAATATTAAATTTAAAGTTTGATTTGTTAAAATATTAATATATTCAAAATTACAAAAAGTGTTGAGAATTAGTAATTCTAAATTTCTAATTCTAATACGTTTAATAACTCGAACCGTCTGCACCTTTAACATTGTTGAAATGTCAGAGGGTGAATAACAACTTTTTAAAACACATGTGAAATTAAAAAAATATCTTTTCCTAATCTAAAGTATGTGGGCTTTAAGTTACAGAGGCGATTTTATTAAATATTCAGGCCATTTTGGTCTTATTTCATCTTTATTTACGGGCACTTTAGGTAAATTAAAACATGTCTTTTTTTTTTTTTTTTAAATTTGGACAAAAAACCAAGTTCACGAGTAACATGGGTCGTAGACGACAGGATTGACTCCACTCCACAAATTTGGAATTTAATAAACGCTGAACACCATAAATGTTAGGCTTACGTGGCACGACCTCCTTCATTCTATTACTATGCACGGCAAATTGGCAAATTTGCAAATGCAAGAAAACCCCAATCCCAAGTCCTAACTCATCGTCTCACAGCTGAACAGAGGCAGCGATTCAGCGATTCGCAGTCTCATAAAAAACCCAAATCGCTTTGTTTTTCTCCTTCTGACTTCTCATAATACTCAACATCAATCACATTCCTATTCCTATCATGGCGGAAATGACATCACCACCTCTCTCTCTGTCTCTCTTTATAGCCCCACAAATGTGGGGATAAGATAAGGTTCTAATTTCGAGCAAACCCTGAACTTTTAGATAATTTCTCCCTTTTTTTAGAAAGGAAAAAGAATTGTTTGTATGTGTTTTTTTTTTAAGGCAGTTACAATATTTTATCCATTTTTATATATCGTTTTTAATATAAAATATAGATAGTAATGATGGCTTTCTGACAGCACTTGGTTTTGACATGTTCAAGTTGTTTTGTCGGCAATCCACCAGATTCGGGATACATACGTACATATATGCGTTTAAATATACGCTTACGTGGTGCTGTATTCCAACGTATAAGGTGTTGGAGGTGTTATTTGAGCAGTTCATATATTTTCTTCGCTGTTATTTGAAACTCTTGTCATCAATCTTCAAGCTTCTTCAGCTTCCTCCTTCGCCTCCTTTGCCGACAAAAAAAAAGTAACATTTCCTTTTCTCCTTAATTATTAAAATTTTCTGTTTCTCTTCGAAATGAGTGTTGGGTTTTTTTTTCTCCTTTTTCTGTTTGGGGGTAGGAATTTTAATGTCTGTTTGATGAACGATATTGATGTTTAAAGTTTTGTTTTTAGGATGAAAATGACTTGAATAAAGTTTTTACCTACAACTACAAGCTTATTAGGTTTAATTGTCTGCGTGGAGTTTCTTTTCTCAGATGCTTTCTTGGGAATTCTTTAAGCCTTATTATGATTCACCAAACATAGCTCTTATTCTTATATTTCGAAATTGTATAAAATAGATGGAAAAATAATCATTTTTTATGTGTATTTTTTTGTCCTTTTTTTTTTCTTGCTTAATATACTAAAATTTGCATCTAATTCACAAGTTAGGGTTGCCAGAGATCTTCATACTAAAACTGTTTTTTAGGATTGTGAATTTGGGTTTGATGTCTTCCACGAATTATGAAGATGAGTTCAGTTAGTACATAAACAGTAATAGTTAAAATCCGAAATACCTATACATTTGGAAGCCTGTAATGGAATTTATTTGAAATTCGCTTTTCCATCTCCATATACAGATTCATTAATACTATATTCGAAATCTGACCAAATTCATGGATTTGAGTTTAGTCATAAAGCTCATATATTCATGGGTATTACCACACAACTTATATTATATTTGAATTCAAATCCTTAGGTTCCTAAATGCAACCCTGAATACTAATATCTAATTATATGTTAGGTGGTTTCATATACTTTCCTTTTATTACTTCCAAGTAGCTGTGAGCACATTATAGTGTAAGCTTTTCATATTGGTTTTCTTTCAGATGGAATCTAATGGTTATTTTAATTTAATCAGAAAATGTTTGACAAAGACTTTTTCACTGAATATGGCGAAGCAAGTCAATATGAAATAAAGGAAGTAGTTGGCAAAGGAAGTTATGGTGTCGTTGCATCTGCAATAGATACTCACACTGGAGAGAAGGTAGCTATTAAGAAGATGACCAATATCTTTGAGCACACCTCTGATGCAACACGCATTCTTAGAGAGATCAAACTCCTACGGCTACTGCTACACCCTGATATAGTTCAAATAAAACACATAATGCTTCCTCCATGTAGAAGAGAATTTAAAGATATATTTGTTGTTTTTGAGTTGATGGAATCTGATCTTCACCATGTTATAAAGATAAATGATGATCTAACCCCTGAACATCATCAATTTTTCTTGTACCAGCTTCTTCGGGGTCTAAAATACATTCACACAGGTTATTTATCAATTGCTGTACAGTTTTCTCCAATTTGTGATATTAAGTGACCCACTTTTTTTTTTTTTTTTTACCTTTTCCTTTTAATTTTTCAGCACATGTTTTCCATAGAGATTTAAAGCCAAGAAATATACTTGCTAATGCGGACTGCAAATTGAAGCTTTGTGATTTTGGACTCGCTCGGGTATCATTTACTGATGTTCCTTATGCTATTTTTTGGACTGTAAGTGTTTCCATCTTGCTTTACGACTTCTCTACTATTCATATCCTTTGTTTGTACCATGTTAGTATCCTTCGCCTCTGATCATCAGTTACTTTTCCAGGATTATGTGGCAACTCGATGGTATCGTGCTCCTGAATTGTGTGGTTCATTTTTCTCCAGGGTAAATACTGCTGTTTTTTTCTTACTGCAATTCATTTACTATAATCTGTTGAAGAATTGTTAGTCAGCCAAATGGATTATTTTAACCTGCCTTCTTTTAGTTTTCGTTAGGGATTTTATGCTTTAGGCAATGATGTATTTGAGTTCATTACTTTTCTGGTTGTCATGGTGGCTGTGTTGCTTGAGGGGTAGAATAGAATCTTTGTGGGTTGAAGAATGTGAGATGTTTGTTGACTCATCATATATTTCAATTCTTATCCTCTGTTTTTATTTTCTTCTTCTTTTTCTTCTTCTTCTTCTTCTTCTTCTTCTTCACATAAACTGCTGCTAGAAGTTTACTTTATATTCTGCTCAGGTGAACCAACTTGAGCAAATTTCCGCTAACAACTTTATCAATTGATTTTTAAAACCTGTGTTTTCTGCAGTACACCCCTGCTGTTGATATTTGGAGTGTAGGATGTATATTTGCTGAGTTGCTGACAGGAAAACCTTTGTTTCCTGGGAAGAATGTGGTGGATCAATTGGATCTTGTGACTGATTTGCTTGGCACTCCTTCTTCTGAAACAATTGCAAGGGTTTGCTATCTCCTATCGATTAGAGAAAATTCCATCAGTGCTTGTTGGGAGCCTCTTTAAGTTACTTCCTAGCTTTATACTAAACACGGACAAGATCTGGTTTCCTAACCATCTTGATTCTTCGTAATATCTGCAGATTCGAAATGAAAAAGCTAGAAAGTATTTGAATAGCATGAGAAAAAAGAAACCAATTCCTTTATCAAAAAAATTTCCAAATACAGATCCATTGGCCCTCAATTTACTTGAGCGCCTGATTGCATTTGATCCTAATGATCGTCCATCTGCTGAAGAGGTAAACTCTTGGGGTTCTGATAGTTTAAGATTTGGATGATTTTTCTTCAAGCTCTTATATTATTTCCTAACTTTTATGATTGTTCATTATGCAGGCATTAGCTGATCCATATTTCCATGGATTGGCAAATGTGGACAATGAACCATCCATGAAACCCATTTCAAAATTTGAATTTGAATTTGAAAGAAGGAAATTGGCGGAAGATGATGTCAGAGAGCTAATTTACAGAGAGGTATTTATGTGCATGGAGATTAGTTCTTGGCTCAGTGATATTGTTCTTAATTTAATGCCTTCTTTCACTTATTGTTTACTTGTGGCGCATCTTCTTTTAAAATGCAAACAGATATTAGAGTACCATCCACAGATGCTTCAGGAGTACCTTCAAGGCAAAGATCATATTAACTTCATGTATCCAAGGTCAGGCATCCAACGATTTTTTCTGATGATTGTTTAGAACAGTTACATAAACGTAAATCATAAAGATCAAACCCTCTTTAAGTTTCAATCATAACAGTGAGGTACAAGGTCTCTGCTGTTGAAACTAGAAAGTGATGAATTATTATCTTTCTTTATTTGCATCAAGAATTCCTTTGCTTAGATGCAGAATTAACATTGATGCTAAAAATCTTTTATTCTGTAAAATATAGCACAAACTTACAGATAGTGGGGCCTGTGCTGAAAGATGGTCATGATCAGCAACCTGTCATCCATCACGGAATGATTTTATAATCACTATGCATTTTCAGTATTCAAAGTATCGTTCTATATGTTCTTATTAGTTATTATTGTAATATTTGTCATAACTATAGATTGAATCCCAATATTGTTCTTTTCTAACAATGGCATAACTACAGATTAAATCCCTATGTTGTTCTCTTCTCCCTAACAATGGAATGGCTTATTCTAGCTTATTCTAGCATATCTACTTCCAACTTGTGGGATGGATTTGTTTGTTCCGTTTTAGTAAAGTATTATACAGATTATAAAAGTGGTCATTCATTTCACTTCAAGCATGTTGCGCAAAGAAGAAATGTTCCAAAACTGTTCGTCTTTTAGCAACCATCTTTAGAAAACCTTGGGCACAAAAGAGGAATTGTAATACAACCTCATCTTTGCTTCAACACAACAATCTTCTGGCTATTCATCTAAGTTCTAATAGGATTTATCATCTATATGTTAGCTACCTGAAATTTGCATCATAAGTTACTGTTTCTACCCCTTCTTTTATTCTAAATGCTGTTGAATGTTAAATCAGTTAAGTGTTTTATATTTACCCAGCGGAGTTGATCAGTTTAGGCGACAATTTGCCTGTCTTGAGGAATATGGCAAAAATGAAAGGGGCATTCTACTTCAGAGGAAATATACATCTTTGCCTAGGTGAATTGCTGGAATATCTTCTTTGCAGTTTGTTTGATTTGAATTGGCTGCTTTTATTATATTGAGTATGGCCATTTGTTTCATAGGGAGCGAGTCTGCAATGACGATACTGATCACATTGATCAATCAAAAAAACGTACAGTGGCTTCCGCTACTCGTGCAACACTTCAAAGCCCTACAAAATTGCAAGGATCTGGGGAATTGGAATATGCAAACCAGCATGTGTCAGGGATTCAGAAAGCCTCTGGCAAACCTACTAGCAGTGCCCCTCGCCTGTTGAAAAGTGATAGCATCAGTGCTTCAAGGTGCGTGGGTGTCATTCGAAAACCTAGCAAGGTATGTGCTACCTACCAATGTATTCAGTGGCTGTTTGTCAATGTTTACTTCACAAAGGGGTTTAGTATCCTCTCTCTTACTTCTCTAACCCTCTTTCCAGGTGCACAATGAAGTACAAAAAGTGGTAGCTTAATGTGTTGTTAACAGCGTCCCACAAAGATAGTCTGCAGGTCCTTTTGTTTTCTTTTGCTAGGTCCACAACTTTCCTTTGGAGGTTTTAATCTGTTTCCATAGGCCATAAAAATTGTGGCAACTTACTAGAGCTCTTGTATTATTGGCTCTTTTAATGAACTGATATGTGGTGACCCTGCTGATGTAGCTTGTAGCTTTTATATATGATTCTTCAGAGGAAATTACCTGTTTGCTGTAGAGTGCCTTTAACAAACTATTTTCTGATCTCAATGGCAGTAGCTGTTCGGGACACACAAAAAAGGGTATGACTTCTGATTTAGAAGTTATTTAAGGGAGTTAATCTTGTGGTCACGAATTGGGCGATTGCTGTAAAGATACGCATATTTGCAGTCACTCGATGTTAAATGGTTCACTAGGATTCAGCTACACCTTCACAAGATTCAAGCAATTCAATTACAGGCACATTTTGACATTTTTGTTGTAATGTGAAACCAAGATCAGATTAACAAACATGAAACATGCAATTCTACCTCAACTGGTGGCATATATGGACGCATTCAGAGCTTCTAATGAAATTTTTGGGTGTTTTTATTTTGTTGTTGCATTCGTTCATAAATTTTACTGATGTTATGTGTTAATAAAGTGGGAAACTATCGGTAAATTTGGATTCTTAAAAAGAACAAGAGTCTTCAAACTGGATCTAATATCACCACTAAAAATGATGAAACTTCTGCGTTATTGTTGATTTATATTACGTTTAATAGTTTTTCATTTCTAGTTGTGGTGTTAGTACAAACTCATTCCATTGCAAAATGATCATGAAAAAAATGCAATCTTTTGAGGATCGATCGCACAAATGCCTCCAGTCTCTGACTAGATACTGCTATCCCAATGATGATTACTCATTCCAATCTTAATCAGAAACGTATATGCATACGACTAACCACATTCTCTTACTACTTGATCAAGAGGTAGTTAGACAACATGATCTTTTTGAAAGTTGTCAGCTTGGAAATCATTTAACATGTTTCCAGTTTCTTGAAAGAGGCAAGAAAGCCTTTCTTTTCTTTCTTTAATAATCCTTAACAACTGCAGCGAATGTAAGACACTGTTAGAACATAAGTTTCTGAAATAGACACTAATGGCAGAAACTGGAAAGTCCATGACCAATGGTGCAAATTATGGCCTCTGAAGTCTAAACAAAGTCCAAACCATAGACCAAGGAACTCAATTAATGTGCCAACACACATTCTTATTTTAAACAGAAATTCAGTTGGTATCCTAAACAGTATAATTTCTGTTCTTCTCACATTGGTACTACAAGTATCACCACGAGTCCATTTCACGTGTATGGTACTAGTACGTTTTCACTCATCTAGTAGTTGAATTTTCCCCCTTCTAGGTTCTAGCCACTTCCATCTAGTTGACCATGAGAAAGGAGGTGGGCCATGTATTGCTGCAACCAAACAACAACATCTGAATTAGATAGCATTGAGCAACAGAAGCTCAAAATTTAGCATCAAAAACCTTCCAATTTATATTAAGTCAAGCAGATTGAAAGTTTTCTTTATGTACTGCATTAAATAAAGAAGCCAGCAAACTTGTATAGGAAGCATTAGAGCAATTTGAAAAGCACAAGGAGAAGGGAGATCTTGCGTTGATTTAACCATGCATGCCTTATATGTCTCAGAAGCCGAAAAAGGTTAAAGGATTATGCGTGGGTAGATTTAAAGCAGAAGGTTATGCAACTGTTGTTGTTTCCTTGGCTTGCCTCTATTCCTAGCAGCCTAGGCTATCTTTGCTAGATGTTAGTGCTATTTACATTTTGCTAAACTATTTGCCTTTTGCTATCATTGATTCAATATATATATATATATATATATATTTGTAAAAAAAGGCAATATCAAAAACATCAGCCATCCAATAATAGCAGAGAATCTCTCTCTAGAATTTTTATAGGGTAAAAGCAAAATAAAACGTGGGAGGAAAGAATCAAAGGTAATTTAATAATGCCTACAGCCAAGGGAAGACATATGCGTGGATAGACATTAATAAACACTTAAGGGAAGACTAGGCAAAGAGTTTTGAATTAATAAACACTAGGCCAGCTGATAGGGAAAAAATAAACTGAAACCGCTTCGTTGCAATCTATAATCAGTTTAGCAACTTATTGGCGTCAATGTGTCTTTCCTCCCATTCAATAAGGCACTACTTGGATGAGTTGAAAATCAAATATCAATTTTATGAATCATTTTCCTTGTTAACACGACTTCCCTCATTCCCAAAAAGTGACAATTGACCAAGAAATTACTAACCCAAGAAAAAGTGCCTAGGTGCCTTGAAGTTGAGCAACTCCTCTTATGTATGAGGGAGGTTGAAATGGCGAAATTTAAAAGGTAGAGAAGAAGGAGATGACAAGTATCAAGGAGTATCTACAAAGAAAGCGTTACTCCATTCAGCCCAACTCACTGCTGTCTTAGGTAACAACCAGACTATGCTTGAATCACGCACATAAAAAGAGCCCATTCTAATTGAGGTTTCAACTTTCATGTAACACCAGAAGAAAATAACCCTATTTTGCAAACCAGGAATGAAATCATAAGTAGATTACTGAAAGAGTACGTGCACACACATAAACAAACATATATAATTGCATTGCGTAACTTACCGCGTGATAGGCATATGGCGATTTCCCTTGACGCTCGAAGTGTTTAGCCATGATACAGAACTCAATCGGACCCCATTCCTCTGACTCAAAACAATTGCCTAATGCTGCTTTATATAACTATCCAAACCAAACAACAAACAAATATCAACCAAATATAAAATTTTAATATTGGCAAGGCAATAAAACTAATAGAAAAAAAGAGGGGTACCTTAGCAGTGTCAGTTAAAAGCTCAGTTCCAGCAGGGTAAGAAGCATAGAATTGATCAGCCCTCGAATACCCAGCTCTGGTTCTGCAAAATAAACACCAAAATCAAGGCAAACCCATTAGAAGGAAACTCTATAAAAGTATGAAAATCAATCAACAATAAAAATAGAACGTACGTGTTGCTTGTATAAGCGTAGCTCAAAACAGCAACAAAGCAATAGAATCCAGTGTATGACACAATTCTTCGGAACTTTTGAATCTTCAGAATTTCCTTGAAGCCGTCAAAAAGATTGTAGACTATCATGATTGCTTCTGAAATTTTCAAGTGTTTCTAAGAGGGAACTCTTTTATCGTCGGGACATTTTATCGAACAAGCGGCGTGCTTGAAAAAAAGGTCATAATTATCAGCAGCCCAGCTGTCGGTGTTGCGTGTAAAAGGGCGCTTTTTGTTGTCCTGCATTAAAAGTAGTCTCCCCGTCCTTTCGTTCTAGTTTCATTTTTAATGGTAAAATATTTTTAGGTTTCATTTGGTAAATTATTTTAAATTTTTGCAAAAAAAAAAAAAAATTTAAAATAATAAAAAATTTCTTGAATTTGTTTATTTTATTTAAATAAATTTTTATATTTACATTTAGATAAAATTTTAATTTTTACTTCAATTCAAATAAACTTTGAAATTTTAATTTGTATCTATATAAATTTTTATTATTTAATTTATATTTAAATAAAATTTTAATATATATCAATCTTTTAATTAAAATAAAATATATTTAAATATAAATTAAAAAATAAAAATTTATTTGAATTAAATATAATAAAAATATAAAAATTTATCTAGATAAATGATAAAGTTAACTTACTTTTTAGTATTTTTAGGGCCTTACTTCTTTTACACATTGTATCACAAATCACAATATTACTGCCTCTATTAGAAGCCAATGACTCTACAACTAACAAACACTTGTGACGATAATGGCAAGGACAAGGTCAACAACAACAAACGCTTGCAGCTTCGTCCTCAAGCTCCTCTGCCTTTACTCCTTGCCTTATCTCAGTACTTCAACTCCTCTCTTTCCCACAGAAGCCCTCCCCACCAAATCAGGCTACCTCCCAGTAAATCCTGCCACCGGTTCTGCTATTTTCTACACCTTCTATGAAGCTCAAAGCCCCACTTCCCATCTCTCCGAAACCCCACTTCTCATTTGGCTCCAAGGTGGCCCTGGCTGCTCCTCCATGATCGGCAACTTGTTTGAGCTTGGACCATGGCGTGTCGTGTCTTCTCACAAGCAAAACCCTGACCACTTGTCTCTTGAACGCAATCCAGGTTCTTGGAACCGCTTATTTGGTCTTCTTTTTCTTGACAATCCCATTGGAACAGGGTTTAGTATTGCATCAACGCCGCAGGAAATTCCTAGAGACCAACATTCTGTTGCCAAGCATCTTTTTGCTGCGATTACAAGTTTTATCTCATCAGATCCTTTGTTTAAGTGTCGTCCTATTTATATTACTGGTGAGAGTTATGCAGGGAAGTATGTTCCTGCAATTGGGTATTATATTTTGAATAAAAATGTTCAATTGCCAGTGTCGAAAAGAGTGAACTTGAGAGGTGTTGCTATAGGTGATGGGTTAACAGACCCGATCGTCCAGGTTGCTACTCATGCTGACAGTGCTTACTATTCTGGTTTAGTCAACGAGAGGCAAAAGGTGGAACTAGAGGAAGCACAAAGGAAGGCAGTTGAGTTGGTTAAGATAGGGAACTGGAGTGAGGCAACAGACGCTAGACGCAGGGTCTTGTATATGCTGCAAAACATGACTGGTTTGGCCACTTTGTATGACTTCACAAAGAAAAAGCCTTACCAGACAAGTTTTGCAACCAGGTTTCTCAACATAGCTGAGGTAAAGAAATCATTAGGAGTGAACGAATTGATGGTTTTCGAGGAGTGCAGCGATGTTGTTGGCGCTGCACTGCATGAAGATGTGATGAAGAGCGTGAAGTACATGGTGGAATTCTTGGTGAAGAAGAGCAAGGTGTTGTTGTATCAAGGGCTGTATGATTTAAGGGATGGTATAGTGTCAACAGAAGCATGGGTGAAGACGATGAAGTGGGAAGGAATTGAGAAGTTCATGATGGCTGATAGAATAATTTGGAAAGTAAATGAAGACCTTGCAGGGTACGTGCAAAAATGGGGGAGCTTGACCCATGTTGTGGTTTTAGGGGCGGGACATCTTTTGCCCGCCGACCAAGCTTTGAATTCTCAAGCTATGATTGAGGATTGGGTTCTGGAGAAGGGCCAGTTTGGTGGACAACAAAAAGGTTCATCATCAAATTGCAGGGCAACACTCTGAATTTTATTGCTCTGAAACTTGTTACTGTTGTTCTGCTTTCAGTGACCGGGTTTTAAGCTATGTAATCTATTCTATTCAATAAAAAATTCCACTCTCTTTTGTATCAATACCAGTGAAGGACGTGTTTGTCTACATGAAGCCAAAGATCCTTCCAGTTGCCACATTCTTAATCAACTAGCTCTTTTACGAATAAGAATATTACAAGCAAATAACTACAATTTACAAACACTTCACAAATAAGGAAAGTAGGTCAAAAACAGATGCTTGCTTCATCGCAGTAATTCAACTTTCTCTTTCCCAAAGAGCCCTAGCTACTAAATTAGGTTAACTCCGAGTCAATCCTGCCACTAGTTCTGCTATTTCTACACCTTGTATGAAGCAAAAGCTACATCTCACGCCTAGCCAAAAGCACCTCTTATCATATGGCCCAAGGTGGCCGTGACCGTGATTGCTCCCTGATTATGAGAAACTTCTTGGAGCTTGGGCCCTGGTGTGTTGTTTCTTCGAACAGGCAAAATGTGGAACGCTCGTCTCTTTGAGACTAATTCAGGTTCTTGGAATCGCTTATTTGGTTTTCTTTTTATTGATAATCCTATCGGAGCATGGTTTAACATAGCTCCAATGCTAATGGAAATTACTAGAGACCATGATTCTGTTGCTAAGCACTCTTTTGCTGCATTTACAAGTTTTATCTAATTTGATCCTTCTCTTATGCATCCACCTATATATATTGCTCGGGAAAACAATGAAATTTGGTAGGTAAATGGAAAGCTTGCCGGTTATGTGAAAAAATTGGGAAGCTTGACCATTATCGTGGTTTGTGCTGGGTATCTTGTGCCGGCTTACCAAGCATTGAATTCTCAGGTTATGATTCGAGGATTGGGTTTAGTAAGAGTCAGTTTGGTGGAAAGCAAAATGGCTCATGGCTCACAATCAAATTCCAGAATTCTATTCCCCCTTAACTTGTTTTGGTTCTTCAAATATCTAAATTGTAATCTTATATTACCATCACTGAACCGATTCAAAACTTAGTCACTAGTCACTATTCAACAGTTTAATGATTTTTATCACCAACCATTTACATGAATCTATGGGCTTGATCAATTTTAACCAGGAATTAATACTTGAACTCCAACGCAAAAAAAGCCCACCCCAGCCACACCGTGAAAACTTTTGGTAAGGAACTCTCAGAAGCCAAATTCTCAACAAAATCAATTTCAATATCCACGATGAAACCGATTTATGATAGTGTTATATTAGTCAAGCAAAACTAGAAAAGCTTTTAAAGTTTGCCATAACGAATGAAAAAACACATTTTGTTTTTAAAATTTGGAAAAGGATAATGAACAGAGATTTTGGAGCAGATGGTATTCATGTAATGGCGTTTGGAGGCGGGAATGTGGTGAAAAGAATCTGATGGGTAGGCGAAAGAAGGGAAATCGGTAAAGTAAACCAAAGATCCCATTCTGACGACCAAAACCCAACAGAAACAAAAGCACAAAACCCGTACTATGATGCCATTGAAAAAAGATTTGTTGTGCAGGGCCGACGGAAATGCAGGGCAGCCCGTGGAGAACCCACAGGTATTTTAAGAGCCATTGATTGAAAATCTTGCTCTCCCCTATTTGCCTCAGCCCTTTCTCCCTCATAGAATTTATACAGAAATAAAATTTTTGGAAATGATAAAATAATTTGGTGATTGAAGGCCTAACCTAATTGCTGCAGTTTCTCCAGGGTGTTTGGCGATGGCACAGACGCTGAATTAAACCCTACATCGGTCTATTTATTGAGCAAACAAGGGCAAATTGATCACGTGATGCTCACGTGATCTAAATATCTTAAAGCCAAAAGGAACACAAGCTACAAAACATCTCTATCCGGCAAACTATGGCAGTTTCCAACCGAACATAAAAATGAGATTCAGACACGGAACGGAAGCTTTGTTTGAGTCTTTCTTCTTCTAAATTCTCAAGTCTCTTGCCGTTGTCGTCAATGTCCATTTACTTTTGCCAAATTCCTCGAGCTTGTTTTTTCCCCTTGCCTCAGCAAATTTCGTCAACAGCTTATGAGATTCTCTGGCATTTACTTGTAGCCACTTGAGGCATTGCTATCCACATAGAAAAGAAATCTTGTTACCAAAAACCCAGGTGCGTCGTGAACCCGAAAAACCCTGGTGCGTCATGAACCCGTAGTTGCATAATCTCCATCAATAATTTAACTTTCAATTTGCTTTGCTTGCATTTTCTTTACATTTCCATGTTTGGTTACCGAGAAACTGCATCCAAACAAACTGCCAAGTCAGGCCTCTCTTGCTTAAAGTCTGTTGGTTCAATTCTCAGTTTCACAACTTCAAATTCTTTCCACAATTGAAGTGGGGAACCGAGAACTTGTATTAGAAAAAAAGTATGGTTTGATTTGAAAGAAACCCAAATCTTCTAGATCCCATTTTTTTTTTTTTTTAGTTTTCTTTTTGAATGGGTAATAGTTGATTTCATACCCTGGATTCTAACTCAAATGCTGTTTTGCAGGATTATATATGCTTCGATGAGCTAGGCATGTTCTTTTGGTGCAATGAGTTTGTTTCACATGGCACAAACTTTTTCAATCGCGCATTCATGTGGCATGGTATGAATCAGATTTATGTTTAATAAATTTATTTCTCTGTGCAACAGCATGGGCGCCATTCGCATTTGTTTTAAATGAATAATTAAAGCATGCATTTTTATGTCTATTTAGATTTTATTATTGTTTTAGATTCTGCTAGGAAGTTGTCAGAGAGAGTTGTAGGGTTGAATCGGATGGAAAGAATGATGAATGGTACATGTGTCTTTGTGTGTATGGAAAATTTCAGAGGCTACAGTAAAATAAGAACATAAATACAGGTGAGAAGCCAAGTAGGATAAATGACTAGTGGAAACACTAACAATTTAGGCAAATCCATTTGTTTAGTTGTTTAGTTAGGTTGAAAAGTAAGTGCCGAGTCTGAATTCTGAAGTCTTTTTCTTTGAAAGTGAATTATGTGATTCAGATTGGAACAAATTCTCTTAACATGAAAATCTCAATTGCTTCCAAGTGTAGTGATCTGCACAATCATAAATATAGGATAGGATTTGAATTTGGAAGGGTTTAGTGAGACTGGTTAGTATAGAACAGAGAAATATTGGATTATTCAACATCTTAATTTGCGGTGTAAGTTAAATAGCGAGGTTGCATTTATAGATGTAGTTTTAATGTGAGATGATGTATGAACTTAGAAGCTATAACATAAATAGAGTGGTTTGAAGTTGACCATAAACAATTGCTTCATGGTTCATTGAAATAGTTTCCATAGTAGCTTCAAATGGGATTTCAATGAGGCCCTAGAAGATGAGGGAGATGACTTTATCAAGCCACTCCTGTATCAAAATCCGTTATTGTTGTTGGAAAATTAAGGATGATGAGATTATTAAAATACTGAATTGGCTGTTTTGTAGGGTATATTAGTAAAGGTTCTTGTGACAATGACTCAGAGTTGGCTTTCTACAGATTATGATGTATTTGAATTTTCTGAGCTTCATTGCTTCCCTGGTTTCCCTTTAAGTTGTTTTTTCCTCTCTGTACAATGCCTTGGCATAGCAGAGAGTTCTTTTTCCTTGTCTTTCTATCTACTGTGTCTGCATTTGCTTGCACTTTTTTTTCTTCTAAAGTTTAGTAAATCAATGGAAATTTGGGAATATGTTAACATACTTGAGGTCATCAATACCTTGTTTTTCTTGTTTTCAATGTATTAACAACTGAATTTGTTTCTGATGGACAAAATTTCTGAATTTGTTTCTGATGGACCAAATTAGAAATTTTGTTTTCTCTCTTTCTCTCTCTCTTACACACACACACACACACACACACACACACAAACTAACTCCTTTTAGCACTTTTCATTGCCTTAAATTGCTTCTTCTCTTCTGCTATTTTCTGCCAATGTCAAAGGTACTTGTGATTTATGTTGCTGAGACCCCATTATTTGCCCTAACTTATTTTATAGCTGTTTTACTTATCCAACCAAGCTTGCTTACCAGGTCCTTAAGTACACTTGTGAAAACTTTGCAAGAACCATTTATTCCATTTTAGAAATTTCATATATCCCTCTTTGTTTTTGTTTTTCAGTTTTTATGGCTTATTTTAGCATCTTATGCTTCAAATGAGGACGGTGATACTGAATTTTTCTCATGTATTTTTAAAAATTTCCTCCTTTTCTTTCAGTGTTTTAGCGGGCAAGGTTTGAGAAGTGCCATAGTCTTCGAAGCAGAGAGAGGATATAGGAATGCTTTAGGTAGAAAAATGAGGTATTTCTCTACATTCAGTTTTCTGGTTACTTAAAGCACGATGATTGAGAAGGAGTGTTTTACTTTGAGTTGCCTTCAATTAATCTCAGGTTTAATAATTTTCTCCTCGATAAAGTTTCAAAAATTTGTTTTCGATCCAAGCACACGTTTCCAGAGAAGTTATTGGAGGAAGTACATAATTATGATACAGCCAGTATCTCAGATCGCTCAAAGCTGCTAAATAAGGTAGATGCCTATTTACAAGATTTGGCAATTGGATGTTGCTTATAATTATCAAAGACTTTTCTTTGTATCTCCTCTAGCAAGGAAATGTTTTCTCCAGTTTCTATGGTTATATTATGTTTTGCATCAATACTGATACTGCCATTTATGATACCAGTAGGCAGATCTCTAACCTCTTTTTCTTTCACTTTCTTCATGAGAAAATTTATTTTACTAATCTTGACTAATATTACAATTTCTTTATTTCTTTCTTTTTGGTTGTCACAACTCCAAAGTCCAGTGAGCGCCTTAACCTTACAGTTATTCTTGTTGATATGAATGCATGTCTTGAAAATAAAAATTTAGTACTTTTACATTTCACATGTTTTCATATCAATGGTTGACATCAAGTTTGTTGTGCAACTTGCGCAGATAAAAATTAAGAAGGATTAAATTTATAAAATGGAGAATACATGATACAGTTGGAGAATGGGTGTTAATGTCAATTTGTTTAAAAATTAACAGCTTAAGTCCTTGATATTAAACGCTGCAAAATAAGTTGCCAACTGTGTTGAAACCACCAACTTTAAAGTGATTTTTTCTCAAACCACAATGATGGAAAGTGTAGTATGCCTTTTCAGAAAAGCTTCCAATTTGAAGATCTGTTTAAGATTATGAGAAACAGCTTGTAGGCTGCGTCACCTATTGCATCACCTATTCCTTGTTCTTCCAAATGGAGCTATTCTGATTTAATTATTGTTTCTGTAATCTCATAACCTGTGAGGAATTATCTTTTTTCAACTTTAGCTAAAAGTTTGTGCAGTTTTTTTCAATCTCACCTTGTCTCTTTGGACTAGTTTGCTCTTTATCGTGGAAAGTTCTTAAGGTTGTTGCTTACAAGTAACCATCTACAGCTAGGTTCTGATCTATCACAAGGTGTCTCTAATATAAAACAGGTTTGTGTAAAATCTAGTTATTTGGTTATTGCAGTTGGGTTAAGGCTGGGAAATTAAAGGTTAAAACATATGCATATCAAGGTATTTGTACTTGAAGATACCATATGACTCACTAGAAATGCCAGGAGTTGGCCAAAATAAAAGAAAAACTAGAAATGCTTCAACATATATTTGGACTAGATCTTTCCATGGGTCGAGGAATCTATCAAACTCACCCATAAGTTACTAATAAGCACAAGGTTACTAATCTGGCCCAGAAGATCCAGGAGCTGCAAAACTCTTTATCTTTGAAATACCAAACACTTTGAACAAGTAATTGACTTTGTCGGGTTAAGGCTGGGAAATTAAGGGTTTATGGTTGATTTTGGACAGAAAAAGGAGTTGGATTCCTAGATTGCTGTCATGCTAGAAGAAATCACACAAGAAGTAGGACATAAGAGAAGAACAGCCAAATATACCAAATGTAAAAGTCTGGATATCAATTGATTAAACCTTAAAATATGGTGACATTGCTAACAAGGCATTACAAGACTATTTATATGGCAGCCCAATAATCTTAGCTCTTGACATCTTTGCAATCTAAGTTAATAGCCATCCAACTGCATTAAGTTCTTATGACTCTTAAACAAATCAAGAACAATAAAAAAGTCAGGAAACGAAAAATAAATAAAATTATGAAGCCTTATGGAAATAGGATGAGCCCATTAGGCTAATGGGCTCCTGTATCAATTTTAAATGGAAGTTTAAAAAGTTTTGATTAGATGGCAAGATAGAGGCTGCAGCAATTGAAAGTTCCGTTTTGGTTTTTTCCTAATATCTTAAAATTACGTTAATGTTAAAGGGGATACATGAACTTGAACTTTGTCTGGCATTTAATGCTGATATACTAACTCATGGAATATCTTCTGAGTCATTCCCTCTGATAACTTATGTTTTTCCAATTAATAATTTTCTTGGTAGTTTGCAGTAATGTATTTAAAATGTTTCTTTTCAGTTTGTAATGAGGTAATTGAAAGTTTTGTAAAGGAATCTGATGGTGTTTTGCTTATGGACTTTGCAATGTTCCTCTGCTCTGTTTGTATTCATCTTGTAATTTTCTATTCTAAGCTTCCACATTTCATTGCTTACAGGTATCAGTTTTGATGGGTTACAATGGTCTTGATGATTTAATTGAGAATGAAAGACCTGATGAGCAATCTGATAGAAATCTCAAAGATGCTGCAAATGATTTTGATCTTTCCCTGGCATGTAAACGATTTCCATCCATCACTTTGGGTAGTTCCCCGCCAGTAGAATTGTATGATGAGACAACTAGTAGCTCGCGAATAAGGGACCTGTTAGTGGCTCAAAGATTTTTCTCTAACTCAATTGATGAAAAGTGGGTTGATCCAAATGGTCAGTGTGAAACGTGGCCTTCTTTCTATCAACCCCTTTCAGAAGCTGGTTCTTCTGTAGTAGTAGAAGAAAGTGCAGACAATTTGCATCAGTCTTCTTGGTCCACAACTTTGGAATCTGAAGGAAAGTCAGATTATCTACTTACTGTGGAAGAAAATACAGAAAATTTTCATCAATCTTCTTGGTCCACAACTTTAGAATTTGAAGGAAAGTTGGATCATCTAGTTACTGAGGAGGAATCTTCTAGAAAAATGGGGGTTGAACCGCAGTCAGATACTTCAACTTTTGATTTATTTCTTGATGGATCCATCAGTTGCATTCCTGGTTTAAGTAAAAGGCACTGTCGGCAGCTAGATGAATGTGGCTTTTACACTGTAGGTTCTTTTAAAATTATGTTAAAAGGACAGTTGATGGAGGTTCTTTGTTTATACGAGCCTTGGTTTACCTTATTTACTTTTCTCTACCCTCCTGCCATGCAGTTGCGGAAACTGTTGCATCATTTTCCCAAGACCTATGCAGATTTACAGAATGCACAAATTGAGATCGATGATGGACAGTACTTGATATTTGTTGGGAAAATTGTGTCTTCAAGGTGATTAACTATTTGCTCTTGAAATTCTAATCATTTTGTTGACTGGAAACAAATTGTTAGATCCATATTTGATGTACTAGATATCTTCATTACTAATTTTATAGCTGCTCTTGGTGCTAACTTTGGATTGTGGATGAGGTGAGGTTCAAGCCTAAAATTAAGTTCCTTGATATACGTAGGGAGCTGACTTTTCTATGGTGCTAAGATTTATCCCCTTGGTAAATCATTGTCAGAACATATAAAGCATTTGACTTTTCAGGATGCAGTTGTTTAGAACAATCACTGAAGTTCAGTTGTTTGCTGGTGACAAGATATGTTAACATATTATATGATTACAAACCACTTGGCATATAACATCACTAGATTTAACTAGATCTAACCTTGTTGGCTTTACTTATCCCAAAAACCCCAAATGGCTGAACATCTTAAAATTTGTTGTACATACAAAACTACCTAATGAAATCAATAAACTGGTTTTTTCTTTTGAAAATTCTCAAAACATGGTTGTGCAATTTAATGTATTAAACAATAAATAGAAACCTTGAGATTGGGAAAAACTAATGCACTAGAGCTTGTAAATTTGTTAGTTGAACACAGATTAACATTTATAGCAACTATTGAGATACTCAATTGTGAATGGAATGCTGATGCTTTTAGGCTGTTAACATTTATCATTTTGCTGCAGGGGAGTTAGAACTGGTTATTCGTCTTCATTTTTTGAGGTGATTGTGGGTTGTGAAGTTGCAAATAATGAAATCACTCCGGAGCATGTATATGACAATAGTGATACTCAGGGGGAGAAGACAATTTATTTGCATTTAAAGAAGTTTTTCCGAGGTTCTCGTTTTGCTTCTCAACCTTTTTTTAGAAGTCTTGAGCAAAGGCATAAATTGGGAGAACTTGTATGTGTTAGTGGTAAGGTGAGTTTCTTTTTCTTTCATACTCTTCAAAATGATTCAGCTAATATCCTTGTCAATGCGATATTTTGTTCAAAGAGTAATGCCACATATAATGGTTGACATGTGGAGGCTAAATCTTGGTACATGAGGCTGCTTCATTGTCATCTATGTAGCCATCAGTAATAATGGATTCATTTTTTGTTAAATTAATTGTTTGCTTCAGTTTCCTTAACTCTTTTAGGAAAAATGTTTTTGATAATTGTGGTGAGGTGTTGTGAAGCAAATGCTATAACAGGATTGTGAACATAAAATGTTTTTCACTGGGATTCCCTATTAGTGAGGTTAATGTTTCAGGTTTTACTTATAATTTTCATGATTTGAAGAATTCTCTTTTGTATTGACTGTCTTTCTTACTAGCAGAGTGAAATAAACACTGATCTAATGTAGCCTTTTCATATATATAAAAAGAATGACAGCTTCTACTAATTTCATTCTAAGATGTTGTCATTCATCCTTTAGTATTGATTTCTATTTCTTAGACTATCATGCAAAAGATTCATACAAATTTTGTTTCCAATCTAGGTGAGGGCTTTGAGTAAAGATCACTATGAAATTAGGGAATACAGTATTGACATGCTAAAAGATGAAAGTGATTCATCTGTTATCACAAAAGGGAGGCCATATCCTATTTATCCTTCGAAAGGTGGCTTAAAACCTAATTTTCTTAGAGACATCATTGCAAGGTTGGTCCCTCACTTTTCTGTTTTGAATTATTACCTCAGTGTCTTTCAAGAAAGAGTTATTAGATTAGTGCTTCAGTGCTTACGCTGCGTGGTTTTATTTTCTAGTACTAATTCTTTTCTGCGTTTTGTTTGTTATGTATATATGTGTGTGTGTGTGTGTGTGTGTGTGTGTGTGTGTTTGTGTACAATTAATTAATTAACATACTTCTTAATTTCTAGGTATGTCTTTGAACTGTGAAGCCATCTCAATCTATAAAAGCTATGTTTCAGTGTTGAAAAATTGCTATTGTGTGGTACTTTGAGTTTTGCTACTGTAATTATCTCTATTGCGGCTATGAATATTATCTAAGTGAACAAGTCTCATGAAAACAATTGTTTTCTGAGCCTGTTTCACACTCGAATACCTATTTATTGGACAGTTTATTGGTGGGTTTGTCGATAGGTACACGTCTATGCATTTCAGCCTGGGTGGATATTTTGATTCGGTTCAATATTTCAGAGGGGAGAGAGTGAGACAGTGTGTTTTACTTTCTCTTAGATGAGATGTATGCCTTGAAGTGTTCGGGAAAATGGCTTTTAGGTCTTACTTTTTATATTTAAAAAATTGTGATTAGTAAAATACTGAAACTAATAATTCAAATTCATATAATTACATTTTAAATCTTTAACCAAATAATTAAATGACACATACTGACAAAATTTAAATAAAATGGTAAAGTTATCCCTCAACTAAACACAAGAAAAAGGGAAAAAAGATTTAAATCTTATTGATTAGTTGGCTTGGGCCTGGACTAATATTGAGCCTGATAAGGTGAAAGAGTTTTATGGCACCACTATCCTCTACCATATTGCAATCTCAAAACTTAATTTGCTTCCATGCTTTATTCTCTCTCTCATGCTTTTTTATAGTACAACTCTAGCACCACGATTCACTTTTCTTTCTCTCTAAAACAAATCAAAGGCACTCTCTCCATTTCAAAATGTGGGAAATGGAAGAATAATAGTTGTAGACTTAAACAAAGTCTTTGTATAATAGTTGTAGTCTTACACAAAGTCTTTGTTCTTTTAGAAGTTTAATCAAACAAATAGTAAATGCCTTTATTCTTGTGCTTCAAGGCGATTGGAGAATGCATAACCCTGGAGCAAATCCCTATGCACTCTCCTCTAATGCCTTTGGTCAAGGCTTAGGTATTTCCAAGTAGCTTTGGTGTGGCCAAAATGATTGTTGGGAAAAATATTGGTTTTGTTAGCCTTTCAGTCAACAATTGCATAAATTTAGTTGAATCATGATTTCTTCTGGTTTCCTAGCTTCTTGACCAGAATGTAGTGCAGCGTTAACTCATCTGCCTTAGTTTGTCCCTGGCGTTATGTTGTTGTAATGGTTGACTGATGCCTCACTGAGGTGAAGATAAGGGCAGGTGGTGAGGGCACTAAAACTTTGTGTCCTCATTTGCCTCTTTGATGAACGCAGCGGGCTAGCGAGTTATTTACATTTGTAGTCCACATTAACTGGAATATTTTCTGACGATGTTATCTAGTTTATGGTCTAAAATGCTACTATAATTGACAATCTTGTGACTCGAGTATATTCTAGATAGATCATTCAGCTCTTTGGCTGGATTGCCGCTATTTAGATGCAGTTGTTGCCCACATCAAGCGTTCTCATTTCCTTTCTATTTAACACCTAAAGTAGATGTGTAGAGCATAATTAAAGTGGTATTCACTGTAAAATGTTAATAAGCAAGAAGAAAGATGTACACCGGTTACAATGGCTCTTGTTTTGGAAAAACAAGATGCATGTTTAGACTCTAATTATTTCATGAGATTTTCAATCTTTGCTCCATGACATAATTATAGATTCTATTTGGGCAATAGAATGCGATTTTTACTTATTGCAGTTATTTTAATTCCTTTAAAGAATTCGATAATTGTTGGTCTTAATTTTAGTTTTGCCTCTTAACTTATAATGTAGCTATTCAATTATTTCTTTCAGGGCTTTACAAGCCGTGCCGGTCAATATTGATCCTTTACCTGAAGAAATCATCCAAGAATTTGGACTTTTATGTCTCCATGATGTAAGTGACCTTTTCTTCCTCCATGATGCATCATTCCTTCTTAACTAAAGAAATTATTGTTTCCGACAAGTTTGGTATGGTGCAGTAGAAGCATCTTTTGGTGGTTGCATTGCAATCTTTACTTCTCAATTTAACGGAATAACTTTGGCTTATGCATATTGGATTATTAAATTGAACTTTTCCCCTAAGACATTTTCTGAAGCCAAGAGGCAAGCATCTTTTGTTGATTCATTCACACACACACTGTCTGCTCAAAATTTAACTAAACATATCGTCAGACTAGTTTGGGACAGTTTTTTCTTCCTCTCCTTTATCTTAATCCATATTCCTTTAGAAATGGTTAGATATTGAATCTGTCTTGATGACATCTACCCCTCTTTGTTCTTTCTACCATTATGTATGCGCCTCTAGCTCTAGGCATATCTTGTAATTGTAATTTGTAACCATCTAATTTAACAGTTCTTCATATGTTCCTCAAGAAATGTTGTTTCACATTTTCTCTGTTGGCTTTATTTCCTTTTTTTTTTTCTGTCTTTACTCAAATTATCAAACATTCACCTCAAAATTTTCATTTGGACTCAGTTTATGAAATTGTTAGTTTGATTATGTCCTTTATCTATAGAAATTATAATTTAATATTTGGGCTTGCTAAGTAACAAATAAGCTTTAACTCATGATGTTTTGAAGTTAAAATATTTACCTGAATGAGCTAAACTGGTCACCATGACTATCTACTGGTTCAAGGGCTTTGACTCAAGTAAATCTTAATACAGATGTCAACTAGTCTTAGGGGACACTGGTCATGCTTGTAGGTTTGGTTGACACTAGGAATGCCAGGCTTGTTAAGCAAAGTTTGTTTTCAAATGGGAGCTTGTGTGCGTATTACATATCAGCTACAAATTTCACGAAGTGCTGAATTATCTACAGCATTTTGGAATCATTTATTAAAGTTTCCATCCAGCATTACAGATTGTGTAATATTTATTTGGTCCAAAAAGAAAAGAGACTTCTTAAATCATTTGTTATGAAGAAGAAAAGAGAATCTCTCATTGTAATGAGTGACAACTACGGTTTAAGCGTACAAATTGATTAAATTTTGTAGATGTAGGTCATTTTGTTGGTTGATTTGGATTTAGAAAGATTTATGTAAATTTGGAATTATGGTGCTGTTTGATAGACTGAAAAAATAAAATGTTGAAAATTCAGTGTTATATTTTGTCTTGAAATTTTTAAGCACTGAATTTATACTCTAAAATCTGTTTGGTATGATGCTGAAAATCAAATACTAAATAGATTTTTCAATTTTTTTTTTATGAAAAGAGATGATTTTTTACAGATTCCACATCTAATAAAGGAAAAGGAATAGAGAGAATATAAAGTTAAAAATGAAAGAATATGGAATTTACATTGTCAAATGATTAAAAAAATAAAAATCATATTGAATGTAATTAGTAGGTATTAATTGATTAACCTTTTCAACAAGATTCCGCAGATACCTATAGGCACTTGTTAAGGTTAGTTAAATTACTATTTTAGGAGATGGTTTTTCACCAAATTCAAGAGAAGACAATACATTAATTATAAAATCCTTTCCATATGTATGACCTTAATAAGGACCTATAACTGTTAGTTAACATTGCCCTTTCAACAATTTGTTATTAAAAAAATTCTATTAATTGGTTTTGAGATGAGTATATAAAACCAAAATATTCTTTCTATGTTCTTTTTCTATGGCAAGCTAATTATCTATTGCTAACAATGTAGGCATACATTGGGATTCACCAGCCAAAGAATATAGGGGAGGCTGATTTAGCTCGCAAAAGGCTCATATTTGATGAGTTCTTCTACCTACAGGTAACCTTCGTTTGTGATTTAGTATTTGCTATTTAAAAAAGTGAGATGTTAGTATCATACTCATCTTTCATTATTGCTACCATCATGATATTTTTTTCAATTTTGGCATCTGTCTCTATTGGATAACATCTGTTTCAATTAATCAGATTTACTTCCATTATAGTTAAACACCTCCATATTAACAAAATCCCTCTCCTAACCATTAGCCTATATTTGGGAACTACAAGGGGAAGGGAATGAGAGGAAACAGAGGGAGAAGGACAGGGTATGGATCATGAAGTGCTCTCGTTGGACTCTGGCATCATTTTAGAATGCTTTCTTTTATTACATTTTTGGCTGCAATTGTGGTTGATTACTTGTATTGCTTTCTATGTTTATCAAGTGTTTCAACTAAGATAAAAACTGTGATTCTGTACTTTTATATGTTATATGTTATATTTTATGTTTATCTTTATTTTTTGTCATTGTATTTTACTTTAATCAGACCCCATAGGAGGCCCACATGTGGGGCAAAAAAAGAAGTCAAATTGTTGTTAGTTGTGGTTTGTGCCCCTCGGAAATATCCTGGTTGTAGAAATCTGATTCTCCTACATTAGTGCAGATCTGCATCTCCTACATTAGTGCAGCTTGATTTCCTAATTTATTTTGGGAGTATTTCTCATTTACTCTTCTGATTTAGTCAACTATCATGATTGTCAAGTTTTTTGGGATTTGTTTCTATTTTAGAATAGAATAATTCTCCTTCCTTTTATTATTTTTTGTTTTCTGTTTCATGTAAGTTGTTTCCTAATTAGGAACTTCACTAGTCCTATTTATTTAGATGTACTCCTTCATTGTAGATAGGATAAGAAGAAATAAGGACAATTGTTCTTTAAGTTTCCTACATGGTATCATTGCACACTTGTGATATCATTGGATTAGTAAAATGTCCTTTCTAGGATTCTTGGTAGTAAATCTTATTTTAGATTAGAATGCAATTGTGTCATTGATGGAGAATTTTGCTGAAGGTAATTGGCTACACAGTTGATTAAGTAGATTAATTTTGAAATTTATGATTTCTTCATTCCTGGTATCATATCTGAATATCTGGCTGTTTCTTACTGATAATGCATTGGGAGTTTATATTATGCATTAGTTACACATATAAGCAAAATGATCTTATCTGCAGTTAGCACGCTTATTTCAAATGCTCGAAGGTCTCGGCACAAAAATTGAAAAAGATGGATTGCTGGAAAAGTACAGAAAACCTGAAGTGAATGCGGTTTACTTGGAAGAATGGTCCAGTCTGACCAAGAAATTTTTGAAAGCTCTTCCATATTCCCTTACTTCTGGTCAACTTAGTGCTATTTCAGAAATTATATGGGATCTAAAGAGGCCAGTCCCCATGAATCGACTTTTACAGGTTTTGGGTTTTGCTTGCATGCTACTGTTCTATCATTATTCCACAGTATACAATCTCTTCTAATTGTGTTGAACCTTGCTTTTGAACTTAAAATAATGCTGTTGTTCTTGAAGCTAATTTTTCTAATCTTCATCATGAATTTGCTGTCACTAACAAATTGTGGATGGGCTGTTTGGCTGTTTGCATCTGTCCCCCTCACCCTCTACCCTAAGCCCTATAAAGAAATACATCCAATAATTTGAACTCCCAAATCAGCCCTCCAAAACAAAAAGACACATATGTACCTCCTTTCTAAGATCATGACACTCTGCCACAATTACTAACAACCAAATATCTTGGATCATAAGTTCCATCTGCTTCATATATAATTCTACTACTCTTAAAGCAGAAGGTGTGGCAAAACTCCTTTGTGCTTTAGGTTGCAGGCTTCTTGATGCCTTACGCCAGGACTTCGCAAAATCTAATGAAATGTAGAAAAAATTATTGGTTTGACTAGTTCCTGATAAAAATAAAAAGATTAGTTTCGACTTGCTTGTTCTTGATTATTTCGCTCCCAAAATTTTAGTTAAAGTCCATGGTTAAGAACCAGCCTCTTGTGGTTCAGGTTCTGGGTTCTTGCTGGTGGAAATCTTTCATTTGTTTTCCTTGAAATTGAGGTTATGCCCTTATGTTTATTCATCTTTGATAAGGTTTTTGAAAGAGACAATAGCTATAGCAAATGAGAGCTAAGAACTAAGAATGTGATTTTAATAGAAGCAACAGTATGCAGTAGAGAGGGCATTTAAGGCTGATATTAATCGATAATAATATATTTTCAACTAGTTACTCTTGTGGAAAATGGGATTTAATTTACTATGAGATATAAATAAGGATTCAGATGTTGAGGTGCCATATCACGAGAAATTGGATTTTTTCTAGCTCCTTGAATTTGTTGAAGGCATGACATCTACCATGTACAATGAGATAAATGAAGCATTAACTACAAGGGGAAAATCCATCCTTAACTACTTGCTCATGCTTGAAATTTTTTATTTTAAATAATCCTTGACACTAGAAATTAAAAGAATCCTAATTGCAATATGCAACATGTAATCTTTATGGAAATCCTGAACTTTTATATTTGCTTGTTTGTGTATTTAAGAGCAAGATATATATGTAATTATGAAATTATTGGGAATAACTTCATCTTGAATAGGCAAAGATCAATATTTTATCTGAAGGGAAGAGGACACAATCAATATAAAGACAGTTGAGATTAGGTTTTATCTGATTTTGTCATATATGTAATTTTTATTCTTGAAAACTGATAAATTTCCTTGATAATATGTGGATGCTCTTTCTAGGGAGATGTTGGGTGTGGGAAAACTGTGGTTGCTTTTTTGGCATGCATGGAGGTTATTGCCGCTGGTTATCAGGTTGGTATTTTAATCTACTTTCACACTCACTCTTGTAAAAAGCCTTTTAAAAATTGATCTATACATACTATTAAACATACTATATGGTGCTGGTCATCCTACTAATTATGGTAATATATTAGGTAATCTTGTTTGTGTTATGATTATTGTTCCCTGGTATGCTATTCTTGACTGGTTTTAATAGGACATGAATTATGTTTTGAGTTGACTTTATCTTATTTGTAGGCGGCTTTCATGGTTCCTACTGAGTTGCTTGCAATCCAGCATTATGAACACTTCGTTAATCTCCTAGAGAAGATGGACGAGGTTGAGTGTAAGCCTTCTGTTGCTTTACTAACAGGATCAACCCCACTGAAGCAATCACGTCTTATTCGTAAGGTATGCAAATAATCTGGTGCCTTTACATGGTATATAACCATCTTGAGTTTCACTAACCCTTTTAGGCTGCAGGATCTCCAAACTGGAAATATCTCACTTGTCATTGGAACCCATAGTTTAATAGCTGAAAAAGTGGAGTTTTCTTCTTTACGTATTGCTGTGGTGGATGAGCAGCATCGTTTTGGTGTGATCCAGAGAGGAAAGTTTAACAGTAAGGTTGTCCACTTTTATTTGGCTAGAAATGATAAATCCTATGCAAATATCTGAGGAGCTATGTGTCAATGGTGAATTCTATTGAATGTGATATCTTCAAATTGTGTTTCAGTCATCAATAGAATGGTGGATAATAATAGTTTGGACAGTTAATCTTGTGATTCTTTCTTCATCATCTTCTATCACTGAAGTGTTCTCATTATACATTGTCCCTGTGTGTCTCTTGGTCACTTAAAACATAAGTTGAATTCTCACTATCGTAAAACTGAAAAGTTGATTATGCCTTCTGCATTATTAAAAATTTACAGAAAAGAGCTCTGTGTGATGAAGTTTCATTTGTTTTAGCTTCATGTTTTATTTTATTGTGTTGTTATCCAAATTGTGTGTGGGTGTATGTGTTTGAGTCTGTGGTTGTAATATCTTTTTGAAGAGAGGAAAATATATCACAAGGGGAATCTTTGCTGTCAGTAGCTGAGATTGGCAAAGGAGACAATATTGAAAAGAACATTGATATTTGGTAAAAAAACCACCGAAACAAAGTCATATAAATTTTGCCTTTGGGTTACATAAATATGCTCCTTTTGCTTTGTTAGTGGTGAAGTATCCTTGTCACCTATAAACTTGTGTGTTTCTTTGCATTGTCAAAATTTTCATGAACTTTTTTTGGCCCAATTTTCATGAGATGCTGTATGCATGGCGGATGTAGCTTTATGTCTGTCATTGATATTGTTTCCAATTTACATATTGACATCTTAGTCACTTTTATCGTTGAATATTTAACATATTTTTCAATACATTTACATATCTATTCTTTTAGTCCATTCCAGAATTATGATTGACACCTGCAAGTTAAATACCAATTGATGTTAGAATGCTGGCCATCACCATTTAATTGAAAAGAAACGCCGCTATACCCCTATGGTCCCCTGCCTCAAATACAAATGAAAAAAGGGAATTTTTTATTTTAGAATCTGATTAATTAAATATGTTGAAATGTTTCTCAAGGTATCATTTGTCCTATTTGATTTTGCTAGGAGTGGTTATTCCATCCTTGAGTTCTTAGCAGGAGTTACTCTTTTGTTATGTGCAAATGTTGTTATGATGAGTTAATGGAGAAACCTAACGTTACAGCTATATTATACTTCAACAAGCTCAAGAATGCAAGCGGCTGACATGGATGTTTCCTCTGAACAAGACACTTATATGGCTCCTCATGTTCTTGCCATGTCAGCTACTCCTATCCCAAGGACCCTGGCTCTTGCTTTGTATGGTGATATGTCCTTGACACATGTATGTTCAATTTGCTTTACTTCCAGCTGCTTGAATTCTCTGTAGTTGCATTTCATATTTAAACAGATTGAATCCTTGATGCACTGTACTAAAGAAATTTTGTTTATTTTTTATTTAAATTTCTGTCATGATTCTGCTCAATTTTTTTAATATATCTTTTAGATTGCGAAAATTTATTCAACAAAAAGGAAAAAAATAATAGAAGCATAATACATGGATTGAGCTAGGAAAGAAAGGATTGTCTAATTCTACACCACCTAATAGTCAAGAAACAGTTGAGGAAAATTAGAAGAAAAATCAAAATGATAGATTGAGGTGCTTTACTCTGTCATACTAAGCTCATCTACCCTTAAGGATAATTTGACAACTTAATGGTGCACTTTAGGGACTTATTTATAGTTATATTGCTCATTGCCTTCTAAAGATTTTTCTCGGGTTCCTGTAATGACAGATTACTGACTTACCCCCTGGAAGGATACCTGTTGAAACACACATCATTGAAGGAACTGACAATGGCTTTAAGAATATTTATGCGGTAAAGCATATTATTGTTTTAATCTGTTTAAATTCTTCATGTGTCTGTTTTTATTCAATTCATAGCTTATTCACCTGGTTTTTTATTATGATTTTGAAGAAAATCCTCATGAGCCTTCCCTGCTTTATAAAAATAAATGCTTAATTTGTTTGTAATTATGAAACTATATAGTTATAGTTCTCAGGGCCATAAAAGGAGAGGGGCAAGGCAAAGAAATATATATATATATATATATATATATATATAACATTCCTTCAACAAAATGCAGATTGTTAAGTTGTGCATGAATTTGAGTTTGCCTATTTATTTCAACAGGTGAAGAATCAAATAAACTGATTTGAACTTTTTCTTTTTGTCACAGATGATGCTAGAGGAGTTGAAAGCAGGAGGAAGGGTGTATCTTGTATATCCAGTCATTGAACAATCTGAGCAATTACCTCAGCTTCGGGCTGCTTCTGCCGATCTTGAGACCATAACAAATCAGTTTCGGGATTATAACTGTGGGTTGTTACATGGAAGAATGAAGGGTGATGAAAAGGAAGTAGCATTGAGAAGGTTTAGGTCTGGAGAAACAGATGTTTTACTTTCCACTCAAGTAATTGAGATTGGTGTTGATGTTCCGGATGCATCTATGATGGTTGTTATGAATGCTGAGAGATTTGGAATAGCTCAGTTACACCAACTTAGAGGACGAGTTGGTCGTGGGGCAAGAAAGTCCAAATGTATATTAGTAGCATCTACTGCCAGTAGCCTAAATCGCCTGAAGGTGCTTGAGAAGTCATCAGATGGCTTCCACTTGGCTAGTGTGGATCTTGTTCTACGTGGACCTGGTGATTTACTTGGGAAGAAACAGTCAGGACACCTTCCTGAATTTCCTATTGCCAGACTGGAAATGGATGGCAATCTTTTGCAAGAGGCACATCTTGCGGCATTGGTAAATGCTATCCCTCTTGCCCTTGTTATTTAAATGCTTTTTGTTTAATTTTTTTCGACTTAGTCATGTCTTCTCATAGTGTATACTTGTTAAGTTATCCGCTACAGGGAATATGTGTATCCTCATTCTTGACTGAGATACTAGTTTTCTCTAAACAATTGATCATTGCATGTGCTGTGATTTCTGCATTTCTGTCTTATGTATAGGTGTTTTCTCTAAACAATTGGTCATTGCAAGTGCAGTGATTTCTGCATTTCTGTCTCATGTATAGGTGTTTTCTTTATGCCCTTCACTGTTTGTGTGAAAAAGTTATTCTAACATGCACTCCTAGCAGTAAAATCAGTATTAATAAAATCTAAACTTTGTCTTTTGATAATCGTACTGTAGAGTTGTTTCACAACTACTGATAATGCCATGTCTTTATTTTGAAACCCTGATGGTAGGCTATAAGCTATACTGTATCACATTAATTTGCTTCTCAGAATGAGTTCTACTGTTAATTCTGGTGCACCTTGTGCGCATGATCTATAACATAAACACTGGTTTTTCTGTATGCAGAAAATCTTGAGCGATTCTCATGACTTGGAACGTTTTCCAGCACTCAAAGCAGAACTTAGCATGCGACAGCCACTTTGTCTTCTGGGTGATTGAGCTATGTCATGGTAAATTCAACAGCTTATCATATTTTAATATTGAACATAAGCTGCAGGCTTGGCATGGTGCATAGACCTTGCTTATATAGCATTCTGTTTAGGTACGTTACTTGCCCTTTTGCTGTATGCTCATTTGATGTTCTGTAAAGCCACAATCAACTAGTAAAAGCTGTACAGTTCTCGGTGTTGCCTGTCTCGCTGTGAATAGATGAATCACAATTTTTCAATTAAAAAGAAAAAAGGATGAATTACAATTTTACTAGTTCATAGTACCGGAGCATGTTAATTGCAGCATCTAGCTAATTCTAGTAAAAGTTGGATTTATGCATTCTTTAAGATTACAGGGCTGTTTCATTTTATCGATTCTTTTGCTTTCACGAGTATTCAACTAGATTGCAAGGTAACTTCGAATTTGATTGTTAATAAAAAAATTATTTATTTGAATTTAGTAAGTTAATAAAAAATTATTTTTATAATTTTTTTAATAGATTCAAACTTTAGACAGTAATTGTTCTTAAAATTAAACCGACCTCGGTGATTAAGATAAGCTTTGCATAGAACAATCATGCCTAATCAAAGCATAATTCATTTTTAAAATTTTCTAATTTGAATTTTAGAATAAACATAATGAAACATGTATAAAATGATAAAAATTGCCTTTCATTGTGTAATTAACAAGAAAATCATAATTGGATTTTGTTATTGTTGGTAAACACAAACTTGTTTTCGCACATGTGATAGCATATTTGCACTTACTTAAAAAAAAAAAAGAAAAAAAGAGAGAGGGCAGTTGGGGAAGTGAAGGAGGGGTCCCACATGTTATCGGCCGAGATTACAAAACATGGGATGTTGAAGGGAAGAGGGGGGAAGGGGAGGAGTGAGGACAAGCAGACAAAGGGGGGTCCACACCTGGTTCCCTACTCAATCTTCCAAGCTGGGTCCACAGCGTTTCCATGTCCCATTGGTGTCGTACGCAAAACCTAATCATCATAAATGTGGGCCCCACTTCACTGCCACGCTTTTCCCATATATTTTCTCAATTCCTCTTCGCTTCTCCTACCATCCCAGCCATTCCCCCGATGGAAAGTTGCCTCCGGCCCAGGCTTTAAACTTCAAACTACTACATTATAAACTCATTGATCAAACCCCAACTTAATTTACCCATTTTCCTTATCAGGAAAAAAAAAATTTATACCCATTTTCATTCTTATATTGGTAATTGTCAATAGGTAATTAGTCAAATAATTACTATTATATTCCGACTAAAAGTGTTCAACTTTTTAAAAATTTTGTAGCACCTTTCCATGAAACAAAAATTAAAAAGGTATTATTAAAAGAACAAAATATTCTAATAAGTAATAAGAGTTAATTAATTCGAAATATCATTGTGTAAGGGGCACCAAAATAAGAGGTTCATTATTTTTTTTTTTAATTGTAAAATGTTTTTAGATTTCGTTTAATAAATTTAATTGTTGGATTAATTTAAATAAATTTATTTATATTAAAATTAATCAATTAATAAAAAATTATCTTTTTATAAATTTTTAATGAATTTAAATTCAAACAAAAATAAACTTTACTGCTACTTAAATTAATATTCCTATTTCATTTTAGAGTTTGTTTTATGTACGAGACAACTCCAAAACATCATGAAAGAATGGATTGATTTTTTTACTTTTAAGTGATCATAGTGTCGACATTGTAATGATCAAACATTTACCAGTTGCTTACACCATTCTTTACTTTTAAAGGGTATTTCATTTTATATATATATATATATATATATTTATGTGTGTGTGTGAAGACATGACATTCAACGAAAAAGTATTTTCAACAGTATCCACCTCAATATAAGCATTTAAATTGTTTATTGAGTAAATAATAGCTACTAATATTCAGTTCCAAGGAAAAAGCTTCTGCTCAGTTTTTTTCAAAATACAAACCAATTATCGGCCATCAGGAATCTGCTGTTACCAAAAAGTAAACCTAAAGCTATTAGCTATTAGTGTTAAACAATACTAAAAAAAGTCAATAAAAAAATAATTCGTATAATTGGAGTTTCCTATACTACTATTAAGGAAAAAAAAGGAAAGATAAGTTAATTTTTAGGTGAAGCATATTGGTTAGAAGATAACCTTTGTTTTTTTTTCTAAATCTCCGGTTTGGCTTTGGATGTTTCTTGAGATTTTAATGAAAGTTTCTATTCATGCTGGTATTATTTTCTTGTATTTTCTATAGACAAATGCTAAAATGATTGAAATTCTCAATCAGAATAACATAATTCGAGAGACTCAAAGGCTTATTTGTCTCGTGTTGGACATCGAAGTCCATTTTGACAGATTTCATGTTCACTATCTGAAGAATGATATTAAATGATCTCTTACCCTCTTTCAGCCTTTTATTTTGTATAAATTTGAACTGTTTACAGCATATACCAAGCTTAATTTGTTGTCCCTAATTAAGGCAACGTCATAGTGATTACAAACTTGTGTTTCTTTTTTTGAACATTTCCTTTTTTTTTAAGAGTTGAACTCTAATTACTAAAACTAAAAAGTCAATATTTTACCAACATTTTATGTTCAAGTTTTGGGTGAATGATGAAATGAGATTTGTGAGAAAAAAATAATTTAAAACTCTTTATATATCAACCTATATAACGAGGGTCAAGATGCTTGTCACAGCTTGAGTAAACAATTTTGATTATCAGATTTTTTTTTTTTTTGAAGAAAGCATTGGTTTACGTTGATAATTCCAGTGGTCAACTCACTTCTTTCGCATTGTTTTTCATTATTAAGTAGGCTAACAAAGGTAAAATACAGGCTTGAGTTTTAGACATATATTAGGTTTTCAAGTCCAAAATCCAGTTTATCATAGCTCAAAATATGATTTTATTAACAAATATTAATTTATTTTATGTTGAAATGTACTTAAATATTAATATAATAATACTTAAAATAAAATATTATATAAATGATTGAGTTGGGCGGAATTTAAACTTGACTTTAAAACGTACAAGCTCGGCCCATGAATATCTTTAATTAATGACGTTGCTTTTTATCATTTGCTGTTGGTTTATAGCAACTTTTAAAAAATGAATAATAATAAAAAATAAAAAATATATATTGGTATTCGAATAAAAAATCCTCCTCTTTTTCATTAGCTATATCCCTTATAGTTAAAAAAAAAATACAAAAAAAAAAACAACCTATGTTATTGTCACTCAAGACTTAAACCATCCCATAAGAATTTTTATATCGGAAAAAGTTATATCTTACAAAATGTGATAACAAATGAAAAAGTAAAGCTTTTTGTTGGTCGTGTAGTACGAGTCAAGAAAATAGGTATAAACATTGTTATTGCAATGGTGCTTTCATCCAAATATAATATACATTTTAATTTCAAATATCTAATTTCTCTCAATTTTTTTTGTAGAAAGGAAAAAAAAATGGAAATATGCTTCACAAAGTTAAAAATTCTCACAAAAGAAAGGCTAACAGATTTTCAGATTCTGGACAAGCTATCAATGCAAAATCAGGATTTGTACACTTTACTGCTGGGGGAAAAACAAGAGGTAGTTAGGAATAATTATGCCTAGTTATGTAAAAATTAAATTTGATAATTTATGTATTTATATCATATAAAATATTAAAAATTAAATATTTATATTATATTTTATATTAAAATTACGTGTTATAATTTATGTCGATACAAAATATGAAATATATATTTTTAATTTTGTTAAATTTATTTATGATTTTTATTAAAAATTTAAATCATATTATTTTTATATTTTTAATGTTTGAAATTGTCAGTAAAACATTCAAAGTTTTTGAGCTGCGCAAACTAGTGGCAGTTGTAACTTGGAAAGAAGGGGTCAGCAGTCTATAGTGTAAATTACCAGGAAAGCATACTGATCATAATTAAGTTCTTCTCCTCGGTATTTAATTTATGGAAAAATTTTCAGGAGATTTTCCATGTCAAACATGCTCTAAATATTTTGGGATTTGTTCAAAAAGTCATGATCATGACTAAAGTGGTTTAATTAGATATAAATGTTTAAGCAAAATACTAAATGTCTGATTAATTAAGACAAAAAATTTTCTCCAATCGCATATTCTTACCACTTTACCTTGGATTGAAATCTAGAAATTAAAAATGAACAACATTAAGACAAATTATGTGACATTTATTTATGAATTTATGGTATTATTAAAAGAAAAGGAAAGTCTAGGTTACAAGTAAGAAGAGTTTTGATTTTTTTTATTCGTTTTCTAATTATTTTTAAATAAAAATAAATAAATCAATTGAATTAAATCTCAAATTTTTTAATCTTTATTTAAACAAAGTTTATTTTTTAATTAGTGTGGGATTAAAACTAATAATAATGAATTGGGTGAAAAAAGATGGAAACTGGTTGCAATATGGATACAAAACTTGGCCAGTACGATCGAGTCAAGGTTCCCCAACTTCAAATCAAAGTTGCTTATCAGGTTTCTGTTGCTACCCAAAACCAACCCCTCCAACATGCAATTGACTTAATCTTTGAGTTTTGATTGGCAGTGCGGTTATTCAGGTCAATTTTGGCCACACCTTGGTTGATTGATCCCCATTTCCTTGTACACCAAATTTCCTTTCATTTTATTTTATTAGTTAGTCAACTTAAGGTTTTACTCATGTTCAATAAAAATTTAATTTTTTATTCGATTAAACATAGATGAATATTATATTATAAATATAAAAATAAAAATAGATATAATTTTAAAATTTTATTGGTACGAAAATAAAAATAAATAATATAATACTTGTTTCGTATTCACATCTAACATATATATTTATAAAAAATTATCTAAATATATAAGATACAAATAAAAAATACTAAAAAAATTTTTAGTTTTTAGTTTTTTTTTAAATTATAAATATAAAAATTATTCATACCTATTAAATATTCGTGAATATAAAATAAAAATAAATTTAAAATATTCATTAAATATGAATATAAATATAATATAAAAATCTAAATATAAAAATATAAAATATTTTGCTCTACTCATATCTTACCTATTAACATCCCTAATCACACCATAAAATTAATTTTAATTGATCAATAAAAAAATCCATTTACTTGTCTTAATTGAAATGGTAAGAAAACATTAAGAACATATATACGAGTAATTAATTAACCTAATTCTGGAATCTTCCGTATATTTTTTGAACCAATCAGACTTTTTTTTTATGCATTGATCATAAAATTTTTTAACTAAATTAATGAAATTAAAAAACTGTTACATATTTTTTTAATTAATAGTGCGTTTATGCGGGCTTTTGATCAAAGTCAAGGATTATTTTACCAAAAATATAAGAGTTGTTTGAAAAAAAAGGTCAAGAGTATAACAATTAATAATTATTACATTCTTAAAAAAAATAGTAAATTCATTTTCTTTATTTATGTATCAAACTTTTCAAATGAATTGAAATAAAAAAGATATGAATGATAATAATTGTTGTACTATTAAATGTGTTCTAAAAATGCAATAGTAATAAAGAAGAGTGAGATCCCAAAACAAAAACAAAAATGGTTCTTCATCCGCCATAAATGTCTCTTGTCCCTAATTTATGACTTCTTCTCCTTTGCATTAATGTTGAAATAGGTCGTTACAATTCCTCTGTACCCGTCAACACGTAAAACAGCATTAAAACTCCTCAACATCAATATCAATAACTATAATAATGGCAATACCCAAAACCCAACATTTTCCCTACGTTACCCCCACCAACGATCTCACACCAATCAACAATTTCTCCATCAAACGGTCAGAAAAAGTGGATGACCCAGATGCCTCAAAGTCCAAAGACCATGAAAGTGCAATGGGGTTGTGGCTTAAGATGGCAAATCCCGTCGTTGAACTTGAACTTGAACTTGAACTTGAACTTGAAGGGTCAGGTCAACACTCAGCGTTAGAGGAAAGAAAAAATGAGAAGGGGTTATTAATATTGTAGGTGTAGGTATATTCTAAACGGGATTATGGGAGAGGGGCCTGCCCTGCCCGGACCCAAGCCCCCTCCCAGTCCAAGCTTCCAATCATTTCATCAGCTAACCTGTGAACCGACAATCAGACTCACCACTTATAAACAGAAAACCTGCCGCTCGTCCTCTAAGTCGAAAAATTTTTTAGTATAAATTTGATTGGTGATCGTTTATCAAAATTATTTTAAATATATAATTTATAATTATTTATTTTAAATTATTACATATTTTATTTTAATTTAAAAAATTAAATAATTTATCTATCTTAATTTTTTAAAAAAAATCTGCCGGTTATTCTCTTACACCACCAAGATTTTTCAATCTCTGACACGTGTCTCAGATCAGATGGTCAAACCCTTTGACTTGGTGACCACAGTCAAAAACCCTACCGATTCAGCACTTCCTATCTTTAATTCTTATTTTGCTTCCTTTTTTATTATTATTTATTATATCTATTTATTACTTTGACCTCTATATCTATCCACCTCCCCTCTTTTTTCTCTTTCATTTCATTCAACATACTGTCTCTCTCTCTCTTTTTTATATATAGCTTTTTAAAAACTTTACCTTTTCTCTTCTTAAAACCAATCGTCATCTTTTCTTTTTTTTTTTTTCCTGCAACTTTCATGGCGGTTTTACCTACCTGCTCTTCTAACTTGGAGTTGACAATATCAGTTCCTGGCTTCTCTTCTTCCCCTTTTCTTCCTTCTTCTGGTAAGCAAAAAAAAATCCCTTTTACTTTCTTTTCCCACCCTTTTATTTTACTTATTGCTTCTTAATTTTGAGAAGATATATATCAAATATTTTTTATCCTTTCAAAATCCCATGTTTTATGAGGTTTCAGCCTTTGTTCTTCTGTACTCGGATTCCATGCATGGTTTCCAAAAAAGGGTCTTTCCTTTTCTTTTCGCTGTTATCATGATCGTCCTCGATCGTGGTTGATGAATATTGATTGATTTAGCTTTAAATTTGATATATTTTCCTTTTCTGTATTACATTAAAGGTGATCAAGTGGGTTCAACGGTGAGAGATTTGGATATAAACCAAGTACCATCAGGAGGAGCAGAAGATGAGTGGATCACAGCAAGCATGGAAGATGAAGAAGAAAGCTACAATGGAGCCCCTCCTCGCAAAAAACTTCGTCTAACAAAAGAACAGTCTCGCCTTCTTGAAGAAAGTTTCAGACAAAACCATACCCTAAACCCTGTATGTAAATTTTCAAAACTACTACCTATTAAACTTAATAATTGACTAACACCAAACACCACCATTTCTTTTTCACATAAAATGTCCAATAAATTCATCAGATAATCTCTTTATTTAATGCCTTTTGGAGTTTGTGGTTTCAGAAACAGAAAGAAGCATTGGCTTTGCAGCTGAATCTTAGGCCAAGGCAGGTTGAAGTTTGGTTCCAGAACCGTAGGGCCAGGTACTGCTTACTCTACCCTATACGTATACAAATATTCATATACATAAATTAATATATTTCTTCATTTAAATGAATTCCCATTTTTTCTGATAGATTTTTTTTTTTTCATTTTTCTGGGTCCTTGTTATTTTGTTGGTGGGAGGGATTAAAAGTAGGTTAGGGTAGATATCATCAAAACGTTAACAGAATATCACAAAGTATATAATCTGAATCAAATTCGACCCGTATTTTTTCGTACACTAATAATATAAGTATAAAGTGAAACGATGGATTTTTTTTTCAAACTTTTAGTTATTGTGGATATAATATTTTTATATTTTATGATGCTATTCAATAAATTCTACTATTATGGATACAATATTTTTATATATTTTATGATGTTTCAAAATTTTAGTTATTATGAAATTTTCCGTTTTCTCGTTAATTAAAAAGAAGAGAACTAGTAGAACTTATCTTTCAGAGAAAATTTCATAGGATTCGATGCTGCCAAAGGAAGTTGCAGTTCCATATATATGGTATAAGACTTTGTGTTTATTAACATCTACAATGGAAAAAGTTCATTATTTTCCTCAAAATAATTTTATCATTATAAAGCTTAGCATGAAATTTAGCTGAATATAATAATTAAGAAAGAGCAATAAATGGGGTAGAGGGATATAGAACACTACTTTCAACAGACACAAAAAGCAATAACGAAGCATAAACAAAACCTAGAACTGGTTTATAGAAAAAACGACACATGACCGACAAGTAACCGAACAGATCTATGAAGAATTAATGATGTGGTTTGGTTTCATGAGCTGGTAGAGCTTTGAGGATCAAAGTAATGATGGTTTGTCTAAAAACACCAATATATAACAATGATAACTGCAATTGAGAATATATATGCATGTCTGTTTCTGGCCTCGTGTGCTAGTCAGATCATCGCCCTCATCACCCCTCTAACAAAGTGCTGCTTTGACCCATCATTCGTTGGACTTAGCCATGCATTAATGAATTCTCACATACGTGTATTACATTATTGAATGGAATCAATAAAGGGAAAAGGAAACCCCAAGCTTAATTTGCTATTATAATCATTTTTTAATCAATGCACTAGTAATTGAGAACAAATTTTTGAATTATTTTTTTTATATTTGATGTTATGAGAAATTAAATTCTGATTATTGAATAAGAATTCAATACTTCACTACCAGATCATACAACGATCATACAACTGTTTGACATTTTAGGTACAGAATTATGACTGTTATAGAAATTGTTGTTTCTTTTGAGTTATAGATAGATGATTTCATGATTTGGCCGTATGTAATGGTTAGCATTTAATAAGATAATAAATGCACCTATATTAGATATGAATACAGTCGAAGTTTGAATTTATTACTCTCCATTCACGATCAGCTAAAGGAAAAAAACGGTAAAGGAATGAAAAGATGATCCCAAAAAGTATTTACTTATTTAAGAGCTTTATTAATTTCATACTTAAATGCATATCTGTTCTCAAGTTTTTATAAGCAGCTAGCTGGGTTGGTCACGCCACATGAAATTGTAAGGATCTTGCACGTCGTTGTTATCTCATGGGCGCGTGCGCGCGCACACACATATATATATATATATATTTGTGTGTGTGTAAGCATGGACTTTCTTTGAGTAATCGTTTGGAATCAACCAATCAATTGAAAAGGGATAAAGAACAAAAAGAAAATGCTATAGACAAGGCCTTCGCATTCTTGCTGAAATTAGTAGCATTTTTTGTGCTAATTCAGATTGGGAAAGTTTCAAAATCCCATGTTTTATGTTTCCTTTGCATATTTTATGTAACAAAAGGAATTATAAAACCATATCATGAAAGAAAAAAAAAATCTTGATAGAGTTTGTTACTTTTCTTTTACAAAGAAATCATAGTCTCCGAATATGAAAAGGGATTGTAAATTATGGGATTCGAATTCTAGACATGTTGAATGTTATCTCACATGATTATATATATGAAACTAACTAAATTAAATTTTGGGTTCATAGAGTTTATTAGCTTTGTTACAACATGTTTGATTAATTTGTATAATGAAAATAACGAAAAACCAAATATGTAGGAGCAAGTTGAAGCAGACAGAGATGGAGTGTGAGTACCTGAAGAGATGGTTCGGATCACTGACCGAACAGAACCGAAGGCTTCAAAGGGAGGTGGAGGAGCTTAGGGCCATGAAGGTAGGGCCGCCAACAGTGATTTCGCCTCATAGCTGTGAACCTCTCCCTGCATCAACACTTACAATGTGCCCTCGGTGTGAGCGTGTCACCACCACTGCCCTTGACAAAGGCCCCGCAAAAATGAACTCCGCCACTGCCACTGCCACTGCCACCACATTGTCCTCTAACGTTGCAACATCAGCCCTCCAATCAAGGCCATCTTCGGCGGCTTGTTAGTCAGGCTTAATGACCCCAGTTTAAGAAGTTAATTTAAAAAGCAAATGATTTAGGGAATGTTCATATTAGTTTACACACAATTGTATGGGATAGATACTAAATATTGGTATCTAATCTACATAGGGATTTTACGTGGTTTTGCTGTCTCTTTATTTTATTGATCAAGATTCTATTATTGCCTGCTTATATGCACTTTTTTGTTCTTTTCAAGTGCCTCCAAAGCCAAAAAGTTGTTAGAAAATCCATAACCTTGTATATTGTTTTGCCTAAAAAAGGTCATAGAAAATAAAATAAAGAAAGGGAAATAGAAGGAAAAAAGAAACCAAATTGTTTTAAATTTGAGGAAATTATGTAAGCAAAATTTCAAAATTATATGTGATAGTTAGAACATCAGAATTAAATAATCTAAATAACATACTTGTTTGGGCAATAGAAGCAAATTAAAATTCTAGACAGGATAATCTTCTTCTTTGCTCTATTTCTTATTCATCACTATCAATGGATATATAGCGTGGGTTAAGACGCGAAAACTACTAGTCATATACATTTTTAAAGGAAAACCCTAACAGTCTCATAAAAGATTTATGAGGTTAAGGGTTACACAACTGTCTTACCACAATGATCTAATAAAAATGTGCAAAATTATAAGCTTGTATAATAATTTAGTTGGTTCTCTTCCATATTTATTAAATTATCAGCTTATTTTATTAAAATATAAAATCATCAATTAGTCGCATATTTACCAAAAAATTCTAACAAATTAAAAAGTAAAAAAGTGATTTTAAATTGAGGAAATTATATGATTCTTAAATCCTGACATCAATTTCTAGCTAATTAAGATGATTTTGAGCCTCCTTGAGCCAATTTTCAACCAAGGTTGAGGCTATGAACCATCCTAATTAAGTAAAAAATTGGTAGCCAAGTAAAGAAATAAAGTCCCGGTTAGCGATCACGAGCTCAACTGTGCAGGCAGAGACATATATAGTAGCAATTACCAATGGTATCCAAAAAAAATCAGTTGTGTTGAGAGAAGGATGGGTTGGTTGGCATCACAATAATGAATACTTATGGCAAAAAGTTGAGCAAAGTCACTTTCAAATGATTTTGCCAGAAGAAACAAAACACACTAATGTGCGCGAACTTGGTAGATACATCTCTCATGTCGTGGACTAATGCTATGATGTCTAAAGCTTATATCAGATCCATTATGATGATACCAACCTCACCACAGTTTTAACCTTTAAACTTTGTCGGTTAATTCACTTGGGTTGATAAACTAAATTCACCTAAGAACTCGGGTTTGATCAGTCACGCCTTCCACCAAAAGATGAGAGGTAGAACCAACTTCTGAAAATTGTATTAAGAAGTTAGGTATGATCTGTTCATGGCTTAAGATTTGTTGGAGCATTATAATCATCAGACCAATAAATTTTAAGATATATAAGTACCTCTCAGAGCATTGTCCCACCACATGGGAGGAAATAGGGTTTGTAGTACGAGGGTTTTGCATATTTTCATTTTCATAAAATACTGAAGTTGAAATGGCAAATTTGAGGGAGTGGCTATTGGCTTGCTCTTTAAAATGGGTTTAAATTTGTGCCTTGAGAGATCAGTTGGACCGAAGCCCTCCTTGAATCGAGGCCTATATATCCCTTGGACTTTTCCTCTGTAATGAGCCTGAGTAAAACTGAAGCCTGAGTGTGGGCCTTATCCTTCAAAACGAAAGGCTTAGAAAAACAAATGGTTTAGATTTTGTTTTGGGGGTACTAAGACCGGACAAATCTTGATGATTCGGAGGTTGAGTTCGGCAACCACAGCCAGGAAAACCCGGGGGGGGGGGGGGGGGTGTGCCTTCGCATAAACCCAAGGACACACCCTGTGATCTTGTCTCAAACAAACACCTTACCCTACAACTCAAGATCTTACTTTTGTGGGACATACCCCAAAAATGAAAGTTCCTTCTTGATTTTCCTTTCATATTTTTTTCTTTATTCAGTAAAGAAAAGTAGTTTGATAGTTTTAACAAATACACACGGACTGGCATTATTGGGCAGTTAATGTGGACTCCCTTTGAGGTAAGAAACCAAATCGAAGGGCCTCAAACTGAGCTGACTTGTGACTTACTGCAATTGGTTTGCTCACGGGGCATACCTGCCATGACACATGCTCAAAGAATTTGTCACCAAAATTCCCTTCCCAACCTAAAATCTGTCAAAACTCAACACGTCCCCAACTACCATCAAATATGTTCCCTCATTTTCTCAAAAAAATCCAAGTGGTGAATCCATAGGGAGTGAGATTGATCAATGAAAGCCTTAGCTGTCTTTTGGAAAACTGCTCCTCCTACTTGAAGAAACAAAGAGAAAGATGAATTATGACAAATGCTAATTATGGGAGTAAGGAAAAATAGCTAGCATTAGCCACTAGGACGGGTTTTTGTTGTGGTCGGAGTGACACTATCTCAAAAGAATGTTCTTTCACATGGGAGGCTTTGGTTTTAGTAAACAATAATGATTAAGCAAACCCCGCAAGCACGAAACCTCCAAACCCTACTTTCTATACATGCAAAATCCTCAATGATGCATTCTCTTTTTAGGTTATTCCAGTTGGTAAGAGGATGGGTTATCTTTTTTATTAACTTAATTTTATTTTTGTAAAAAATACTCAAAAATAAAATCACGAATATATAAAAAAATATTAAAAATAATGCTTTTAAAATCATCCAAAAAAGGAAAAAAGATTGAGACAAAACTTACAGATATTTTGTAGAAAAAATTCTCATTGTTAAATTTATTAATATCCTAATCTTCTTTTGTATTAATTATTATTATTTCTAATTATGATTAAATCTTAGGTTAAACATATCATGGCTCGAAGATTAAGATAGATATATTGAGTCAACATTATGTATTACGTGTCCAAAACTAATGGTGGTTTGACTGTCCACATATCGATGCATTTGAAAATGGTGAGATTTTGGTTCAACCCATAGCGTGCCTAAGATGACAACAATTAATCTTTATGTTTAGTTTAATGGTTAGTGTATAATAAAGTTGTAGTTGTCCTATTAAGAGGGAGCTACGGACAAATAATGACTACGTATATTTTTCTGGGAATCCAGAAAATTGGGCCAAGCAAATTTATCCTCGATCCAAACAAAAAATTACCAAGGCCCAATGAAAGAAGCATCCGTTCCTTGACGGGTGGGCTGATTGTTAGACTTTTGCACGTGCATTTGGTGGATGCCGATGAGAGAGACCAAGTGCCGGTGACTAGAGCTAACCTATTAAAAGAGACGGATAAAGGCAATTTTATCATTGTATTATAGTAGAAGGTCGAGTTTTATAAATCTACTTTGGAATTGGACTATTTGCATTTTAAAAAAGTTTAAGTACATTTTAAAATATTAATTAATAAAAAAATTACTTAAATATTCATAAATTAATTATTTTTTATCTTTTACATCACTTCTCAATAAGTTATACGAAATGAATTTTTAGAAATTTCTTCAATATACCGAAAATGCATTTTTAGAAAATTTTTTATTCTACTAAAAATTCATTTTTGAAAAATGTTGCAATTATTAGGAAGTGTATTTACAAAAAGTATTGTAATTATTTGGAAGTGCATTTTTGAAAGTAATTTTTTACTTTAATTTTTTTGTTGTGATCTTTTGATCAATGTCTATCACGAGAATATTAGATGTCTCTCGTTATGATCTCTAAATGGGTCTATAGTGATTTCTCTGATATATGCGATATTTAAATTTGGTAGTAGAAACCTTTACTTTTTCGGCTAAACATTGTTTGGTTAATAACATTCCAAACATATTATCAATTTTAATAAATGTGCATTTGAAAGGAATTACTAATTGTGACAAGTGTTCGTGTAAATGACTGCTGAACCATTTGCAATGAGGTAGTCATGCTCCATTGCATATGGGGCAGTAGCTAATTTGTATGAGCGCCTCTTTATACTTAACGATTCCTCTTAGATGCATATTTATCAGAATTATAAAATATTACAAATGTTATTAAATGTACAGTGTCTAATAGCTGAAAGATTGGAAGTCCCTATTAGTGGATTTGTTAATCTACTAATGACAAAATGAGGTCAATTCTTGTGTACTGAAAAATTATTTGATCTCTATTAGTGGCCGAAGATTACTATGTACCCAAAATCCATTTTTGAAAGTTTTTGAAGGATTCTGAAAATGAATATCTAGAAACCATTGAAAAATTCTAAAAATACATTTCCAAAAATTCTCAAAAGTTTTTGAAAGTAAATATCCGAAAAGGGATTCTAGAAATGAATTTTTAGTATGTTAAAGAAGTTTTCAAACATTTATTTTCAAAAACCTTTAACAATTTTCAAAAATTCATTTTTGAAATGCTTGAATCGTTGCCCTAAATCTCACCCTTAAATTTAAAATCTTGAATCTTTTGAAATTAAACACAAAATCAAATGAAAAAATGAAAAAAAAAACAAACGATTTTGCTCATGATTCTAAGTTATCTATCTAACATCAAAAGGGTGATTGGGGTTTGATTTGAGGTTTAATCTCTAAAGGGTTTAAGGTTTTCAGTGAAGAAGAAGAAATGGGGTATAGGGTGTTTGGGTTTTTTAACAAATTAGTGTTTTGATTTAGGATGTGAAGAGAAGAAAAAATAGGTTTTAAAAGTAATAAGATCTGAAGAGAGAAAATTGGGGTGTAAATAGTCCCCCTCTTTACTTTGGTTTGATTGAATTTTGTCATTATACTTTTTATTTCTGATGATGTTTAGATCAAAGCTAATGAAAATGGAATGAAAAATTCAACAAAATCAAAGTGTAATAGAAAATTCAATATTATAATTAAATATAATAGTTGATCGTTATAATTAATATGATTAATTTTAATTTATTGAATGAAAATATTAAAAAATATAAATAATTATTTTATAACAAGTACTGTTAATGCATTCATTAGTAAAATATTTTAATATATAAACATCTTAATAGGCGTATCAAAGATTCGTTAGTAAAGTGATGCAAGCTCATTTCTTCATTTAGTTTGTCTAATGATCACTCTAATCAACAATTTCTAGCTTAGAATTTCAATTTGAATCATTATTCTATGCATCAGGTGGAGTTCTTAAACTCCCCAAGATGATTACAATAAATTTATTGAATAATTTATTTATTTAAACATTATGTATATATAAATATTAATGAGATATGTGTTCATTCTTTAATCTTGTTTATAAAGTTTTAAGGTTCACCTTTTATGTATAGGATAAATTTTTGTTAAATTTTATAGGATTTGAAGCTATATATTGCTCTTATATTTAATATCTATTGTTATAATGTATACATTCATAGACCTATATCTAGATACAACTTAAGAAGTCACCACTAATCTTTTATTAAGGTGTGATTGGTCACTTAATGAATCTATCATTTTAAGAAAATCCTAAGTTTGATTACGAGTCCCTAAAGAATATGTTCTAACGTTTTGAACAGAACTAGGTTAAGGAGTTAGGTTACATGTAGGAAGGTTATAGCACTCTTACAATGTCCATTCTAAAAAAAGGTACAATTTAATTTTAAATTATCCTAACAATCATCTTGGTTCTTGTAGACACCATTTTATTTATTTTTTCTATTTTTTTCTTTTTTTCTTTTCTTTTTTTTTTCTGGCAGTGGCTTTGACAGTCGCCTACAGCTACGCTGCCAGTAACCCTGACAGCCACCAACAACCATTTTGACAGTCGATGGCCGCCTTAATCCTAGGCCACCAAAATCCCAAAACTCATTTTTGCTCTATAAATAGAGCAATGAATTGAAAGAAAAAGGGAAAAGCCCAGAAACCCTACAAAAAGAAAAACAACAAAAAAATAAATAAAAAAAGACACTGCCAGATTAAAAAAAAGATTCTTGCAAAAAAAATCAAATACCAAAATACAAGCAAACCAACAATCCCTGGAACAAGAACTACAGCACCAATCTACAAAAAAAAAAAAATCACAGAAACAAGAAAAACCAGTTTGGTCGAAACCTTTCAGGCTAGATCCTTGCTGTTCGAAGCTTTCTTTTCGTAAAACTAGGCTTGGATTTGGACTCAAGAGGCTGGGAACATTTATTTCGAAGATTTTGGCTTTTTCTAGCAACCGACAGACGATGGTCGGCGACCACCGATAACGGTTAGCACGACGGAGCAATCACTGGATTCTGTGTTGCTAGAGAGAGAAGGAGAGAGTTTGAGAGGAAGAAAAAGGAAAAAAATAAAAAAATTAGTTGATTTGGCCTTTAAACAGGCCTTCAAAACGACGTCGTTTAGGAATGAAGCAAAATAATGCTTTTTCAACCCGAGAGGATCCGCGCATCGACTTGTAACTTAACCCGGGATTCGTATATTCGACTTGACGACCCGTTCTCCCTTTGTCTCTTAACCGGTCCAGTTGAACCTAGCCAGATTGGATCAAATCGATGCCAAACTGCTAAATCGGCCCAGACAGTGTTTAGGTAAAATTTTTTTTTTGAATTTTTTTATATATTATTTTAAATTTAATTATTAATATTCATACATACTAAAATGTTTATATATGTTAGAATAAATTTTTGTTGAAATAAATAAAAAATATGATAAAATATATAATAAAGTGTTTTTGATAATTTTGTTAATATTAGAATAAACCTTATAAATTAATAAAAAAATGTAAAGAAAAAAGAAAATTTTTATCCGATGATGAGATTCAAACGTACTTCGAGTAGTGATACCTAAGAAATCTTTAGATGAGAAGATTGTTTTTTAAAACTACTAGTGTACTGGAGTATTTATAAAAATTTTTTAATACAATAAAATTTTTCTTTTTATTAATAAAAAATAAAATTAATTTATATAAAAAAACTAAAATAAAGTAATAAAAATGAGAAAAAATGAAATTTACCCAATGATGGGATTCTAAATGTATTCCGAGTAGTGATGCTTTACGAAATCCTTAGGTGAGAAGATTTTTAAAAATATTACTAGTGTATTGAAATATTTATAGAAAATCTTCAATATAATAAAAACTTCTTTTTCTTCAAAATTTAAATTAAAAAATAAAATATCAGATAAAAAAATTAATAAAATTTCTAAAAAAGAGAATAAAATGTGTGCATCAACATGATAACATTTTACATTGCATGCATGACATAGTCTTTTATGAAAAATAAATTTGAGCCTCTGAGGATGAAACTTTAAGATATTTCAAGAAGCGATGCCTAAGAAATCTTTAGGTGAGAAAAAGTTCTTCTAATGTTACTAACGTACTGAAATATTTTAAGAATTATTTCTATAAAAAAGATTCTAATTTATTTTTCTCGAATAAAATTGAAGCACTAAATAAAATTTTTAAAAAATAATTTTCAACATATGAAAAAATCAAAAAAATTATTTTTCAAATACCAAAAGATAAGATTGTTTTCTATCAAAATCAAAGGATAACACGTAGTTAAGTGGTACTGTTTTTAAGCAGGTTCTGTGGGGGTGCTAATCCTTCCTCACACGTAACCGACTCCTGAATCCAAACTATTTTGCAGACCATAAAATTATCTTTTTAATAAATTTTAATTAATTTTAAAATCTTATTAAAAGGATAGATTTTATTAGGTGGCCAATCGCACCTAGCAAAAAAAAAAGATTGGTGGCGACTCCATTATATTTTTATTTCATTTTCAAATTCATTGACAGACGTAAAACTATTATGACAGCTTGACGACTTCGCTGGGGATGTCTTTAAAGAGTCAAGCCAAAATTAACTATGTGTTATCCTCAAATTTTGATTTAAACAGTCCTAATTGATTTCTTAGATTTTTATTTTTCACTTTTAACAAAAAAAATTAAAAACAAAAATAGATCTAAAACAAAAACAAAAATTCACATGTTTATTTTACTATGCCTTTTATTTTTTATTTTTTTTGTATATATTACTCTCAATAAATTAGGATATATTTGCACACACAATAACATGATGCATCTCATACATGAGCTCTATACCTGGGCTTCGTCCCTTATAGGAGGAAGTAGAGTACCTATGCTCTCATGAGGTGATAACTTTCGTAATGACAAGTGAAATACTTTCACTCAAATTGAACCCATTCCGTTCGTAGCCTGTAATGGGTGAGGATCGGGGTACCTTACTAGTCCAGCATGAATGAAAGTAAAGAATAATTTGAGAATCTTTGACATAAGTCAACCTAAACCTAGCATGTAATAAGCCTAAGAAGCTAACTTTAAGTAGAGCCTCGTCCACCCTTTTGTAGAAAATACTTAAGTCTAAAACATATGAGAATAAAAGTTATGTGTAATACAAAACAAAAAATCTCAAAACACAAAAAAATATTTTTTCTCAAACCACATCCTTACACTAACTCAATTTTGTTTGTTTTCCTTTCTTTTTTGCATAATCATGTCATACAGTATTTACTTTAGGATAACTTTCTCTTAAGAAGTCTTCATGGATCCTATAGAACTACAGATTTACTCATTCTCAGTCAATGTCCCATGTTAGTCGCATAATGAAGTACATGTTTGGTCAAAAGAAGCCCAACAAAATAGTGAAGAGTGTTTTCTTACTGGTTATGTATCAGAGTTACCAAAGAAAGTGCATTTGGATCTCACGCAAAATGATTTAGAAGATTTAGATGCTATCTAAGGTCAATTAAATGAAGAGAAAAAAAAAGCTTTTACAAGAAGTACAGGTAGATTACATCCCTTATTTCGATAGTGATGGATGAACGATTGATTAGGGCAGTTATGCAATTTTGAGATTCGTCCTATAGATGCTTCACTTTTAATCAGGAAGATTTGGTGTCAACTATTGAAGAATATTCAGTTTTGCTTGGGATATAACTACAATGTCCAGATAAAGTATTTACCCGAAAGTTAAAATCAGGTTATCGTAAAAAATTGGTCAAGCTTATGGGGGTTAAAGTGAAAATCAATGATTTCTTCGTGAAGCCTAAAGATGAACATCTCGGCATTCTTTAAGACTTTCTCTGAAACTTTATTCAAGAACATTTAAATGATGACCAAGGCATGGTTGTGTTTGCTCTATCATTGTATGGTAAGGTGATCTTTTCAAAGACTTTGGGTTACATTGAGATAACTATGGTAGATTTTTTTTGAGCAAATTGAAATTTAAGCAATTAATCCTACACCAACAGTTCTAGCAAAAACCATCCGATCATTGAATTTTTATCAATGAAATAGAAAGAGATGGTTCATAAAATATGTACCGCTATTATATGTGTAGGTTAGAAGTTATTTCAAGTGTTAGAATAGTGCATTCTCAAAATCGTATCTACGAAACGAAGCACCAATTGAAGAGTACTGCAAAAGACAATGGCCAACATTGAAGACTAAGGAATAGTGGGTCATTTTCTGGCAAAAGCTTACCGATGATGAAATTGAATGGATGGCACCTTAGATGCCCTATGTGCCCTTATTGTATCATGGAGGAAATGAGCTGTGGATGCCATTATTAAGGCTATGGGGCGTTGTAAATTATGCTTCGTTAATTGTGCTTAGGCAATTTGGTGTAAAGCAGTTTGTTCCTGTCACTCATAGCTTGGTTTAGGTAGAATTCAATTACGGGGAACCAAATTCACCAAAAACCTCGAAGCAGTTGATCTAAGCATGGAAAAAAACACGAAGAATGAAATTGGGGGCCTCTCATCGATAAAGTCACCCCTGATTATCAAATTTGAAAAGCAAAGCAGTTTAGAGATATAATACTCCATCTTGATGATAGCTTATATCGATAAGCTAATCTTTCAAAAGAAATGCAATTATCAGAAATTAAGCTTGTGAAGAAAGAATTAGAAGCTGAAAAAGAAGAAATAAGAAGAAAAAATTTGAGACTTCGTGAGAAAGTGGGATAATTAAAAATAAAACAGAGATACAAGAGACTAGATTAGAAAAAAGATATAAAGAATGAGATGTGGTCAGTAATGATTTGAAAGATTTGTACTAGAAAAACAAGAGGTTATGAGTCCAATTCAAAATTGAAAAAGTCACTAAGTCTTACCTTAGTCGACAATGCCAAGTGGATGAACTTTGAGGAGAAATGAACCAATGGAAGGGCAAAGCTCAAGAAAAGTAAGAGAAGGCCACCATAATCTCTCAAGAATGCTAGAATTAGAAAGAGTTGTATAATACAGCTTCAGCAAGATTGGTGGAATGTCAAAAAGAAAAGGATAGGGTAAAGGCTATAATTGTGAAGGAGAAAAAAAGCATCTAGAAATACTGAATAAGAAAAAATCACTTAACCGAATGATCCAAGGGTTAGAGTTACAATTGTAAGACCACAAAAATCATATTTCAGCAATAATAGATGAGTGACAGAGAAAAAAAATAAATTGGATCTTCACATGTAATTCAGAAAGAGATGCTCGTATGATATGAAAAGTAAAAAGTTTAAGGAGGCAATAGTACATAAAGCACTAACCAGTCAAGTTTGTAAGGCAGTAAAAAAGGCATAGGGATGGTTGAAAAGGTAAAAGCATTAAGACAAGAAGTCAATCCTGTAGGAGAATATAGACAGCGCCTAGTAAACTTTTTAAACGAGGTGAAAGACCATTATAAGCAAGTTAAATGCTTCTATGGATATAATTCTAGGATGATAAATCTCATGTAATCAAAGTTGTATGGAATCAATGAAAATTTTTAATGTTAAAATTTATTCAAAAGTAAATATTTCCCACTTACATTCATGCATCATTTGCACCATTTTTGGTTTTTTCAAAAAAATTTTAAAAAATAAAATTTTTTGACACGTGGCATTCTAATTTTTAAAAATTTATGGTAATAAAAGTTCAAGAATAGCTTGCCTTTCAAAAGTTTCGACTCAACCCATTCGCCATTCATATAACACCAAGACTCAAATAAGAATTATGGAATAAGAATAAGCTAGTTGATTTAAGAGAATTGAGAAAGCTTAAGAAGAACTAATAGGAGATCTTAGTATAATAATGGAGATACTAAACAAACTTGATAAGAAAAAAATAGTGGAAGAAAATTTCAGCTCTCAAGAATAATTGCAAGACATGGTGGATCCTGTTTATTCTCAATGGTTTGAGCCACAATCGACCCAACCTTCTCAAGAAATCAGAGTACAAATTCCTACTATCGATGGATATTCCAATCTTTATCTAAGAATGACATCCACACTTATTCCAGGACAATTTCAAAATTTTGTTAATCTTGTTATAGAAAAATCACCTGAGCCAATCTTGGTTCCTGATTTGGATAATCCCAAAAAAAGAGAAAAGCTAGAGATAAAGATACCTAAAAAAATAAAAGATACTGTAGACACCGATTTTACCCGGATCTACTATTAAAATTAATAATAATAATAATAATAATAATAATAATAAAAATAAAGTATATATTTTAAAATAATTATTAATTATTAAAAAAAGAAAAAACAGGAAAAAGAAAAAAAACAAAAAGTAGAGTGGCTGGTGTACAGTGTTGCTACCACCTCTGACCAGCCACCTTACAGCCCATCTCCACCACTCTACAGCCTACTTTCCTACCTGACCAGCCTCCTGTCCAGCCACCAGACCAGACAGCCACCCTACTACGTCTAGGACCACCATCTATTCCCCTATTTGAAGCTCTTTAAAACCCACAGCCTCTTCCCCTTCAACCTCTCTCGCGGACATCCCTTTTCGAAAACTTTCAGACAGTTCTTCACATCCAGACACACTGCCCATAACACCCTCTCGGACCCCCAGACACAAAAAAAAAAAAATCCTTTAACCCACACTAATCATGAAAATAAAAACACAAAAATAAAAATAAAAAAGAGACAAATAGTCCTCCCCGTAGGGAGGAACCTCAGCGTCGAGCTCCTTGTAAAAACAAAAAAAACAGATCAGTTTTTGTTTCAACAAAAAAAAAAGATAGAAAACTTTAAGCCCCGATCTACGACAATCGGGGTTGTTTTGGCGAAAAAAAAGCTAGATCTGAAAAGAAGGCGTTGGAGAGAGCTGCCAGAATAATTTTTACATTTTTCAATGACCGGCTACCATCGGTAGCGATCGTCGGTGACGACTCAGATGGTGGCCGGCATGACGGTCCGACGCCCGGTGAGAGAGTTCTAGAGCTCTCATCTATTTTTTTTTTGAAATAAAAACAAAATGAACAAATTTTTTTTTAAGTTATATATAAAAGACTAAGAAGCAAAACGACATCGTTTTACTCCAAGGAGGATCTGCGTGTTGACCCGAATCTGACTAGAGATCCGTGCAACTCGACCCGTGGGCCCGTTCTTCAACAACTGCTGATCGATCCAATTGAATCGATTTGAATTGGATTGAACCGCTCCTCAGTCGATTCGATTGAATCATAAGTCAAACCAACTCCTTTTCAGTCCAGCCGAACAAGTCGTTGATCAGACTGTTAATCGGTCCGGTTTAGGTAAAAATTTTTTTTTTTGAATTTTTTGAATTTTTTTATATTATTATTTTTGTTATTTTAAGTATTTTTTTTATTTGATGCATGATAAATTCTTAAATTTGTTGGAATAAATGTTTAATTATTTTAATAATAATAAAATTGAAAACAAGTAATAATTAAAAATATATATTAAAAATGTTCAAAATAATGATAATAATTTTTATTATTTTTCCTGCCTAGATGTTGGAGGGAATAAAAATATTTTCTTAAAAATAATTTCGCCTAGATGTTGAGAAATTATTATTAATAAATTTTCATAAAAAATAAATATATAAGAAAATTTTAATTAATTTTTTAAAATTATTGAAATCGAACATGCTTCGAAAATCCGCTTAGATGTTGGAGATTTTTAGAGATGTTCGTATTTTCTTAAAAACGAAAACACTAAGTCTTAATTTTCAAAATCTTAGGTTTCTAAAACTCTTAAAATCCAAAATCCCTGAAAGATCCAAAATCCCTTAAATCCAAACCCCCTAAAATCCAAACCCCCCATCAAAATCCGAAATCCCAAACCTTTAGACTCTTAAATCCAAACCCCAAAATTCATATCCTAAAATTCAAGCTTTAAAACCCTCTAAACCTTAAAACCAAAGCTTTAAAACCTCTACCCAAGCCCTTACTGAAAATATCCTAAAAATCCTAAGGACACGTGTGAAAATTCTATTTCAAGCAATTTATTCCCGAATGTCGCCTAGATGATGGGATATTTAGAAAATTTTACTTCATTAAGTCTTTTCACACGATTTTTTAATTCACATTAATAATAAGATTAATAAATAAAAAGTATAATAGTAAATTGAGATTTTAAATATAAATAGTCGCACCTAAACTCTGTCTAGATGTTGGAGAGTCGAGGTGGTCTCATTATACTTAAGAACCCAACTTTTAAATTGCATTTCATTTTACATGACATTCATTAGCATACATACGTTAGTATGTTATCATCGATAAATGTCTACATTATTCTCTCTTTAATTTACTGTTTGATGATAAAATATTTTATAATAAAAAAGAATAATACTTAAATTTTTTTTTGTGATATTAAAAAATAAAATAAAAATAACATTTCGAAAGAAATAATTTTTGGCACTCTGTCTAGATGTTCGAGAGTCACTAACAATTATTTTCTATAAAGATTTTTATTTCATTTTAAGGATTATTATGGTAAATCTTAAGTGAAAAGAGTTATTTTTAAATTTTACCTAGATGTTGGAGAATTTTAAGATAATTCTTTAACTTAAAGATTTTCTTAATATTTCTAAATAAAAATTTTAGCAAAATTTTATTTTTCCAAATTAAGGGAATTATTGTTAAATTTCAAGTTAAAATCATTTTTATCCAACATCGAAAATAGCGCGTAATTAAATGGTACCAATTTATGGGCGTTGTGGGGGTACTAATCCTTCCCTTCACGTAACCGATTCTCATACCTAACCTGATTTTTCATAGATCAAAATTTATCATTTTGATAAACTTTAAACCCGTTTTTTATAATTTTATTAAAAGGATAAACTTTTAGGTGGCCAATCACACTTTAACAAAGATTGGTGATGACTCCCCTTATTTCTCTCGATTTTAAAACTCATTCACGTCTGGCAGTCCCAAAATCGTTACGACAGATACTAGTGCCTAAAAAAGGATGAAGCTATTAGAAGAAAGGCTTAGAGCAATGGAATAAATGAATTTTTATGGTTCCAAAAATACAACAAGCTTTGTTTGGTCCTTGATGTGGTCATTTTGCCAAAATTTAAGGTTCCTAAATTTGAAAAATATGATAGCACGAAATGCCCAATGACCCATATCACCATGTACTATCAAAAAATAGTAACACATGCTCATGATGAGAAGTTGTTAATGCATAAATTTCAAGTAACCTTATGAGTTTTGCAACTAGATGGTATGTTCAATTAGATAGGACTTGTATTTATCCCTAGTAAGAGCTTACAAGGGCATTCTTTACACAATATTAGCATGTTATGGATCTAGCTTTAGATCATCTATCTTTACAGAGTATGAAAAAAAAAGTAACTGAGGCTTTAAGGAGTATGCACAAAGATGAAAAGATAAGGTTGCACAAGTCTAACATCCTATTATCGAGAAAAAGATAACTGTCTTATTTATGAATACTCTGAAAGCATCGTATTATGAAAGGTAGGCAATGCAACCAAAAACTTTATAAATATGGTAATATCGGGTGAGATTATTGAAAATGCCATAAAAATGGTAAGCTCTATACAGGAGAGACAAATGGAGCAAAAAAAAGTAAAGCTCTTAAAAAGAAAGAGAATGAAGCCTAAGTGGTAAACTATGTGGGGTAACAGTTTACAAGTTTCACGTCCTACCCTGCACTAGTCTATCAGACCCATTACCCTCTCGTAAATAATGTTACATCCATCTATCACCCATATCAACCATACTAGCCACTACAACCACTAGCTTATCCATCTCATTTTCAATCATTTTTTTGGACACCCACTTACAATCATCCTGTTGCACCCACCAGATCAAAATGGAGGCCTAATCTTAATAGTGGTTCGAAAGCCCTAAGAATTACCCAAGAAAAAATCACTTTTGACCTTATTCCCATGATATATATTGATTTGTACCCTCAGTTTATCGAGAAACATTTATTAGCCCCTGTTATTGTTGAGCCTTTGAAACTTCTATTTCTTAAATGGTATGACCCTAATGCATATTGTGATTATCATTATGGAAACTCAGGCCATTGTACTAAAAATTATATTGCTTTGAAGTGCAAAATGCAAGGATTAATTAATGAAGGGATATTAAATTTTGAAACCAGCCAACGACGAACTCCAAATATTAATGGGAACACTTTATCGAACCATACTAGATCATCAATAAATGCTTTAATTGATGACCAAGCAAGCTATGTGAAGAAAAGGATAGAGGAAGTCAAAACTTTGATGGCTAAAATGTTTGAAGCTTTAGTTAAAGTAGATATGTTAAAATCAATAAAGCTTTAGGCTCACTCTAAAATGGTTAATTCAATTAAGAAGTGCAACTACCACAAAGGTGCTTTGGGGCACTCTATTGATAATTATGACTAATTTCATCAAAAAGTACAAAAGATGATGGATATGAGTCAGATAGAGTTTTTTAAACAAAGAGAAGAGTTGATGAAAATTGAAGTGTCTACCATTGATTTAAAAAATAAGTTTGTGTGTAAACCGATAACAATTTATTATGATAAAAAGTCAACATCGAGGCCAAAAAAACTCATCTCCTGACTAATAGTGACAATTAAAGTTTTTGACTTTTTTTCATACTAGAATGATAAAGTAGTATCATGAAAGTATGATTGTGATGTCGTAGTCAACCCAGATACTATGAACATAATGGGTGTAGGAGGTATGACTCAAAGTGAAAGATGTTATACTCTAAAAACTTTAAAAAAAGCGAGAAAAGAGAAAGTTAAGGTAGAAAAAGAAAAAAAAAGTCAAAGTAATCATGTCATAGCCTCAGAAAAAGAATGTCAGAAGCCAGTTTCTGAGAGTGAAGCTCATAAATTTTTAAAGTTAATAAAACATAACGAGTATAGCGTGGTAGAACAGCTTAACAAGATGTCAGCTAAAATTTTGCTATTATCATTATTGCTAAGCTCAGGTCACACCGTAATGCTTTACTGAAAGTGCTCAATTAAGCATATGTGTCTCACAATGCTTCTGTTGAATATGTGGAATAGCTTCTTGGCAATATGAAAATTTCAAACTATATCTCTTTTAGTGATGAAGAGATTCCTCTTGAAGGTAAAAAAAGTACCAAGGCTCTCCACATTACTGTAAAATGTAAAAGTCATATAATGGCTAAGATTTTTATTGATAATGGCTCATCCATCAATGTAATACCTGTGACTACTCTAGCGAAACTCCCTATTGATGGATCTTATATAAAGTCTAGTCATACGATAGTGAAAACCTTTGATGAAACCCAAAGAGAGGTGCTGAAAAATATAGAAATGTTGTTACAAATTGGCTTGTGCACTTTCAACGTGAAATTTCAAGTTATGGACATATCTCATTCATACAATTACTTATTGGGTAAGTTGTAGATCCATATAAAAGGTACTATTTCATCTTTATTACATCAGAAAGTTAAATTAATTATTGAAAAAAAGCTAACATGTGTGGCAGGAGAAGAAGATTTATTGGTAACTTAATCAATAAATGCTCCTTATGTGAAATCGACAGATGAAGCATTAGAATACTCTTATAGATCTTTCGAGATTACCAATATAATATATGTGGTTGAAAGATCTAAATTGTATTCATCACACTTATTTATGACAACTAAAATGGTTGTCAAATAGTTTACCAAGATAAGATGGTAACCTAGAACTGGACTAAGAAAAAACTTACAAGGAATCATAGTGCCACCAGCAGTATATGACAAGAAAGATAAATTTGGCTGAGGATATAACAACAAAAGGGGATAAAATGAAAATGATGAATGAGAAAAAAGATAAGAGAATGGCTAAACTTGAAGGATATGAGTCGGAGTCAGAGCCTATGGACATTTCATACCTTTATGATTCTTTTTGTTCGAGAAGATATATTTACCCAGATTTACCTGGAGCCCTAAGTGCAAGATTCATGAAAAAATTTTCAGAGCTAGCCATTCAAATGATGGATGATGAAAAAAAGAAGAGTCAAAATAAAGAGCTGTTCATGTACCCTTTTTCTCTATATTTTGAGCTAGATAATTGAAAAGATATAGAGCTGTCTGTTATTTTTAAAACTTTGAAAAATAATGTATTATGGAACTTTCAATTTCTAAATACTTTTTACGAGCATTAGGAGATCTTTTATAACTTGTTTATGTTTTTCATTTTAATAAAAGGCTTAGAAGATGCATTCATATTTCTTCTATTTGTTTCACTTTCACTCATTTGAATCATTTCCCTTTTTTTACCTTAATCATTTTCTTGCCATTTCATTTTTATGCCAATGTTCTTTTCATTTTACCCTTTGCAGGGTCTCAAATAAAGAACATGAGGATAATCATGACAATAATCTTAGATTCGATTTTGAAAACTTAATTCATGTTGACAAACTTGATAATAAAGAAGATTTAGATAATTACACATTACCTTCTGATTTGTTAAATTTAATAGAACATGAAAATAAGCTAATAAAGCCCTACCAAAAAATTATCAAATTAGTGAATTTGAGGGATGATGAAAATAAAAGAGAGGTCAAAGTTGGTACATCCCTTTTACCAACTGAAAGGTAGAAGTTAGAAGAGTTACTCCAAGAATATGTATATGTGTTCGTGTGGTCTTACAAGGATATGCCAGGACTTAGCACTAATATTGTAAAACATAAGTTACCTTTGAAACTAGAATACAAGCCAGTATAGTAAAAGCTAAGGCACTTGAAGCAGGAGATGCTGCTAAAAATTAAAGAAGAAGTGAAAAAATAATTTAATGCAGGATTTTTTAAGGTAGCAAAATATCCTGAATGGGTAGCCAACATAGTGCTAGTTCCCAAGAAAGATAAAAAAGTGAGAATGTGTGTCGACTATCAAGATTTGAATAAGGTAAGTCATAAGAATAATTTTTCTCCACCCCATATCGAAACCCTAGTGGATAATACTGCTAGCAATTTCATATTTTCTTTTATGGCTGACTTCTCAGGTTACAACCAAATCAAGATGGCCAAAGATGATATGGAGAAAATCATATTTATGACTATGTGGGGGACGTTCTGCTACAAAGTCATGACTTTTAAGTTGAAAAATACTGGTGCCACTTATTAAAGAGCAATTGTGACTCTTTTTCATGACATAATGCATAAAGAAATAAAAGTGCGTGTGGATGATATGAAAGCAAAATCACGTGAAGAAAATGATCATGTAGTCAATCTCAAAAAATTGTTTGACAGGTTGAAAAAATTTCAGTTGAAGTCGAATCCTGCCAAATGTACATTTGGTGCCAAATCAGAAAAACTATTAGGCTTTGTGGTTAGTGAAAAAGGAATTGAAGTTGATATAAATAAGATACAAGTTATTCAAAATTTATCCCTTGCTTATAACTCGAAAGAAGTGCGAGACTTTATGGGAAGATTGAATTATATTGCTCGCTTTATTTCTCAACTCACTTACAAGTGCAATCCCATTTTCAAGTTTCTTAGAAAATATGATCCAGGAGAATGGAATGACGAATGCCAAAAAGCTTTTGACAAAATCAAATAATACTTATCAAATCTGCCCATGTTGGTGCCGTTCGTTCCAGGGAAACCTTTGATTTTATACTTAACAGTGCATGAAAATTCAATGGAATGTATACTGGGGCAAAGAGATGAAAATAATAGGAAAGAACAGGGAATTTACTACTTGAGCAAGAAATTCACTGATTATGAGTCCAAGTATTCACTATTAGAGAAGATGTGTTATGCATTAGCCTAGACAGCTCAAAGGTTTAAACAATACATGCTTTACCACACTATTTAGCTCATAGCGAAGTTGGATCCTATTAAGTATATCTTCGAGAAGCCATCATTGACAGGGAGAATAGCAAGATGGCAAGTTATGCTTTCAGAATATGATATTGTTTATGTGACTCAAAAGGTTATTAAAGGGAGTGCAATAGCCGAATTCTTTATCGATCATGCAGTCGAAGATTATGAGCCAATGAAATTAGATTTTTCTGATGAAGATGTGATGGCCATTGAAGAAAATGAACCTGTTGAAAAGTTTTAGATGATGTATTTTAATGGAGTTGTTAACGTTTTAGGCCATGGTATTGGGATAATTTTGATATCTCTTGATAGGCACTATTAGCCCATCACAGTCAGGTTAAATTTTAATTGCACAAATAATATTCCAAGTTGGTCCAGTACCATAAATACATCTCTGAGTTAGTTAAGTAATTTGAAAAAATTTAATTTGAGCACTACCCAGAGAGAAAAACCAAATTGCTGATGCACTGACTACTCTAGCTGTAATGATCAGAATAGATACAAATACTAAGATCCAACCCATCAAATTGGATGTGAAAAATATATCAGCACATTATTCAGATGTTGAAAAAGAAGTTGATAGGAGGCCATTGTACCATGACATTATGCAATATATTAAGAGTCAACAATACTCGAAACATGTGACAGAAAATGATAAAAGGATTATCAGAAGGTTGGCTATAAGTTTTTTCCTAGATGGAGATATCTTTTACAAAAAAGGTCAAGATCAAATACTCTTAAGATGTATAAATGCAACTAAAGCAAAGAGGATTATTGAAGAAGTATATGATAGAATCTGTGAGGCACATACAAATGGTCATATGATGGCTAGACAAATCATGAGAGTTGGCTATTATTGGTTGACAATAAGAGGCAACTATATTGATTATGCTAGGAGATGCCATAAATGTCAGATTTATGCTGACAAGATTCACGTTCCACCATCAACATTACATGTTTTGACTCTTCCATGGTTATTTTCTATGTGGGGCATGGATGTCATTGGTCCCGTCACTTCAAAAGCTTCGAATGGACATAAATTCATGTTTGTAATGATTGATTACTTCACAAAATGGGTAAAAACTGCATCGTATACTAGTGTGACCCAGTCTGTGGTATGCAAATTCATGAAAAAAGAGATAATATGTAGATATGGGCTTCCCGAGATAATTATTTCTGACAATGCCAAAAATTTAAACAGCAAAATGATGAATGAAGTATGCACTCAATTTTGTACCATATCATCCAAAAATTAATGGGGTAGTGGAGGCTGTGAACAAGAATATCAAAGGAATCCTAGAGAAAATGACTAATACTTATAAAGATTGGCATGAAAAGCTACCTTTTGTATTGCATGCTTATAGAACATTAGTTTGAACATCTACTGAGGCTACCCCATTCTTTTTGGTATATGAAATGGAAGCTGTGTTATTGGTTGAAGTAAAAATTCCTTTATTGAGAGTCCTGATGAAGGTAAAGTTAGAAGAAGCAAAATGGGTTTGAAATCGTTACGAGTAGTTAAACATCTTTGAATAGAAAAGACTTACAACACTTTGTCATGGTCAATTATATCAAAAGAGGATGATGAGAGCACATGATAAGAAAATCCATCCTCATCACTTTAAGGAAGGAGACTTAGTGCTGAAAAGGATCCTTTCAAATCAACATGACAATAAAAAAAATCGACTCAAAATTGGGAGGGCCCGTACGTAGTGAAAAAGGCCTTTTCTGGTGGAGCATTGATTTTGACAGAAATGGATGGAAGTGATTTACCTACTACGATAAATTCAGATGCTGTGAAGAAATATTTTTCTTGAAAAAAAAAGTCAAAAAAATGAAAAATAATGACTCATCTAAGTTGAAAACCTGAAAAACTAGCTTGGATGTACTTACAACACAGGGGGCAGGTATAGTTTGACGAACTCTGAAGGATCAATGAAGTCATTTAATTTAGTTTTAGGAAAAGAATCTAAGACTATTTTATTCATGATTATCTTATGATCATTATTTGAACACTTTTGTTTCAACTCAAACACTTTACCATGCATTTATTATCAGTCTAATGAAATATGCTATCTTTTCTTTGGAAATAACGCCTATCCATTCCTTTATTCTCATTTCATAGATATATATATATTTCATCGTACAAATAAGAAAAATGTGTGATTGTATTTTGTTTGTCTTGAACTTAAAATGATGAAAAGAAAAACAAATATGAAAGATCTTACCATTACTTTTTTAAAAATAGGCAAAGACAGATGAAAAAGGATGAGAAAAGCATGACAAGACATTGATGTTATAAGAAGAAAAGTATTGTTAAGGAAGAATACAATGGTCAGATGTTAAGAACAGATTGGTCATATGGCAATTGTTGAGAATTATGATAAAAGAAGCAAAAAAAAAAGTAATATATTTCGAGAACCTTTTTACTACAAGGAATAATTTTGATTGCATTACATGCATTGCATTTAGAGCACTCAATATATGCATCCATAAGCAGTTATAATAAGGATATAGACTTTTCATTTCCTAATAAAAAAAAAAGATTTTGATATTTGAATGAGGATAATAATCAAACAAAAGATTTCAAGAGAAAGAAATTTACTTATTCAGAGATGAGAACTTGATTTCGAGAACAAATAAGATTTTAAAGTTGTTGAGCCTCTGTTTGGAGGAGCTTTTTCAAGATGAATTTTTTAAAGTTGTTGAGCCTCTATTAAGAGGAGTTCTTTTCAAGATAAAATTTTAAAGTTGTTGAACATCTACTTAGAAGAACTTTTTCAAAATGAGATTTTAAAGTTGTAGAGCCTCTACTGAGAGGAACCTCTTTAAATTTTTAAAAATTGTTGAGCCTCTACTTAAAGGAGCTTTCCCAAGATGATTAATTTTTAAAGTTGTTGAGCCTCTGCTTAGATGAGCTTTTTCAAGATGAATTTTTTAAAATTGTTAAGCCTCTATTGAGAAAAGCCTTTTCAAAATGAGATTTTAAAGTTGTAGAGCTTCTGTTGAGAGGAACCTCTTTAAATTTTTAAAAGTTGTTGGGGCTTTGCTTAGAGGAACCTTTTTCAAGATAAGATTTTAAAGTTGTTGAGCCTCTGCTGAGAGAAGCCTTTTCAAGATGAGAATTTTTAAAGATGTTGAGCCTCTATTGAAATGATCTTTTTTCAAAATAAAATTTTAAAGTTATAAAGCCTCTGCTGAGAAGAGCCTCTTTAAATTTTCAAAAGTCGTTGAGCATCTGCTGAGAGGAGCACTTTAACAAATTTTTAAAGTTGTTGAGCCTCTGCTTAAAGGAGTTTTTTCAAGATGAATTTTTAAAGTTGTTGAGCTTTTGCTTAAAAGAGCCTTTTTCAAGATGAATTTTAAAGTTGTTGAGCCTCTTTTTAGAGGAGCTTTTTTTAAGATAAATTTTAAGATGAGCCTTTTCTAAGATAAATTTTAAAGTTGTTGAGTTTTTGCTTAGAGAAACTTTTTTCAGGATAAATTTTTTAAGTTGTTAAGCCTCTGATTGGAGGAGCTTTTTAATTTTAAAAACAAGTTTTATGCTCAATGTTTCTTCTTTTTGAATAAAAAGGTTGTCTATTTGTCTTTGCCTTATTCTTGATTATCAGAAATAGGCAAAGTGGGGCAACTGTAGACACCATTTTATTTATTTATTTTTTTCTTTTATTTTTTCTTTTTTTGGTAACGGCTTTGACAGCCACCTATAGCTGGGTTGCCAACAGCCCTAATAGCAGTTCTGACAGTCGGTGGTCGCTATAATCCTGGGCCACCAAAATCTTAAAAAATTTGAGATTTTGGTCTTCTTTTCGCTCTATAAATAAAGCAATGAATCAAAAGAAAAAAGAAGAAGCCTAGAAACCTTGTAAAAAAAAACAACAAAAAAAATATAAAAAAAGAAACTGCCAGATTAAAAAAAAAAGAAGCTTCCTACAAAAAAAATCAAACACCAAAATACAAGCAAACTAATAGTCCCTAGAATGCGAACCACATCGTCAGTCTAAAAAAATAAAAAAAATCACAGAAACAACAAAAGCCAGTTTGTCCGAAACCTTTCAAGCTAGATCCCCATTGTTCGGAACCCTTTATTGTAAAACTAGGCTCGGATATGGATTTAAGTGATTGGAAACATTCATTTTGAAGATTTTAGATTTTTTTGAAAATCGATAGACAGCGACGGATGACGGTCTATGCGACGAAGCAGTTGTCAGATTCTGGGTTACTAAGATAGAATGAGAGAGTCTAAGAAGAAGAGAGAGAAAAAAAAGAAAAAAAAAAGCTGATTTGACTTTTAACTAGGCCTTCATAATGATGACATTTAGAAAAAAAGCAAAATGACACCGTTTCGACCCAAGAAGATATGCGCGTCGACTTTTAACTGACCCGGGATTGTGCACCTGACCCGACGACTTGTTCTCCCTTTGCCTCTTGATCGGTCTAGTTGAACGGCTTAGACTAGCACTGAACCGATGAACCCGAACCAACTGGATTGAACCGCTGAACCGACCCAGACTGCGTTGATCGGACTGTTGATCGATCCAGTGAAAGTAAAAAAAAATTTTATACATTATTTTAAATTTTATTATTAATATTCATGCATACTAAAATGTTTATATTTGTTAGAATAAATTTTTGTTGAAATAAATAAAAATATATGGTAAAATATATAATAAAGTTTTTTTTGATAATTTTGTTAATTTTAGAATAAACCTTATAAATTAATAAAAAAATGTAAAGAAAAAAAAAATTTTTATCCGATGATGAGATTCAAAGGTATTCCGAGTAGTGATACCTAAGAAATATCTAGATGAGAAGATTTTTTTTAAATACTACCAGTGTATTGGAGTATTTATAAAAAGTTTTCAATATAATAAAATTTTCCTTTTTGTTAATAAAATATAAAATTAATTTATAAAAAAAACTAAAATAAAATATTAAAAATGAGAAAAAAGAAAATTTTACCCAATGATGGGATTTTAAAAGTATTCCGAGTAGCTATGCTTTATGAAATCCCTAGGTGAAGATTTTTTAAAATATTACCAGTGTATTGAAATATTTTCAAAATTCTTTTTTCTTCAATATAATAAAAAGTCTTTTTTCTTCAAAATTTAAATTAAAAAATAAAATATAAAATAAAATAATTAATAAAATTTTCAAAAAAGAGAATAAAATGTGCATCAACATGATAACATTTTACATTGCATGTATGATATAGTTTTTTACTAAAAGTAATTTTGAGCCTTTGAAGATGAGATTTTAAGGTATTCCAAGAAACGCTGCCTATGAAATCTGTAAGTGAGAAAAAATTCTTCTAATGTTACCAACGTACTGAAATATTTTAAGAATTGGTTCGATAAAAATGTTCTAATTTATTTTTCTCGAATAAAATTGAAGCAGTAAATAAAATTAAAAAAAATAACAATTTCTAACATTTGAAAAAATCAAAAAAATTATTTTTCAAATACCTAAAATAAGACTATTTTCCATCAAAATCAAAAGATAACACGTAGTTAAGTGGTACCGTTTTTAAACGAGCGCTGTGGGGTTGCTAATCCTTCCCTACGCGTAACCGACTCTCAAATTCAGACTGTTAAAAAGATAAATTTTAATAGGGGGTCAATCGCACCTAGCAAAAAAAAAGATTGGTGATGACTTCGTTATGTTTTTATTTTGTTTCTAAATTCGTTGGATGAACACAAAACTGTTACGACAGTTCTAATGGTCTTTTATTAAATATTAGAAATAACTTTTAAAATTATCCACCAATTTGGTATAATTTTTAAAAATACTTCCATACATAAAGAGTATTTAAGAATCCTTTTATTTTCTTGAAGAGACTCTGTAATAGTAAAAACTTAAGCATTTATTTTTTTGTTAAATTTTTTTATAAAAAATATATTTAATTATTCTACCATTTGGGCCAAAATTAAAAATATTTTCTCATATAGAAATGTCTTAGATAATCATTCAATTGCGATTAATAAGAATTTCATCCTAAAAAACTTTATTTCATTTGGGTCTACTTAGAAATGCCTTACAAGTTTCATTTCTAAATTCTCTACCATTTAGGTTAAATTTAGAATCTAAACTCTTATTTTTTTTTAATCCTTAAAAAGAAAATAATAGGAGAACTATTTCTTAAGTCTCTTCTAAATTTTTTCACTATTTAGGTTGAATTTAGAAAAGAAAACCTTTTACCTAGAAATCTCATAGAAGTTTAGCTATTTGTGATTTTTCTTGAGATTTCATCCTTAGATAATAAAATTTTATGGTTTTTATTTTTATTTTTTAAAATTTTAAAATTTCCATTTCAGAAAGAATATAATTATTTTTATTAAAATTTTGTGTAAATTATTCCACCATTTGGGTCAAATTTAGAGAAATTCCTCCCCTAAAGATTTCTTGAAAAATTTATAATTTGAAATTTTTAAGAATCTCATTATTGGATGATTGTTAATTCAATCCCACAATTTTATTAAGTTTGCATTTTTTTAATATTTTTTTAAATTAAAAATAAATATTAATTATTATTATTGAATTTTTTTGCTAATTTTTTTTCTCTATTTGGGTTAAATTTAGAAAAAAATTTCTCAACTAGAAATTTTCTAAAAATTAGCCATTTGTAATTTTTAAAAATTTCATCAACGGATAATTATTATTCATTCTTAAAATTTTATTAAAGTTTTATTTTATATTTATTTTATAATTATTTTTCTCTAAGTTTTCCTAAAAATTAATCATGCAGAATACTTTAAAAAATAAATAAATAAAATAATAACATAAAACAAAAATAAATAAATAAAAACCATAAAAACAAATACCAAAATAAAGAATTGGCTCAACTAGTCTATAGCATGGCTTCGTTGCAGAGATGACGGGGAGTTGAAACAGCTAGATTGAAGCTTAACTCGGTTTCTTCATGGCTCATCAACAGGTAGCTAGACCGAGTCACAGGTTCAGGTTATGTAGGGGCATCAGTAGGGCAAAAAAAAACACACGAATCCTATGAAAAATTAAATGCCAAAATGACATCGTCTGGTAGACGTATAAAAGCCAAATATTTAGTTTTTTTCCTTAGATTTTTCCTAACCTCTCTCTTTGCATTCACAGGTTTTCTCTCTAGAGAAGAAAAACGAAGGTTGATTTTTACAATTGGCGTTAAGAAGTTCTACATCAATGGGATATTGATTGGACTTAGGTTCATCGCTGAAGTCTTCATTAGAATTTGGATAAGGTGCTGAAACTTGATCAAAAACTCATAAATCGTAGGGAACTAGGAATGATTGCTAGACCTCTTGCCATAAATTGGAAATATGGTCGAACTATTGTAGGAAACTTCAAATCCAATTGAAAAATTCAATGAAAAATTCAAGTTTTTCCATAAATTTTTCATAAAATTTCTAGGAACATGAATTCAATTCTTCTGAAAACATGAATTCCATAAAGTTTTTCCTTCCATTGTTATTGATTTCTTCAAAATCAATTTGAATAAAATCAAAAGAAACCTAACTCTAAAAATGAATTTCTTCCTAAATTTTACTGCTAGAAGACCTTCATCTCATCTATGCTTGCTCCTACTTAGATAGGGATTGAATGATAGAGTCCTATATAAATTGGAATTAGATTTATTTTGAACAAAATCAAGGATTATCTCCAAGATTAGTCATTAATTTATTTTGGTAAAGTTTAGCATCCAAAGATAACTACAACCAAATTTGCAAAATTGAACTATTATTATTATTATTATTATTATTATTATTATTATTATTATTATTATTATTATTATTATTTGAAATAATCAAATGACTGAAGATAAAAACAAAATAAATCAAGATTTAATAAACAAGGATAAAATAAAATGGTAAGATACAATCTAAAATTGAAAATCTTTAAATTGGATAATTTGGTCTGAAAAGGTCTAGGCACAATTGATTTTGGTCTCAGACTAAACAAAGTGTCTACAACTATCCCTCTTTATGCATTTTATGTAAAACAAGATTTGTGCAAAGATATAAACATTCATTACATTCGGGGTGTGGCTTAACAACAATTACAAAATCTCAAAGCTTCAAAGATTCACAATTTGAAATATTTAAGAACTTCACAATCCAACAACTAGTAATGTAAGTTGAAACTCAAATATTCATAATTTGAGTTCAAAGAATCACCAGTTCAAAATTCAAAGGTTCATAATTCAAAATTTGCAAGGGTTTTAGATTTACAAGAAATTTTAGTTTTGCAGGAGTTTTCGATTCACAAGATTTTTCATTCTCGAAGATTTTAGGCTCGTAAGAATTTGATTATCAAGGATTTCAAGTTCGTAAGAATTTTAGATTCGCAAGAATTTTTAGGTTTGTAAGATACAAAGATTAGCAAGAATTCATATTTGCAAGATTTTTTAGATTTGCAAGAACTCAAATTCGTAAGACTTTCAGATTTGCCAAAATTTAAGATTTGCAAGAACTTAGAGTCGCAAAATTTTAAGATTCACAAGAACTCAAATTCCTAAGATTTTTTAGATATGCAAGATTCTCAGTTTCGTATTTGAAATTCACATCCAAAGTCCGCATATGAGAGATTCACATCCAAAATTTTAATTTAGGAATTCACATCTAAGAGACTCACATTCAAAATTTTTAAAGATTCTCATTTAAAACTTAAAGGTTCTTATTTGAAAAACTTTGATATTTCACATTAAAATTTTTCAAGATTCTCATTTGAAAAACTTTAAGAATTCACATCAAAGATTTTAATTCGAAGAATTTTAAGGACTCACAACCAAAATTTTAAAGATTTTCATTCAAAATTTTAAAAATTATGCCTGAAGATCTTAAAAATAATTTTCAATATTGAAAATACCTATTTAAAAGGTTTCAAAACTTTAAAATTCTAAATGTTTTCCTCATAAAATATTTTTCTCATTTGAAAATTCACAGTCTTATCTTAAGAAGCTCTTTTCAAAAAGTTCAAAAATTTTTTTCATGAAAGTTCTCAATCTTTCATCAAAGTTAAAATGATTGCCATAATAATGATGCGAATGCTTTCTAAATGACATACAACAATTCAAATTCTCACAATAATACAAATGCCATATTCTAAACTATGATTTAAATATTCACTACATGATGCAAATGTATAACCAAACTGAGATTCAAATATTCATCAAATTATATACATATAAACAACATTGCAAACGCAATGCATATGATGCAGATGTCACTAAATTCAATGAAATTCTAATTAATTATGGTAATAAAGTTCTCAAGACTCTACTATCCTACATTTTCATTTTAGCATCTCAGTACTAGCCATTTCAGAATAAATTTCGTCAACTGATTCATATTGTTTCCATCATCAAATCTCAACTCATAGGTTATATCGACCAATCTATCACCATATTCATCACATGGTCATCTTATTTCCCTTTTTCATTTCATCTTCTTAAGTTTCTTCCATCGTTTCATTTTTTTTTGCCCCTGTCGTTTTGGATTTCTTTTTAAAAGAATACAAGAATTTTTATAAACATTATCATTCATTTATTACCATTTCAATTCATAACAAATATAATGCAATCATACATTTTCTTGACTTATTCTGGGGATGCAAAAATAAGAGAGTACAAGGTAAATTGAAAGAAACGTAATCAACACAAGAATGATTCAGGTATAAAAATAAATAGGCAAAAGAACAAATTTAAAGCATATCACTAGGGATAATATTTGAATGGTACAACAATATCCAGACAATAAATATTTAGACAATGACATTAATCCAAAATTCTTTTTCAAAACCTCATTCCATTGACTTTTAAATCATTTTGAACTCATAAAACTTTGCCTTAGCTTTAAAGGATCTTAGATGATATTGATCTTTCGTATATTTAACTGCTTATCCAACTCTTAGTGTAGATGTTTTTCTATCCAAATCACTTTTTTGGGTTTTCAATTTGAGTATTCCTTTTCTCTCTTTTTTCTTTTCACATTTTTCGCATTTTTTTTACTTTTTTAAATTTTTAATTTTTTCACCTTTTTTTCAAATTTTATTTTTTTTACTTCAACCATTATCAATATTTCTCACGCATCAATCTTCAAAACATGAGAACATAGCATGATTCCATTGCTCTATTACAAGCTTGCCTGAACTTAATGCATGATCATTCAATTCGAGCATACACATTTAATTAAATGGACTTTTAAGGTTAGTAATATAGGTTATGGTAAATGATTAAGAAAGAAATAGATAAAATAGACTCAAAACATATGTTTAAAATATTCAAAACCAAAGGATCCTTTCTCATCATGTGATGTAACTTGGCATTTTACCCCATTCCACTAATTTTTTCTCATTCATCTTATTCCTCACAAAAAGATTCTCATTACTTAGACCTAAATCATTTGTGGCATTCATTTTTTTCTCTTTTTTTTTTTGTTTGTAAAAGTGATTCTTTTTTTATTTTTTTTATTCTCTATCTTTAAGATCTTTTATGATTTTTTACCTATTTCTTTTTTCAAGTAGGTTCTTCTCAAAATTTACTCCCTAGTATAAAGAGCAATCTTTGGTTGAGGTTCTTTAGAAAAAGAATCATAATATGCATAAAAGGGTAATAATATATGGTTTTATGAATGGTAAAAGAAATACGATCATTTTTTATCTGAAACGTGAATATTTTTTTTGAAGACTATTTATTAAATAAAGACAAACTCACGGATCATTATAAAAGACTGAATGCTTTCAAGACATATCTATATCTTATATGTTCATAGATTGCTTATTTTGCTTAGTCTTCATAGATTGAATTTTTTCAATGTGAATAAGTTTTAAAATTAAATCCTATATTTATTGTTATCATTGTCTAAACATTCATTATTTGAAATTTGAGAATAGGAATAAAAAAGGCATGAAAAATAACAAAGCATGGAATAATGGCTTGGATGAAAAAAAAATGTAATGAAATGCATCAATTTGTTTTTTATAAAAATGATAAAAAATATAATCTTATTATATAAAAAAATTTGAACATTACTCTAACAAAAATCTTAAAATGACAAGCAACTTTCAACTGGCCTTAACATTTTTGTCTTTCTTAAAATTATGCCTTCGTGTGATTAGAGGAAGGGTTTTTATTGACATCTGATCCCTTTGATTCATCAAAGCTCATCAAGCTTTTTTGGATCACACTTTACACCTTGTGCTTGAATAGTATCATACTATTTGGGATAGGGTGGCTTCAATAGTTCTAAAATAACTGAAGACACCAAGTCGTTCTTGACCAGTTTTGAGAATAACTCAGTGTAAGTTATCAAAATAGGGCCAATGTAGGCCCTTTCTTAGTTATTTTGAGATCTCCTTAAACAACTTGCTTGGTTATTAGGCCTAGACCCATATGTAGGGATTTGAAAGGTTGGTTGGTAAATTGGTAGGTAAGCTGGTTATGAAATAGGTTGGTAAGGGATTTACGCAATACTATTAACTATAAGATAGTAAATAGGATAAACATGTGATTAATATGAACTATAGTTTCTGAATTTTTGCTTATAGAAATTCATAGTTTCAGCTTTGGTTTCTTTTTTTAGGCAATCTCTCTTTCTTGGTGGTTGTCATTTTTAAAGTTTGCCACTATTGATAATATTTTTAATAATCTTTCGTTAGATCACCATATCAGCAAAGTTCTTTGTTGCATTCTCTATCATATTTTCATAGTATGAAATTTTTAGGGTATTGACAAATAGGATGATAGCTTTCTTTTCAATAAGAGGTGATTGGGCCTGAGCAGCTATATCTTTCAACCTTTGGGCATATTCTTTGAAAAATTTTACGGCTTTCTTCTCTATGCTCTACAAAGAGAAGCAGTTTAGAGCCAAGTATATGATGTACCGATATTGGGTGATGAATGCTTTTATTACTTCCTTTCATAAAGTAATGCGAGTTCTGTTTAATTGGATGTACCATCTAACTGCAGAACCAATAAGATTATCTTTCAACACATGCATCAATAACTTTTCATTATTTGTGTAAGTAGTCTTTTTTACAATACATGATAACATGAGTTATCGGACACTTTGTATTATCATACTTTTCAAACTTTGAGACTTTAAATTTTGGTAGAATCATAACATCCGAAACTAAGTAAAGGTCATCTATATCCATTGAACCATAAAAATCCATCCCATCGACTACTTGTAACCTCTCATGTTCTGACAGTCGGTGGCCAACCTAATCGTAGGCGATCAAAATCTAAAAAAATCTAAGATTTTTATCCTCTTTTTGCTCTATAAATAGAGCTTTAAAAACACCTACAAAAAGAAGATGATGGGAGAAAAGCCCAGAAACCCTGCAAAATATATATATATATATATATAAAGACACTGCTAAATAAAAAAAAGAAACTTTCTACAAAAAAATCAAACACCAAAATATAAGCAAACCAACAGTCCTTGGAACGAAAACTACAGCTCCAGTCCACAAAAAATAAAAAAAATCACAAAAATAAGAAAAGCCAAGTTGGTCAAAACCTTTTAGGCCAGATCCCCGCTGTTTGGAGTCTTTTTTTTTTCATAAAACTAGGCTCAGATACGAACTCAGGAGGCTGAGAACATTCATTTCAGAGATTTTGAATTTTTTTGATGACTGACAGATGGCTACCATTGACCACCGACGGAGACCAACACGACAGAGCAGTTACCAGATTTTGGATTTTAGAGAGAGAAGAAAAAGTGCTTGAGAGGAAGAAAGAGAAAGAAAAAAAAATAAAAAAAAGGCTGATTTGATTTTTAAATAGGCCTTCAAAATGATGTCATTTAGGCAAAAGCAAATAACGTTGTTTTAACACTAAAAGATCCGTGCATCGACCCGAGATCCAACCCGAAGTCCGTGTGCCCTACCCGAATACCCGTCTTTCTTTTAACCCTTAACCGATCTAGTCGAACTGGCCCAGATCAGACCAAATTAACGTCAAATCACCGAACAAACTAGATCGACCCAGACTGACATTGACTGGATCGTTGACTGATTCGATTCAGGTAAAAATTTTTTTTTTGAATTTTTTAAATATTATTTTTTGTTATTTTAAATTTTATTATTAATATTTATGCATATAAAAATGTTTAAATTTACCAAAATAAATTTTTATTGTTTTATAATAATAATTAATAAAAATAAATAATAAAATTTATAATAAAAGTTTTTGATAAGTATAATCAAATAAAAATAATATAAATTAATAAAAAATAAGAAAAAAAACTTTTATCCAATGATGAGATTCAAAGGTACTCCGAATTATGATACCTACGAAATCTCTAGGTGAGAAGATTTTTTTTAAATACTACCAGTGCATTGAAGTATTTGTAAAAAGTTTTCAATACAATAAAAATTTTCTTTTCTTTAATAAAATAATAAAAATTAATTAACAAATTAAGAATAAGTAATAAAAATGAGAAAAAAAAAATTTTATCCGGTGATGGATTCTAAAAGTATTCAAAGTAAAGATGTTTTAAGAAATCCTTAGGTGAGAAGATTTTTTTTTAATATTACTAGTGTATTAGAATATTTATAGAAAATCTTCAATATAATAAAAATTCCATTTTCTTCAAAGTTTTAAATGAAAAAATTCATAAAAATTAATAAAATTTCTAAATAAAAAATAAAATATGTGCATTAACATATTATCATTTGCATTGCATAGTTTTTTATGAAAAATAAATTTAAGTCTTCGAGTATGAGATTCTAAGGTATTCCAAGAAGTGATGCCTAAGAAATCTCTACGTGAGAAATAGTTCTTTTAATGTTACAAATGTATCGGAACATTTTAAGAAATATTTCAATAAAAGGGTTCTAATTTATTTTTTTCGAATAAAATTTGAATAATAAACTTTTTAACATAATTATAAAAACCAATTCCCAATAAATGAAAAAATCAAGAAAATTATTTTTCAAACATCGAAAATAAGACTATTTTTTTTATCAAAATCAAAGGATAACACGTGGTTAAGTGATACCATTTTTAAATGGGCTCTGTGGGGGTGCTAATCTTTCTCCACACGTAATCGACTCTCGAACCCAAACAGTTGCGCAGACCCTAAAATTATCTTCTTAATAAATTTTAATTAGTTTTTAGATTTCATTAAAAGGATATGTTTTAATAAGTGGCCAATCACACATAGACAAAAAAGATTGGTGGCGACTCTGTTATTTTTATTTCGTTTCCAAATTTATTGGCGGACACAAACCGTTATGATAGCTTGGCGACTCTACTGGGGACGCCATTTGTTTTCGACAGTTAGGCCAAAACTAACTACGTGTTATCCTCAAATTTTGATTTAAACAGTCTTAATCGGTTTCTTAGATTTTTATTTTTCACTTTCAACAAAAAGTAAAAAAAAAAAAACAAATTGAAACCAAAAAGAAAAAATTCACACACGTTTTTTTTACTATGCCTCTTATGCTTTATTTTTTGTATATATTACTCTTAATAAATTAAGATATATTTGCACACACAATAACATGATGCATCTTATGCATGGGCTCTATACTCGAGCTTCGTCCATTGTAAAAGGAAGTAAAGTACCTATGCCCTCGTGAGGTGATCACCTTCGTAATGACAAGCAAAATACTTTCACTCAAATTGAACCTTTTTCGTTCGTAACCTGTAATGGGTGAGGATTGATGTGCCTTACTAGTCCATGTGACGATAGTGATGAACAATTTAAGAACCTTTAGATACATGTTAATCCAAACCTAACATATAATAAGCCTAGAAAATCAGCCTTAGGTAGAGCCTCGTCCATTCCTTGTAGGAAATACCTATGTTTAATACAAAATAAAACAAAATAAAAAATTTCAAAACACAAAAAAAATATTTTTTCTCAAACCAAATCCTCACACTAACTCAATTTTGTTTGTTTTCTTTTTCTTTTTTGCATAATCATATCATATTGTTCTGCATCAAGATATTTGCTCTAGGATAGCTTTCTCCTAAAAAGTCTTCATGGATTTCATAGAATTATAGATTTGCTCATCCTCAGTCAGTGTCCCATGTGAGCCATATAATGAAGTACATGTTTGGCCAAAAGAACCCCAATAAAAGAGTGGAAAATGTTTGCCTATCGATTATGTGTTTGAGTTACTAAAAAAGGTGCATTTGGATCTCACACAGAATGATTTAGAAGATTTAGCCATTATCTAGGGTCAATTAAGTGAAGAAAGAAAAGAAAGCTTTTGTAAAAAGTACGGGCAGATTGTATCCCTCATTCCAGTAGTGATTAATGAACAGTTTGTCAGGGCGACTATACAGTTTTGAGATCCATCTTATAGATGTTTCACTTTTAATCAGAAAGATTTGGTGCCAACTATTGAAGAATATTCGATTTTACTAGGGATAGAACTACAGTGTCCAGATAAAGTATTTACCCAAAAGCTAAAATCAGGTTATTGTAAAAAGTTAACCAACCTTATGGGGGTTAAACTGGAAACTATTGATTCCTTCGAGAAGCCTAAAGGTGAACATCTCGGCATTCGTTGGGACTTTCTTCGAAACTTCATTCAGGAGCATTTAAATGATGACCAAAGCATGACTGTGTTTGCTCTAGCATTGTATGGCATGGTAATCTTTTCGAAGACTTTGGATTACATTAAGATAACTGTGGTGGATTTTTTTGAGCAAATTGAAATCCAAGCAATTAATCCCGTACCAACAGTCTTAGCAGAAACCATTCGATCATTGAATTTCTGTCGATGAAATGGAAAGGGACGGTTCATAGGATGTGCATTGCTATTATACATGTAGATTAGAAGTCATTTCAAGTGTGAGAAGAATGCTTTTTCAAAGCCGTATCTTTGAAATAAGGCACCACTCGAAGAGTTTTACAAAAGTTAATAGCCAACATTAAAGATAAGAAAGAGTGGGTTTTATTCTTACGAAAGCTTACCGGGGATGAAATTGAATGAATGGTGTCTTGGATGCCTCGGGTGCCCTTGTTGTATCATGAAGGAAATGAGCTATGGATATCACTGTTAGGGCTATGAGGTATTGTAAGTTATGCTTCGTTAATGGTGCTTAGGCAATTTGGTACAAAGTAGTTTATTCTTGCCACTTATGGCCTGGTTCATATAGAATTCATTTACGGGGAACCAAGTTCACCAAGAACCTCGGAGCAGTTAATCCAAGTATGAAAGAAAACATGAAGAATGAGATTAGGGCCTTTTATCGACAAAGTTACTCATGATTACTAGATTTGAAAAGTAAGGTAGCTTAGAGACATAGTACTCTCTCTTGATTATAGCTCATACCGATCGACTAATCTTTCGATAGAAGTACAACTATCAGAAGTCGAGCTTGTCAAGAAAGAATTAGAAGCTAAAAAAGAAAAAATAAGAAGAGAAAATTTAAGATTTCGTGAGAAAGTGGGATAATTAAAATATGAAGTAGAGATACAATGGAGCTGATTAGAAAAAGCCATAAAAGAATGAGATATGGCCAATAATGATTTGAAAGATCTTCACTAGGAAAACAATAGGTTACTAGTCCAATTTAAGGTTGAAAAAGTCACAAAATCTTACTTTAGTCGGTAACGTGAAATGGATAAGCTTCAAGAAAAAATGAACCAATGAAAAGGCAAAGCTCAAGAAAAGCAACAAGAGACCACTAGAATTTTTCAAGAATACCAAAATTAGAAGGGGTTATATACTACGATTTCAACAAAATTGATGAAACGTCAAAACAAAAAGGAAAGGTTGAAGGCTACAGTCACAAAAGAGAGAGGAAGGCACTTAGAAGTATTGAATGAGAAAGAATCACTTCACCGGGTGATCCAAGGGTTAGAGCTACAATTGCAAGACCACAAGAACTATATTTCAACAATAATAGATGAATGACAGAGAAGAAAAAAAGATTGGATCTTCACATGTGATTCAGAAATAGATGCTTAGGAAGACAACAGTACATAGAATATCTGACTAATCAAGTTTGTAACGCAGTGAAAAAAGCATAGGAAATGGTTGAAAAAGTAGAGGCGTTAAGATAAGAAGTCAATCTCATAGGAGAATATGGACAGCACCGGTGAACTTTTTAGATGAGGTGAATGACTATTATGAGCAAGTCAAATGCTTCTATGGATATAATTCTAGGATGATAAATCTCATGTAATCAAAGTTGTATGAAATTAATAAAAATTTCTAAAAATTTATCAAAGAGCAAATATTTTTCACTTGCATTCATGCATCATTTGCACCATTTTTATTTTCTTTCAAAAAAATAAAATTTTTCGACACATGGCATTCTAATTTTTAAAAATTTATGGTAATAAAAGTTTAAGAATAACTCACCCTTCAAAAATTTTGACTCAACCCACTTGCCATTCATACAACACCAGAACTCAAATAAGAAGTATGGAACAAGAACAAGCCAATTGATTTGAGAGAATCAAGAAAACCCAAGAAGAACTAAGAGGAGATCTTAGTATAATAATAGAGATGCTAAAAAAACTTGACAAGGGAAAAATAGTGGAAAGAAATCCCAGCTTTCAAGAATAATCGTCAGACATGGTGGATCTTGTTTACCCTCTAGGGTTTGAGCTACGATCGACCCAACCTTCTTAAGAAACCAGAGTATAAATTCTTATTTTCGGTGGATATTTCAATCTTTATCCAGGAATGACATCTATACCTGTTCTAGGAAAATTCTAAAATTTTGTTAATCCTGTTATGATAGAAAAATCACTTGAACCAATCTTGGTTCCTGATTTGGATGATCCCAAGGAAAGAGAAAAGCTAAGGATAAAGATACCTAAGAAAGTTGAAGATACTAGTGCCCAGAAAAAGATGAAGCTATTGGAAGAAAGGCTTAGAGTAATGGAAAGAATAAATTTTTATGATTCCACAGATGCAACCGAGCATTGTTTGGTCCCCGATGTAGTTATTCCTCTTAAATTTAAGGTTTTTAAATTTAAAAAATATGATGACGTGAAATGCCTGATGACCCATATCATCATGTACTATTAAAAAAATGATAGTACATACTAATGATGAAAAATTGTTAATGCACATATTTCAAGATAACCTTATGGGTTTTACAGCTAAATGGTATGTTCAATCAGACAGGACTTATATTCGTTCTTGGCAAGAGCTTACAAGGGCATTCCTTACATAATATCAGCATGTCATAGATCTAGCTCTAGATCGTCTATCTTTACATATATGAAAAAGAAAGCAATTAAGAGCTTTAAGAAATATGCATAAAGATGGAGAGATGTGGCTGTATAAGTCCAACCTTTTTTTATCGAGAAAGAGACAACTGTCTTATTTGTAAATACTCTAAAAGTAACGTATTATGAAATATTGATAGGCAATGCAACCAAAAACTTTATAGATATGATGATATCAGGTGAGATCATTAAAAATATCATAAAAAATGGTAAGCTGGATATAGGAAAGACAAGTGGAGCAAAAAAAGGTAGAGCTCTCAAAAAGAAAGAGAATGAAGCCCAAGCCGTAAACTATGTGGGGCAACAGTTTAGAGGTTTCATGTCCTACCCTGCACTAGTTTACCAAACCCCTACCGTAAATAATATTACATCCATCTCTCATCCATATCAACCATACCAGTCACTACAATCACTAGCTTATCCATCCCATTTTCATCCATCCCTCAGACACCCACCTACAACCATTCTACTGCACCCACCAGACAAAATGGAGGCTTAATCTTAATAGTGGTCCGAAAGCCCTAAGAACTACCAAGAAAAAACCACTTTTGACCCTATTCTCATGACATAAATTGATTTGTACCATCAACTTATCGAGAAACATTTACTAGCCCTTGTTATTGTTGGGCCTTTGAAACTTTCATTTTCTAAATGGTATGACCCTAATGCACATTGTAATTATAATTATGAAATCCAAGACATTCTATTAAGAATTGTACTACTTTGAAGTATAAAGTGCAATGATTAATCAATGAATGGGTGTTAAATTTTGAGACCAACCAATGAAGAACTCCAAATGTTAATGGGAACCCTCTACCGAACTATACTAGACCATCAATAAATGCTTTAATTGATGGGTAAGCAAATTATATGAAGAAAGGGATAGAAAAAGTCAAAACTCTAATGGTTCAAGCGTTTGAAGCCTTAGTTAAAGCAGATATGTTAAAATCAATAAAGCTTCAAGATCATTCCAGAATGGTCAGTTTAATTGAGAAGTGCAATTACCATAAAAGGTGCTTTGGGACATTCTATGGAGAATTGTGACCAATTTCATCAAAAAGTAAAGAAGATGATGGATATAGGTCATATAGAGTTTTTTTAAAGAAAGAGAAAAGTTAATAAAAGCTGAAGTGTTTATCATTGATTCAAAAAATAAGTTTGTGCATAGATCGATAAGTATTTATTATGATGAAAAGTTAACACTGAAGCTAAAAAAGCTCGTCTTTCGATCAGTAGTGATAATTAAAGTTTTTGGTCTTTTTTCATATCAGAATGATAAAGCAGTACCATAAAAGTATGATTACAATGTCATAGTCAACCTAGATACTGTGAACATAACAGGCGTAAAAGGCATGACTCCAGATAGAAGGTGTTATATCCCAGAGGCTCTAAAAAAAGCTAGAAAGGAGAAAACAAAGAAAAAAGAAAAAAAAGTCAAAGTAATCCTATTGCAGCCCTAGAAAAAGAATGTCAAAAGTCGGTCTCTGAGCATGAAGCTTATGAATTCTTCAAGCTAATAAAATATAACGAGTATAGCGTGATAGAATAGCTGAACAAGATACCGGTTAGAATTTCACTATTGTCATTATTGCTCAACTCAGAGTCGTACCGTAATGCTTTGCTAAAGATGTTAAATCAAGCATATGTGTCTCACAATGCTTCTGTTGAATATATGAAACAACTTGTTGGTAATTTGACAATTTCAAACTATATTTCTTTTAGTGATGAAAAAATTCCTCCCAAAGGTCGTGAAGTACCAATGTTTTTCACATTAAAATCAAATGTAAAAGTCATATAATGACTAAAGTTTTGATTGATAATGGCTCATCAATCAATGTTATGCCTTTGACTACTCTGGTGAAACTCTATATTGATGGATCTTATATGAAGCCTAGTCATATAATAGTAAGAGCCTTTGATAGAACCCGAAAAGAGGTGTTGGAAGACATAGAAATGCCATTACAGATTGGCCCATGCACTTTTAACATGAAATTTCAAGTCATGGACATCTCTTCTTCATATAGTTGCTTATTGGGTAGGCTGTGGATCTATATGACAGGTGTTGTTCCATCTTCATTACATTAGAAAGTCAAATTCATTGTTGAAAGAAAGCTAACATGTGTGGTAGGATAAAAAATTTATTGGTAACTCAATCGATAAATACTCTTTATGTAGAATCAACAGATGAAGTATTAGACTGCTCTTATAGATCCTTCGAGATTGCCAATGCAATATATGTGGCTGAAGGATCTAAATTGTATTTGTCACACTTATCAACGACAACTAAAATGGTTGTCAAATAACTTACCAAGATGAGATGGTGACTTGAAACCAGACTTAAAAAAAATTTACAAGGAATCATAAGCCATCGATCGTATATGAAAAGAGAGACAGATCAGACTTGGGATATAAGCCAAAAAAAAGAGATATAATGAAAATGGTAAACAAAAAAAAAAGATAAGAAGATAGCTAATCTTGAGGGATATGAGTCGGAGTCAAAGCCTATGATCATTCCATACTTCTATGATTCTTTTCGTTCGAGAGGATATATTTACCTAGACTTGCCTGGAGCCCTAAGTGCAGGATTTATGGAAGAATTTTCAAAGCTGGCCATTCAAATAGTGGATGATGAAGAAAAAAAAAGTCAAAGTAAAGAGTTATTCGTGTACCCTTGTCTTTCAGATTTTGAGCTGGATAATTAGAAAGTTATAGAGCTACCTGTTATCTTTAAAACTTTGAAAAAGTAATGTATTATGGAACTTTAAATCCCTAATTGCTTTTTACGAGAATTAGTAGATCTTTTGTGACTTGTTTATATTTGTTATTTTAATAAAAGGCTTAAAAGATGCATCCGTATTTCTTCTATTTGTTTCACTTTCACTCATTTGAATCGTTTCTTTTTTTTGCCTTAATCATTTTTTTACCATTTCATTTTTTGTGCCAATATTCTCTTCATTTTACCCTTGTAGGGTCCCAAATAATGAACACAAGGATAATCATAATAATAATCTTATATTCGATTTTGAAAACTTAATTCATGTTGACGAACTTAGTAATAAAAAAAATTCAGATAATTACACATTGCCTCCTGATTTGTTAAAATTAATAGAACATGAAGATAAGCTAATAGAGCCCCACCAAAAAATTATCGAATTTGAAGGATGATAAAAATAAAAAGAGAGATCAAAGTTGGTACATCTCTTTTACCAACTGAAAGGTAGAAGTTAGAAGAGTTGCTCTGAGAATATGTGGATGTGTTTGCATGGTCTTACAAGGATATGTCAGGAATCAACACTAATATTGTAGAACACAAGTTACCTTTGAAACCAGAATGCAAGCCAATACAGTAAAAGTTAAAGTGCATGAAGCTGAAAATGCTACCAAAAATTAAAGAAAAAAATGAAAATAATTTGATGCAAGATTTTTAAAGGTGGTAAAATATCCTGAATGGGTAGCCAACATAGTGACAGTTCCCAAGAAAGATGGAAGAGTGAAAATATGTGTCGACTATCGAGATCTGAATAGGGCAAGTCTTAAGGATAATTTTTCTCTGTCCCATATCGATACCCTAATGGATAATACTGCTAGGCATTCCACATTTTCTTTTATGGATGGCTTCTCAGGTTACAACCAAATCAAGATGGCCATAGATGATATGGAGAAAACTATATTTGTGACTATGTGAGGTTGAAAAATGCTGGTGCCACTTATTAAAAAGCAATGGTAACTCTTTTTTATGACATAATGCATAAAAAGATAGAAGTGTATGTGGATGATATGATAGTAAAATCTCATGAAAAAGAGGATCATGTAGTCAATCTCAAAAAATTATTTGACAAAATGAAAAGATTTCAATTGAAGTTGAATCCTACCAAATGTACATTTGGTGTCAAAACAGGAAAATTATTAGGCTTTATGGTCAATAAAAGAGGAATCGAAATTGATCTAGATAAGATACTAGCTATTTAGAATTTATCCCCTCCTCATACCCCAAAAGAGGTGTGAGGCTTTATGGGAAGATTAAATTATATTGCTCGCTTTATCTCTCAACTCACTTACAAATATGATCACATTTTCACGCTTCTTAGAAAACATGATCCAAGAGAATGGAATGACGAATGCCAAGAAGCTTTTGACAAAATTAAAGAATACTTATCGAATATGCCCGTGTTGGTGCCGCTCGTTCTAGAAAAACCTTTGATTTTATACTTAATAGTGCACGAAAATTCAATGGGATGTGTATTAGGGCAAAGAGATGAAACCAATAAGAAAGAACAAGCGATCTACTTCTTGAGTAAAAAATTCACTGATTACGAGTTCAAGTATTCACCATTAGAGAAGATGTATTGTGCATTGGCCTGGATAGCTCGAAGGCTTAGACAATACATGCTTTACCACACTACTTAGTTCATAGCGAAGTTGGATCCTATTAAGTATATCTTCGAGAAGCCCTCATTGACAGGGAAAACAGCACGATGGCAAGTTATACTTTCAAAATATGATATTGTTTATGTGACTCAAAAGGTTATTAAAGGGAGTGCAATAGTCGAATTCCTTGTTGATCATGCAGTCGAAGATTATGAGCCAATAAAATTAGATTTTTTTGATGAAGATGTGATGGCCATTGAAGAAAATGAACTTGTTGAAAAGTCTTTAAGGATGTATTTTGATAGAGCTACTAATGCTTTAGGCCATAGTATTGGGGTAATTTTGATATCTCCTGATGGGTATTATTACCCCATCACAGCTAGGTTAAATTTTAATTGCACAAATAATGTGGTCGAATACGAGGCCTGTGTTATGGGTCTGCAAGCAACAATTAAAAGAAGATCAAAATGTTAGATGTGTTTGAAGATTCAGCTCTAGTCATTTATTAGTTACGAGGTGAATAGGAGACAAGAAATTTTAAGTTGATCTAGTACCATAAATACATATTTGAGTTGGTCAAGCAATTTGAAAAAATTTAGTTTGAGCATCTGCCCAGAGAGAAAAACCAAATTACTGATACATTGGCTACTCTAGCTGTAATGATCAAAATAGATGTAAATACTAAAATCTAACCCATCAAGTTGGATGTGAAAGATGTATCAGCATATTGCTCAAGTGTCAAAAAAGAAGTTAATAGGAGGCCATGGTATCATGACATTATGCTATATATTAAGAGTCAACAATACCCAAAACATGTGATAGAAAATGATAAAAAGACTATCAGAAGGTTGGTTATGAGTTTTTTCTTAGATGAAAATGTTCTCTACAAAAAGGGTCCAGATCAAGTACTCTTAAGATGTGTAAATGTAACTAAAGCAAATAAGATTATTGAAAAAAATACATGATGAAGTTTGTAGGACACATGCAAATGGTCATATAATGACTAGACAAATCATGAAAGTTGGTTATTATTGGTTAACAATAAAGGGCGACTATATTGATTATGCTAAGAGATGCCATACATATCAGATTTATGCTGATAAAATTCACGCTTCACCATCAGCATTACACATTCTGGCTCCTTCATGGCCATTTTCTATGTGGGGCATGGATGTCATTGGTTTCATTACTCTAAAAGCATCAAATGTGCATAGATTCATTTTTATGATGATTGATTATTTCACCAAGTGGGTAGAAGCTGCATCATATGCTAGTGTGACCTAATTCGTGGTATGCAAATTCATAAAAAAAGAGAAAATATGTAGATATGGGCTTCCCAAGATAATTATTTCTGACAATGCCAGAAATTTGAATAGCAAAATGATAGATGAAGTGTGCATTCAGTTCAAGATCCGTCATTGTAATTTTGTACCATATCATCCGAAAATGAATGGGGCAGTGGAGACTGTGAACAAGAATATCAAAAGAATCCTAGTGAAAATGATTGATACTTACAAAGATTGGCATGAGAAGTTACTTTTTACCTTGCATGCTTATAAAACATCAGTTCAAATATCTACTGGAGCCACCTCATTCTCTTTGGTATATGAAATGGAAGCTGTGCTACCAGTCGAAGTAAAAATTTTCTCGCTGAGAGTCCTAATAGAGGTAGAGTTAGAAAAAGCAAAATGGGTTCAAAATCAGTACAAACAGTTGAACCTCATTGAAGAAAAAAGACTGTAAGCACTTTATCGTGGTCAATTATATCAAAAAAGGATGATGAGAGCATATAATAAGAAAATTCATCCTCGTCGCTTTAGAGAAAGAGACTTAGTGCTAAAAAGAATCCTTCTAAATCAATATGACAATCGAAAAAATTTGACACCAAATTAAGAGGGCCCGTACATGGTGAAGAATGCCTTTTCTGATGAGGCATTGATTTTGACAAAGATGGATTAAGGTGATTTACCTGCTCCAATAAATTCAGATGCTATAAAAAAATATTTTACTTTAAAAAAAAAGAAAAATTATGACTTATCTAAGATGAAAACTTGAAAAGGTGGCTTGGATGCGAAAGAAAAGCATCATCAAGAGAAGATCTCGCAACATAGGGGCAAGTGTAGTTTGACAAACTCTGAAGGATCAAAAAAGTCATTTGATTTAGTTTTAGAAGAAGAATTTAGGACTATTTTGTTCATAATTACCTTATGATCATTATTTAGGCACCTTTGTTTAAACTCAAACACTTTGCCATGCATTTGTTATCAAACCCTAAACTTAGTTTTGAGAACAGATAATTTTTTTAAAGTTGTGGAGTCTCTGCTTAGAGGAGCTTTTTCAAAATAAATTTTTAAAGTTGTTGAGCCTATGCTAATAGGAGTTTTTTTAAGATTAATTTTAAAATTGTTAAGCCTCTACTGAAATGAGTTTTTCCAAGATAAAATTTTAAAGTTGTTGAGCCTCTACTGAGATAAGCATTTTTCTAAGATAGAATTTTAAAGTTGTCGAGCCTCTATTGAGAGGAACCCTTTTAAATTTTTTAAAAAAATATTAAATCAAACATTAAGTCTTTGATTAGACTAGCTTTTTCTTCTTTTCAAATAAAATGGTTGTCTGTTTGTCTTTGCCTTATTCTTGATTCTCAAAAATAGGCAAAGAGGAATAGCTGAAGACACCATTATATATATTTTTCTTTTTCTTTTTTTTGACAACTTTTCTGTCGACCATCTAACAGTCACCTGCAATTGCCTGATAGCCATCAATAGCTGTTCTGATAGTCGGTGGTCACCCTAATCGTAGAAGATCAAAATCTTTAAAAATCTGAGATTTTGATCCCCTTTTTAATCTATAAATATAGCCCCAAAAACACTTGGAAAAAGAAGATGAGAGGAAAGAAACTCAGAAACCTTGTAAAAAAAATAAATAAATAAATAAATAAAAGGCATTGCCTATAAAAAAAAAAGAAGCTTTCTACAAAAAAATCAAACACCAAAATACAAGCAAACCAATAGTCCCTGGAACGGGAACCACAGCGCCAGTCTACAGAAAATAAAAAAAAAAATCATAGAAACAAGAAAAGTCAGTTTGGCCAAAACCTTTTAAGTCAGATACCCGCTGTTTAAAGCCCTTTTTTGTAAAACTAGGCTAGAATCTAGACTCAAGAGGCTGGGAACATTCATTTCGAAGATTTTAAATTTTTTCGAGACCGACAGATGGTGGTCGGTGACCACCAACGATGATCGACGCGACGGAGCAGTCATCCGATTTTGAGATTTAGAGAGAGAAAAAAAGTGTCTGAGAGAAAAAAAGAGAAAAAAAAAAGAAAACTAAAAAAAATGGCTGATTTGGCCTTTAAATAAGCCTTCAAAACGATGTCGTTTAAGCAAGAAGCAAACGACGTCGTTTTAACACCAGAAGATCCATGCATCGACTCAAGATCGGACCCGAAATCCACGCACCCGACCCAAATACCCATCTTTCCTTTAACCCTTGATCGGTCCAGTCGAATTGGTCCAGACTGATCCAAACCGTCGAACAGACCAGACCGGCCCAAACCAACGTTGACGGTCTGGTTCAGGTAAAAAAAAAATTTTTTTTTAAATAAATTTACCAAAATAAATTTTTATTATTTTATAATAATAATTAATAAAAATAAGTAATAAAATTTATAATAAAGTTTTTGATAAGTATAATCAAATAAAAATAATATAAATTAATAAAAAATGAGAAAAAAAAATTTTTATCCGACGATGAGATTTAAATGTACTCCGAGTAGTGATACCTACGAAATCTCTAGGTAAAAAAATTTTTTTTAGATACTACCAGTGTATTTGAGTATTTATAAAAAGTTTTCAATACAATAAAAAATTTTTTTTCTTTAATAAAATAATAAAAATTAATTAATAAATTAAGAATAAGTAATAACAATGAGAAAAAAGAAAATTTTATTCGATGATGGATTCTAAAAGTATTCCAAGTAGAGATGCTTTTAAGAAATCCCTAGGTGAGAAGATTTTGTTTTTAATATTACTAGTGTATTGAAATATTTATAGAAAATCTTCAATATAATAAAAATTCCATTTTCTTCAAAGTTTTAAATGAAAAAATTCATAAAAATTAATAAAATTTCTAAATAAAAAATAAAATATATGCATTAACATATCATTTGCATTGCATAGTTTTTTACGAAAAATAAATTTGAGCCTCCGATGATGAGATTTTAAGGTATTCTAAGAAGCGATGCCTAAGAAATCTCTAGATGATAAAGAGTTCTTTTAATGTTACTAACATACTGGAACATTTTAAGAAGTATTTCAATAAAAAGTGTTCTAATTTATTTTTCTCGAATAAAATTTGAATAATAAAGTTTTTAACATAATTATAAAAACTAATTCCCAATAAATGAAAAAATCAAGAAAATTATTTTTCAAACATCGAAAATAAGACTGTTTTTTATCAAAATTAAAGGATAACAAGTAGTTAAGTGGTACCATTTTTAAACGGGCGCTGTGGGGGTACTAATCCTTCCCCACATGTAACTGACTCTCGAACCCAGACCGTTACGCAGACCTTAAAATTATCTTCTTAATAAATTTTAATTAATTTTAAGATTTTATTAAAAAGATATGTTTTAATAGGTAGCCAATCGCACCTAGCCAAAAAAGATGGTGGCGACTCCATTATTTTTTGTTTCGTTTTTAAATTTGTCGGACGAACACAAAATCGTTACGACATAGCTAGACACAAACTAAGGTGTCGCCATCAACCTTTAAGTAACCTGTGATTAGCCATCTAATTAATCCATCATTTTAAGAAAATCCTAAGCTTGGTCTTCATTCTAATCGTTTTAAATTTTAATGTTAAATATTAAAAATAACTTTTAAGATTCTCCACCAATCTGGTAGAATTCTTAAAAATATTTTCTCATCTCAAAAGTATTCAAGAATCTCATTTTTTTTCTTGAAGATGCACCATCATCGAGAAAAGATTTAATCTTTTTTTTTAGTTTTTTATTAAAAATATATCTAATTTTTTCACTATTTGAGCCAAATTAAAAATATCTTCTCACATAGAAATATCTTAGGTAATCGTCCATTTGTGATTACTAAGAATTTCATCCTCAAAATTTTATTTTTTATTTTTATTTTTTTATTTCTAAATTTTTCACCATTTGGTCTATTTAGAAAATTGTTTTACAAGTTTTATGTATAAATTTTTCACCATCTACGTTTATTAAAAAACAAAAAAAACTCTTGCTAGTTTCCTAATCTTTTGAAAAAAAATAATACGATAATTATTTTTGAAGTTTCATTTAAATTCTTCCACTATTTGAGATAAATTTTTAAAAAAAATTTCACCTAGAGATTTTTTAAGAAATTTACCATTTGAAATTTTTAAAATTCTCATCCTTGGATAATTGTTAAATATTTTTTTCCACAATTTTAAGTTATATTTTTTTATTTAGAAAAAAATACAATTACTTTTATTGAAATTTTATCTAAATTATTCCACTATTTGAGATAAATTTAAAGAAATTCCTCACCTAAAGATTTCTTAAAAACTTTGTCATTTAAAATTTTTAAGAATCTCATCATTGGGTAATTAGTATTTAATTCTAAAATTTTTATTAAATTTTACTTTTTTTATTTTAAAATTAAAAATAAATATTAATTCTTATTATTGAAACTTTATCTAAATTATTTCACCATTTGAGACAAATTTAGAAAATTCTCACCTAGGAATTTTATAAAAATTAATCTTTTGTAATTTTTAAAAATTTCATCATTAGATAATTATTATTTATTCTTAAAAAAAATTTATTAATGTTTTTTTTATTTTTTTATTTAATTTGTTAATTTTTTTTCTAAAGTTTAATCATGCAAAAATATTTTAAAAATAAATAAATAAATACAAAAAAAAAACAGCTTGGCTCAACTTGGTTGGAGAACTGGCTCAGTTGCAAGAAAGGAGAGCAGCTGAAACGACTTGGTTCGGCTGGAACCAAAGGCTCTAAAACATGGGTCAAAACAATTTAGCGATATGGGTTGGATCTCCAGGCGGTAAAACATGCGGATCCTTGGCTAGATTAAACGTTAAAATGACGTCGTTTGGCCAGATGCATAAGAGGTTAAATTTTTTCTTTTTCTTCAAATTTCCCCTTTCATTCTCTTTCTTCTCTTCTATTTTTTTTCTCTTTCTCTTTAGACCAAGAAGAAATCCGATTAAATCTTCATCAGATTTTGGAAACTCTAATTAAAATCTAGGTTAAGTCAAAGAAAGTTTGTTGGTTTATGGGAAGCTGATGTTAGAAACTTAGAATCTCGCAAAAAGCTGAGATTTTGTTGGAAAGTCATCAAAATCTTGAAAGATTATTGAAAATTTCCATCGAAAACTGAGATTTCTAAAAAAAATTTCTAGAAAAAAAACTTGCAAATCTTCTTTTTCAACAAAAAAATTTCCCTAAAATTTTCATACTCTTTGGTTGCCTTTATATTTTTCTCTGATATGTGTCTTTTGTTGTTTGGTATAGGTATGTATTTATAGGGTTCTTATCAAGAGAACCTTATACCAGAAAGAAATTTCAATTTCCTTTAAATTTCAACTCCAAATTCTAAGCTCAATTCAAACTTTTCATTCCATACAAACAATTTCACATAAATTCAACCATCTTATTTTCCCCTTTTATTTTTTATTTTTTTATTTTTATTAACAGAAAACAATTATACCCCAGACAGATTGGGGTATCTACATCTATTATTGAGATTAATAAGATGAGGCATTTTTTAAAGTATAATAAAAAATTAAAAAATAAAACATATGGCAACCTTTTAATTCTACTTATTTAAAAAATTCTGCTATTAGTATATATATAATGACAATTTATCTTGTTCTTGTCTCAATAAAATAGGGAAGTTCTTGACGTTTTCCCTAAGAAAATTGCTATGTTTTTCTGAACCCAATCTAAGCTCATTAGTTTTTAGGTCTTATAAATAGATATAGCAAGCATCAACAATGCCATTACATAAAAGGCACACGTTTGACTGTTATATGCTGGTTCACGCATCTAGGCTCTAAAAACCCTACCACAATGTTCGGTAGGCCTCTTTAACAACCATCACCCCACCGCCCCGATAAGTTGAACTGTGGTCCTAGATTCTTGTTCTTCATTAAGGTTTTGTGAACCTTTTTGGCACCAAAAAACATTGTGTGGCGTCTAAAGACTGGTACCTTATCCTCCCCAAAGAAGAAAGAGAAAAAAGCTATTAATGTTACATCAATCTAAAGATATGATGAGAATCATTTAATTTAAAGCTTAGGATTTATACTAGGGTAATAGTCCCCTTGGACAAAGTTTATCACAAACAAAAAGAAAATGTAAAAAATGTGGTTCATGTGACCAATTTAGAGCATTTGGTTTAGTCCTCGATAAATTTGGCATTGGCACATTGGTTGGATAAACTTTAGGAGGGAACTTTTTCAATCACAAACTGAATTATTTTCTATACCCCCTCGGCCATTTGCTGAGAAACAAAATAAAAGGAATTGGGCATGCATGTGTCTGATGTCTGTCACGGGTGGGAGAGGATGAGCTTAATTTTCACGAACGCATTGGGATGGGAAGACTGGGATTGGGGTTAGGGGGCTCCAGCGGCAGGCACATGATTAGATGGGCGCATGGAGGGTGCACTGGTGGGGGAGTAGCCCAATTGGATTGACAGCGTCGCTCCTTTTGACTCCACTCTCTGAACATAGCTAAATTCGACTTACCACGTTCTATTGCTATCTACACAAAAAAGATAGCCATGTTTCGAACCACTCAACCCTTGGACCATAGTACAGCCCTTTTTTATTTTGCCTTGCTGTTTTCTATCTCACATCTCAATCATTTTCTTCGACTTTGATTTCAACTTATTTATCAACTATGTTTACGTATGTGTGTGCGTGTGTCTATAAATATATATATATATATATATATCCCACAGTTGGGTTTTTTTTTTTTTGGGGGGGGGGGGTGGGGAAGCTAATATTTGATACATGCACCTTCCATGCCTTTAACTAAAGGCTCAGTTAAAAATCAAATTATATAGATAACTTTGAATTTGAAAATCAAATGTCTTCAAAGATGAAGAAATTACACTATCAGTAAAAAAAGTCACTATGTGCCGGCTGACAAAAGTTTAGGCTTCCTCAAGATGATTTGCAATGGATCGACAAGCTATAGGGGACCTACCATTGGCATGGAGTTATTGGGCAGCACATGAATATACTCAATCATTTTGTTTTTGTGGTTGCAAATGGATGGAGCAAGAAATGGGCATTCCATGGCCAAATATATACTCTAAGTCCAAAAAAAAATTGTTGTTAAACGAACTTCAAGTCCAAGTCCCTCCCAATGAGAAGCAAAGAAAAGTGAAAAAAAAAAAGAAAATGAAGATTTTGGGAGAAAGAAACAAGAAAGAAGATAGGGTTGATCAGTTGAAAGGCTGCAACTGCATGAGAGTTTTTCTGTATATAGTTTTAAGAGATGTGCACGTGTGTGGTGACCGTCACAAAGAATGCATTTGCACGTGGATTGTCATGTGCCTCCATATTTTGATAGGAACTTGTCATAATGATTTTGAGACCGGTAAACGTAAATGAGTTTTAAAATTGAGAGAAATAAAAGGGGGAGTCACCACCAATCTTTGTTAGAGTGTGATTAGCCACCTAAAAATTTATCTTTTTAATAAAATTATAAAAATGGGTTTAAAGTTTATCAAAAAAATAAATTTCGGTCTATGAAAAATCATGTTGGGTTCGGGAGTCGGTTACGTGTGGAGAAGGATTAGCACTCCCACAACGCCTATAAATTGGTACCATTTAATTACGCGCTATTTTCGATGTTGGATAAAAATGGTTTTAATTTGAAATTTCACACTAATTCCCTTCATTTGGAAAAATAAAATTTGGCTAAAATTTTTATTTAGAAATATTGAGAAAATCTTTAAGTTAAAGAATTATCTTAAAATTCTCCAACATCTAGGTAGAATTTAAAATAATTATTTTCGCTTAAGATTTAACACAATAATCCTTAAAATGAAATAACAATCTTTATAAAAAATAATTGTTAGTGACTCTCCAACATCTAAGAAGAGTACCAAAAATTATTTCCTTCGAAATTTTATTTTTATTTTATTTTATAATATCATAATTTTTTTTTAAAAATGTATTTTTTTTTATTATAAAATATTTTATCATCAAATAGTAAATTAAAGAGAGAATAATGCCGACAATTATTCATGATAACACGCTGACGTATGTATGCTAATAGATGTCATATAAAATGAAATGCAATTTAAAAGTTAGATTCTTAAGTATAATGAGACCACTCTGACTCTCTAACATCTAGGCAAAGCTTAGGTGTGATTGTTTATATTTAAGATCTCTATTTACTATTATACTTTTTAGTTATTAATCTTATTATTAATGCGAATTAAGAAATCGTGTGAAAAGACTTAACGAAGTAAAATTTCTTAAATACCCCATCATTTAGGCGACATTTGAGAATAAATTGCTTCAAATGAAATTTTTACACATATCCTTAGGATTTTTTAGAATTTTGGATTTTAAGGGGTTTTGGATCTTATGGGGTTTTAGAAACCTAGGATTTTGAAAATTAAAAAATAGTGTTTAAGGTTTCGTTTTTAAGAAAATACGAACATCTCTTAAAATCTCCAACATCTAGGCAGATTTTCGAAGCAAGTTCGATTTTAGTGATTTTTGAAAATTAATTAAAATTTTTTTAAAAAAAAAATTATTAATAACAATTCCCCAACATCTAGGCGAAATTATTTCTTTAAAAAATATTTTTTTTTATTCCCTCCAACATCTAGACAGGGAAAATAATAATAACAATAATAATAATTATTTTTTAAGCATTTTTAATATATTTTTTTAATTATTACTTGTTTTCAATTTTATTGTTATTAAAACAATTAAACATTTATTCTGACAAATTTAAGAATTTATCATGCATCAATATAAAAAAAAACTTAAAATAACAAAAATAATAATATATACAAAAAATAAAAAATTCAAAAAAAATTTTTTACTTGAACTGGACCGATTAACGACGGTTCGGTTGCACCAAAAAAGGCTCGATTTAGTGATGGCTCGGTTGAGCCAGCTGAGGCACGATTCAGGCCGATCCAGGGAGCAGTTCAGTCCGGTCTGATCAAATCAGTTCAGAGCCTCTAAGAAGTTGGGTTAACGGGTTGGTTGCTCGTACCCTGGGTCGGGTTTGGGTCAATGCGCGAATCCTTCTTGACCTAAACGACGTCGTTTTGGACGTTTATTGAAATGACATCGTTTTGGCTATTGACAGTTTATATAAAAGTTAAATTTTTTTTTCATTCATGCCCTTCGTTTCTAAAAAAAAAAGGCTTTTCTTTTCTCTCTTTTTTTTTCTTTCTCCGGCCAAACACAGATGGCTAATCGATCGTTCCTCTGCCATCGTCATCGCCGTTCATCGGTCACCTACTACCGAATTCCCAAAAAATACCAAAATATTCCCTTTGACCTCCTGAGTTTAGATCCGAGGTCCCTTTCACCCAAAAGAGTCCCACTTTCCTAGATCTGCTGGTGAAGTTTCGGTCAGATCTCTTTTTTTTGTATTCTGACTTTTTTATTTTTTTTAAACTGACTTTGTTTTTTTCTTTGTATAGGGGCTCTCAGCGCTAGGTTCCTCCCTATGGGGAGGACTATTTGATTTTTTTTATTTTTGGTAGACTCTCTCCCTCCTTCTTCGTATCTCATCTTTAGTTTGACTAGGACTTCTATTTATAAAGCTCCAGCCGTGCGTGTTTGATGGGAGGGCATGGGGCTCAACATGGGGTGTAAGCACAAGTCACATGCCTCTTTTTTTATTTTTTTTTGGTAACATCTGACAGTGGTAGGGTTAGGTGATCAGAGGGGTGGGGGTAGGGCATGACGAGGGATGGGTGTAGGGTATGATGGCAATGGTGCCATCCCCGGCACCACTGCCATCCTCGATTTTTTTTGTTTTTTATTTTTTTGTATTTTTTGCATTTTATATTATTTTTGGTATTTTTGTTCTGTATTTCGTATTTTGTAATATTATTATTTTTATTTTTTTAGGACAAAATTAATGTTTACAACTATCCCTCTTTGCACATTACTGATAATCACTAATAGGGCAAAGAAAAAAACAACAATTTTTGTCCAGATTCTAAACGAATTTTTTTTTACAGGTTAGGTCAAGTGATAAAGAAAATGACATTGTATGTTGAAAAATAAAGAATTGATTAAGTCAACATCGAAAGTCGAATAATAAAGAAAGTGATCGGGACGACTATTCGAGTCAAGGAATAACAAGATCAGGATTGAACTTGGATTGAATCACAAGTCAAAAATGAAAAAATCGAAATTAAACCACGAGTAAGAGAAATACTAAAGATCAGGATTAAATCGTGAATCAGAGAATAAAGAGACCGGGATTAAACCGTGAATAAAAAAAAAATAACATTAACTTGGATTGAATCACAAGTCAAAAAAATAAGAAGATCGAGAATAAATCACTAGCCAGAGGCTAACAATAACAATCGAGATTAAACTACAATTTTAAATTAAAAAGATTGAGATTGAATCGTAAATCGAAGAATAAAAAGATCGAGATTAAACCATGAGTCAGAAAATAACATTAACTTGGATTGAATCACAAGACAGAAAATAAGAAGATCGAGAATAAACCAGAAGTCAGGGGTTAACAACGAAAATCGAGATTAAACTGTGGTTTTAAATTAAAAAGATCGAGATTGAACCGCGAATCAAAGAATAAAAATATTAGGATTAAACCACAAGTCAGAAGATAACAACAACAATCGAGATTAAACTATAATTTTAAATTAAAGAGATCGAGGTTGAACCGTGAATCGAAGAATTAAAAAGATCGGGATTAGATCACGAATCAGAAGATAACAACAACAATTGAGATTAAACTACGATTTTAAATTAAAGAGATCAAAATTGAACTGTGAATCAAAAAATAAAAAGATCGGGATTAAACCATGAGTCAGAAGATAACAACAACAATCGAGATTAAACTATGATTTTAAATTAAAGAGATCGGGATTGAACTGTGAATCAATGAATCAAAAAATTGATATTAAACCATGAGTCAAAGATTAAAGATAACTGAGATTGAACCGTAAGTCAAAGAAATAAAAACGACTAAGATTAAACCGTAAGTCGAAAAGCTATAAGAATGAACAGGATTAAATCACAAATCAAAGATTAACGATGATCGGGACTGAACTGTAAGTTAAAGAAATAAAAGCGACTAGGATTAAATCGTAAGTCGAAAAGCTATAAGAATGATCGAGATTAAACCACAAGTCAAAGATTAAAGACAATTGGGACTAAACCTCAAGTCAAAAAAAATAAAGAATCGATCGAAAAAACACCACGAATCGAATTTATGCCCGAAGGACTTCTAGAATCGACTGGGATAACATCGCAGGTCAAAAGATAAAAAATTGATCGAGATAACACCGTAAATCGAATTTATGCCCAGAGGTCTTAGAGATCATGCTCGGAGGTCTTAGAGAATAGATTGGGTTAACATCGCAGTCAAAAGATAAGGAATCGATCAGAATAACATCACGAATCAAAATTATGCCCAAAGGTTTTAGAAATCATGTCCAGAGGTCTTAAAAAATCGACTGGGATAACACCGCAAGTCGAAAGATAAAGAATCGATCGGGATAACATCACGAATCAAAATTATGCCTGGAGGACTTAAAAATCATGCTTGAAGATCTTACAGAATCAACTGAGATAACATTACAGTCGAAAGATAAAGAATCGATTGGGATAACACTGTGAATCAAAATTATGCCTGGAAGACTTAAAAATTATGTCTAAAAGTCTTACAAAATCGACTAGGATAACACCGCAATCGAAAGATAAAGAATCAATTGAGATAACACCGTAAATCAAAATTATGCCTAGAGGTTTTAGAGATTATGCCCAGAGGTCTTACAGATCTCAAAATCTTTGAATGCTTCTCATAATCAGAGGCCATGAAACTTTAAAATTTTGAAAATCTTTTTAATCATAGCTTTCCCCTTATCAGAGATTTTTGAGACTCTAAAAGTTTTTTCTGATGAAGGTTCCCTCTAAACAGAGGCTTTGAAATCTTGATTGAAATTGTTTCCTCTTAAACAAAGGCTTTGAAATTTTGATTGAGAATGGTTCCTCTTAAACAGAGACTTTAAAACTTTAAAAATATGCCCTTTTATTTTTCTTTTTTGTTTTTAATACTTACAAAGTTGATAAATGCAAACATGATACAAATGTCTATTCTCATCAAATGATGCTAATGAAATGTCGATGTAAATGTCAATGCCAACGTAAGAATGCAAATGATTGATACATTTGACATTTTCACAATGCAAATGACAATGTTTTTCCCATGTAGATGCCCCTACAAATACCTTTTCTTCGGATATAGATGCCATGATGCAAATGCAAATGTCTTATACAAATGCCAATGCAAGTGATGCAAATACAAATGTTTTTCTTATGATGTAGATGCAAGCGATGTAAATACAAAGACTTTTCTTTCTTCTTTTTTTTTTTTAAAAATTTTTGTTTAAAATTTCATTGTTTCATTTTCACCCAAAAAAATGATCTCAGTATTATGTACAAAATACTCAAATAATCTCTAAAAATTTTAAAAGTGATCAAAAATTACCCCACATAAAGTATCGTTGCAATTGAATGAAAAAATTTAAAACTCAAGACTTTTGAATCTCTTGAAAATTGATGATTACTATTTGGAAGGCTCATGGGTGAGGTAATTGACAATTCAACTTTTTTTCATTGATGGCATATCTCATGTAAAGCTCGACGAGGGTTGCAAGGATTTCTCTTGGGCTCACAATAGAGATAATTTTTTAAAACACTTCTTTTATTAAAAATGTGATACTCTAATGTGAGTTAAAACTAGCCATTACTTTTTAAACAAGATTTTAGAAGAAGATAAGGCTGGCTTTTTTCTTTTTTAAAAAAAAAGGTCTTTAATAGGTATTGGTCCTTCAAAACACTTTGTATCGAGACCTTTTATTTTGGATAGAACCTTGGAACTCTGAAATTCACTATGAGGCCTCAAAAATGACTTTAGCTCTAAACTACCCTTTTGGGGTTTTCACCTGAGAGCTATATTTTTTTTATATCAATGAAGAATTCAACAAGTATATACAAATTTAAGGATATTGCTCTTTAAACCAAGTATCCTCATTTGATCAAAATAGGCTTTTCAGGGTGTGTAATGTAGGCTGAGGTTAAGGGTTCTGAAAAAAAAGATATATAGGCTCAAAATATATTATTCAGGGTGATTAGGCCAAGGATCCTAATGACCATTCTCTGACTTTCTTCATTTGCAACCCCCCCCTTTTTTTTAAACATTTGACTTTAATTTCAATAACTTTACTCACCTTTTTTTTTTGCCTTGAATTCTCATTTTCAAGGTATATATTTTTTTCTTTTTTTGATTTGATTTTTTTTTAATTCTAATTGAAGCTTCAAATTATTATCTTTAAGGTTTCTTTGTTTTGCCTTAGAAATACTTAACTTCATCTTTGGCTATTCACTTTTTTGAATCTTAAAATTTCAATTGAAACCTTGTTCACTTTTTACCCCAGACTTTCACCTCCGAAGGGCATGTTAGATACTTTCAATATCGGATACTTTTCTTGAAGTTAATCTTGAATGTATCCTAGTTTTTTCCCTTAATGTAGAAAATGATCCCTGGCTAGGGTTTATTTTGGAACAAAAAATTTAATAGGCTCAAATGGGTAGCAAATGGATAATTTTTATGTACGAGAAGGATAAAGAAAGATGATCATTCATTATTTTAAATATGATCACTTGGCTAGAAGAGCAAACATTGAATATGTCCATTTTATTTATTTTTTTCTCTTTTTTTTTTTACTTTTTTTTGTTCTGTTTTGTTTTGTTTTTTTATTTTTTGTATGCCCCATCTTTTTTTACTCAAGATTTTAATGATGATCAAGTCATATATGATCAATCGTATAGTTCAAAAAGGCTCTTTGAGCTTCAAAATTTTTTTGACATTTTCTTGGTGAAAGGAAAAGAAAAGGTATAAAGGTATGAAATAAATTATCTTAGGCAGAAAAGGACTTTTTTTTTTCAATGTGCCTTAAGACATAGAACAAAGGTTATTTAAGAAAAAGGCTCAAGCATTTTTGTATCCATGATCATAGCAAAATTTTGACACACATTAAATTATCAATTAAAATTTTGAAAGAGTATCTAATTTTTAAAATTCAAAACAAACTTTCAAAATTAATCTCTTTTATTCTTTGCCCAAGAAAAGATTATCGACCCTTTAAGGTCTGAACTCTATCTCATATTCTCTGAAAGGTTATGGTTGATGAGTCTAATCATTTAAGTGATTAGAGTCATGAAAGTATTTGAAAAGGTGTAGAAGTATTTGATGAGCTTTTCCTAATAGTAATCACCATTTTTCTTAAGAATCTTTCCATCTTTATTGCAAAATAAAACTTCTTTTTCTCTTTTTTTTCTCTCTTTTTTTATTTTTGAAAGTTACTTATATGGGACTTTTATTCAAACAAATACATAAAGAGAAAATTTCATGAACAAGATCCAAAGTATTCAATTCTTCCAAAATAAGTTAGATAACTTCTAGAGACATAATGCACATGTCATACATATATAGTAAAAGAAATCATCCTATCATGATTTTCAAAACTCTAAACTTGCCTCTTTATCTTAACTTCTCACATTTGACAATTGAATGGAGTCAATGACTTTCATTATTCTATTACCTCCGGAGTTAGAATACCATTCTTGATAAGATCTTTTACTTTTTTTTCAACTACCTACATTTTTTAGTTAAGTGGCCAATTGCCCCCATATGGTAATCACACTTGTCATTGGGATTGTAACTCCTTACTGATGGATTTGGTGTTGTTTTCAGAGGCACAGGAGTGAGATATCGACCTTCTATTAGCAAAGATAAAAGGTGAGAAATAGGGATAGGTAATTTCTCCTGATCATTTCTTGGTCTTTTTTGATTTTTTATTGGTTGGATGGTGGGTTCAAATGTAGGAATAAGATCATGAATGACCATTTGATGATAGGAATTTAATAAAAAGCTCAAATGCTAGCTTGGTTGGCAAAGATATGAGTTTTGAAAGATATGGCTTATGACAGGGTGATGAGGTTAATAAACAGGATAAGGATCGTACAAGATAAAGCTATTAGGTAGATGCCCCTCCATTATGACTACTTGCACCTTTCTTTTATTCTTTTCTGATATACTTTTTTTTTCAACATCGTCGTATCTTTTAACTTAATCCTGCCACTCTTGATTGCATTTTCTATAATTTCACCAAAAATTACCATGTCGGAAAAGTTTTTGGAGATATTCTCAATCATTCTTTCATAATAGAGAGTGTACAAAGAATTGACAAATAGAACAGTAATTTTTTTCTCTAACAAGGGTGGTTGTACTTGAGCTGCTATGTCTCTCCATTTATATGCACATTCTTTGAATGTTTCAGTTGATCTTTTCTTTATATTCTGCAAGGATAACCTATCTGGCACCATATCTTCAACATGCTTGTATTGTGCTAGGAAAATCTTAGCCAATTCATTCTAAAAGTAAATCTTACTTCGGTCTAACTGAGCATACCATCTTGCTGCAGGTCCAATGAGACTATATTGAAAGTAATGGATTAATAATTTATCATCATGAGTATAATTTGTCATCTTTCGACAGTACATGGTAATATGCGTTAAAAGGCATTTTGTTTCATCTACTTCTCGAAACCTGAGGCTTTGAATTTTGATAGAATAATAAGATTAGGTACTAGACTAAGTTCACTGACGTCAACATTCTCGTACACATCATGGCTTTTAATTACTTTCAATCTCCCTTTCAACAGATCATACTTATCTTTCATCACTATATCTTCTTATGGATCTGGCACCCTTTTCAATTTTTTTAATTCTTATGATCATCCACATTAGGCATAGTAGTGAAGTCGTGAGGAGTATGCCCAGGATTGACATTTGTCTGGATTGATGGTAACTTGGCAAAATGGCCAATATAAGGTTGATGAGTTGTTGGAGGTGCTTGTGACACATGGGGATCTTGAACATATATGAACCCAGATGGATACAATGATGTCTCGATAGCTATTTCTTCCCTTGTCCTGTGTGTCTCAACAACCTTTTTTCCTTTTGTCAATTCCACTATCATCTGTTTTAATTCTACCAGTTGTTTGTTCATGTTCTATTACATTCTTGTGACTGTTTCGTTGATCTCTCTCTGAGCCTTTTCTACTATATTCATTCGATCTGCATCTTTATTTTTCATGACCCTGGTACAAACTTGAGTGCTATAAGTGTGCAGACTGAATTGACCTCATTTCTTAGGATAGCTATCCTTGAACCTTTTATTAATTATCAGAAGTTAGAAATGCACAACCTGAATTTTATTATCAAAAATATTTTGGCTTTAAAGGTTTAACAAAGCATGTTTATAATCATCATCTTTTGTCTTTAACTAGCATGAAAAATAATAAATTCAAACAGATGATGCATGATGTGCAAGCTAAATTTTATTATTATTAAGAAGGGGAAAACTCGAGTTTCATCATATATTTTGACTGGGTTATCTAAAGACATTCTTTCTTCTTCAAAAGTTTAAATAAAGTATATTCACAACTGTCACTCATTTTCACTAGCTCTAATTATAAAAGATAGACAGAAGCATCAATTCATAAAAAATCTAGGTTAAAAGAAGTTTTCATTCATTTCAAAAGTATCAAGTTTACACATCATAAACCATTCTAGGGTTGAAACCAAAAAGTACCATATCTGTTCCCACTTTTCTTTGTCTTACCTAAAAAATAATTGACTATGATTACTAGGGAGGACAACTCTTTGCTTAAAAAGCTTTTTATTCATCATCTTGACCAACTTTACTATTGTCTGTGGCACTGCCTACCATTTCGATATGGATCAAAAAAAGGTCCTCACGAATAACTGGCTTTATTTTGTCATCAAAACTCAGATATCGGACTTTCATCAATCCCTGCACCCTATGTTTCAAAGTTGTGCAGTCTTCCAGAGAATGGCCCGTAACACCAAAATGGTATTCACATTGGGCATTAAGGTTATACCATTTAGGGAAAGGTGGTTTGTGAGGTTCAATAGGGATAGGGGCAATGAAGTAGTTCTCTAGGAGCAGCGGGTATAACTTTGTGTAGGACATAGGTATTGGATTAATAGAGGTTTTTTCTTTGGTGTTACAAGAGTTTTTCTATCCTATGGTTGGTTTGCTTTGTTGAAAAGGTGCTTGTGTAGTTGGTCTCGAGATGAATTGAGAAACTCTGGGTTGAAGATTAGGCTGATAAAATGGTGATTAGATAGCATGCTGAATAAGTGATTATGAAATGTGAGGTGGGGGACGTGAATTCAAGTGTGAAAATTTTAAAGGTCGTATGATATTTGTGGGCCTAATCCTAGGTGCTTCAAAAGGAGGTTGGAAATAGTCATAAGAAGGATTTGGGTACAGATTATGACTCGAAATAGTTGGTGATGGTTGGTTGAAGCCAGGCGATTCCGATTTGAAAATCAAACTTTTGAGCTCAACCATCTGCTTGGCTAGTTCACCCATTTCTCTCTTGAGTTCGCCCAAACTTTGATCACTGTTTAAATCACCCAATGCCTTAGTTTGTTCTAAAAAAATGCTAAGACTAACATGAGCCGATTGATCTTGACTTGATGGAATCAAAAGTGACAACGATCCTTGAAGAGGAACAAACTCAACTCCACCACTAGCTTTAACCATTTCTATCAATTAAGCCATTTGTCATTTCATCTCTCGAAGCTCAAGCCATAATTCCTCTTAATTCAACTCCAAAGCACTAATCCTTGCTTCCAATTGATCTTCCATTTTTGCCATTCTAATTTCTACTAAGACAGACATTTTATTTCGAGACTTAGACAAAAAATTCTAGACTATTACCCTTATTGAATGAATATCGCAAAAACAAAGACACACAAAGTATGTTTATGAATACATGAATATGAGAATGTCACGAAATGTATATATATTTATGACAATGGATTTTTACATGTACAAAGACCCAAATAAAAATTTTTGTCAACCATGAATGTGTATGCAAAAAAAAAAATGCAATGTTATGTTGCAAGAATGGTGGGATATGAAATGCAATGTATGTTCCATATGACCCTATTATTCATGAATCCATATGCATGAAATGCAATGACATATTTACATGAATGGTGAGATGTATTCTTATGACTAATGCAACATACTTGTATGAAATGCGCGGACCTACTGTATGTATGAGATATGTATGTATGAAATGCAATGCATGTGTTGTGTTGGCTTAATAAAGTAAACACTACCTTAAGATACATAATAAGATAGAATGCATGCACTAATTATCAAGAAGTGCATGGGATGCATGTGCATGAAGTAAAATACGTGTGCTACCTGTTGATATGGATGGGACGGAATGCGCGTGTTATCCTATTATAATGCGCATAGGATGAGATACATGTATGATATATGAAATGCGAAAGATGAAATAAAATACGAAATTTTTTATTTTGAAAAGGAAAAAAGAAAGAAATAAGGCTTGAAAATTAGTCTTTATTTGGTCAATAAATAAAGAATTTAAGCAAAATCCTTAATCTTTGGAAATGTTCTTTTGTCTTTTTTTTTTCTTTTTGTCTTTTTTTCTTTTCAATGATTAACCTAAAATAAATACCACATATTCAAATATAATGCACACAATCAAAAAAATAAATAAAATAAAATAAAATGACTCAAGAATTCAAAACAAACAAGTAAAATAAATAATATAATAACCATACGACAAAATAGTACAACGTATAATGTCTTAATTTTTGATAATTTTTTAAAAAGGTGGCATAGCTCTATCTTAGGCAGGCTTCCTATGGCTCACGATATGCTAGCTTAAGATTTCTATGTCTAAAAGTTCCCAGACTATTCCTCACATCATCACCTGTTATAGACTAGTAAGGTTCCCCGATCCTCGCCCATTATGGGTTATTAACAGAAAAGATTCAATCTGAGTAAAAGTGTTTTGCTAGCAAATACGGAGGTTATCACCTCACGAGAGCGTAACTACTTCACTTCCTCTTAAAAAAGATAGAGCCCGGGTATAGAGCTCATGCATGTGAGTGAATATACAAAGTGTGTGCAAAGTAATGTATTGATCAAAATAACATGAATAAATCATAACCAAAAACAAAATCAAAATGAAGTAATAACTAGCACATAATTTATTTTATTTATTAACATGAATGTTTTCAACAAATAAAATAAAAAAAATTAAATTAAATTAAATTAAATATCAAATAAATCAATTAAATCCAACCATTGTCAATAGCGCATAATTAAAATTTTGGCTTGACTCTCAAACAATTTTTCAGTGGAGTCGCCAAGTTGTCGTAACGATTTTGGGATCGTCAGATGTAAATGAGTTTTAAAATCGAGAGAAATAAAAGAGGGAGTCACCACCAATCTTTGTTAGGGTGTGATTGACCACCCAAAAATTTATCTTTTTAATAAAACTATAAAAACGAGTTTAAAGTTTATCAAAAGATAAATTTTGATCTACGAAAAACCTGTTGGGTCTGAGAGTCGGTTACGTGTGGAGAAGGATTAGCACCCCCACAACGCCTATAAATTGATACCATTTAATTACGCGTTATTTTCGATGTTGGATAAAAATGATTTTAATTTGAAATTTAATACTAATTCCCTTCATTTGGAAAAATAAAATTTGGCTAAAATTTTTATTTAGAAATATTGAGAAAATCTTTAAGTTAAAGAATTATCTTAAAATTCTCTAATATCTAGGTAGAATTTAAAATAACTCTTTTCGCTTAACATTTAACACAATAATCTTTAAAATGAAATAACAATCTTTATAGAAAATAATTGTTAGTGACTCTCCAACATCTAGGCAGAATACCAAGAATTATTTCCTTCAAAATGTTATTTTTATTTTATTTTATAATATCACAAAAAATTTTTAAAATGTATTATTCTTTTTTTTATTATAAAATATTTTATCATTAAATAGTAAATTAAAGAGAGAATAATGCCGACAATTATTGATGATAACACGCTGACGTATGTATGCTAATGGATGTCATATAAAATGAAATGCAATTTAAAAGTTGGATTCTTAAGTATAATAAAACCACTCCGACTCTCCAACATCTAGGTAGAGCTTAGGTGCGACTGTTTATATTTAATATCCTTATTTACTATTATACTTTTTATTTATTAATCTTATTATTAAAGCGAATTAAGAAATCGTGTGAAAAGACTTAACGAAGTAAAATTTTCTAAATACTCCATCATCTAGGCGACATTCGAAAACAAATTGCTTCAAATGAAATTTTCACATGTATCCTTAGGATTTTTTAGGATTTTGGATTTTATGGGGTTTTAGAAGCTTAGGATTTTGAAAATTAAAAAATAGTGTTTAAGGTTTCGTTTTTAAGAAAATACGAACATCTCTAAAAATCCTCAACATTTAGGCTGATTTTCGAAGCAAGTTCGATTTTAGTGATTTTTGAAAATTAATTAAAATTTTCTTTTTTTTTTGAAAATTTATTAACAATAATTCCTCAACATCTAGGCATAATTATTTCTTTAAAAAATATTTTTTTTATTCCCTCCAATATCTAGGTAAAAATAATAATAATAATAATTATTATTATTATTATTTTTTGAGCATTTTTAATATATATTTTTAATTATTACTTGTTTTCAATTTTATTATTATTAAAACAATTAAACATTTATTCTAACAAATTTAAGAATTTATCATGCATCAATATAAAAAAAAATTTTAAATAACAAAAATAATAATATAAAAAATTCAAAAATTCAAAAACAAATTTTTACCTGAACCGGACCGGTCAACGATCCCGTTAACGATGGTTCGGTTGGACCGAAAAAGGTTTAGTTCAACGGTGGTTAGGTTGAGCCGACTGAGGTGCAGTTCAGGCCGATCCAGGGAGCATTTCGGTTCGGTCTAATCAAACCGGTTCAAAGTCGCTGAGAAGCCGGGTTAGCGAGTCGGTTGCGTGAATCTCGGGTCAGGTTTGGGTCAACGCGCGGATCCTCCTTGGCCTAAACGACGTCGTTTTGATGTTTATTGAAACGACGTCGTTTTGGCTACTGACAGTTTATATAAAAGTTAAAAAAAAAATTTCATTCATTTCCTTCGTTTCTAAAAAAAAAAAGCTGTTCTTTTCTCTCATTTTTTTTCTTTCTCTGGCCAAACACAAATGGCCGATCAATCGTTCCTCCGCCGTTGCTGCCGCCGTTCGTCGGTCACCAGCCGTCTTTGCCGATGGTTGAAAATTTTCTAAAAAATACCAAAATATTTCTCTCGACCTCCTGAGTTCAAATCCGAGGTCTCTTTCACTAAAAAGAGTCCCCACTTCCCTAGATCTGCTGGTGAAGTTTCGATCAGATCTTTTTTTTTATATTCTGACTTTTTTATTTTTTTTTAAACTGACTTTATTTTTTTCTTTGTGCAGGGGCTCTCAGCGTTGAGTTCCTCCCTGCGGGGAAAACTGTTTGATTTTTTTTTGACAGAATCTCTCTCTCCTTCTTCGTGTCTCCTCTTTGGTTTGGCTAGGAGCTCTATTTATAGAGCTCCGACCGTATGTGTTTGAAGGGAGGGCATACGGCTCGGCATGGGGTGTAAGCACGAGTCTCATGCCTCTTTTATTATTTTTTTGGCAACATCTGACAGTGATAGAATTAAGTGATCAAAGAGGTGAGGGATAAGGCATGGTGAATGATGGATGTAGGGTATGGTGGCAGTGGTGTCGAGGATGGCACCACTGCCATCCTCGATTTTTTCTGTTTTTTGTTCTTTTTTTTAGTATTTTTTATTTTATTTTTTTTTTTGTATTTTGTATTATTTTTAATATTTTTTTATATTTCATATTTTGTAATATTTTTATTTTTTTTTTTTTGGGACAAAATTGATGTCCACGTAACTTTACAATTGCAGTGAGAAGAGCGAGTGTTTTTATAGGCTTTCGGGTCCTTAATTGTATGCATTCTTTTTCTGATCAAGTACACATAGACCCTATCATTGGATTCAATCCTTTATTTTTTCCATGCTTTTCTTCGTCACAGATTTCACACTCATTTCTGCCATTCCTTGGCCCCTAACCGAGCTTTACAACCACTGCCTCGAATCCATATTAAACACATTATATTTTTAAAAAATATGAATATAGATGCATATTTTGTTGGTATGTTTACTGTATGATTACAAAACTCTATATTTCAGAGTTGGATATATTGATATTTGAAATTTTAACCATTTTTAATATTTTAAGGGTAATGGTTTTTTTATTCTAAAGATTCATTAAGACCGTTCACTTACCCATTTAAAATGGATTTTTAGTAAATGTGGAGTTCAAATCTTATCATTTGTAAGTCGCAATCCATTGATCCAAAAATTAAGATAATATTGTAAAATTTTTGCCAACTTTAACAACTAAATTAGGTTTAGACAACTTTAATGACAAAATCTGTTGAGTTTGCAAATTTTCGAACCATTTAGCTTTTGTGAATTGTAATTAAGGTTACATTTTACACGATATTGTCAATATATAATTATCCATATTGATAACATGGAGTATTAGGAAAAACAACACATAATTATTTGTCAAGACTATTTGAACATATTCTTTTGATCAGCAATAGTGACATGCTTAATTATTAGTGGAAGCATGCACTTTTATTAACTTCTTTGTTTCTTTAACAATATATTCTAGTATTTGGTTTATTGTTCATTGTTGACAATTGCTGCTGAGCAGTTGGATAGTTGCTTAATTTGATCGATGTTGAATTCCATCTGCAACAATGTTTTAACTGTGATCCATTGATCAGATGCTAACAACCCTACAAGTAGATGGAACCCACTTTTTATCTGAAAGGGAGAGGTTCATTTAATTTAGAAGATCCCTCCTCTATTATTGATCTTTGGGAATCTTAAGGCTTTTGCATATAGTCTTAGTAATAATATAAATATATATAGATGGATATACAAATTAATGGAACAACTTTTGTTCTTCCTCTTCTTCTTACATTTTTTTATTGGTTTTTACAAATGAAACATATATATTTGGTTTAGAACAATAGGAGGTAATTCATTTTCATACCAAAGACCTTAATATTTATGGTTTTGGCCAATTAATTATTAGGATTTTCATTCTAATCAATGGGATAAATGATAGTTTGGGGGTTTAAAATATAAAAAAATTTTCTCAAAAAGAATAAAAAAAGAGAGAGAATTTCATGGTGGGTGGCCAAAGTTGCTAACTTTTGTTTGATATAGTAATGTTTTCAATCATGCAAGGGCAAAAGCAGATTGATATTTTAGGTATTTGAATGCGATTGATGTTTATAACTCGAGAACTTCCATCTTCCTTTATACCCCTTGATATAGATTATCAATGTTATTATCTTTTGCTTTATTATAAGCCATTTTAAACATTAGTATTTTTTTTTTACAAAAAAAAAGATTGTAAGTACTGCAATTTAATTTAGATCTATTAAATGTTACATTTTAAAAATAATTATATGAATAAATTGAATTAAACTCTATGTTTGTCTTAGTTTTAGTTTGATTAATCGGTATTATTGCAACAATATTATTTATAATATTGGGTCCTTATTTTTTTAATTCTCTAATAAACTTTATTTATCTGGAAAAGGCAGATATCAATTATCAAATGGATCAAAAAAATTTCTCCAAAAACAAAAAGAAACAAAACTTTCACAAAGGAGTTGAATGGCTGTAATATATATCATATATGCCATTAGCCCATATTAAATCATTTTTCAAGCTAAATTTTGTATATCATAAAGTTGTCTAAAATATAATTTTTTTTTTAATTGATTAAAAATCTGGGTTTTGTCCCTTTAATTCCATGCAAGATGGGGCTGTCATAGAACAATCAAAATCAAGTTGCCATCACGTTTAAGCAAATTGATTATTCAGAGAAATTTGTTCATAATCTTGTCAATGTTGAGTTAAAGATATATAGGAAATTTTGAAGCTAAAATAAGTTGTATGCATATGACTTAACCATATGACTTATCATTTTCCAAGTGAATAAGACTCTCAAGATATGGTTTTCTAAATATATGCCTTTAATTAATAAAAAGTGCTTAATCTAACTAATTAGCAAATTAACAAGAGTTTGGTATAGGAAAACAGATGCATGAATATAATCTCTTTGAATATTGTATTCCTTTTGAAACTTTTTTTTTATCTTCTTATATTTGATTCCCTCGTGCAACTTTGCTTTGATGACCTCACTTTTGACTCTTTTTTCCTCTTATGTCTCTGTCATGGGATGGAACTTAATTTCCAATCAAAGAGTTACATGATGATTGAATTAGAGAAAGAGTAACTAAATAGGGAATTCAAATGCATAATTGAAGAAGAGATTAATTCACATTGGATGCAAATTGAAAAATACTAGGCTAGTTAGCCTAAGTGTAGACTGTCCTTTTTTTGAACATTTATTAACGTTAATATTTTTTTTTGATTCGATAATAAGAGTAAATTGTAATAGACATCCATTTTTTTATAATATTTCATTTTTATTTGTAATTTTTAAATTTTAATTTTTGGATTTATTTTCTTTTAAAATTATTCTAAATTAATTAATTCATTACATTAATCATCATTAAAATCCGATACTAGCTAGCTTAACCTTACATTGATATTTACATAGATGCTTACATGACAAAAATAAGTTAAAACTAATACTTGAATGATCACTTGATAAAAAAAGTGGATTCATTTGATTTTTTAGGCTAAGATTTATATCACATGCCATTGAACCAATATAATTTTATTATTTTTTTTTTATGATTGATAAAATAAATAAATTTAAAATATTTTTAAAAGATCATGAATTCAAAAATTGATGTATACAAGAAAAGGTTAAGAGTAAATTGATTAGACATAATTAAGATTGAGATTTGGTTTTGGATTAACTCCTTTATTAATTAGTGCAAGTCAAAGATAGAGACCACAAGCGAATGGATTCACTCGCGACTCTTCTCTATTGTATTCGTACAAACAATCATGAAAATGTTGATTATATATTCACAATTGGAATATTTATAATTCTCTAATAATTTTTAATCATCATAATTAATTTGTACAATGAGATAACATTCATTAATTGTTGTTTTCCCCTTTACCCAACAAGCTATCGCACCCTATTTTTGGCCATGGAGCTGGACCAGCTACAACTTAAATCCCCAACTTTCTTTACCTGAACAATTTTGTGATAAATGCCATTAATTATTACTTTGTAAGGATAATTATAGGCAGAAAGGATTGTGAGGAATTATGTTTTCTTGTACATAACTGCATTTTCATTTAATAATTAAGCACTTAATCAAAAGATATTACCCAATTTCTAAATTTGTTTTTCTTTCTCTTTTATAACTAATTAAGCATTGGAAAAAGAAAAAAAAAAACACTTTTTGAAATGGAAAGACATGTGAGGAAAGAATTTTACTCCATAATATTTCCCACAAAAATTAAATCTTGATTGATAAGAAAACTCATTTTCTCATCAATGAACCAATTTTTACTAGTGATGGAAAAATATTAAAAGAAACTTTTTCAAACAAAAAAAAATTGAAAACATATAATAATTTGTTTAAAGGTGTGAAAACAAAGAATTGAATCTACATGAGTTTGTGAATCTATATTTGGTTTTAAATTAAGCTTTTATAAAAGTTAGTGTTGATATACTATCAATATAAATTTTTAATTCTATAAGTGATGTTAAGAAATTGACACATATTTTTATTTTTATTTAATTTTTTTATTTTTTAAATATATATTAAGAGATATATGCCACTTTCTTAATCTTATTTATGGAGAATTAAGAAATATATGTCACTCTTTTAATCTTATTTGTGGAGTTTAAAATATCTACTATTTGTGATAGTTTTTCTTTTTATAATGTAATTAATTAATAAATATGGAAATATTTATAAAGTATAATTGAAGAAATCTTAATAAGGACAGAAACCAAATAAGAGACTTAATTAGTCAATTATACTAATTTGAAACATTGCTTGTTAAGTTTCAAAAATTAATTTTCTCTAATCATCAAATATGCTCCCTGATTTGTAGAGGATACAACACCTGATTTTCTGGAAGCAAGTTCCTTTTATATAGTTGAATCTTGACACGTTTGCCTAATGAGCCAAAGTTTGTTGTTAGTCACAACAAAGGTAGAACAATGAAAACTCAAAACTTCTTAATGATTCTAAGATTCGACGTGTATAGATAGGAAATAGTCAAATATATATATTTATATATATATATATATGAATATAAAGTTTTAATTAAGATGAAATTTTGGTGAAGGAAAATTCACACAAGTGGTAAGGGATAAGGATTGGATGCATAAATATTTGAGTTCGAATTATTTTATATTTTTTTATTGATAAATAATTTATAAATTTAAAAAATTTGTATCTGTAAAAAAAGATTAATAGATTTGTAAATTTTAATTGAATTAATGATTTATTTTAATCTTATAAATGGAATAACTACTTTACTTATAAATTTTTTTCTTAAAAAAAAAAAAAAGAATTTTTACAATTTTTTAACATTTGAACATTCGTATTTATTAATTCTCTGTTAGATTTTTAATTTTGTTTTTGTAAAATATATATATATATATATGTATAGAGACTTAATTCAAAAAAGAGTATGGGTCAAATTGAAAGAATTCCGGTCGGATATGATCAATTTTCAGCCCTCCGGACTGCAGCTCTTGGCTTAGCCGCATCTAAGTCAAGTCAAAAAAAAAAACATTGATCAGTACTGTTAGAAACAGGTTTTCTTGTCGATGCAGAGAACTTCAAAACTATATAAATGATTTATCCCAAGAAAAAGAAAAAAAAAAACTGGAGGGAAAATTGTAATAAAAAGAATTCATTTACACAAAAGCAAGTCTGCCCTCCATTGACATACAATTTAAAGGTACATATCATCAGTAATTAGTATAATTAATTATTTATAATTTAAATTTGTATAAATTTTTTAAAAATATTTTGTATATTAATGGACTTTTTATATTTTTTTTATTATGATTAAAGAATTATAAATGAATAAGGATTCACTTATATTAGTATAATTCTTATATTTTTATTTTTGATAAAAATTAAATTTATAATTAATTTTAATTAAATAATATTTTTAAATTTGATAATTTAGTCTAAAAATTCAAACAAAATTAAGAATTATACTAATGTAAGTAAATTTTGTTTATTATAAAATTATAATAAAAAATTATAAATGAAAATGCTCTCAAAACTTAAAAGGATTATGATGTTATCTTGTGCAAATTGTCTAACTATTCATAAAAAAAAATTCATAAATGGTAATTGAAAGTAAACTCTATTTTATCCTATAAATATTGTTTGAATAACTTTGATCATAATTATTTTAAATATTTTTAAAAAATATATACTTAAACTAATTTATTCAAAGTTTTAAATGATTTTTTTTTCAAAATTTAATAGAAAATAACTTTGTTGTGTCTAACAATCGTAAGTTCCATGATTATTTCAAAAGATTCAAAATTAGTGCAATTAGAGATTATTTTTGATAGAAAATTTAAAAAAAATCAGATGAGAGGATAAAACTAAAATGAGAGCTGTCCACGTCATGGCGAAAGCCATGCCATAGGACAAGAGCCACCAGTACTTGCATAACCGTACTCTCTAGTTACGTTAACCACATAAGATGGTTACTTGTTAACCCAAAGCCAAAGGCCCACCCAAAGCTGCACAATTCACACTCTCCTCGCTCCATCTCAATCCCAAATGATCCCCTATTTTTTTTTCTAGCAGATTTAATATTAAGAATAATCTTTAAAATGTAATAAAATATTTAATATAATATTAAAATTTTATAAACTTTTAATATAATATTTAAATTATAAATTAATTAATTAATATAATATTTATCTTTAATATAAATAGCTCTAAATATAATATATATCATAAGATAATTTTTTAAATATATATTAATTAAATATTTTATTATTATTCATTTTAAATATTATATTAATTAATAAATTTAAAATTTAAATATCATATTAAAAATGTATAAAATTTAAATATTTTATTATAATTAAAAAACTATTCATAACATTTATCATTTTAAGAACAACAATTTCGATCGCTCCCCCCACCCCTCCTTTTTATTCCTATTCTCTCCCTTTCCCTTCCATTACATATAATTCTCTTCCTTTTTCCCTCCTCTTTCTCTCGCTCTCCTCCTATATATACTCTAAAGTTATATCTCTTGTAAATTATACTTTTTTGCTGTCTTCTCATATTCTTTCTTTCTCTTTCCCAATCTTTCTACTTTCACCAGCCAAATTTATATATCAGAAAAAATTGCAGTATTTCAAACAAATCCTAAGCAGCAGCTGCAGCAGCAGGCACTTGTCATACAAACACACAGATTTTATCCACTTTAAGTAACGGTTTTTTACTATCCCCATTTTGCCCTCTCTTTACGACCATCTCTCCCTTTCAATGCTCTTCTTCATCTACTTCCAAAACATCCTTGAACTCCACTAGATCTTCTCCAGGTTACCCACTGCCCTTTTTTATCAGCTTTACCATAAAAACTTAAAAAATAATAATAATAATAATATTTAGGATCTCTTTCAAGAAATATGATTGGTTGGAGAGATCTTTACACCGTTTTAACAGCGGTGATTCCACTGTACGTGGCTATGATCTTAGCTTACGGCTCTGTCCGTTGGTGGAAGATTTTCTCATCTGACCAGTGCTCCGGAATCAATCGCTTTGTCGCCATATTTGCGGTTCCTCTCTTGTCTTTCCATTTCATTTCCACAAACGACCCGTACGCCATGAACTTTAGGTTCATAGCAGCCGACACCCTTCAAAAAATCATCATGTTATTTGTTCTTGGCTTGTGGACTAATTTCACTAGAAACGGAAGTCTTGAATGGATGATCACGATTTTCTCTTTATCCACTCTTCCAAACACTCTAGTCATGGGCATTCCTCTATTAATCGCTATGTACGGTAAGTACTCGGGGATGCTAATGGTTCAGGTGGTGGTTCTCCAGTGTATTATTTGGTACACTCTTCTTCTTTTCCTTTTCGAGTACCGTGGTGCCAAAATCCTTATCATGGAGCAGTTTCCCGAAACTGCAGCTTCCATAGTTTCCTTTAAAGTTGATTCCGATGTGGTTTCACTTGATGGCCGTGATTTTCTTGAAACCGACGCTGAAATTGGCGAAGACGGGAAACTTCATGTTACTGTGAGGAAATCTAATGCTTCCAGGAGGTCCTTGGGGCCTTGTTCCCTTCCTGCATTGACTCCCAGGCCATCGAACCTTACTGGAGCTGAGATATACAGCTTGAGCTCGTCTCGGAATCCGACTCCAAGAGGTTCGAATTTTAACAATTCGGACTTCTATTCCATGATGGGTATTCAAGGATTTCCTGGAAGGCAGTCTAATTTCGGTCCAGCTGATTTGTACTCTGTTCAATCCTCAAGAGGCCCTACTCCGAGACCATCAAATTTTGAAGAAAATTGTACCGTCCTGTCTCCAAGATTTGGATTTTATCCAGCGCAAACAGTTCCTACATCATACCCTGCTCCAAATCCTGAATTTTCATCCGTGACAAAGAACGCTAGTACTAAAAATAGCCAGCCACAGCAGCAACAGCAACAAATTCATCAGCAGCAACTGCAGCAGCAGCAGCAGCTGCAGAAGGAGAATAATAAAGTAAATCATGATGCAAAGGAGTTGCACATGTTTGTTTGGAGTTCCAGTGCTTCACCAGTATCAGAAGGCGGTGGACTTCACGTCTTTGGTGGGACAGATTTTGGAGCGTCCGAGCAATCTGGAAGGTCTGATCAAGGAGCTAAAGAGATCAGGATGTTGGTTGCAGATCACCCTCAAAACGGGGAAAACAAAGGTAAAATAATTTAATTAAATAATTAATTCATCTAATTAGTTCATAATTGAGTACTTAAGTAGTGGTTGAATTTCTTAAAATTTTTAATACTAGTAATATTTAATAAAATTGTTGCTTTTGGTGTGAAACTATGCCAGCCAGCGGTGACTTCAATGGAGAGGACTTTAGCTTTGCTGGAAGAGATGGGGAGGAGGAGAGGGAAAAAGAAGGGCCTAATGGACTCAATAAGTTGGGGTCCAGTTCAACAGCTGAGCTGCACCCTAAAGCCTCCGGAGCACCGGAGTCGGGTGTTGGCAAACAAATGCCACCGGCGAGTGTAATGACCCGCCTGATCTTGATTATGGTCTGGCGCAAGCTTATCCGAAACCCAAACACATATTCCAGCCTCATTGGACTTGTTTGGTCCCTTATTGCTTTTAGGTCAGTTGGTCATTTTGGCAGTAGTAATTTTAATCGATAAAGGTTCAAACTTTATTTAACAAAATACACTTTTTGTTTTCTATTTTCAGATGTCAATCAATTTACTGGTTTGGGGTTGTAATTGCAGGTGGCATGTGAGTATGCCGAAAATATTAGAGAAGTCTATCTCCATCCTGTCAGATGCTGGGCTAGGAATGGCCATGTTTAGCTTAGGTGAGCATGTATGTTTTTTGCTTTAGTAATCATTCCAAACCGAGTCTATAAGGTAACAAGTACATACCACTTAGTGCAATTCCCAAATGCTAAGTTTAACTATTTATGATGCTTTTGCCCAATTCAGGCCACCTGTGGAGGGAAAAAATCTATGTATTATAGGAACTGTGACGATTTCTAGACCACACCAAGGTCTGGTAGGGCATGTAGCTTGGTTGTGATGTATACCCCGTCTAAGCAACGGCGTGGCTGCACAGCTCACAGCCATTCAACTTTTTTAAAAAAAAAATTTTTAATTAGCTGTCGCAAGAAATTTGAGGTTGATCTTTGGACTAAAATGAGATTGACCTCCCGACATGTGGGGTAGTCTTGTTATATTGGCTAGCGGTCCAGGGTCGGTGGGCACTGGTTGAGATAGATGCCATTTTAGGCCTTCTGTTAGTGAAGGTAGTTGGATTGAAAGATTAGGCCATTAGGGGGTTTTAAATGACATTTGAAGTCCTAATCTTTGGTTTTTATACTGTGAAAGGTCTGTTTATGGCTCTGCAACCCAAGATCATCGCTTGTGGGAACTCCGTAGCTGCCTTTGCCATGGCAGTTAGGTTCTTGACCGGTCCGGCTGTCATGGCTGCTGCTTCAATTGCAGTAGGGTTGCGTGGCACGCTCCTCCGCATCGCCATTGTTCAGGTAAAAGACCCACCTTCCTCCATAACTATTTGACTTCATTGAATCTCACAATTGTTAGCTAATCTTGTCCAATTAATAGGCTGCTCTGCCACAAGGAATTGTACCATTTGTGTTCGCCAAAGAGTACAATGTCCACCCTGCAATTCTTAGCACTGCGTAAGTGAATAACCTGAAATTGGTACAATAATTAGGTTCTAGCATTTAATTTATAATTTCTGAATTTGTAAATGCTGCAGGGTTATCTTTGGGATGTTGATAGCATTACCAATAACGCTTGTGTACTACATTCTTCTAGGATTATGAGGGTCTTTTTCTTCCCCATAGTAAACCAGAAAATCAGGGGAATCTTCGTGGGTTTGATTGCCTGTTATACGATTGGGAGCATTGATCACAACAGATTACGTTCTAAAGTATAACATGAGGATTTTCCGGCAAAGAAGATTTTAGTACAAAAAGAATTTGCCAAAGAGTTCCAAATTTTTTGGAACTAGCTTAGCTAAAGATATTTGAGTTAGTGATGTCCCCCTGATATAAGGATCATGCCGCCATTAAAAGCCAAGTTCATCCAGTTTCCTAGAGTTTCGAGAAGAAAAAAAAAAAAGAAAAAGAAAAGAAGGCCAATGCAGCACAAGGGAGACATTGAAGAGGAAAACGAGGGAAAAATGAGGTTGGCACTTGATATCCAATTAATTCTCTTCATTCCCCTTTTGCTTTGTTGTAAAGTTTGATATTCAAAGTTAATGTCTATATTGCTAAGCGACAAGGGATATGACTAATGAAATGAAGTTGCAAAGGGTTTTCTTTTTTTTTTTTTTTTTTTCTAGTATTTCTTTTGTTCTTAGTGTTGGTTTTGATTGTCCGTAGAACCGGCAATTATTTGCGTTTGTCGTCTTTCTTTGGTTTTGTACTCTAATTTGTTTAGGATATTAAAAAAAGATTCAAAAGGAGTTCATTGCTCATTAGCCATTCATCTTTAATTATATTTTTGGTTTGGAAAAAGACATTTCTCTAATGAACTTTCACGCAAAGGAAAAAAAAAAATGCAAAATTTATGGAGCGAATGATCTTTTTGAAAGCACATTGCCTTTACACATGGCGGGTTTTGTTGTACCTTTTTATTTAAAGAAAGTTAGTCTGTAATTTTAAGATCAAAATAATAAGAAAAAAAAAAGAGAATTTAAAATTATTAAAAATTATATAAATTTAATAAAAATAAAAAATATATTTTTTATTTAATAAATTATAATATAATAATTTTCATATTATATATATTTATTATTATAAAATAAGTACAATATAAATATAGAAGTCTTTAAATATTTTATTTTATTAAAGGTTAAAGGCGAAGAAAAGAGGGAAAATTGAAGTCAAAAGAGAAGCTACCTAGCTAACCAGGGTTAGCTTTTGCTTTTAGCTTTGGATGTGTCCACTACCCTAACCTACAAAAAGAAGTCGTCATTCTAGTTAGAGTGTGGTGGCTTGGTCAAACATTTCAACTTCTTTTGTTTTTTTTATTCTTTATTTGGGAGAAATTCGGGGATTGGTCACTTCCCATTGGTGGCGTGGCACATGATTCTACAAAATTTACATCAAAATTTGATTCATCCTGGTCACAATTCGCAGAAACATTGCCTCGAAATTAATTGGGATCACTTAATTTCAACTAGAAATCAAATTCAAAATCAAATTATGATGAGATGACAGGAAAGATGCTTGTTAGTTAAGGTGATTGGAACTCCGACGCTCTGTTTGGGTGTCAAGGTGCGCTTTTCTTTGACGAAACGCCAACTCTGTGCAACGCTTGAGTGCTGGTTTTTAAGTTTTGATAATGGAATTTAGAGATTAATGAGTAGTTAATTTAATTGATTAGATTTTTTTTTGATAAAAAAATTTTGAATTTAAATTTTTATTGATGATCACTTATTATGATCATATCGAATACATAATTTATAATAATTTATTTTAGATTATCAAAATCCGTTTTTCTTCGACGAAACTTCAACTCTTTGCAACGTTGGAGTGCTAGTTTTTAAGTTTTGATAATGGAATTTAGAGATTAACAAATAGTTAATTTAATTGATTAGGTTTTTTTTTTTATAAAAAGATTTTGGATTAAAATTTTATCGATGATCACTTATTAGAGTCGTATCGAATACATAATCTGTAATTATTTATCTTATATTATCAGATATGATATATCTTGCTTTAACATAAGGGATTGAGTAGTTTATCTACTTCAAATTTTGTTTCTTATAAAAAAAAAATAAATAATGGAATTTAGAGGTGAAGAAAATTTTGAATTTTTTTTTCATGAATATGTTATTTAAATATTTGAATGAAGTCGAAAAGAAATAAAGAAAAAAATGTTTTAGTGACTGGAGAACATGTTGAGTTTCGCTTTTAAATGTATACACATAATATTTAATGTATAAAATAAGATAATTATTATTTTATATCATATTTTATTTGTATTTAAATAAATAATAATATTTTAATAAAAATTAATCATCTTTTTTACATAAAATGATTCAATTTCTTTAAAGTAAAAAAGATTATTTTTAATTTATAAAATTAAATTTATATATTTTATTACATTAATAATTTAAATTATGTAAATTTTGAATAAGAATAATTTTGATAATAAATAAGTTATTTTATTTTAATTCTTATACATACCAAATATAAGATAAAATAATATTATTTTATTTAATTATATTTATAATGATATTTTATCATATTTTATTATAATCTTATACACCAAATACACCCTTAAAATCTATAGCTAACATTATTCATATTCATTACCAAATTAAATCTTAATATTTTGTTTAGAGAGCAAACATTTTCAAGAAAAGATTTTGGAATTCTACTTTCAGAATTATTTTCTAATTTTGATTGCTGTCAAAAATAGAAAACTAGTTTACCAAAAAACTATAAATAGAAAATAGAAAAGTAATTTGTTTAATCATTGAATATACAGTATAATTCTGTAGAAATATTTGCTCAATCGCACCTCGCGGCCTAATTTAGTACAATTTGACTATTTGCTTAATCTCAAATTTTTAATTTCTTTTTATAAAAAGGGTCGCAATTAAAAAATAAAAAATATTAATATTAAATTTTAAATTTATTAAATACCACTTTAAAAAAAATACATAAATTATTTAAATTAAATTTCAAGTTCAACTTACAATTTCGGTCTTGCAATAATCACGCCAGCGTACATGTACTTAGCAGTGAAGATTAAACAAAAAAAAAAAATTGTAAACTATTTCCTGATTCATGATGATATCATTATCCAAGCAAGAAATGGCATCTTTCACAACATTCTCATCAATCCATCCACACACCATGTAGTGAGTGGCAAGCAACTGAGAGCCCCAAGGGTTTCAATTTGGCTGCCCTGTACTATCGGAAGGGAACATACGCACTTCATACTTTGCTTTGAAACCTTAACCCTCTCCATTCAGCATCTTAATCACTCCTCAAAGGATTCACTGCATCGGTGACCAAAAAGTCATAAAAATTAGAATTTGATTAAGCAGCACCTATAAACATTTATTAAAGTTAGTCAAATTATAATTTAAAAAGTTATTTTTCATTTAATGCACTTTTTCTTATCAAAATTCTGTGTATATCTATATATTTATATGTATATATATATAATAAAAATATTTGATGAAAATTTTAAACTCTACAATTACCTTTGTAATATATTTTATGGGATGTATTTAAAAAAAATTAATAAATAAACATGATAAACATAAAAAAAAAAAAAAAAAACATATGATTCCATTTGTGGAATTTAAAAATTTTATTGACAGTATATAAAATGATAATCTAATTTAATTTTAATTTTTCTGGTATGATTTTTACACACAAGTGGAATTAAAATATTATCATGTATTTTTTATTTATAAAATATTTTAAATATACTCCAAAATGGTATGTAACAACTTCTAATTCCATTATTGAAGTTAATTTAAAGTTAAAAGTATATCACATGCAATTATTACATTATAATTAATTAATTAATTAATTAATTAATTATAATTTAAAATTGTATAAATATATCAAAATATTATGTGAAATTATACTTATATTTATCAGTAATAGACCTTATATAATTCTTGTTGAGATTGGATAGTCGCAACTTAAATTGGGTGAACAACTATGGTAAAAGTTTAAGCGTTGATAGAAAAATGTTCAACTATTATATTTAAGTTTCAACTTACCCCTCACGTGTAAGTCAGATGAATGATTAATAGCCTTGCACCTAAATCCAAATGTAAAAGGAAAGTGCTAGCTAAAGAAAGATTAAAAAAGCATTGCATAGGCTAATGCAATAATACATTGAGTGATGAAACTATATTTTTAAGATTTTAATTCGCGAGTTCTTGCGCTATATTAAAGTAAGTGATTAATTATCTTAAAATTTTAAATTAATAAAATGGCTCAATTATATTTCAGTTCTAAAAACAACATTATGATAAAAAATTATAGTTAAAATACTCTTCGTTTAAAAATTTCAATAACAATATACGAAGTAGTATCTTTAACAAATGCCTAATTGCCCCTGATTTCTAAGCATTAATTATAAAATTTATTCAAAGATTAATACTAATGAAACAAATGCCTATCTTGCTTTTTTATTTTTTCCTTTGATTTCTCAATCAAATTTTATATTGGTATTGAATGCTTTACCGAAGCAATTTATGAGGGCAAAAAGATAAGGTTTTGAAATTAGAAGACTAAAAACTAAACTTGGTGTAAGTATTAATTTCCCCAAGACCAACATGCCCCGCAAGATAGCGAGGGGTCTTTGTGCATGGCGACACTCAATCTGAATCACCGTGGCTAGCTAGTACGGTCTCACATGGTTTTGTTCGGGGATTGCAACAGAAGGGCTTACTCTCCCACGTGTGCGCTTCAACTTCAACTTACCTCAATTTCTGCTCTAATTTTGTGCCCCAAAAGTAATCCCTACCATGACATATATTGATATGGACCACAGTTTGAGAGAAAAATTAAATTCATGAAAATCAAGATTCGTAGATTAAACGTAACATGTACATAACTTTAGGTAAAGATAAATGACAAATCCATTATAAAAATATTTGGTTCGTTCTATCTCTTATTTAAAGAAACAGGTTTGAACTGTTCTGGTAAAAAAATTGAATTTCATATCATACATTAGATGATGTATATGACAAAGTGATCTCTAATTACTACTTCACATCCTTAAACATTTGTTAGATTGAAAAGTGACTTGAAAAGATTGAGGCTACGGCAATAATTGCAAGAATGATAATTCTTAAAAATGGAAAGATGCATGATCATGAGGATGTATAGAAGTAATGATACAAATACAAACGATAACAACTAGTACATTAGGAAGTAGTCACCTCCTAATTCCAAATGGTTGTTGATTGGTCTTCATTGGGTTTAGAAATCGGCCTGTGGTCCAATGTGGTCAAGCATAGAGCTAGTGATTTAGGCTTTTAGCCCATCAAATGGATATTCAAGGATACCATTGCATCATCTTGATGCTCATTGATCGTTGATCAGTTCTAAACTTCTAGTACCTTGTTTGTGGCCAAGAGAGAATTGAAGTTCAAAATTGACAATCCATTTCGACAGATTGTTATGCTTTTTCTTTCCTTTTCCCTTCATTTATGGCAGGATCATCAAATAATAGCATATTTCTTTTCATCTCGTCATTCTTTCGATTTCCTTTCAATCCGAAAAGCAATAACAATCCTTTCTCCATCATTTTGTTTTCTTGCATGCTTTTTGTCTCTAATCAAACCGATTGTTGGTATCGCATTTCAATTTTGATGAATTAGTACCGATATTATGTAATAATATACTCGTTCAAATTTTATTTGATATTAAAAAATGAGAGATTCGAATCCAATTTTTTGAAAAGGAAACATGAAAATCAATCATTGAGCTAAAAACTTAATTGCTTTTCGAAAATTTGATATCTTGATGTATATATATACATATATATATATATGTATATATTTTGGTAATTCATCTTAATAGAAAAGGGATCATCTCTTTTCAAAAACGAACAAGGCTAACAAAAACAAGTCAGATCAGAATAACGGGCAACTTGTACAACAATCCATGCCTCTCAGACAAAGATTAGGAGAGCGTACATTAATTAGGTTTCCAAGCATTTTCTTTTGTTCGTAAAAAGGAGGATTAACTTTTCCATTTTCTTTCATATCATTCGAACTCTTGATGTCTCCAACTCCCTTGTTTGCTTCATATGGCCAAACTCCTTGATGTTATTCCAACCTTTAGGCATATGATCTCTAGATATGCCTGTTTTGGATGTTTTGCTCTGTGCTGTGTCCCGCTTGGTGCCACAGTCCCCATCATTATCATCATTTGTTTGTTTGTATTTCCCATTTCCAAACTTAGGTAAAATTCAAGAAAAAGAGGGCCGTCATATTTTGACACTAAATTTGGTATTTCCCATGTGTTTTCATTTCAAATTCTGTTAAATGCCAATGGAAAAAGGCATAGACTTGATAAGAACAAAATGTATAGGCTATGGCTTAGAGTGTGGGTTTTTGCTTTCATAATAATAATAAAGGAATGAAACCAATGGCTCTAATGTCAAAACACACACAAAAAGAAATCAATCCAAACAGAAAGGACATTGACCATACGATAATGATCGGACGGACCATGTGATTCAAGGATCAATAAATACAGCACGGACAAACATAAGCGCATGAACCGAAATCCAAACCATGACATGGACAGCTAGGCGTTGCATGGTTAAAAACCATCATCCATCATACCCCATGGCAATCAACTGGTACTGTGCTGCACACGTGGCTAAAAGTCGTAGGTGGGTCCATTTTAATGTGGATGCCATGCTGTGATAATGTGGCGTTAAAGTCATCCAACAACTATCAAAGCCAAAGAAAAAAAACAAAAGTTTTGAATTATTGCAAGTGGGGAGTGTGAGAGAAAAATTGAACGAAAGGAAGGCTGGAAAGGATAGGAATTCCAACTAAGGTAGGGACAATAGGTTGAGAATGAAGTTAGGCAACAAACTCAAGAGGCTGAAGTTCTTCTCTTTTCTGAAAATGCAAAGATACATGGACCCAGTTTATATTTTTTTTCACATGGAACTGTGATCAATCTCTTACCAAGCAAGAAAATTTTGAGTGGATGATAGAGTTTGAAAGAGTGGGAGATTTGTCCCCACATTGCTTGGAAATTGAATTGGTAAAAGTTCATTTGCACATAGAAAAAATTTTGTAATGGGGGAAATAGACATGACCCAGCCTGAACTAAAGAGTTCATCAATCATTAATATGCTGAAAAATTCCCTGTACTTCTACACTTTTCATCATGGTGGCGCCCTTTGTCGATCCTACTAGTGTTAGGATAAGGTTTTGCTTTTGAATGACCACTGATTTACCTAAATTTTAACTTCCTTTATTTTCTTTTTGACTCCCTAACCCCTAAACATTGAAAAATAAATCGTTTTAAGAAAGCGAATCTAATCTTGATAGGGATAAAAAAAAAAAAAAAAAAGGAAAAATGAACATTCACTTTGAGACAGAATGATTAGTAAAATATTAAATAGAGAATATTACCACCTAATGAAATCTTAATAATTAAGATCAGTAAATGTCATCATTAGTTGAGAATCAAATGGCTAATAAGATATAGAACATATGATACAAGGGAAACAGAAAATGGGATTTCAATACTTCTGTTTGATTAAAGTTGGAAAAGGAAAAAAGATGATAGGGCTTTTCTTTCTTTTCTTTTTTTTTTTTTTTTTCCCTTTTCTTGTTACAGTATGAAAACTGCAAAGTTTGCAAAGTTGCCTTTCCTTTCCAATATAACATATTTGAGCAAAAACTACAAAGATCTCACCGCCCCACTCCATCACTCTCCGATTTTTTTTTTAGATAAAAGTAAGAGTCTTTAATGCAAATTCATTCATTATTTTTCTTTTATCAGATGAAATAATAAATAATAAATAATTTTTTTTCTCTCATTCACTTTTTCTTTTACTAAACACAGTGTAAGGTATGAGATTAGATTTTTTAGACAATGTCGAAGTTCACAAAACCCAAAAAAAAAAAAAATCCAATCCTTTTTTTCTTTTATTTTTTTAAAATAAAATAATTTGGTAAACTTGCTTTAATCTTTTGTCCGTATAACTAAACTTCTCTTAATGAAATTCAACAATGTTTAACTTGGAATTAATTACAACCCGATCTTGATTGTTTCCAATTGTTATACTTCGAACGACATGTCCCTTACTCAAAGAATTGGAAATTTAACCTCTTCTCTCTTCAAAAAATTTAGGTTACTGTCTCAATTTTAGGCTTCCTAGGCCTTACTTTTTCCATGCACCCATCAGCCTCTAAAAAACCCAGAAAAAAAAAAAATCATACGCGTGACATAAATTTTAGTTCTTCAAGCTAGCTAGAAAATCCAGCTAAATTTAAGCTAAGGTAAAAAAATAAATATATATATTAATCAGATAATTTATATATTTTTATAATTTATTTTGTATCAAATATTAATAAAATACGAAATTAATATATTATAATTCATGTTGATATGTTAAATATAAAATATATTTTTTATTTTTTAAAATTTATATATAATTTTTAATAAAATTTTAAATCATATGAGATTCATATTTTTTTTATACCATATTATTATATCACTTATAAAATTATCTAAGTCTAGTCTTAATTTATGAGAGGCGATGCAAATAATTTCATGTGACCATAAAATTCTCCGAAGCTGATTAGACATGTGATTAAATTGTTAATGTTGATGTCATTAGATCAGACAAGTCTAAGAAAACTTTGACAAAATTTCACTTTTTAATTAATTTAAATTTTTTAAAGTTTCAAGTCATCAAGAACTGTACTATTAATGTTGATGGTATTTTTTGACGTGCTAGCTGAAAGGAACTGATAAGAGGTTAAGAGTGAAGTGAGCTGAATCTGCAATTAACAAACACAGTTAGGGACCGTCATAATGGTTTTTCAAGACGTGTTTTGACAATCCAGTTAACAAGATACTTAGGGTTTTGGGACGAAGGAAGAAGTGAAGTATATGGAAAAAGTTTTAATAGAAAGAATACTTAAATCTCAATATATTAAGTTCTTGGTCCTTCTTATCTTGTATATGAGATGTAGAATTATGACTCGACTAAAACAATTAATAGTTAATAATAAATTTATGTGAAATTCGAAAAAAAAAAAATTATGAATTATATTTAATGATTTTAGATAATTATAAATTATATTTAATAATTTTAAGTAAATCGAAAATTGAGTATTTAATTTTAAAATAATACTTTGATGAGATGTTAATGAGAATATTGGATAAACCCTTCAATTCTTGAAAAAAAAAATGACTTAATGACTAAGCGGACATTATCTAAATACCAAAAAAAATTGACCATATTAATTGAATAAATAGACTTAACAACTACCAAGAATTTTTCATATCTTTAAGCGGCATATGCACGTGAATACAATCAAAAATTAAGCTTTATCGTAAATTATAAAATCAAATATATAAAATAGTTGCATTATTAGGTGGGTATGACATGAAACATGTGGTGTTGTCCTCGTGTGCTTGGTTTTATTCTCCAACAGATATTAGGGCAATCGGCCATGTCAGAATTTCGGTGGCTGATCAAGATTTAAGCAAGCGAAAAACCCAAAAAGTTGACTCCCCCTTCCCCAATAATTACCCAAAATTTATTCAGGTGAAATATTTCGTATGAATATGAAATAACCAGTTTATGTTTCCAATAAGATTATAATATATATATATATATAGCAATTTTTTTTTTGTTGCTGCTGTTGAGAATTTTAAACTTTGTTTTTGTCATTGGTGAATTAAATTTGTTGAGCAAGTTGGGACTAGGACCGGGGGTAATTAAACCGTGGCTCGGACGGGAATAAATACAAGCCAACAAAAATTAATCAAGACTTTTGGGAGGGAGAGATAGGGTGGTCATGGTCAATGTAGGGTGAACCACGGACAGGAGACGGGAGAGATGGGCCACAGTCGAAGGGCAGGGACCATTCGGGGTAGGAGAGTGGATTAGACTTTTGAGAGAGACAGTGCCAAAGGGGGAAGGTGCCCTTTACAAACCAAGCCATGACAATTCACATTTTATTATCAAACTTTAGGGATGCATCTTCTCAAGTGACCCATGCCCTTGTCCTTTTTTTCTTTCTTTTTGAGCCTCTTTTTTGCACCATTTTAAAATTCATTTCATCTTTTCCCCTGCCTTCTCTCTCTCTCTCTCTCTCTCTCTCTCTCTCTCTCTTCCGGAAAAGAGACTGTTTCTCAATGAATTTGCTCAACTTGGTCCAACACAGAGGAATGGGCACATTTGGTACAACATTTGATAATGGTGAATGTGGGTCTTCTGTTGGGCTTTGACACTGAAAGATGGACCTGTTTTTTGGGTCTTAATACATGGGACCTTTACCCATTTTAGAATAGGTTCAAGAAGTCAGCAACAGGCAGTCAGGCCATGTGGTTGGACCTTAGTGAGTTTCTTTGTACAACTAGCCCAACAAGATTATGTGGAACAATGTATCTGCGGGAGGAACACTACATAAGATTGTTTATTTGTTGACCTCATTCATTCAAAACTATATGGTCATATGCTATAGGAAATGCCATTTGAAGTTAAAAACAGCAAGTTGCATAAAGGAATTTGCAAAGTAATAACCAAAAAATAATCTTAGTCACTAATATGAAAGCCAAAAACTCCGATTACGAGGATAATTTGGTTATATAAAACTCTCATTGCACCACTTATAAACATTTTTGACGTATCTCGCATTTAAAGAATTGAGTTTGAATTATTTGTTTTCAAAATTATATCTAATTCTTTAAAAAAAAAAAGTAGCAATGATTTCTTCTTTCTTTCTTAAGGTCACAGCGAAGATATGATTACTCAAGAGTTTGTACGGATTGCATTCACAATAAAGGATGGTATGGATAATTGGAAAGGAAGAAAGGGCATGAGGATGACAAGTAAGGATTGCCCAACTTGAGTCCATGGATATGTGGCTGCAAAAAAAAAAAAAAAAAGGAGCTGCTCTATTCAAAATCATTCAATGCTTGGCCCTCATTCTATCGGGATATTGAAATCACTTCTCTTCCTTTCTCTTTCCATGCCCACAAAAATTCTTCCTTATATGCCTCAAAAACCCTCAGCAGTGATCTGTCAAGTTTTTGTTTGGTCCCTTTATTCACAAATACATCCCCTTTTTCCCAAATATGATTGTCAATCGCAATCTATTTCTCTATCATATATAAAGTAAGAATCATAATTGTTTATATTATATCTGATAATGTTCCAATTTTACAAAAAATTTGTATGCATCGGTCTAAAATCGTCTAGTTGGATAAATACTAAAAATATTAAATTCAGACTTAAATCAAACATTTTTCTATACAAACTTTCATTAGTATAAATATGTTTATATATATATATATATAATATCTACACGTATGGATTTGTATAAGATATTATAGCTTGCAGTACATAATCCCTTGTCTTAAAAAGCATAATTCGAAAATTTTTGTTCTTCAAATCAAAAAATATTTATTAATATAAGCAATTTCAAATTAATAAAATTTTTTAGGAAATTGAATTAAAATATAATGAATAATTATCAAATCATATATCGAGCTAAATAGTAATTAATAATTTGAAGTTTTAAAAACTTACAATTGAACAAAAAAATAAAGAAAATGAGTGTTAGCATACCGTTAAGTATTGTTTAGAGAGTCACAATTGACCCTTAGAAAACCTTGCCCAAGGTCGGCCCAAAATAGGCACGATACTATTAAAAAATAAAATATTTAAAAAATCTTTATATCCATATATTTAAATATTTTTTAAAATAAAATTTAATTTAATTTTTATTAATTAAATAATATATCGGGTCATATCTGACTCGAATTGAAAATTTCTGTTCAAGCCCGATCAGAATCGATCATAGCAAGCTGCCGTATGTCTGGACAAGTCTACATGATATTATGGACTTAATCTACAAAAGTAGATTTTTCTTACCACAAAAATCAAATTAGTTTTGTATCCGCATATTGATAATTTTTCTTTCCGAAATTATTACAAAAAAAATTATAATCATATTTAAATATATAGAATTCAATGAATTAAATCAAAAGGATAAATCAACCGACAAATTAACTAACAACTAATTAAATAAATCCGAAATAAAATTAGATGAAACCATAATACTATAAAACTTGAATTTAGAACTTTAAAGCTCCAAAGTATCTTCCTTCCCAGTGGCATACCGTATGATAGGTGTCACTAAGAAACCCTATCTTCAAACTTTTTATTCATTTTTTAAATTCATATGCTAATAATTATTTAATTAAAAAAAATATCATATGCAAAATTTATTTAAATTCATAATCTCTAAACATCAATTTCAATTACATATCAATTTCTTTAAAAAAATCGGTCGGACAACCTTTTATATTTTTGGCCAACCTTTTATTTAATTTAATTAATTTAATACTAGTAACAAATAGGAAAGAAAAGAATGAAAAAAAGGCCCAATGAATTGTTCCCTCATGAGGCCCAATTAATAAAATGGTATCTATGAGAAAACAAATGGACGGCCCATACTTGTACATCTTGTAGTACTCAAAATAATGGTCCGATTAGGTAGCTAGAAAGCTTAGACCAACGAAAAGCTTGGGCATTTTTTTAAAGAAAAATTGGGCTAATCAAGAAAGCCCATGATGTACATTTTCTTTAAAGTAAATAAATAATTATATATCAGTAATTGGACATTGTGTGATAAATAATTTACTTAATAAGTGTATTTTATGAAGTTAAACCTTTGTTTGTCCTTGTGTTAAACAGAAAGAAAGAATAATTAAAAAGAGATTTATGCAGAAGAAGAACATTTGTAACATATCTTTACATATATAGTATGTAAATTGGTTTTCATCATAGACAAAAGGCAAAGTAAGCTTTGATTGTTGAGAGGACAAAGATGGAGAAAGCTAATGTCAATCTTTGTTTTGGAGAAAAATGGTCGAGAAGGTAGTAGTTTTAGAGAGCTGGATAGCAGTTTTCATTTTTTTCTCAATAAGGTGATTAACTAGAACTTTAGGTTGTGTTTTGTTTTTTATAGAGCTCTTTTTATACAAAGAAATCAAAATCCTAGATAAAAAATTGTAAGTTTAATTTTAAATCCATTAGATATCAATTATTAAGAATGAGTATTGTTATAATGATTTTCAAACCAGTAGACGTTTAAAATTTTAAAATCGAAAAAAATTGAAAAGTTACCATTAATTTTTTTAAAGATGTGATTAATTATCCAAAAATTTATCTTTTTAATAAAATTATAAAAAATGAATTTAAAGTTTATCAAAAATATAATTTTTAGTCTACGAAAAATAAGATTGAGTTTGAGAATTGGTTACGTATATGAAAATGTTAATACTCCCACAATGCCCATAAATTGATACTAATTAATCATGCATTATTTTCAATATTTAGATAAAATGATTTCGATTTGAAATTTAATAATAACTCTCTTCATTTTTTTGAAAAAAATAATTTTATTAGCTCTTTATGTAGGAACCTTTAGGTTAAAAAATTATTTTAAAATCTTCCAACATTTAAGTACAAAAAAATAATATTTCTTATAGAAGATAATTGTTGGTGACTCTCCAACATCTAGGTAGAGTACCAAAAGTTATTTCCCTTGAAATGTTATTTTTGTTTTATTTTGTGATTTCACCTTTCTTTTTAAAATACACATTTTTTTGAAAAACATTTTTATGCAAAAAAATAATGATGGTATAAATAGCTAGCAAACAATAATTAAAGGTACAAACATGTGAAACGAATACAAACAATAATGAATAGACACAAGTATGCTAATGAATGTTATGCAAGTTAATGAAATGCAATTTTGAAATTGGGTTCTTAAATATAATGAGATCACTAACTCCTTAACATCTAGACAAAGTTTAGGCAAACTATTTATATTTAAGATCTCATTTTTAATGATATTTTTTATTCTTGTGTTTAATTTCATTATTATTCGGGTTAAAGAAGTATATAAAAATTTAACAAAATAAAATTTTCTAAATACTCAACCTTTAGGTGGCATTTAGGGATAGACTACTTTATATGATATTTTTATATGATTTTGTGATGGTTTTGTATAGGGCTTAGGTTGAGGTTTTAAAGTTTGAATGATTTTTAGGTGATGATTTGGGGTTGCGAGTCATATTTGGGGTTTAGGTTAAATTTAGGGTTTTGGTGGATTTTTAGGATTTAGGGTATCGTTTGAAGGTTTCAGGATTTTAGGGTTTTGGGTTTTAGCATTTTGGTTTTAGGATTTTAAGATTTCAAGGTTTAGGATTTTGAGTATTTAGAATTTAGGGTTTTGGATTTTGAGGTTTCGAGGGTTTTTATGGTTTTGAAATTTTAAGGTTTTGGGTTTTAGGATTTTGATTTTGGGATTTCGAGGGTTTTAGGGTTTTGAAGGTTTTGAAATTTTAAGATTTAGAGTTTAGAGTTTTAAATTTAAAAATACAAACATTTTTAAAAATCCCTTACATCTAGGTAGATTTTTGAAGTAAGCTCGTTTTTTATGATTTCTGTAAATTACTTAAAAATTGTTCATACATTTCTTTTTTCATAAAATTTATTATTATTATTATTATTAGGGTTTAGGTTTTAGTTATTTTTTATTATATTATTATTTAATAATTCTTTAACATCTAGGTAAAAGTATTTATTATTATTTTCTTTAAAAAATGATTTTTATTCTATGCAACATCTAGGCAGGGAAAAAAATCTTTCTTATTATTCTATTTTCATTTTCATTTTTTATATTTTATATTATTTTTTTGTTATTATTTTCTTTATTTTTCAAATTTAAAAATATCAAGAGTTTTGAAATCATTTTTATTTTTATTATTGTTATTATTATTATCTAGTTATATTTTTATTATATTATTTTATAAGATTTATCTTAAATTTTAATAAAATTGTAAAAAATTTAAACTATATTTATCATTATTTATCTTTACTTTTTTATTGTTTTCATTATTATTATTATGATTATAAAAACAACAAATATGTATTCTTACAAATTTAAAAGTTTAAACATGTATAAATAATAATAAAACAACTCAAAAGGATAAAAATAATATTAAAAAATTAAATCAAAAATTAAAAAAATTGAACTAGACCTGTCAACAATCCAGGTCGGGTGCGCAAACCTCAAGTCGAGTCGTCGTCTATTTGCGAACCTTGGGGTTGCAAAACGACATGATTTTGGACCCTCTTACCTATATGTAAACCAAAATTATTTTTTTTTCAAAAAAAAAAAAAACTCATTTTCTTCTCTTAGCCAACTCCTAAAGCTGACCAGTATCCTAGAAGTAAGTTAGCAACAGCAGCATCGATCATCGTTGTAGACACCCCATTTTATTTGGGATTCTTTGTCAATTAAAGCTCAGTTGTGGGGATTTTTATTCATTTTTTTATTTTAAATTTTTTATTTCATATTTATCATTTTTATTTTTATTTTATGATTTATTTTCTTTTCCTTTCTTTTGATTATCTGATTAATTAAAAAAAAAAGGGGCTGAAAGCTTGGTGTTATTTTAAATTTTTTATTTCATATTTATCATTTTTATTTTTATTTTATGATTTATTTTCTTTTCCTTTCTTTTGATTATCTGATTAATTAAAAAAAAAAAGGGCTGAAAGCTTGGTGATTGTGATGATTGTTATCTAGATGCTAATCTTTAGCATTGGATGACTAATTGGAATTGAATTGAAACTCTATCAGCATGGGTCTACATATTAACAATATACAAGCTGAAAAGCAAAAGGGGGGGAAAAAAAAGATAGAGGAGGAATCTGAATAAGAGGAGGAGTCCGAATAGGAGAGAAAAAAAAGGGGGGGAAAGCCCCCATCTCCACCAGTCCTCAAGGCCTCTCTTTGGTGGGCGATCTCTCCTTCCATGAAGTGCTTAAAGACCAAGACATCGCATTTGTCAATCGTGATGTGCCTGTGACTGCCCTCTGAGCAAACGACGGATGTGACATAGCTTGGAACCTCGGGTTGAGCTGCTGAAATGGAGAAGCTAGCTAGACAGCCCGTGTGTGACCATGTAAAGGCGAAATCATTGAAGCAGGATCTTAAGAGGGAAAAAGAATTCTGGAGATGTCAGTCTCGGGTTCAACGGCTTCAAGCTGGTGATAAAAAGACAAGTTCTTTCCCATGCTTTGTGTGTTCAGAGGCGAAGGCATAATCAAGTCAGGGATTGGTTTTTATGACAGTGGTATGTGGAAAGAGGATCATGAGGGTATTCGGGGTGTCATACATGACTCTTTTTTCACCATTTTCACTTCCTGCAGTCCATAAAATATTACAAAAGCAGTGAGTGGTATATCTCGGGTATTACACCCACAATGAATGATGATCCCATCCAGGATCATGGTCTATCGCCAAATCAAAATCCTGGGGGCATCCCGTTAGATCAAGGTGCTGGAGGCACCCTCTCGAGCCAAAACAAAGTTACCCAACGAAGAAGATCACGAATGCTTGCTGGTCAAACATTAGCGGCTAACCCCTATGGTCCTGAGTGCAAGATGTTAAGAAAGCAAGGTTGTACAGCAAGGCTGGATCGCCTGTCAATGGCCAGCCTTGGCACCAAGTTCGGGTACATCATCTAGGAAATAATGGAGACTTTGGGGTCTGCCCAATATTTTTGATTTTCTTCCAGCCCTGGCAACCAAGCCGATGAGAAAAGAGAGCAGATGGTGCACTTGATAGAAGCCTTGGCAGAAGCTATTTTCTGGGACAGCATCGCATTCTTCAGAGCAACTCCAGCAGATGGCTTTCCATTCTGACAATAATTCTCAAGGTCAAGTTTCCACAGTGCCCTTTGGTCGTACACTGTCAGCGCCGGTGACAAACCATAATGAATGTTGAGCTTTTGGAGATCAAAAATAATAAAAATGAAGAGCAATAAGGGGCCACTGACGTACTCATAACCTAGAATGATCGTACAGTGTAAAGGAACCAAAACAGTGAAAAAAGTTCACAGATTCCTTTCTGGATCTACGCTGTTGGAGGATGGTTGGTAAGAAACCAACCATAAATAGGAGATGAGTAGGTCGAAGGGAGGTTCATGGTGAATTTTCAGCATCAACGGTGGGTGACTGTAGCGGCATGCAGAGGCGACAGTGTTGGAGCTTCGTTGATTTCTGGAAGAACCGATTGGTGTATATTTGTGGGAATGAAAGTTGTTGATGGGAATTTTACAAACCAGAAACGATAGCCTACTCAGTAGCAGCAGAATTTTCATGCGACTGGAGCTGCACCAAACACGGGATTACCTCGATTTGAGCAGTCATATGCTCAAGGCACAGGTCCTGCCTGCAATGGTCAATTGGTTTTACAACAGCAGCCTTCTTCACATGTCTATGGTGCTCAGAGAAGTGGCTTGCTACCACCACCACTCTGGGAAGTACAGGCGCCAGACTCTAGCCCAGTTGCGGGTGCTCAATATCCTCAATCAATGGTTACTCAAGTTAGTGTAACACATGGCCAACCTCAAGGACCTCAACATATGAGAAGTGATCAGATGGTGGGTATATACATTCAGCCAATCACAACCAGTCATTTGTCAGCAATTAATAACAAGGCTGTTCAGGGAAACCGGTTTGCTGGTTTTCATCCTCAATCAATTCTGGGAGCACAGTATATGGACATACTTTCACAGCAAATGGCTTCTATGTATCCGCAACAAATGTATGGCAACCAAATGGGAGTATATGGTTATGTTCAGCAACACTTCAAGCCATCATTTTCTTCGTGGAAAATAGGTGAGATCGTGTCAAATTGGTGAAGGCTATGGATAATCTAGGGGAGCTACGTCCAATTCCTCAAGGCAAGAAAATCTTTTTTTGGTATTTTATTTATTTACTTTTTTTTTGTGTGTTAGTTATTTTGAGTAGTATTATTTTTATTTTTATTTTTTGCAAAAAAATAAAAATTTTCAAAGAGAAATATTTTTGAGGAAAAGTTGAAAGTATCAATTTTTCTTAAAAATAAAATTTCAAAAAAGGATTTTTGAGGAAAAGTTGAAAGTATCAATTTTCCTTAAAAATCAAAATTTCTAAAAATATTTTTAGGAAAAAGTTGAAAGTATCAATTTTTCTTAAAAATATAATTTCAAAAAAGGTTTTTTTGAGGAAAAGTTGAAAGTATCAATTTTCCTTAAAAATAAATTTTCAAAAAAAAATATTTTCGGGAAAAAGTTGAAAGTATCAATTTTTCCTACGCAAGAACAATCATTCTTTCTTTCCTTCCTATTTTGATTTTGATTTTGATTTTTCTTTAACTAATCCGAAAACGGAGCCTCTGCAAGTGAAACAGTATTTTTTCTTGCATACTCTTGAGGTGAGGAAATTTTCTCAATTTTCTGCTAAAAGTATTAGAGTCAATTGAGAAAATTTTCAATAATTAATTACTTGGTAAAATTTTAAGGCTTTTAGATAACACAAATTTAAGCTGGTACCATCTTTTGATAGGCGTTGTAAGGGTGCTATAACCTTCCTCACACGTAACCGAACTCCCGAACCCTGTTCTGGTTTGTAAACCTGAACCTATTCTTCTAGGGACCCTTAAACTTAGGTGTTCCCTAAAAGGACAGATTCCATAGATGGCCAATCGCACCTAGACAAAAAAGATTGGTGGCGACTCCCAAAAAGTCAATGTCTAGCGATAGATCCCCGGATCTAGACGTTATGACAGCCGCCTATTTTGCCATTAGTGGTCGCTAATTGCTGTGCCAGTCACCCAAAACCCTAAAAAACCTAAATCTTCTTCTTTCCCTCCTCTTTATAGATCTGGCCTCTTTTTCACCAAAGAGAGTCCCAGACAGCTTAGATCTAAGCCTAAACTTTTCAACTTCTCCCAAAGAAAAAAGCCTAAAATTTTTTTCCTTATTTTATTTTTTGTTTTCTCTATTATCCTTCTTGATATTGGCGTTGAATCCTTGTTATAGGGGCTATGATATTTTTGTTTATTTTTTTTTTTTTTTGGTGTGGGATCTTTTTTTCTTTTGCTTTTCGTTTTGGTTGCAAATTTTTTGACAATGGCTTTCGGTTTCCTTTTTTTTTTTGAAAAGTTTCCTCATAGTTTTTTAGCAGGGTCTTTTTAGGCAAAGTTTTTAGAGTAGAGTTTTCCTTTTTCTTTTTTTTTTCTTTTTTAGGGTTTATGGAGCTCTATTTGTAAAGCTTCAGTTGCGACACCATTGTCAAGGTGGTCGTGGTAGGTATGTTGGCAGAGGGTAGATGTTTGGCAAGGTATGTTTTCTGCTAAGGTTAAGTAATGGCTTAGGGAAGTGGTTCCAGGGCTCAGAGGGTTCAAGGTAGGTGGTTGGTGGTCAGACGGGTGGGTGGTAGCGGTGCCATGCACGACACCCATTGTCACCAACCCACTTGCTCTTTTTTTTATGTTTTTTGTTTTTTATTTTTTTTGTTTAATGTTTAATTAATTAATATTATTTTATATAATTGTATTCTAACATAAATAATAAAGTAAAAGTAAAAATAAAATAGTGGGCCTAGGCCCAAAAAAAGAAATCAAGCTTATGCCCGCGAACTTGATAAAATCGGTAAATTTAAAATTGAAACTCAATTTGGTTTACCGAAAAAATTCAGATAAAATTTAGTATCTATAGTTGCCATTCTTTACGTATTATTGAGAATTAGGAATAGGACAAAGAAATAGACAACAATTTTGTCTAGAGTAACGATTCAAAATCTTCAATTTTTTTTTCAAAGAGTCAACAACTTTTGAAAATAAAATAAGAGATCATGTTTAGAAGTTTTACAAATTTTGAAACTAAAACAGATTCAGCTTGAAAGACTTACGAATTATGCCCGAAAAACTTACGAATCTTGGCATAAAAAACTCCTCTCTGTTGATGCTCAACAACTTTAAAAATTCTCATCTTGAACGAGGACTCATCTAAGCATAGGTTCGACAATTTTTTGAAAATTTAAAAAAACTTCTCTAAGTAAAGACTCGACAACTTTTGAAAATTTAAAAAGTTTTCTCTGAGTAAAGGCTCAACAACTTTTAAATGGTTTGCTTAGAAGTTGTATAAATTATGCTTTGAGGTTTTAGAGATTATGCCCGAAGATATTAGGGATTATACCCAGAGATCTTACAAATCTCAACATCTTTGAATGCTCTTTGTTTTAGAAGCATTAAAACTTTGAAAATTTGAATTTCCTTTAGTATATTTCTCTTTAGTATTTCTATTAGGACTTAATGCTGCTATTTGAATTTCCTTTTTCATGTTCTTTCTTGTCCAGGTACTTAGTATTTCTTGCATTTTAAGCATATATATGTTTCACTCGTAGGGACATTTCAAATGATTATTTCATTCTTGTGACAGTATGAAAGGACCAATGATAAAGAAAGCAATTGAAGCTCAACCTTCTTCACCCAAGAAGATTGGACCTGTTGCTCGCCAGACACCAAACAGGGGTGTAGCAACATCATGGGTATTGCTTTATGTCATCAAAATTTTGACTTTTAAACCTTAATGTAGAGTATTCTTTTGTGCAGGCTTAAGCAGACAGTCAATTCAACTAAGGAAGATGAAATGAAGTGCTGCTGAATGCTCTGAAATTTCTGGATTAATGGGTTACTCAATTTATAAATAAATTGAATGCTTTGGTCACTGTTATTGCAGGAAAAGACAGAGTCTGAGATTAAGCAATTGTGGAAAAGCCTTAAGTTCAAAACAAAACCCATGCCTTCTTTCTATCATGTTACCACGAAACCAGGGTCTACTGGAAACAAGGTACATTAGAAGCACAGCTATTGCTTGATTTTATAATGGTGTTCGTATGTCTTCAGATGTAATAAGTTTACAACACAGAAAAGCATGCACTTATGAGTGCATTTCTAACTTGGAGGTACTTATGTCGGCTCATATGTAATCATACTCTATTAGAATAGCTTTAGTTACTCTTCTTCATTTCTTATGTAATTATCTTAAAAGCGTATTATTTTTGACATTGCATGCGGAATAATCTATTAAATTATATGAAGCAATAGTATTAAAAGATCGAGCATTTACATTTTGTTATTTGCACAATTGTTATAGGTTTTTGGATCTTTGGTGTTTTGTTTGCGAAACTATTTTCTTCATGTTTCTACTGGATGTCTTGTGTTGATTTTAGTAAACTACCTTGATTTTAGACCATTCTTATATGGTATGTGAGAATCAGAATTGAACTTGGCTGAGTGAGCACTAGTACTTTAATCCTTGTTCTTAATCTCTCAATGACAGAGGGTGCATTTATTTGATCTTCCCAAGTGTGTTTGTAACCATGGACAATGTATTGCTACTGAATGCTACTAGAGCTTTGAATTGCTCCAAGAGTGATGGAAAATGTGTAATACATTTTTTAAATGGTTTTAACATCTAAGCACACTGAAATACATTCTATATGGTTTAATATTCATGCATGAAATTTTCCTTTCAAAATTCAAACCAATACTTGATTTTACCTAACACTCCAGTATATATATATATATATATATATATATATATATATATATATATATATATGGTTTAATATTCATGCATGAAATTTTCCTTTCAAAATTCAAACCAATACTTGATTTTACCTAACACTCCAGTATATATATATATATATATATGGCCATATGCCAGCTCCAGTGTATGATACAGTATATGATATAAGATGCTTAATTTGCATTTACTTCTTTGATGGGAAGTTGGGCTTGAAACCTTATTATTGGACCTGTATATATTGCTAACTTTTCCCGTGATTAATTGTGCTATGATAATCCAGTCCCACAATTTTTATTTTTGTCAATAGATTTAATATTGACTTGCTTCCAATTCTACTACAGGCTGCATTATCTAGCATGAAACCAGCTAAAGTAAAGACAGAAATCAGCAAGTCCTGGGATGAGAGCAACTCCAAGATCACCATCACTCTCCAGGGAAGCAAATAAACAGGTCCGTTCAGCTGGTGGATCTGTAGGTGAGCGGAATTTTCCTACAGTTGAGTCATCTCAAGCTGGCACCATATCTTTTGACTCCACCAACTGATAGTCACAGCTCCCCTGGATCTGTGACACAAAATGTGGTCCTTTCAAAGAAAGAGCGATAGAAAGTGGGCAGTAATTTGCCAAAACATCGAACATCAGAAAGTGATAAGGTTGTAAAAGATCACAACATTGGTGGCAGGCCGAAAGTGGGGGGCCAGAGACATAGCAGAGAGCTGGTGAGAAAGAATATGAAAAGTGTGGCAATTGCCAGTAGTTCTGGGATGGATCGTTTGGCAGTTATGGCTTCCTGAAATGATCTGCCATGGTGTACCATCTTCGGCCTAAGCAGCCAACAGAGGTATCCTCAAATTTAATCATGCATTGCCTTGGATGCAAATTGAATTAAACTGTATTGATGGTGTTAGGTTACATTGAAATTCATATTTCATGCAGTAGTAGAGAAGTGGCAAGGCGCCAATAATAGATTGTTGATAAGAGAAAACCTCGGTACATAACTATATATCTATATGCAATGGAAAATTTCTGAAGTCCATTTAGCAAGGAGTTGGTAACAGAAGGGAAATGTTTCTTTTACTCACAAATCATTGCACTTTAGCCCTCGACAAATATATGAATTTGAAAAATAATCATATAATTATTATTTACACGCACTTTATAAAATAGTTTACATTAATTTTAAAATTCAAATCCCTGCCTTAAAATCCAAATTATCAAATGCAATCTTATGAATTAGGATTGAAAGACCGTGACATATGATTTCCATGTGTTGGTATAAAAAATCTCTCTTTCTTTTTTATCTTTTTTATTTTTAAAGTCCAAAAGACTAACACTCAGAAAGTCTCCCTCCATTATCATTTACTTTTTTACAAAAAGTAATAAAGTCAGCAATTTGATTGTAATGCCCTGATCTGCTTAGAGAATTTCAGCAATAATTGCTATCGAATATCAACAACCCTAAACCTAATCAAACAAATCAACAGTGTTACTGATATATATATATATATATATTTGCTTCATTGTCAGGTCATATTTGGATGGATAATTTTTCTGTTAAAAGACATTACTCGTTTGAATTGGGATTGTATCTAAAACCAGTAAAGACCTCTGCAATTCGCCTATATAAAGAGAAATCTAGTGTAAAAAGAGTGTAAAATCAGGTCAGGCTAAATGGATTTTTTTTTTTGTTTGTTTCAAGAATTTTAATAAAAAAATTTGACAAAGAATACTTGGAATCAAGAAAGTTCCCTTTTACTTATTGCTTAAAGTTCCAGTATATATAGTCCATTTTGAACTCATCCAAAATAGATGATGCGATCAAGTGGATTAGCAAAATTCTAATCAGAAGAATTAAGACGAACAGGATTATTAAAATGTGGAAACAAAAATAAACACACTCATCTCATCCATTACCAAACAAAGGAATAAATGCCTGGACCACCCCCACCACCTCTTTGATTCCTTTGTCTTTCACTTCATCACCATTTCTACACCTTTTTTCAGCAACTGAAAGCATCGCAATTGGATCCCAAACTCTTTTTTAATTCCTCTCAATGAAACATCATAGAAATTGACATGCGTGGCTAATTAAACATAAATATTTTACGCAATTTTTTCACTAGCTAGTAATTCCATAAACTACAAACAACTAGAAAAATAAATACAAGAAGATTTGTGGTTGCAATCATTGTGATCAATGATTTTCCAGGACTACCTTTTGTTGCTGATGACTGATCATCTGTTTCATGAGGAGGTTTTCTATAGTAGTATGGAAAATAAGGCAAGACAGCATCAGGAGGTGGCTGACCATATAAAGAATTACCATAAGGAGGTGGGGGGACGTAATATGGTAAATTCCCTGTTGGTGTAGGGTAGGACGTAACTGGTGGAGGGTATAGTCCTGTTTGTGAAGGTGGTGGGTAACTACTAACCGGAGGTGTTTGAGTGACACCGCCGCCTCCGGTGCCTGTTGGCGGAGGGTAACATGGATATGGACATGGATTATCTTGCTTGGTTAGAACAAAGAAGCTGACAATTATGGAGAAGAACAAGTAGAAAGAGGAAGTGAGAGCTTTGTTAACTGTGTTGGCCATGTTATACAAGGAAGAAATGGGAAAAGAAGGAAAGATGGAGAAGGTAGAGTTCAGTGAAGGAAAGAAAAGTAGCTAGGAAATAGTGATCATATATGTGGGATGAAATTAAACTCCCTTGGTTCAAAGAATTTGGATGGTTTTTTATGGTAAAGTCTCAAAGTAGGAAATAAACAGCCAAAAGGAATTAAAGGATTGAAAAGCAAGGCCTAGCTACTTACTGTTTCTTATTTTAAGTTGATCAAAGATAACCACTTTTTGGCTGTTCAAAAATCCTTTTAGCCGTTGAAAGCGAAAAGGGGGGGGAAAAAAAAAAAGCGTCACATTTGGGACCCGAGGCTTTGAAACTTGGCAATGAAGGCTATGCTATGAGGTAACTTTAGAAAGGGTTGTTGAAAATTGCACATGGGAAACCTACTGATTTTTTGTTTATTTATTTCGATTTTTTTGGGGAGGGAAGTTTCTTGTCTCAGAGAAGACAATATGGTCTTCAGGCTTCGATTTGAAAAAGTTTTCTTTTTTTTTTTTTTCTTTTGTTTCAGTTTTTTTTTCCTGCTATAAATTTTTTTATACATAAATTTTCTGTATGGCATCAAATTCTGGTTATGTCAATAACGATCAAGGGAAATGAGGTCAAAGTGTCTGCAGAGAGGTGGGTTCTTGTAAAGGGTTTGAAGAATTTGATTAATCTAACAACCAAAAACAGATCTAACTGGGACAGTATGAACACCTTAAAAAATTAAAAAAAATAAGAATATTTTGAAAGAAATTTCTTTGAACACTTAAAAAATATTTTACATTTTTTCTTTGATAAAACATATAAATTTGTTAATTTTTTATATATATTGAAAATGAATGCCCTCAAAACAGATTAACCATGTGTAATATTCTTCAATATCTAAAAAAAAAAAAATTCCTCAATAAATGAAGTGGAGATCTTCTTGCCGAAGGAGAGTAAAATTTAAGAAATATAACTTTTTTAATTTTTTTTTAAAATTTGAGGTTTTAAGGCAGAACCCTTGCATGCATTAGTTGGAAATTGTGTTATGTGTCTGAATATCCAAAAGACATACTGAACTTTTTGAAGAGCTCAAAAAAAGTTCAGCTTTTGATGGCGAATTGGCGTTTATGACTGGCCTACACCTCACCACGATACTAGAGTACTTAAAAAACAGACTATTAGCTAATAATATAGGAAATTATGCTCTGTTTTCGGGATTCATATTCCCAAAACAATGCTTTCAAAGCATTAATCAACCACTCACATCACATGCATCCCCAAGCATTTCTTCATTCAAGAAATTTTATCTTCTTCCTGCCTTTTTTATTGCAAAGAAATTTATTTATAATTGAATCAAAGGTTCACGAGTTAGATGTAGTTATCATAGTATGAATGGTCGAAAGAAATATGTATATATTTCTTTCTTGGTGAAATATCGATGGGATATTTTATTTATAAAATTTAAGTTTAATTTTAATTATTAATTATTTTTAATAAATCATCTTTAAATTTAATATAAATTGTTATTGAATGAAGTATATTTTCGTCATAAAATAAAATATCTCCTTTTACTTAAAATTTTTTATATAAAAATATTAATGAAACATGGCTAGTGAGTAGTGATGATGAATGAAAAATATTTCATACCTACCCATATTGAACATTTCCCCAAAATGAGGCCATGGCTAGGGATGATTGGAACAGCACTTTAATGCTTTTTTTTTTTTTTTTTCTCTTTTGGAGGATTGTGGTTGTTAAAAGACGACAGAAAATTGCAGAAAATAAAATTATAGTAGATGATTAAAGTAGAATTAGTCATCCTTCTGAGCATTAGACGTCCTGCATAGTTACACCTAACCAAATGTATCATGGGCTTATAATCGATTAAAACTTCAGTTTAAGAAATGGATTTTGTACAAATGTTAGTCCAAAATGAACCTAACCCACCTGCTATAAACTTTGAAATTTCAAGATTGTGGAAAGGGAATAAATCATTGAAGGAGATAAGTGGCAAAAAGATTGCAAATTCAAGCATCCAAATTTCATGACATTTTTTTCTTGCTTCGGAAGTCTGATTTAAACTCATCCCTCACGCAAGAAAGAAATATTACAAAAAGAAGAGCTGTAAAGTGTGGAGTTTGGGTGAAATTGCCGTTCATGCCAAAACCCAACATCAAAAACTCTTTACATCTACTCGTCTCATTGGCTACATACAAAGTTGGATTTTTTTTTTTTTATCAAAAGGAGCCTACTTAATCCCGATGTTGTTCCAACATCAAATCTCATTAATTACATCTATTTATCTCATTGGCTACATAAAAAAAATTGGGTTTCTTTTAAGGCTTTAAAAAATATTTGTACGAATAAATTTGGGTCCCAAAAAGGAACCTAAACGGCTAAACCTGATCTTGTTAGAGCCTAAGGGATTGGATTTGGTGATCTTATCTTATAAATTTCATTGTGTCAGTGGACTAAGGGTTATCAGCTTTATTTTTTGGCTTCTAACGCACTTTAATCACTTGTTTTAACTTGTGGTGCGGTAGTTGTCATAGCTAACAACAATGATTCCAAACCCATAATATAAAAAAACATCAAACATATATGTACACCCTTCTTCTATTTCTTTCAAGTCTATCATCAACCTTTGATTTTGACAAAAAGATTCCTGGGTCCAAACACAGACCTAACATTTAAGCTCAATTAAATCCTCCCATTATTTTAGGCAACACTACTCTAGTCTTTTTTTTAGGTTCTTCTTTTTCTTTTTGCTATTTCTTTGGGGGAGAGGAGGGGCTTGAACTTCAAAATGTTGGATTAATTACAAGCTAGGTTACCATTAGGTCAAAAGGTGATTGGAATTTAACATTTGTAATTGTAATATTTTTTATATTTGAGGTTGTGAGGAGTTAAACATTAATTATTAAAATTAAAATTTTAATATTTTATCAATAAATCTTCTAACTATTGGTATTATTATTTATAAATAGAATTTATTTATTTATTATTATTATAAATTAGAATAATAATTCCTCCTTTTTCTTTCCTTTATTCTTTTTTAATAAAATAAATTTATTTTTTTTTATACTTGAAATTATATGGGATTATATCTTTGGTTATTAAAACTAAAACTTTAATATTTTACCAACTTAACACATCAATTATTTTGGATTCTCTTTTTCATTTAAAAGATGATACCTGCCACTTATTATCCTAAACAAATAAGTAACTAAGGTAGCAACAAATTAAAATATATATATTTGGGGCTTAGTCTAGATAGTTCATCCACCTCTTTTAAGAGGTGGATTCCTGCAAGATTAACGTTGAATCCTCAACAATTGCAAATTCTCTTTTCGTAATTTTCTTTAGGCTTTGGCCTACTTTATAAAAAACAAATAAAAAAAAAGTAACTAGCAAATTATACTTGTATTATATATAGTCATTTTAATTTCTATCCTTTTTCGTATTGAATAATTCATTTAAATTTAAAGTAAAACCCTCCAAGAAGTATATATAGGAAAAATGAAGGATGCCAAATCTGTTTTGCCCATTTATAGAAATTTAAGGGACAGGGGTATAGCCTCTCTCTCTATATAGATATAAATATAAAATTGCATTATTATTTTCTTTTTGGCTCAACACGTATTAATGTACAGGCTGTTGTGCATCTGCTCTATTATTATCGACCAACCATACTGTGTGGTTCACACTAAAGATATCGTATGCATGCCTACTTTAATTGATCCTCCTACCATTTTCTAGTTTCTCAATAACATGGTCATGTTCAAATCATGGAAAAGTTTTAGCAAACTTATATATATATATATATATATCAATGATTTCAACATTAAATATTCTTAGATAAATTAATTGTTAATTTGACCATTTATTCTCTTCATTTTTTTTTTTTAATTTTCAACAACTTAAAATACAAATTTTGCTTCCTTGATTATTTGTGCAATAACTATTTAAAAGAATATTACATAGAAATATGTTGAGGGTTGAATGTGGGAGACCTTAATTATAAATAGTATAATATATATTTTTAAAAAATCTATTTATTTTGATGTAAAATTAATTTAATTTTAGATCCTAATTTCATACTTTTTTATACAGTTCATATTGTGTTAAATAATTCAATTATTAAATTTTATGCTCTAATGTAATATAAATTTGTATTTGACCTTTATTTTTTGTATCATTCGTATTTGATCATATTTAGCTTTCTTACATTACCCATGCCAAGGTGGCCTCCCACGAGCAATTCGGTTTGAAATTCTTTAGTTATTTTTTTCGTAAAAGAGATTGTAATTTGGAGATAAAAAAAAAAAATAAAGGTATTGAGATTTAAATTTTAAATTTGTCAAATGTTATTTAAAGTAATTGTAGACACCCAATTGAGTCCAGACTCAGATCAATTGGGCCTGACCTAAATGGGTAAGCCCAATTCAATTTTATCTTGTATTTTTTTTTCTTCTTCTTTTGTATTTTATGTATTGTATTATTTATTTTTATTATTATTATTATGTATTAATATATGTATATATTTATTTATTTAATTTTTGTTAATATTTATGTGTATTTTATTATTTATGTATTATTACTAATATGTATATATATATTTTTTATCTTTTTTATTTTATTTATTTTTGTATTTTTACTTATCTAATTATATATCTGATATTTTTATTATTATTATTTTTATCCTATAATATCTTTTGATTTATCTTTTCTAATTATCTAGTTTTTTTTTATTTTGATTTTTATTTTGGAGGGCTAGGATTGAAAGTTGAAGAATCCCACTGGGAGTGGGAATTCAATCAGAAGAGTCCAGACTGGATTCAAAGATTGAATTCCCGTCCAAAGAGGAATTGGGATTGATCAGAAACTTCTGATCAATCCCTATATAAAGCACCTCCTAGAACAGAATGAAACACACAGAAAACAGTAAGCAAAGCTACTGATTTGAGAGAAAAGGAGGCGTATAGGAAGCTAGAAAAAGTTTAGGAGTATTCTGGGAGTGAGAAAATTTTTTTTAGAAATTTTTGGCGAAAATTTTTTCTGAAAATTTCTGGGAAATTTCCAGATTCCGGCGAAAATTCCGGCGAAGTTTGAATTTTTCGATGAAAATTCCGGCCAACCTTGAAGTTTTCGGCGACCAACCTAGTTTTCGGCGAAGAATCCCAGAAACCGGCGATCTTCCGACGATATTTTCCAGAATCCGACGATATTTTCCAGAATCCGGCACCGGTGTTCTTCAGTTTTTAGAGAGAAAAGAGAGAAAAAGGGAAGAAGAGAGAGAGAGGAAGGAGCGTTCTGCCGAAAAAACGAAGGGGATTGCCTTTTATACCTTCCAAAAACGACGTCGTTTTGGCCTTAAGTAACCCAGAGGATCCACGCGTTTTGCCGAAACCGACCCGACCCGGGCGTCGACCCGCTTTCTGACCCGCGCGTGCCAGCCCCCTCCGAGCCGAGCCGAGCCAAGCCGCCAAGCCGCTCCCCCCGAGTCGTTTTCTCTTCCTTGAGCCGAGCCGCGATCCGAGTCGCTCCAGGTTTTTTTTTTTTTTTTTTCTTTCTTTGAATTTTTTTTCTTTGTTTATTTGTTTATTTTATTTTTTATTTATTAGATTAGGTTTATGTAATATTCTTTTTATTTATTTTTTATTATTTTATTTTCTTTAAATAAAAATAAAAAATTCCAAAAAAAAAAATATTTTTAGGGAAAAGTTGAAAGTATCAATTTTCCTTAGAAATAAATTTCCAAAAAATATTTTTGGGGAAAAGAAAAATAAATTTCCAAAAAAAAATATTTTTAGGGAAAAGTTGAAAGTATCAATTTTCCTTAGAAATAAATTTTCAAAAAAATATTTTTGGGGAAGAGTTGAAAGTTTCAATTTTCCTCAGAAATAAATTTCAAAAAATATTTTTAGGGAAAAGTTGAAAGTATCAATTTTCCTTGAAAATCAAAATTTCCAAAAAAATATTTTTAGGGAAAAGTTGAAAGTATCAATTTTCCTTACAAAAAAAAATCATTCTTTCCTTCCTTTCTATCTTAATTTTGATTTTGTTTTTTTCTTTAAATAATCCGACGATGGAGCCTCTGCAAGTGAAACAGTAGTTTTTCTTGCATACTCCTGAAGTGAGGGAATTTTCTTAATTTTCTGCTAAAAGTATTAGAGTCAATTGAGAATAATTTCCAATAACTAATTACTTGGTAAAATTTTAAGGCTTATTGGATAACACAAAATTATGCTGGTACCATCTTTTGATGGGCGTTGTGAGGGTGCTATAACCTTCCTCACACGTAACCGAACTCCGGAACTCTGTTCTGGTTAGCAGACTTGAACCTATTTTTTTAGGGATCTTTAAGCTTAGGTGTTTCCTGAAAGGACATATTCTATAGGTGACCAATCGCACCTAAACAAAAAAGATTGGTGGCGACTCCTTAAAGTCAATGTCTAGCGATAGATCTCCGGATCTAAACGTTATGACAGTAATAATATAAACCTATCAAAATAAATCTTGTATTATAATAATAAGACTTTAGTCACATTTTCAACAAATAGGAAAACTTATTTTTTGGGATGATAGTTATAGGACTGACAAGTCAATTCACTTACCTAACTAATTAAATTGTTGATTATGTACGATCATGGTTTTCAAAGATAAATATTTCATTTTGAATTTTATCTGAAATTTCAAAAGCATTAATTATTTGAACTTGATGTAATGGAAATGTCACTTGGTTCAAAGTGGCATGACGGAAGAAATCAATTGAGTAAAGGGAGTTTATCCAAAAATTGCCGAATAAAACAACAATTTTGCTCAAATAGCACGTTGATTTTTTCCCTATTGCCTTTGAAAGCAAATGCATAAGCAACAGCTTATTGTTTCATAGGTTTGTGAACCTAGTTGATGCATGACATTGACAAATTAATCTATGCCGGCCACTACAAAACACTTCAACACGATTTGATTCGTTAATTATAAGATTTACAGTAAAGTTAGCTCACCATATTCCTACGTTTAAGTATTTATACAAGAAATTTGAAGAGTACAAAAGGGCAAAAGAGGAAAAAGATAAGATGATGTTGTGATGATTTTGTTCTATTGAAAGAAATTTTTATATGAGAGTTACGTTCACAAGTCGAAATTATAATGCAATCAAATAATTTTTAATAAATATAACATTAGTATAATATGTTTACATTTAATATAAGAAATCAATTTATAAAATAAATAAAACAAAAATTAATATAAAGTTAGGTCAGATTCACATATGATGAATTTCAATTTTTGAAGAATTTTTTAAAAATTTAATTTATTGGGTTTTTTTTTTTTTTTGAATTGGGCTTTTTGTAAAACATACATAAGAGAGAAGTGGACCACTTGCCTTTATAATTTAAAGTTTTATTTTTTAAATAAATGACTAGTTCCTTAGCTACGGAGGACCACAAAAGTTTTGGGGTATGCCCCATTTGCTAAGGGATCAGAAGGAAAGTGGATGGCTTTACCTTCTTCGATATAAAATTTGTAAGATTTCCTCCTAACTGTCAATACCCATAGTTAAACATTTTTTTTTCTTTTTTTCTTTTCCTTGTTGAAATTATTATTTCAAGAATAACTAGTTTGGTTTGGTACCAAATTTCACCCTTCATAATTCTTTGAATTTAAGCGATCAAGTTGATGATCACGTACTTGTCGAATGCCTTTCTCTTCAAGTAATGAAGATTGATATATAAATATATATATATGTCTATGTTTATATCATTAGATTTAAATAATTCACAAAAAAAAAATTTCACATATATAATTTGAAGTAACTTTTTTTTTCATCTTGTAATTTAACATCCATTTTTTAAATTTTGAACATTAAATATTCAAAAAAATGATTCTAATTTTAACATTAAGTGTTTAAAAAAATGATTCTAACTAATCAGATATTTTTGGTAAAAAAAATGAAGATGATTAATTGATGTCCTAATATCAAAATGTTGGTCCAATAAAAAATAGTAGTAATATCAAACATGGCAAGTGAGTGTAGATAGGAGTCCATTATGGAGAAATGGAAAGTTTCGGGTTAACACTTTTTATTCAGCAGCTCACGCCCATGATGAGTCGTGACCAACCATCGGCATGATGCTGCGTCCACATACTAAATTCCAAGTACTAAAGTGGGATCATCATTTGGTGATAACATCGAAGTTGATCTCATCCACTTCCACTCACAACCACTCTTACTCTGACACATTAGTATCACGTACTAAATCACATCTTATGGTTAGAATCTTCTCTTTTGTTTCACTTTCACTTTTGCTTTTAGTTGATACGATTACACCTTCATGTGTAAGCATTTAACCTTTTTGTTTAAGCAACCTTTTAATAGTAACAAAATCTGAATTTTCAGCTCAGGGGTGAAAATTTTATATTTAATCTTTGAAAGGATAAAATTATAATTTTTTATTTGTTTAAATTTATTTGAAATTAAATTTTACATAATAAATATAATAAAATTTTGAAAAGAACAGCTTTCATCGACCTCTTAGTTTTATCCATGCTTTTAATTTTTTAAATTTTAAGAAACAAAATATAGTTGTATTTAGCTCGCGGATTCAATGAAAAATAATAATGCAATAAAATGAGAAGAGTTCTTACCTAATATTATCTATGTGCCAAAAGGCACTCTAAATTAAATATTTTTGAGACAAAGAAATAATTTTTTAAAATTCTTAGAAAAGTGTCTTGGCTCGTGAGATTTTAAAAAGTTGTTTTATATAAAAAAATGAAATTAAAATCAAATGAAGAAATCAATTACCAAAAGAAACTTTATTCAATTGACCTTTTTATTCACAAAGTCAATAGTTTTCAAATATGATATACTCTCTTATATCAATATGATGCTTTTTAAAAATTTATTCATAAAATATTTCCGACAAAAGTACACTCTTTATTGATAAGGGAAAGAAGTTTTTATCTGAAGCAACTGAACCAACTTGTGAATTATTCAACAAATATTATTCATATTGGTGATGGGTTAAGCTTTTAACGGAGATGATTGAAAAAGAGTAGGAGCCCATGAAACATGACCAAGCCACATGTCCAACTAAAGACGAACCTAAGAGTGTCGTGACCAGCTACCAGTGGGCCTCAATGTTTTTAATTATGGTCGGCTGTGGAGACTCTAGCCGCCGGTGGCCCTGCTTCTGATCTGATTGCATCATCCATCCACAATTCCCTCAAAATTATTATCTAAATCTATCAACTAATTCTTCAAAGCTCGAACCCAGAACTATCCGACCCCTTACTGTTCTAACTTTGGCAAATTTATATTTTGTTTCAGAAAGAAAATGAAATAACAATTGAAATTCAGGGAATGGGTAAAATTATCTGAATTGTTATTATTGAACAATATCAAGATACTGCAAGTACAAAAAGTAGTAGGTCCTAAAACTTTCTCTTCGGACAAAAAAAATTTTCTTGTCCTAACAAGAAAATAAAATTTTACTGACTACATCCAAGTTCTTGCACAAGATCATAGGACCCTCCAAATTCCCATTCAATATCCCATTCAAAAAGCAAGAAGGACCAAGAATCCAGAAACCAGAGCAAATAACCCCACTTTGAAATTCCGGCTTGCATCACCAAAATTTTGGTCAATAGGGTACAGGCTTCCTGGTGGACCAGTTATGTATATAAATGACGGCGGACTAGGTGGTGGTGGTGGACAATATTGCTTTGGCGGCTTCTTTGTTTTAGGTGGTGATGGTAGTGGAAGGCTTGGTGGCGGTGGCGAGGGAGGTGGAGGACTTTGTGTACATGATGGGTTACACTTAACGCCTTGATCACCTGGTACAGTGCTCTCATCAAGCTTCCTTGTTTTCAAGCCGTTGATGGGATATGCAACAGTGGCGATTACAAAGAATATGGTTACTGCTATTATTGGAGGATTGACACGGTTCTTTTTGATCGACATCGAGGCGTATCCGATTGTTGGAACTCTTTTCTTCCGCTCGATCGGATGAGGAATATTGGCCTCTTAGAAGAGAGAGAGAAGGAAATTTGTGGAAGGCGAAGAGATTAGGAGTTTATAAGAGCTAGCGGTGATGTTATGTTATTAGGTGCATGAAAGACTTTGAAAGGCTAAAAAGTGAAAATGGATTTTGGTGAAATTGGAATTCAAAGCAAAGAATTTCAGTGGGCAAAATGGAGTGAATGATTCAGACGTGTTCTTAATGGCTGTTTATTGGTCCTTTTTTCTACTAGGAAGTCTGGTTCGCTACCATGTGTAACAAGGGAAACCCATTGCATGTGGAAATTATGGGATGGTCCAAAAATAAAGGGCCCCCACCACCATATACACTATTCGTTCTATTGTTAGAAAAATGGGTTCTTCTAACTTCTAACCACTATGCACTCCTGTATTTCTTAAATTAATTATGATTTTAATTAGCGGATGAGAAGGATATTATTAAGCACCAAATTTTCTTTACTCGATAGAATACCCCTTGCTGCAATGGATATTCTTTATTTATTGGCAATTTCAAGTGAAAACAGTTAACAATCGTATAAATTATTAATAGAGTATTGAATTTTTAATTTTAATAATTAAGATTATTTAACAATTGAAAATCTCAAGTATAAAAACAAATGAAAGCTTGCATTCGATGCTTTTAAAATTTTTCTCTCTTTGAGATTGAGTGTGGATTTTATTTTTATCGTAGAAAGTGAAGGATAAGGAAATTGTATACTAATAATAAAGTTATGCCTTTGGTGTATAAAAAGAGAGGATTTTGGACAGCCTAACTATGCTAATGAAGAAAATTCAACTTTGCAGATTGCACTTCAACATTTATTGTTGTATGAACAATAAGCCTACTTTGGAATGCTGCATGTCGCGCACACGATTAGTGCATTAGAAAGAAATGTCTAATAATTGAAGTCAGATAAATATAAATCTGTGGGATCCCAATCAAATAAATAAATTAAAAATGATCTAGTGCAAGCTAAACTAGCTTGCAAAAATATTAATCAATTTGCATGAAAGTGACTTGAGGTGGGGTTTCTTTTTAATTTTTGTTATTTCATCTATTTTTTTAAGGAATAAAATTTTCATTTTTTTATAAGAAAAAGAAATTGAAAATGGACTTGAAACCAGCGTTGAAAGAGGTCAAGAGTTCACTGATTCGGGGCTTGGATTGCATATGAATTTTTGGGGGATTTGAGTTTTGTATGATTTGATCTTAAAAAAAAAAAAAAAAGGTTGTTTGATTCTTGACCAAGAGGGATGTGTACACGTTGAGGTCACAATCAGTAGGCATGGTTGGTGAGAGATGGCTATCAATACAACATAATTGTAATTCAATTGCAACAGCTTTGCATCACAAAAGTATTTAAGTAATTACGTATATCATATTAATATAATTTGCTTTATAATGTATATAGCTCATTTTATAGCACCCAAACATTTAATTCGATAATTGATACATAATTCTCTAGAAGTTTTTTTTTTTTTTTTTTCATATAAACCAAACATGGTATAATTCAAAAAAAAAAAATGCAAAGTATTTAGCAGCAAAAAAGTTTGTTGGCATTGAAGGAAAGAAAAAGGACAATATAAATGAAAATAAAAAATAATTGAATATGTAAAGTTTGAACAAACGGTGATGGAAAGCACAAAAAATCAAACAGTTGTCAATTTCCCCAGAGAACTACTTCAATCAGGAACAATGCAAAAAATTCCATGGGCAGGTGATGGACTTGGCGGTCAGTCACAGCTAAGACGAGCCATTTTCAGCCCCTCAATTCAAGGGTGGGAAGAGTCACTTTTTTGGACTCTCACACCCTCTTCAGTCATCATGTTATGTTCCATTGCCTTATCATTTTATCTCAAAATTCCTCCTTTGCCTCACATTACCACTTTCCTCCTGCTTTTTCATATGTTAAAAGAAAAAAAAAAGGTTCCATTCTTCTAATTTTCAGAATTTCTCTTTCCACTTCATATGTTGGCATCCACTTTTCATTATTGATAATTCTTGGAGGCTTCCCTATTTCCTTTTTCTTTTTCTTTTTCTTTTTTCCCCAATGGTAAATACTAACACTACTATAAGGACAATGCTTGAGTTAAAAGAAGAATTTGTATAATTATTTTTAAAAATGATATGTAATATATCTATAATTTAAATTTTAATATCAACAACCTTTTTTATTATTTCAAATTATAATTTTCTTTGAAAAAAAAAAGTTCTTGAATATTTGAAGTAATGGCCTAATGGGACAATTTACTGATCAGATAAATAAAAACAGAGGCCAAACAGAACAAAAGGATAGGTTACTGAAAAACTGCAACAAGCAACATAAAGATAAAAAAAAAACTCAACCTAATTCGTAAAATTCTTTTCTTTTTTGGCATTTATGACCAAATATCAGGAATTTGCAGCAATTTTTATTTTGTTACATTGGCAGAAATTTTTTTGAAATATGAAAGGCAATGTGTTTTAATCAAGATTGTTATTGGTTTTCCCAGGTCTTAAGGTAAAAATATTATGAGATTTTAATCAGTGACCTAACACTCTCATTCATAACTACGTTCATTCGTGAATGTAATAAACCATTGTAATTAGTAATAAAAGTAGGACTATTTCTCAACAGGTAAATTGAGAGATAACTTTTTTTTTTTTTTGCTTAGAGTTTCTTTAAAATGAAACCTAACCTACGTAGAATTTGTAGATTAATCTTGTGAAAAGAGGGGACCAAATTAAAGAAGAGAGATGAGGGTAGGTGAACTTAATGGTTAAGAAAAGAAAATAAAAGGAGGAGACAAAAGGCAATTGCTTAATAATATGATAATAAAATGTTAAAATTTTAATTTGAATGATTAGATATCGATCTTTAATAACTTTAAGTAAAAAAATTATTTATCCTCACTTATTACATTTTTCGCATTATGTTATACTATTTACTCTCTTAAAATTATAAAGGAAATGTGATTTTTATATTTATTTCATTTTATAAAATAAAATAAATAATTTTTATATAACAAAATAAAGATGTTTTACACGTTAAATAAATAAATAAAATAATTTATATGTTAAATAAACAAATAAATAACTTACATATTAAATAAATAAATAATTTACATATTAAATAAATTGAGATTACATTTTTAGCACCCCCATTTAAAAAATTTGGCCAACAATTTATAACACGAAACATCCTATCAAAAGAAAGATATTTTAAATAATAAAACAAAGAGTTTTTACATGTTAAATTACTTATTTATTTAACATATAAGTTGTTTAACATATTAAATAAATAAATAATTTACATGTTAAATAAATATATAAAATATACTTTATATGTTAGATAAATAAATAATTTATTTATGCCAAAACTAAAAGGAAATGAAAATTTTAAATGTAAATAATAAAATTTAAATATTTAATTTTTTTTTAAAAAATGTAATATATTAATCTAATAAAATTAATAAGATGAATGTGTTGTAACATATGATGTTGCATTCAAATAAATGACGATTGTTACGATAACCCGTTTATGTTATTATTTGTGAAAGAGTAAAACTCACCATTAAGAGACTTCAAACTGAGAGACTTCTATGTTGCTTATCATATTTTCATTTGTAAAGCATCTTAGACTCTTCATTATCACATATTAGAATTCCTTTTTTTTTTTTTATTTTGAGTGAAACTTTGAAGCATTTTTTATGAATTTCTTCTATGCATAAGTTCTTTCAATTAACAAATTAAAAATTTAAAATTTATGCAATTTAAATATTTTTAATTTTAAAAATAAACATATATAGATTACTTAATTTAAAAATTAAAAGTTATTTATTCAATTATTTAACAATTTATTTATTTATTTATAAATGATTTATTTATTTAACAATTTGATATGTAAATTATTTATAAATTTAATATGTTAAATAAATAAAAAAATAAATAAATAATTTAAATATAATTATTTATCACGTACTACTAACTGACATCAATTAATAATATAATTAAAAATAAATAATAAAATATATTATTAAATAATCTTATATTCCACTTATCTTGAATCAATAACTTTATCTGAAATCTGCCAAAGTAAAATAATTCAAAGGAGAATGACTTTTTCCCCGAGGGGATTAAATTTTAAAAACCAAACGCCGGGGAAAATAAGGAACAAAGAAACTTTAATGAGGCTGACGGCAATGACAAGCCCAATCGGTTAGATCATAGATGGAAGGGCTGTTTCCATTGAAGTGTCGGTGGAGATTTTTGGCCAGTGATGTTTAATGGGCTTGTTGGGCTTATGTAGGCTGCTCTAAAGTTCAATAGTAACTGTTATAATCCAAATTTCTTCTACTATTGGCAAAAGAAAATTTAACCTCCAGTTTTTGAATTAAAAAAAATTCGTGTTCTTGTGCTCAAATCAAATGATCAAGCATCGTGCATTCTCCATTTAGTTGACAAATATAACAAAATATAATCACTTTACTGAAATTAATTCAAGGTTTAACATAAACTGTAAAGCAGTCGAGGGAAGCATAGAGAAACAGACACAGGCAATCTGTCCTCGAAGAGAACTGTCTCCAAGACATTATATATATATATATATATCTATATACATCGTGAATAACAAAAAAGCATGAGCAAAATTTACAGATGCAGAGTAGCGATCCTAAGCAGTCTAATGCAACCGCTCATAAAAACAACATGCCATGGCAAAATTATAAGTCCAAACCCCAAATACTAGACGTCAGTCAACAGAATCCAACAAGTGTGACCGTCCCTATTCATTCTAGGCTTGCTTTCCAAAGAATTAGAAGCTCAAAAGGATTCACCGCCGTTCATCTGTTTTGAGGATCAATGAAGTGCCAGGGGTAACTTCAGTAAGTTCTGGTTTCATACATATTGAGCCTTGTTGCACCTAGATGTGAGTGTCTACCACTCATCCCACTTGAATCCCATTTTGTTCTCTTAGAGCTCCCAGAATCTTCAAATGATCCACAAAAGCATGAAGGTGACTGAAATCCTTGTGCCATATCCCAGAGCATTTTTTGTAACTCCTCGAGGCTGCAATCTTTCTCCTAAGCACAAGTAATAGAAAAGATTATTAACAATTTCAACAAGAAAATCATTTATGCACAACTCCCTCCATGCATTAGTTGCCACTTTAGCAAAATGAAGAAATCTTAGTACATGGCAATTGGGAGTCAATTACTGAACAAGTAATTAGATTTTTCAAAAGGTTACACCCTTTTAGTACCACAAACACTCTGAAGCATATCTCCAACAATTACTATAATACAAGATATATTTGGAGCATAAGATTATAATAAAATAAAATAAGATAATATTATGATTAGCATTAGATTAAATAGTATTATATTATCTTATATTTGATATATGAAAAAATTAAGATAAGATAATTTATTTATTAGTCAAAATTAGTTTTCTTCAAAATTTATACAATTTAAATTATTAATATAATTTTTTAAAGTATAATAAGACAAATAAGTTCAATCTCGTGGATTAAAAATAATCTTTTTCACTTGAGAGGATTGAATCATCTTTATGTTAGAAAGATAATTAATTCTCCTTATAATCTTATCCCTTTATTTAAATACAAATCAAACATAATATAAAATAATTATCATTCTTTTCTATCAATAATCTTATATATTAAACATGACCTACTTTATTAGAATTTAGTATTTTGTGGGGTAAAAAAATTAAATAAAAGCCACACTTTAAGTGATACATAATTTTTTATTGTCACTGATTAATTAAAAAATTATAAAAAAAGAGAATTGTAGGTGAATGCTCCACACCCTCTTGTGGTCACACTACATATTAAAACAGGGGCATTCTAGGCGCTTGATGCATTATGGCAAGCCGAAAAGATGAGTTATCAATCATATAAGAAGCCAATAAACCTTTCATGATGAGGAGGACAATATCGTCATAGGACTGATCATGATTTTAATGACTTCCTAATCATGCAAAAACTGAAATTTAGATTCTAACCACAGAAGATTAATATTTCAACGATTTTTTCTCCAGCACCACCCAAAGAACAGATTCTAATTTTGGTGATAATTTAACATAATTATAACATTTCTTTTTCCATTTTGAATTAAAATTGAGTATGTAGCTATAATTCAACAAGTGTTACCTCTTTCCTGGTTTGGGCCATGAGAGAGATCATTTCAGCTACAAAATCAGAAAAGCCCTGTAAACATAACTTTGATCATTCAATTGTTAGCAAACTAGTGAAAATGAATGCCTTCAAGGAATACCAAATTTTCAAAAAGGAAAAACAGCCACCTCATCCTCTTCATCTTCAGGATCATATAAGCCTGCATCGTACACAGTTCTCTTCCTCTGGTCTGATAAAACTGCCAAAAGAAGAGGAAAAAAAACAACAAACTGGAATTAAACCAAGCTCATATAAAACAAAATCAAGAAGGCAAATTAAACTGGAATATTGGGTGCAAAAGATCTCAGTCAACTTACTTACCAGAATAGGCTTCTTGAATTTGCTGGAATTTACGCTTAGCTTCACCCAATAGAGAAGGTGTTCTTGTCCACCTATCCGGGTGCCATTGCTGCACCACCATATTCACAACACAAAAAGAACATAAGTTTATGTCCTTCAGACAACTTATAACGTTGGAAAGTTGCTGTCAACCCAACACCAACACCCAAAAACCGCCCCCAAAACAAAACGTATGTTTGTTGCTGGCAGAAAAAGAACTACTTACCATTGCAAGCTTTCGATAAGCACGCTTGATATCTTCAGAAGAAGCACCCACCTTAACTCCTAGAACGTTATAATAAGATGGAAAGCACCGTTCAGCCTCCATCATCACCACCCAACAGGCATAAAAACCCAAAATTTGAGCACTCCTGAAATGTGGAAACCCAAGCTCTGTGTTGTTGTAATATCGTTAAGCAAACATGCGAGGATGGAAAACGAAGGGGCAAGCAGGGGTTTGTATATAAAGAAATGGAACTTAGAGGAAGAAAATATCTGAGTTAAAGGAATTTTGTTTGATCGACTTGGATTGGTGGTTTGATCATTGATGGTAATTCGGGAAGGTTCAGGAACGAGCCAGTTGCTTCTTTTTTATGACAAACGTGTGAAATGTGGATGCCCCAGAAGGAGATATTTCTTGGGAGGTAGATATTTTGGAGGTTTCCCTCGGGTCTCGCCGAGGATGACGTGGCAAGCGTTGATGATATGACAGTCAGTCAAGGATCTTTTACCGAAGACTTTTATGGCGACACGTGGAAGGCTTATATATTGGTCGTTTTCTTGACAAGGATAAATAATGTCTCATACAGTTTCTATGATTCGTTAATAAAATATTAAATTTTAATTTTAATAATTAAATTTAATTCTCAATTATTTCAAATATATAAAATGGAGAAAGAACTTTTTTTAGTAGTTGGGATTTTGGAGATTAGGTATCTCATATTTCAGTTGATATTGAAAATTGCAAGATAAGTGAGTTGGTGGATAATATGAGATAGTAGGACTGGAAGAGGTAAATTTTTTACCAAACGAAAATATGGACCGACTCTCTTTGGTCCACTTATTATTAGACGCACCTGATCAGACCATATGGTCAGCTGCACCTAATGGTCTGGTTCAAGTTAAAACTGCTTATGCCTTGACTACAGACACTACATTATCTCATTTTACTTGGAACAAAATATGGAAACTTAATGTCACTCCTCGTGTCAAGTATTTTCTATGGTTAATTAATAGCTCATGACAGATTATTAACCAAAGAAATTAGTTTCAACAGGCATTTCACTTCATCCCCTTGTTGTCCAAGATATAATGGTGATGTGGAGAATATTTTGCGTCTACTTAGAGATTGTTCTTTTTTCTAAAATTATATGGTCAAGATGGATTCATATATATCATTTGGATCACTTCTGTTCACTTTCTCTGAAGGATTGGCTGCTTTTTAACTTTAGCAAGCCAATGTTGTGGTTTAATAAGTACGTGTTTTGAATTTGCTTGTTGGCTTATTTGAAGTTATGGAAATAAATGCAATTTTGTTGAGAATTTTTTGTGGCCTTCAAATGTTACTCGATTGATTTTGGTGACAATTAGGGACTATCTGCATTATATAGTGATTAAAAGAAATTTCAGGGTTTTATGAAGATGACGTTGATCGTGCGCTCTCTCACACAGAGTGATTTGGCCATCGGGGGCATTTGTAGAGACAACAAAGGAGAATGGTTGTTTGGTTTTACCAGAAAACTTGACAAAAGTCACTCGTTTAAGGTCTTAAAAGCTAAACTTTGCGCCATTCAAACAAGACTGCTGTTAGCTTTGGACCATCGGCTAAATGGATACCGGTGCGTTGTTATTGAGTCTGACTCACAATTGACTATTCAAAAGGTTATGCAGTCTATTCACGAGAAAGATCCTTTATTTCATGTGTTAACAGACTGTAACTGTTTGTTAAGCATGGATTGGTAGTGTTCTACTGATCAATACAAAGAGACTAATGTTTGTGCCATGTTCATGGTTTTTGGGCACATTCTGATAACTTTTAAGTTTTCCATAGTTCTTGTTCTTCCCCAGGGTTTAGGAAAATTAATTAAAGAAAATATTGATGATTTAGTTAGATCTTGTGCCCGTGTTGATTAGGTGGTATTAAACGAGCCTCTTTGGTTAAATAAAAAAAAAAAAACCATGTACTTATTATCCAATAGATCAAATATTTTATCATAAATAGTTTTTAATTATAAAAGCTGCGGCTTGGGTAGGAAGAAATGGAAAGACCAAATTGCAATCATGAGAAACTTTTTTGACAAGAAACTCATAAAACCCAAAGTAAAAAACAATAGAAATTAGAAAGGTTAAATTGATCGGATCGGTTGGAAACTCAAAGTCCCCTTATCTAACTAAATAACGACTCTCCCCTATCGGTCTACTGAAAGATCCACCCATCATGCCTCCAATCAAAACTAGCCTTGTTTTTCTAATCATCATCGTTTCAATTGGCCTAGCCCACGCCGGAAATACCCACGTCATCAATTTCCGCTCGCACAACCTCTACCCGGAAGGCATGGCCTGGGACCCATCAGCCCAGCACTTCATCGTGGGCTCTATAAGCCACCGTACGATCCACTCCGTTTCCGATGCAGGCGTTGTTGAAACTTTGATTTCCGACCCAACCCTCCCGGAAAACGTCACCGTTTTGGGCCTCGCCGTAGATTCCACCAAAAAACGCCTCCTCGCTTGCCTCCACTCCGTTTCCCCTCTCCCTCCTTTCAACGCGCTCGTCGCCTACGACCTCCGCACCCGCCGCCGCCTCTTCCTATCCATCCTCCCTTCCGACCCCGATTGCCCCATCTCCTCCAGCGGTCGCGGGCGGGACGTAGCCAACGATGTGGCCGTCGACTTCAAAGGTAACGCTTACGTCACCAATTCGGTAGGAAACTTCATATGGAAAGTCAACGAAAACGGAGAGGCATCGATCTTTTCTAGATCACCGGCTTTTAGCCGTTACCCATCTGTTATGGATCAAAACGACCCGTTTAATGATTGCGGGCTCAACGGAATCGCTTACGTCAGCAAGGGTTATTTGTTGGTGGTGCAATACAATACGGGCAAGATGTTTAAGGTCGATGCGGAAGATGGAACAGCGAGGGTAGTTTTGCTGAACCAGGATTTGGTACTGCCTGATGGGATCGCGATAAGAAGAGACGGCGTCGTTTTGGTTGTTTCTGCCCAAAAGTTGTGGTTTTTGAAGAGTGATGATAGTTGGGGGGAAGGTGTGGTGTATGACAAAACTGCCCTTGATGAGGAAGGCTTCGCTACCTCGGTTGTAGTGGGGGAGGAGGGTAGGGTGTATGTGTTATATGGGCATGTGCTAGAGGGCATAATGGGGAAAGGTGAAGGGAGAGAGAGGTTTGAAATAGTGGAGGTGAGGTCTGAGACAGAGAGTGGTGAGCAGGACCATGTTTGGGTGTTTGTTTTGGTTGGGTTGGGTTTGGCTTATTTCTCGTTTTGGAGGTTTCAAATGAAGCAGCTTGTCAATAACATGGACAAAAAAGTCAACTAATTACTTGCCTTTGTTCTTTTTTTTTTTTTTTTTGTAATTTACACATGTAAGAGAGTTGAGTTCCAGGAGACTATTCCTCTTTCATGATTTGAATGAATGTTTTCTATAATTATGAAGAAATGAATTTAGGTATTTACAATTGGTATGGGTTTTGTTTGATGGTTCAAACTTCAAACTGATGAATTTTACTACCGGAGTTAGATGTTGCGACACTGACCTTCCACCATTCCACCAGCGAATTCTAGACAAAGCTCGATCTACATTCATTTTCCAGGAAATTCTTGTCCTTTTTTTTTCCCTTAATATCAAGACAATTCTAGTCATTAATTCATCAGGCGTTCTCTTCATGTAATGACCAATAATTTCACTGTAATAAGTTACATTTTACTTTTAGAATAACATAAATGGACAACATGAACAAACCTGTTACTGAGAATATCACAAAGCATTATTTGGAGGAGGAATATTCTTAAGGGTAGCTTCCACCAATGATCTAACTGTGCCTTCTGGAGGTGGCAGTGGCAAAGTTGGAGACTTCATCCCATTCTCAGTTTTTGGCTTAGATAGCCCAGCCTTCTCCCTAAGCTCCTCAAGCTTCTCCATGATCTTTTTCCTCATTTCAAGTCTACTAAGACGAGCTTCAGCAGGTTTTGGAAGAACGGTGAGACCAACAACTTCAGCTGTTAAACATTGCATCATATCTCTTCGTGAAACAGCAAAACCTTTTGTTTTCAATGGTTTATGTCCTTTCTCACCCTTCACCTGCAAAAGAGACAAAAGAATGTGTTCAGAGATGTGTCCAAGTGATGTCCAGAAGCAGGTCATTCCATTTCTCTTATGCCAAATGCAAAGCTGTTATTTATCTTTTAATGATTTCACAAGATTCACTCTAGTTCAACAAAACTTGAATCCAAACAGAATTCTCAAGTCTGCACTTCTGCAACAACCTTATTTGCTTTAAAACTCACCTAAATAGGCTAAAACCTATCGACAAACTGGGGTTTTCTGTCTGAATAAAGCAAATGTTAATCTTCAGCAGTTCTCAATAGTTTTTAAAGCCCAACAAATTCTCAAATTCAATATTTTCATCATATATTTATAATTGAGAATTCACGCATACTATTATCAATTATAGAAATGATCAACAGCAATAACACGGTAATGCATTGACAAAAATATCTGGAATCAACCACAAATATAGTCAACTGACCGCACTATGTAAACTTTAAGAGTTCTCAAAGTAATTTATCTATGTATACGAGGTCCCTTTATCGTTTCACTTCTCAAAACAGAGTTAATAGGTTCCTGAAAAGAAGAATTATGGAAGAAAAGAAGCCATACTTCTATTAACAGACAGATTTTGCAGTCAAAACCTTAACATGGGCAAATACACATTTCACATGATCCACCAGTAATCAAGATGATCAATCAAATTAGAGAAAACATACTGATATCTCCCCCTTTGCCATGTTTGCGGGCATAAGCCCATCCAATTTCTTCAGTAGAAAAATTAGAAAAACATGAAAATAGGAATAATGACTAATAAGGAGATAAAAAGGACTGGAATCACGTAAGCACAGATTCAAACAAGAAGTCAGAACTGAAAATGACAATCTAAATGGTAGTTTCTAACATCAACAGGCTCACCTTCAATGTGATGTATGCAGGTAACACCATCTTCTGTACATCAAATACTTAAACAATGCAGATGTCAACTTTAAATTGTAACCCACCCACACTGATTAATGATAACCATACTTTTTGAAGAAGTTTTGCTAATTTTATTCATCTAGAATATGGTATGCCACATGCCATACAATGATCATGTTTTAAGCTACGTTTAACATATAATATCAAGCTTCGGATAACTATGAGATTAAACAGTAAACTCATTCACAGATGACATATGCATTCCTCATTTTCAAGGGAAATGCAATAAGATGAAAATAACCTGATTAACTGGTCATAACCCAAAAAGTGTATCAAGTCAGTATCCTAATCGGTTCAAGCTACCATTTTAGATCAGATCTAAAGCATCCAGATAACCCAAAAAGAAAGAAAATGGGTATGCCCTGATTTCACATACTTGGGTTCGCAAAAGACAAATATACAAATGTGAATTCTAGCCAAAACCCATCAATGATCACATTTCGATCCTTCTAATAACTTGAGTAAATAGTAAGTATAAAAAAGGGTAAAAGAAGGAAGCTGGGTGAATTGACCATCTAATTGAAACTGGAGATTCAGAAAGATCTTCACTTTAAACTAAAGTTTTTCACTTTTATTTTTCCATTTGAACTCTGTTAATCTACATTTAAATAGTAGCTAAAAATACATATAGATTTAAAGCAAACTCTTTTGAGTAACAATTACAAACCTGAAGAGGAACAATGGCTGTCTTTTCCTTTGTTGCAATCATAAGTGATCTTTTGATGGGTAACAGGTCTCCATTTCCTACTGTTGGGGTAAGCATGCTTGTCATCATCTTCAAGTTAGAGGTTTCCATCTGTCTCTGGTATGTCTTGCCGGCGGAGGAGCAGTCACTTTAGCATATAATCTAGACTCTGGAGTCGACCATTGATTGAGTACTCAGTCAAACACATATTTATCTGGAGGTCAATTTTGTGTAGTCGACGAATTTTACTTAGGCGAGGCCACGATGGGCCTTCTGAAAACAAGGATGGGCCGCACAAGTTTGGACGGCAAATAATAGGGATATAAATGGTAGATTAATATTTTTAAGTTATTTAGATTTAATTAAAATAAAATTTAAATTTGATTATATTATTATTGAGTCAAATTCAATTCGAATAATTTGATTTATCGATTAAGTCGAGTTTAAATATTTTTATGTTAGAATTAAGTAACTTGTAAATTTAATCAAATTTTTATATTTTAATATATTATTATTATTTTAATTAATAAACTATTTAAAACTTAAACTTAAATTCGAATATAAATAATTAAATTTTTATTAAATATAAAAATTAAATTTTATTTTTAAATATTAATTAAATTTAATCAATAAAATTTAAATAATTTAAATTTTATTTTGAATCGAACTCAAATTAAAAATATAACACTAAATCAAATTCAAATTAATTTTTAAATTTTAAATTTTGAATCAAATTTAATTTTAAATTTAATATTACAATGACTCAAATTACAACCCTAATGAAAGTAACTTAATAAGTAGAATCGGCTAATTGATGGGGTCAGGTCGGTAGTGTACAATTCAGCCGAGCCTAGCTATGTTTTTTGGGCAAATGAGCCTAGCTATGTTGGGATAAGTTCGATTGAATTTTAAGTTTTGTGTTAGAGTTTGGCTCGAAAAATGAGCTGAACAAGCTTAAACTCAAATAAATTTAAAAGATATGCGAATAAATATTATATTTCATCCATATATTGTATATAAATAAAAATTTAAAGTTTGGTAAGATTTGCTAGGCACTTGGACTGATAATGATAATATTTGTAACTGTGGTGTTATCAAACATTTAGTAAATATATAATATTTTTTAATTTTATATTTAAGTTGAATTTTTTTATTTATTATTATTGATTTTAAATTAAATATTTAATATGGTATCATGTTAAAAAATTTTCTATTGTTTTTTTTTAATTTATCACGTGAATTTTTTTTTATTTTATCTACATGTGAAGAAGGTTTGTTAATGTGATATTATTTCATATTTAATAAATATTTAATATTTTATAATTTTATATTTAAATTAAATTTTTTCACTTATTGTTAATTATTTTTAAATTAAATACTTAACAATATTTGAACTCGATTCAATAATGAATGAATCAAATTATTCAAGTTACATTTAAATAGTTTATGAATAGATTTATTCATTTCAACTCTTATGAATGAATTGATTCAGATAAAGGCTATCATCATTGAATTTAGATTCAAATTATTTTTTTTATTTGGAGCATTTTAAGATAAGGTTATTTTAAGTTTGGGTTGTTTTGAAAATTGTTTGTTAACTTTCCAATTTCCTTATAAGTTCAAATTAAAATTTATAGATATATAATGTGTGTATATATATATATATATATTTTTTTTTTTTTTGAGTAATCGTGAATTTTTTTTATCACACTAAAATATTTAAAAAATCTTTGTACTTTTTAAAATTTTTTAATAAATTTTTACTTTATTTTTTTATATTATCCTCAATTAAGCTTTTAAAGTACTATTTTGTTTAATCAACTCCTTATTATTTGAATGAAACTGTTAATTTTTTTTGCCACATTACCATGTACATAATCGTTTTCTTTATCATGTCAATGTTTGCATATCATATACGCGGCAAAATATGAGGATTAGAATGTTATTTCTCTTGGAAAGTTTGGTGTTCTGTGTTTAAATGGTGGGGATTGAAATGGGTTTGTCCTAATGATGCTGAGGACATGATGAGACAGTGGAAGGGGATTGATTTTTCTGGTGTTACCAAGTAAAGCTGGGTTTCTGTCTGTGGTGCTACATTTTGGGGCACTTTGGTTAGCCAGGAATAATACGGTGTTTGAGGAGAACGGTTGGGATGGAGATAACATACAGTTTATTATCAAATTGAGGTCGTTTTGTTGGGTGAAAGCTAGTTAAGGCAATGGAAAGGTAAACGAGACTGGGTGGTGGGCTGATCCTAGTGGAATAGGGGATGGGATAGGATCAATAATTCAAGAGAAAACATCCAGTGGTCCTGCCCAAGAGTTGATGCCGTAAAGTTTAACAAGGATGGCTCGGCAAGAGGCAAGCCTGGACCATCGGGCTATGCAGGGGTGTTGGGGACTGGACTGGTAATATCCGTGCCTTGTTCTATGGATCACTTGGTGTACAAGACTCCAACGTGGCTGAAGTAACAGCTATTGAAATAGCTCTCGAGGAGCTCTCCTCTTCTCCATGGTTCAAAAAGTATTCACTTCCTATAGAATCAGACTCAAAAGTGACTATAACCTGTGTGTAACAGTGAATCTAGACCTTGACAACTTAAGAAAGGTGTTCGCTGAGATTGACGAGGTAAGGGATATCATTGGAGTGGTCCAGTTTCATCACACATAAAGGGAGGATTACTTTTTTGTAGATTCCCTTGCTAAATGGATGTTGAATGCTCAAATTTTCTTTTCCATGCTTGGTTGTAATAGGTACTTTTGAGTCATTGGATTTTGTTGATATGGGGAAATGCCATCCCTACTGTTAATTTCTTCCCAAAGCTGGGAGAGACACTTTGCAATTGACCTTTCAATTAATAAAAATTATCATTGGTTGAGAAAAAATATATGCGCGACAAAAAAAAGAAGATTTTATATAGATGTTGATGAGGCATGCCATGTTACCCATGTAAGCACCAAATCAATATGAATTTTCATATTTGATCACATATAGATGTTGATTTCACAAAGATAATGGTCATTTAATTAGACTTTAAAATGTGCCAAAAACCAAAAACAATACTTTAAGAGTTTAATTGGATACAGAATAGAAAACAACAATGGCTTTTAATTAGGGAAAGTATAATACTTTTGAGTAAATTAGACTCGTGTGAAGGTCACCTTAGCTCCACGTACGTGAACATTCATGTGAATGACCATGTGGCATTAATTTTAATGGTGATTGACGAAATGATTGAATTTGAAAACATTTTTTAAAAAATCATGGATTTAAAAGTTGAATTTTAAAGATAAACTGAAACATTGTAAAAACTCATAAATGATTGATGCATTTTACCTCTTCTTTTTTTTTAATAATTTAGCATGCACAATATTAAGTAATATACATGAGCTCTTAACATCAAGATTTCCTTTAGTGTTGATGCCGCAAGTTTTGATTCGGTAATAAGTTTCTTGATATGGATTTTATTCAATTGCAAGTTTGGTCTTGATATGGATTCTATTCAATTGCAAGTTTGAAAATTAAAAAACATAAGTCAGAATTTGAGAAGAGAAAGATTTAAATTTATCAACGATCTTAATTTGAGTGAGGACAATTATAATAGCATACTTAATTTCATTAAAAATTAATTAAAATTAAGTAATTTCATTGAAAATTGATTAAAATTAAGTTGATGATAAAAAGATTATTCGAAAATACTCTACGAAAACATTACATAGAATATTCAAAGATGAGCGATGAATTTGCTTATTAGATTGAGTGTTGAATTTAAATATTGTTTGAGAGGAAATCAAAACCAATGTACTTAATAGTAACTTTTAATTTAGTATGCATCTATTTGCAAACTTTATTGTTTTTGGATTTTTAGTCTCATTTTTTATATTTATATATAGTTATTACTTGAAGTTAATATTTTTATTTTTTGAAACATCTGATATATGTTTTTCTTGTTAAATACATGATAAATTAAATCTCCTAATATTATTACTTGTTATTTATCCAAAAAAAGAATTTACTTATCTTTTTTTTTTGTATTTTCTTTTGTGTAGACATTATGCAATCTAAAATTGGTCATTTTAAATAATGGGTGTTGGACGTAGCTTATATAGAAAAGTTTTTTTTTTTTTTTCACTACAAAAGCAAAAATCAAACATTTGATTCTTAAACTTTTATGATTTTTAGTATTTAAGGTTTAGGGTTATAAATAAAAATTTATGCAAAAATTGATAATTTTTAGTAATTAATATTTAATGAAATTCTTTTATATTCTTACCTTATCCTTAAATAATTTCATAAAATCTTAGGGAGATCATATATATTTCACAGTCATCTTTTTTATTTGCTCTAATTTTTCTATTGATTTTTTTATTTTTAATTAAAAATACCTATTTATTTTTTCATCTAAAACATGTAATTTATTCTAATAAAGATGACTACTTTATTTTATTTAATCTATTAACAATATAGCAAAATATAAAATATTTTTAATATTCTATAACATTTCTTCATAAAATTTATCAAATGCTGTATTAACTTTTCTCTAAAATGTTTTTAAAATAAACATACTCAAATAATACTTCTTACAAAAGCTCCAGCCTAACCAAACAAATATTTACTAACAATCAATCTATATATATACAAAGTTTACTTTGTAATAATTTATTTATGTTTATTTTGTACACACTATTTTTTGTAGCAAATTATATATTAAAATAATAAAAATATTTTTATTACATAATTATTTAAAATATGAAATTTGTCGCATTACACACACATTTATATAATTTTGCTTTAACTCTTAAAATTTTTTTTAGTTGTCCCTTTTCGTTTTAGTTTAAATTTTATTAGATCAAAATATATACATACATATAATACATATATATATATGTATATATATATATATATATACATGCATGATGTATAAGACATAAATTACCACTAAAAGCTTAACCTAATTAAGTAGTTGAGGATGCTTAAATTTTAAAAGGTGGAATAAATTTTGATAAAAATCTTAGCTTCTCAACATTATAATGCATTAATTCATACGTACTCTCTCTCATACCAGAAAAATAAAAAAACTTTTTGAATGAAGCCGTACCACGATTTACTTTTTTAGTTCCCGTAAGGTAGAAAGAACAAAAAAAAAAAAAAAAGAAAAGAAAAAGAAAATACATTGGAAATGTTGGGATGCTATTTCATGTTTTAATTATATATATATATATATATGTATATGTATATATTCACGAGACACTGATCGTCTCTCCTTTATCAATCACTATATTAGCATCTAAAAATACTGATATTCACAAAATTATGAAAAAAAAAAAATACCACAAAAAAAAGGTCTGAATCTGAGAGTGAATTAAGAGAACATACCTTGGAGCAGATGTTCTAATATTATCCTTTGAAACCTGAAGTTGTGTTTGGGATGTTAAATTCCATGCAAATGCCTTGTCAAATGTACAGTCCCTTGCTTATACCTCACATTAGTTGTCAGTTTCGACCTCAAAAATTTTCTTATAATTACTCCTTAATTTGATTAATTTGCCTATAACTACATATATCTGCACCAATATTGACAAATATTCACCTTTATTTTTTTTACTTTTTGTCAAAAAGATTGAAGTATCAAAGTCAGAGACTCGATATTGGTGGGTTAAAAATGGAAACATTGTCCACATGCATTGTGGATCCAATGCCTAAACATAAACCAGTAGGTGAAAGAATTGTCAAAAAACCAAACTCACATTTATTCACACACCTTGCAAAGTGCAAACATCCACCCAACAGATCTGAAGAAATTATTATAACCCAAGTTAGTTTTTTTCTATAAAAATAAAAAATAAAAAACCCTCTTAACTCTTTATCATGAGATTAATTCGGTCATACATACAAAATATATAAGAAAAATCATGACAATTTCTCAATCTAATGACTTATAGGAGAGTAAATATCTTCTATAATCTCTAGAAATTAAATTATTAAACCAAGCCATTTTCATCTGTTAAAAAGAACCCGAGTTGACTGATCGATAAGTATACATATATATATATATATCTATAGTCATGATCTACATACATATGCTTTGTAATTCTTTTCTATTGATAATATTCTCAGTTTTAATTTTAAAAAAAAATCAATCTACATAAATATATGTAAATATATATTTTGAATCTACCTCAAATTATAGCCTATAATCTATATGTTACTTTCTATCTTCAGTATTTGTATCTTTTCTTTAATTTTTTTACGTACTGGACTTTATTAATAAGGTATAGCTACTATTTTTGGTTTACTTCATAGTTCTATGGCATCTACATGGAAGCAATAATCAAAATTAAGCTATAGAAACCAACAGGTTTATATGCCTTTAAGGTTACAATGAATTGAAGGAGAAAGCAAAAGAAAAAATCACCATGATTTGATGCCTAAATAAACCACGATATCAAGAATCAAACCAAGAACAATCAACTGGTTATTAGGATTTTTTCTATATTGAGATTGTTATTGAAGAAGTTAAGGGAATATTTAGACCGATAATCTAGTTCACTCAATTATCATGGTGTGCCTATCAATTTCAATGAGGGTTTCATGATATTAGTCCTAATAAGTATATAAAAGTTCAGGTCGAACAGACAACGAAAGATAGGTTAATCCACAAAAGACTACTCACTTGACAAGGATAGCATGGAATTCACTCACCCGATCATCGATAACCATCAAAAGATTTAAACCTCTAATTATACTCCTTATGATCTGGGATTGAAGTTCGGACCGCCATCATAAAACCAAATAAGAAGAGAACAATTAATCACAGAAGAATCTTTCTATAGTTTGAAATTTTAATAAAATAAAGAATAGTAAGTACCTATACTCAGCCCCAGAGAACCAAGAGACCAAGTTTAATTCTTGTTATGGGATAAGGGTTGAAACAAACCGTATTATATAGAGAAATATGGACGGGTAAAGTATATGGCTATATTTCTTTATTTAATTTAATTGATATTTTACCAATGTTGGTTGGAGCAAAAGAAATTGAGAAAAAAAAGAAAAGAAAAGAAAGAATAATTAATTGCATAGTTGTGTGTATCTGCTACAATCTTTGACACGTGATCAAGAGGTTTGACTATCGGTTGCATGAGGTTTTAACCACCACGAACATGGGGATTTAGCTGCTGCTTTGACAGAAGTAAAAATCAACCCAAAACTATTTTGAAGACCTTTCTTCTCTCTTTGTCTTTTTGTTTTCTTCTTTTTCATTGTTGGATGCTCTTCTTTTAAATGGAGAAATCATATAGCAGCGTCCTCATATACGGTTTTATCATCATTTTTATCATTTTTTTTTTTTTGAAAATTTTGGACAATTTCTCGTCCAACCCAAAACTTCTATATTTGTGGACCGAAGTGAAAATTGGAAGAGTTATATAATTCTACCTTTGCCTCTTCCAATTCTCACTTCAGTTAGAGGGGGAGCTTATTTTTATCATCATCTTTCTTTGAAAATCTTATCACAAGCTTCATTTTGAAAGGAAAATTAACACATAAAATTGGGTAATTAATTCTAGTAATCAGTTTAGAATATTATTTATTTGAGGGAGATCTTCTCTCATTCGGTTGTCAGAATTTGAAGATATATATATATATATATATATATATTTGATCATTTAGATATAATCGTTTTCTTAAATTTTTTGGTATCAGTATGATCAGCTTGATTATGAAACTGGATGGAATTGATGATCAAAGTACTTGATGATCGCAACACAAATTAACCCTTTCTGGGATCGGAAATATACTTCATTTTAGGTCTGAAAATTATATATATCTCAAACACTTGATACACTTGTTAGTATGCCTCTCATTTGTAATTTGAACTTCGCTAATTTTGTAAGTCTTGAGCCCTTGCTACCCGCTAAATAGGGGAATCCTAGCTATTCGGATTGATGTGAGAGAATGCATCATTAGAAAATATTAAATCCAAACAAAATTTGGAGATACCTCAATCGCGTATTACCGGAAAAAATACATACACTTTATCATTGAGCTACTTGTCTTCCATTCGTTTAATATATATGATGATGTAATATGCTATATAGAATAAACACTTCATGAAGTATATATAAATGGCTGAAACAGGAATTAAGATATCAACCAGGAGTTGGCTTCCGACTTAATCATGAGCAGCATCATAGGAGCATTAATTAATTTCACACAATTTTTTCTATAATCTTAAAATTATTCAATCAAATTTAAAAGTTATGTAAGAATTCATCACTTATAAATGTGTTTCATATAAAATTTTGATATTATTTAAAGATACATGTATCTCGATCCTAGAGCTGTTTAAATGTTAGGTTACTTATCTAGCTTTGAATATTCATCCAAATTTTAAGAAGATTTAGATAAAAAAATTAAAGTCCATTAAATAGATTTTGATATAATTTTTAAATTTATTTAAATTTTAAATCGAGTCTCAGACAAAAGAATTAAAATTTTGGCTCTAACAAAATAAAATATATTAATTAAAATATTATAATTAAATAAATATACATGTGAATTTTTATTTTAATATTTTTAAAAAAATATTTTTTATTAATTTTTGATTATATAAATTAAGCTTAATGTGAGGGTTTGAAATTTTTTTTTTTAATTTGGGTCAAGCTTAAAAAAAATTTGAAAGTCAAAAAATCAAGTTGAAATATTAATATTAAATATGAGTCCAATCCAAACTCGACTGACCCTATTCTTGAATACCTCTATTTGATCTATAATTATGAGATTTGTTATTAACTTTTAAAAAAACAATGTTAAAAACTAATGTTCTTAAGAAGTTCATGTCCAATTAACCTCAACAAACTGGTAAAAAAACCTAACTCCTGCAAGGAAAAACGTAATCCTGTCCCTACCGACTTTAGCGGTAGTTGAGGCGGAGCCTCATCAAATTTACTAGATGATGTAGTACTTTTTCCCTTTGTCTCTTATCTCCTCTGACATTTATGTTACTTTTTTTTTTTTTAAGAAAAAATTTGAATACGTGAATTAGTTTTTTAAATCAAAATAAAATATATCATATCTAATAATTTTAAAAAAGATAATTATTGATCATACATTCGAGATGATTTTAACAAATGATTATCGACAAAACTCGAACTAAAAATTTTTTCATTGAAAAAGATGAATCTTAATCGATTAAATCAAATACTTGTTACAATACATTTTTTTTAATTCATTACTAGAACTGTTATTAGTACAATGTTTCTAATTTTTTATAACAAAAATTATCCAAATGATACAGTATCTATGGAGAGTTTGTACGAAAGAACTTGTCATTGTTTGAGTGTATATATATATACCCCGTTGAGTGTTGGAGTTTGGACCACAAAGAATAATTTAAAAAAATTCTTTCATAATACACAAGTACAGATCATACGGAGGATTAAGATTTAAGATCAGAGAGAGAGATCGCACCTGAGCTGGAGGACAACATGCATCTAGCCGTTTTACCTTCTGTTCTGGCTTTTCCTGAACTTTTTGAGTGTTGAATTCCATGCAAAGCCTTTGTCAAATCAATAGCCTCTTGCTTCAAACCTCACATTCGCAATCAGTTCGACCTTTGACTTTACACATTACAGGAAGTTCATTTTTCTTTCTTTTCTATAATGTTTGCTATAGCTCTCAATAGTTTTGATAACTACACAAATGAAAGTGCAACAAATCTATCTATGTAGTCATAACAGGCTTATCGAGGAATTGGAAAAAAGACAACTTATGGATGGACGATATATTATATGAACTATTTGGGAAGAAGAAGTACAGACATTTGCACAAATAGAAAGTATTGTTTCAAACCTTTGATCTAGTCACATTTTCCTCTATAGCCTTCCAAGTTTAGGAATTCATCATTGATCAAGCATCTTAATTGGTCTTAGCATCAAAAGCGCAGACCCATTTTTGGTCTCCAGGATTGATATATGAGAAGTAAGTGGCAACCAATAACGTAAAGTCAACCTAAGAGAGTATGCAGGTTCTTCTATATTGTCTGCTTCAATCCTCGCTAAAAGTGGCATTCAGCAATCAGCCTCCAAAATCCATTTTCTAAGATTTCTTTTCTCCAAAACAATAAATGTGGAAGATGCATCAGATTAGCTTAATAGGTTCAAAAAGCTTAATCATTACGGAGATCCCATCATCATACAGGTCTAAAAAGATCGATCAAACCATTGTAAGATTAATGCTTAGTACTTAGGACTGGGGTCCCTTTTGGATGTCCAGCTTAAAACAAACTACTAATAAGTACCCATGAGAAAGCTGGTCCAGGAAATCAGGAGAATGGATTGGCGTGTGGTTTCTTGTCTAAAGCATCGTTATTTTGAAACAAGATATGACTCTGTAACAACCAATCAATAGTTTAGTTTATTTGCTAGTGGCCAGACTCACCTCAAGGTTAGAATTAGATTTCAACCAAAGCAATTTGGACTGGATCGATGCAATACTCCAGACTAGAAATTTATTATATGTCACAATTAATGTACTTCCTGACCGAGGGCTTTGGAAGAGATTTTTTTCAACCTTTATTTGAAAAAAAAATAGCTACGGAGGTGAGACCCCACATCCACACACACAATTGACACAAATATATATACAGTAGAAAACCACTTAGTAAGTGTTTATACACTTTTGTTACTCTTGAATCAAAATTAAATACATAATACTTATAACACTTATATTTAATCTTGATAAAAAAATATGTAACATTTATATTAGTGTAAGTAAATTTCTCTTTGCGTGTAGTGTATTAATATATATATATATATATATATCAACTCCTAGATATTCTTAGTATACTACGTAGTCAAACCTGCATACATCTTGAAGTTAATATGTTTTCTTTTATTATCTTCATTTTCCACAACCAGAAAACAATTGAAAAGCCATGAGGAATTACATTACAGAAATTAATTCACTGCATACATTTCACAGATGATTTATCAAGCATAAATTTGAAACCTGGACACGGTATTCCTCAATCTTAATTTGAATATTTATATATAACTTCATCAACGAAAATGTAAGAGGTTGCACAATGTTATTAAAGCAGAATCTGATTAAAGCTTAATCAAATCATGCAACAAATAACCATTACCCTAAGTACAATCATCAGATTTGAACAGCCACGTATCCTCAATCATCAAAACTAAGATTTCAAATCTAAAGTCCATTTCACGCTTGCATCATAAGCTATTAGCCTTCACTGAATTCGTTAAAATTTAAAACTATATATCACGGAAATGAAATTTTGTTATGACTAGTATATATGTTAGGCAGACTGTTTAAAGGCCCTGCAGGGTAAAAGAAAGAAATGTATTCATTTGCTTTAATGCCGGAAGGCAAAAACATGTTTAAAAGCATGGACTAAAGCTTGAAGAAAAACCTGAAGTACTCTAAAACCTTGTGGCTCCAACCCTGGTTGAGTTGATAAGCGGTAAGAAGAAAATTACTAGCTAGCTAGACCTTAAAGGTGCAAGTCCTGCTGAAAGTTCAGTTCTTAATCTCATGATCTATATATATACCAAGCAATATCATACCTTGTGTTATTTCCTTTTGTTGGTAACGTTCACTGCACCTGATACTCATAAGTGAAGCTGCTATGCATAGTATAGTAGCTAACGGAAATCACAAGGTTATCCACACCTACCATGCATACCTATTCAAACATAAAATTTCCTAGATATTTGTCCACGGATATATGCATGCGCCAATGGGTTCTTATTCTATAAGGGATCAACGCATGCTTCATCTATTTCAAGATGAGAAGACAACGAAAAAAAAGTAAGTTTGGGGGGTTTGATTATGTAGTTTTCCTAAGGAATATATGAATAAGATCAAAAGGGTAACTAAGCGAGGATGGATTGGATTAGAAAGATTAAGCTCCGTTTAGTTTGATAATTAAGTTATTGTAATGAAATTTAGTACTATGATTTATTTAGCCCTGATAATGATGTGTTCAAGGTCGAACAGACAACGAAGGAAAGGGTTAACCTGCAAAAGGCTGCTCACTTGACAAGCATAGCATGGAAACCACTCACCCGTTAGTGATTCAAGAAAAAAACCCATATGCTAGCTAACTCCATCTTTTTAGGAATATGTGAACTTTCACCACGATTTAACAGTACTGATGGAAACAATCGAAACTGAGCTCTAAACCCAGGTAAGAAAAGCTAGAAAAAAGCTCTGAAATAATCAGATGGGATTGAAAAAAAAAAAGGAAACAAATTAACGAAGCAGAGAAAAGAAAAAGAGGCATGCACCTGCAACTCCCCTTGAAGAGAGTTGAAAACCCATCCAGTATTTGATGATATGATGTGTTTAAGCATAATATTCAGCCTGATTTATAGAAATAATAAGATAATATAATATCTGGAGGTTTTCAACTGTTAAAGCGTGCGAGTCTTGTCATTTTGCTAGAAATTTGGTATCGTTGACTCGTGAGGAGCTTTGACTCGCGGGTAACACATTACGGGAGCATGTGCATTTTGCTGTTAACAACCTTCCCAATAAATTTATTAAGTGAGAGAGAGCAGCAAAGAAAAAGGGTTGATTGCGTACTTATTAGCATCAGTTTTGAAGAGCTGAGAGTAGATGGAAAAGAGTGGTGACTAGGAATCAAAATGAGAGGTTAGCTGTGCTCGTGTGAATCTGAACTGCTGACAGAGGAAAAAAAAAGAGGTAGAATGGCTTGTTTGTGTCCAACCTCACATGATCCCACTCCCAGCTACCATCCCTTCCTCGCCAAGCACTTCCTGCAACAACAAGACTGTCCCTTTCAATTCCTTACCAATTTCAGTTCCAATTTCTCTTCTACTTTTCAACTATTGCTAGTATTTCTCTATCTGCAAAAGATTTCAACACACTAGCTAGGCAATCTACTACGACAATCCTTTTCACAAGTATCCTGGAAGGGCTCTTCCCATTTTTGCAATTTGTGACTAGTTGGTATTTGAAATTTTATTGGCCTTTTTTGCTTGTTAGGACTTGGGAGTTAGCCATATATTCATTATATTCGTAACAACTGTTTCATATATATAGGTTTTTTCATTGCTCCCAATTAGTAGTTTCCCGGCCTTCACTCGTTATATACAACAGCAACATCTCTAATCCATTGATATGGACACTATTACATGAATTATGTTCCAAGTTAACATTGATCAGACTAAGACAATTCAATGTGGTTAGGGACGGTCGAAAACTTTTTTCTTTTGTTTTATTCCAAGGGTTCACCCCTCCACAAGCTAGTCCAAAAAGCAAAACAAGTTTCTTTTGTTGTATTCCTAGGTTCATCCCCACTAGTCCGGAAAGCAAAATATGTGGTTTGAATTTTCCAATTTCTATATCTATCTTACCCGTGGGGATTGAAGTCTAACAATAATAATTATAATTTAATTTAGTGGAAAAATACTTCGACAACAAATTTTAATTTTTAGATGGAATTCAGGAGCTACGTACTATGATTCCCAGACAAGAAACGTACAGTTTCTTGTTAATTGTCCTTGAGGAGACGTTCATTTTGTATAAGTCAACAAAATTTGGGCATAGGGCATTTGCTCGAACCCAACACCTAACGAGACCAACAAACTCACTCACTGAACCACCAATCTCTCGTCAGAAACAGCTACTACTTTTTTTCACCTCGAAAACTAAAGTTTAAGGTTGCAAGTGACATATCTTGATCGCCTCCTAAGTTTGTCAGTCATTGTCTTATTTGGAATTGGAACCTCAACCAAAATCTTACTAGTTCAGCAAGAAACCCCCTTGACATCTTTCACTTTGTTTTTTAGATAGTTGCTATGAATAAAACTCTGTACCAAATAATTAAAAGTTGGTATCGACAAAGTTTTATAATCTAGTGAACTTCTTGGGAAACGAGACAGCAGCAGCAAATATCATTAAGTCACATTCAACTCCGAGGTGTTGTCAGTATTGACACTATGATCTTATGATTTTTTTTCTTTTATGTAACTTCATAAATACGAGTTTATGGTTCTGCATATACATATACTTAGTAAATCTTCATTATGTGATCAGAACCTGTTTACAACCTTTCACAGTTAAAATTTGATGTTCTCTTCATATTCAACACATCACATAAGAATTATAATCCCATCATTTGATAAAATTTTTGAAATATCTCATATCATATAACATAATTTTCACAAATTTGATTGATGATTGCTATTATATGAAGATTTACACTCAATTTATGAAATATTAACTCAAAACTTTTATGATTATATTCAACAAAAATATATCATAAGTATAAATTTAATTTTTTATATATATACACCACATATCATAATAAATCTTTGCAATTTTTTAATATGAATTTGAAGATATTACATATGCAAGATCGTTTTCGGTAGGAAAAAAAATGGAAAAATTATTAAAGAGAAGTGCTACTATGGCTTATCATATTCCTACCAACAGGACATATGGAAAGTTTTTTAAGCCTTCAACTTTTTGGTCCAGTGACCGAGAAGCCTTGAGGAAATTGTAGGCGAGAGTTCTAATCTTGCCATTCCTTTCCCCCTTGTAATTCAGTGGACAAAAAAAAAGTATTTACTATTTATGATGATGTAAAATGCTACAACAGTTGATCATGTTCCTACCAAACAAGACATCTACCAAGAGCAGGAGCACCAAGTTGAAGAGGAGAAGGGTAAATGCGTTAGTAGTGCAATGTTGCATTATATTAATTAAGGGAAAATTTTCCTACCAAACGACAAGTCGACCAATTATTTATCATGATGTGAATGATAATTAGATGCCGAATGCCGATCCATTCATAAATTCAGCATGCACACCACAACCTAAATGCTGAATTAATCCACAGTTGCTTTGTCACATCATTAATTTTTGTAGGAAGCCTAACCCCCTAAATCTTTTTTCTTTTCAGTTTAGTACGTGGGTTTAATGTAAAAATGTAAAACAGCATCCTAATTATAATTAATTAAAGTTGCTTTCAGGGTTAAAAAACAAAAGAGAAGAAAAACCCTCCAAAAGTTTATCTATAGCTATTTATAGACACCACCTATCAAAATGATCTGATTTTAGGGTTTTTTTTTTTTTTACTATTTTTGTTTGTTAGGTCATTGGCTGACTTTGATTTGTTAACTAAACAATATGAACTCTGCCAGACAACGGTGGTAGCTGAATAAATTTTTATTCACTTTATCGGGTAACTTTCAGTTTTTACTTTGTCTTGCTCGATGCAAAGAATTCAGTTGCTTTATAATTGTAAACTTTAATTGAAGAAGAATTTACATATAGGTGGTGGCAAATGTATTGATGGTCATTGGTGGGCATCAAATTCAACAAAGCTTTTGATTTTTCTTAGCCTGATCTCCTCAAAATCAATCGCCACCACATGCACCTTCATCTGTTTGATTACCACCATGACGAGGGGAAGGGAACACTGCCCCGCTAAGTTTGGGAAATTGTTTGTTCCTCCCCTCCCCCCCCTTTTTTTTCTATTTTATTGTATGACAGCTTAGTTTCAGTTTTTATCAACTTTTTGTTGTTGACTAAATGCAAATGCTATCAACTATACGTTGAAAGCGTCGCCGCCTAGCTACGAGGCTACTGCCACTAGCCATTGTCCTGTTCAGTATTCAAATCCAACAGCTAAACTAATGGATCAAAATGAATGTGTCATCATTCATATATTTATATTATATTAAATTTATATAAAATATAAAAATTATCATATTAAATTTATATTGATATATAAAATAAATGTGTAGCATGCCTTTTATGTAACAACAAATAAATTCGAGGAGGAAGAAAACCTTTATTTTTGCAACAAAATTTAGCTTTCCCATATATATATATATATATATATTTTTTTTTTCTTAAGAAAAGTACTGGAATTTTTTGCAATTATAAGGTATCCACTTACGTCTCGTTTGATTTAATGGAATAGCCTTTTTATTCCGTTTATTTTCTAAGGGGACCACATTCCCCTGTTTGGTTCATAATTGAGGGTTAGAAAATGCATTCTGTGGCAGATTCCGACCGAAAAAGGAATTTGAAATCTTTTGCGGAAGTGAATATTTGCAATTCCTCGATATTCGGAACTGGTTTAATTTTTTTCTTTTCCCACCGTAACTTTTTCTTCCTCGTAAATCTTCAGCTATCATCTTTCTACTTCTCGACTGCTCATCTCTTTCTCATCTGCTCATCTCCTCTCCAAAAATCTTGCAAATAAACAAAAAAAAAAAAGGGATTCTCTTGAAAAGGCCAAATAGAATGGGATTCTGTGTCCTATTCCTTTCCAAATGGGAAACAAACTGATTGAAAGGGCCAAAGAAATATGTATGAAATCGTGGTAAAGAAGAGGGCCATCACAGACTTCACAGTTACATATCCATTAAATTAAACAAGTGAAATGGTGGTAACTCTTTGGAAGTAAAACGAAAGTACATGAAACGGCTCCAACAAAAGGTTTAGTCGGCATAAATCGTAATTTAACCCAAAGTTCTTCATCAATATCAAAATCTCGAACACCATCTGTCACAAAAATGGAGATTTGTTTCTCCAACAAAAGCAGACGAGCGAGAAATGATAGAGTTTCATGACCTTTTTTTTTTTTTTTTGGAGAGAGAGCAAGGGAAATGGGAAAGAAATGGGGAGAGTGAGAGAAAAGGAGAGAGGAAGGAGGAAAGAGAAAAAATCTACATTTTTATTAGTTTTTATTAATTAATATTTTTATTTAATTTTGTATTTTCAATAATTAATTTTTGTTAATTAATTATGATTAATTTGGTTTTAATTAGTTATTATTAATTAAGTATTATTTATTAATAATTAAAAATGAGAGTGAAATGAGTTAATTAATAATTACATTTTATTAATTAATTATGATAAAAATTATTTTTATAATAAATTATAATTGGTTTAATAAAAAAATTTAAACATACTCAATTTTTTAATTAATCAAACATATTAATACTAATTCAACTATATTTTATTTTAATAAATCAAATATGATAATAATTATTTTATTTTATTCCTCGTCTTTTTTATCTTCACATAATATCAATTTCATTCTCCCTATTTTATTCCAAAAATTAAAAGTGCAGCTAGATTTTTAAAAAATTATATCAACTTACTCTTACCACTTCACTTTTATCCCACAGTCGCAGTATTTAAACTTTCTAAGGCCTTCTAAAGGATTAATTGATTTATTAGTTAATTTTTTCCAATTAGATGATCATGATTTCATTACGTTGAACGTCTCCGTTTGAAAAAAAAGAATAAAAATTTAATTTAATTATTAAATTTAAAAAACATATATTGTTATTAAATTTAATTATTTATAATATTTTTCTTTTTTATTTTCTTTTCTATCAAACCAAATTGCGATTGTAAGAATGGACAAACGATATACCCTTCTTCGTTGTTTTGAAATTTCTCGTGCGGCAATTTCTCTAAACTCAAACTAAGGAAATTTTAGTAATTCTGCTAATGAGATTACTACGTACCCAATCCTTCACTCAAAGCTTATAATTCTAGTCACTGATGATAAATAAAAAAAAGAATTGAATAGTTTCCAAGCTAGGCATCCTTGTTATCTCAATCATCATATTTCAATTTGTTAATTCCTGGAAGTAGAACAGAAGAAATTACAAACTTATAAGTTCTAATAATAGTATAAAGAGATATGTAAAAGCCTGATATAAGCAACATATTCTCATCTCTTACTCATCTGCATAATTTGAGTTAGAATTGGATTACTGAATGTGCTATATTTAATTAGGGAAATATCTTCTTAAACAAAACAAATTTCCAAGAAAGAACGATACAGGTGATAAAAATTACTTTTGACTTTTGAAGTACTGACTGCTGATTTCTCCTCCATGCTGCCAAAAAAAAAAAAAAAGGAAAAGCAAAAAAGACAGATAAATGAACAAAAAAATAAAATTCTGTGATCATGGGCAAGTGATATAATCGTTGGAGTGGGAGAACTGGGGCTGATAGTCAGGATCAAGCTTGTTATGGCAAGGAGAAGGCCCTGAAGGAGGCACTGGCCCTCGAGGAAGCTGGGCGTCGAGCAAATATCCAAAATTTTTAGTTCCTTTGTTTATTGGTCGGATGCATCCTCCAACAGAAGCTCTGGCCAGTAAAAGAAGAAAAACAACGAAAACCAGCCTCAAACACTTGAAACGTTCCTCAGAACACTGCATTGTTACCTTCCCTTTGGTGTTTCAGAACTTCATGTTGTTACAACAATTTATATATATATATATATATATATATATATAACTTTATACAATGAAACAGAAAGAGACAGCGGTCGAGTTTAAGTGCCGTTTGTATTAGATTCGGTGCATAGAATTATAAATCAGCTATTGAAGAATGGACTATCTATTTTTTTTCTGTTTTTTTATTGCTTGATTTTCAAGTGAAAGTCATAGTTGAACAATGCAATAGCAGCCAATTTAGCAACACAGTGAACATTCACGTTTGAAATTCTGGTTTCCTTTTACACGAGACTAATTTAAATTTGTTTTTAACATCAAACCAATGTCTGCTGAGCTTTTGAGTAATATGTTTGTTCACAACTGTGATAGGCCTATCGAGTTGGGGCGTTTGTGGTAGTTGAGTTCCGTGAAATTCCCCATTGTCTTTTAGGTGGAAAATTCCTTGGACTTGAAATTTGTTCCTTTTGTCCTCTCTCAAGGTTTTTGCTTCACATATATGTACATATATAAAAAAAAAAAAATTGGTTGTTTAAAAGCTGATGTGACCTTTCAATCAGCCACCAACCATCTGTTGAAGGACTTGGGCTTGTTCTAGGCCCTAGAGGTTGTCTTCATGGATGGAGCCAGGAGTGGGTAAATTAAACCCATAACAGGTGATGGGCTTGAGTTGTCTTTGCAAAATAAAAAACAAACTACTCCCACTCCTAAAATTTGTCATTGTTTGACTTTTTATGGATTTTTATTTTAATTTTAGTCTTTTTTATTGTAATTTTACTGGAGGTATTTTCGTGTTTCGTGGCAGAATTATTGCTTGAATGTAATAAACATTAAGAAGCAAGCCATGCAAAAGTAATTCATGTAGAATAGTTTACCATTTATCATTGTTTTACAATTACGCAAAAAATGTTATAATTTGTGGCATTATAGTGATATTTATCATTTACTTTTTGTAAAACAGTACAATTAAATTTTAGACTTTTAAAATAAAATAAAATATTCTCTTGAAATACCTCATTCAAATAAAATAAATCTACATTCTAAATTCTAACCAACCCAACAATAGTACAAGGGAAAATACCCCAAAGCCTTGAAAAGAAAAAAAAAAGGAAGTAGTACAGATTTATAGCCCTTTTTTTGTTTGTTATATTTATCCTCTCTAGGGGTTAAGAAGAAGGATATTGGATCATTTTGTCACAATCAGAGCCTAATTCTCGTATGCGTGTTCATTTCTTTTCCTTTTTTTCTGGCTCAAATTACTGTTTGGGGACGATATTCATATCTAAAACCCTACAGGGTGGCCTTTGAAACATGAAATTTTTTATGTTTAATGTGTTGTTTCATATAGCAATTTCCCATATACTCTTCTGACCCTTCTGGGTTGCTAATGGGAGCAGGTAAGAGTAGAAAGCTTACAGGGCTAGAAGAGCTTAACAGCCAGAAAGCTCGTGCCTCGAATACTTTCTATTTCCCCAATAGTTTTACCTCATTGGTGCACAACTTCAAGGTAAATTGTTGTCTGTTGAATTATAGAATATCCTTTTGTTTAGCAGTTGGTTGTGCCTGAATTTATTTGTCCCTAGTTGTAGGCGTATTGTTAGAATGGCTGCTGCTTACACTACAAATGCTGTAGTATCCTTGGAAGAAGTGGCAACAAAGCCTCCTTCACACCCTACATATGATTTAAAGGGCGTCATTACACTTACCCTTGCTGAAGATGCTTGGAATTGAGGTTTGGTAATCATTTGATTTTAAAATGTTCTTCCTTGCTTTTATGATGTCTCCAGTTCAATGTTTTCATAGTTCATAATCTTTGCTCTCCTAAGTTGATAATGATTTTTATGGAAACAATAAGCTAAAAGTTTTGATGAAGGGGGAGCAAATATTCGGTTAAATTTGTAAATTTTTTTCTGCATTCAAAGCATATGCAACATTTGGGTTCAATTGCAAGGGATGTGACTTGTATGGCCACCATCCCAGTTGACATGGAAGTGGAAGCCCACTTTCTGGCAAAGGAGGATGGTATCATAGCTGGAATTGCGCTTGCAGAAGATGGTGTTTCAAGAGGTTGATCCTTCTTTGAAGGTATAGAGGCACTGTACTTTCTATCTTTGGATTATCCATATGGTTTGCATGCTTGGACCATAAACTCCCTCCTTTTGATGTACATTCTGATATCAAGTGGAGTGGTCTCGAAGGGATGGAGATTATGTTCACAAGAGGCTGCAGTTTGGAAAAGTTTATGGTAAGCCAAAAAGGGAGTTTCTTAGATTTCTATAAGAAGGTCCTAGTACAATCTCTCCGTATAGGAAGACCACACAGCATTGTTGTAGCTGAAAGAATAGCTCTGAACTTTATTCAGCGGATGAGTGATATAGCGACGCCGACGCTAACTATGGTGCTTCCTTTTCCTTGAGTTTTATAAATAAAGTAAAGAAATGAGTTCTCATAATTGTATTTATGTTTCTTGTAATCAGGCAAATCTTAGTTTATTTTACAGAGCACGTAACAGAGATGATTATAGGAAAACTCAAAATGAAAATGTTTCATTTTAGATTGTTGTTGATTGGAAATGCAAAACAATAGGGTTGATGAGTATAAGTTTTATTTAACCAAAAACGTAACTGCTTGGATTGTTACTGTTGTTTTTCTTTATATTCTTCTAGAAGTTTGAAGTCTTTTGTTATTGCTTATTATGTGGCCTTGTTTTTCCACCAGTATATATGATTAGAACATGGCCAATTCACAATTTTCGACAGTCTAATTCTTGTAAAATGCAAATTATATCATGAATTTAGTCATGAAATGCAAATTACGTAAATGTATGTGCGGTAAATATAATAAAAGATCAAGACATGAAAAGCAATTCACAACTGTTTTATCCTATTAATTCAGTCATGAAATTCAAATTATATCTAGTATGCGCTATAAATATAATGAAGAAACAAGACACCTACCAAACGCTTATCAGTGCAATAACTTTGCAATATGTACAAATGACTGTTTTAGAATGTTAATTATTCCTACAGGCAATGGTTGATTGTTGTGGGGTAAGCTTTCTCTCGATGAAACAATAAATCATGCGGCATTTGAATGGACGTTTTTTGCACAAGTCAATCAAACTAATTCAAAATTTAAACAAACAATAAGACACAAATTAATCTCAACGATACACAATGAAATATCAAGGTATAATGGGTGCACATCAAGTCAACCCCCGATGCCCTCACGAGAAAAAAGGGTTTTATTAACATCAACATAATTACAAGGATAACAAAAGGAGCATTGAGTTTTTCACCATCGTCAAGACAAAAGGGGCAGCTTTAGATGGATGATCTAGTATGTACCTTAATTAGTAAGTCATCCCAATAATCCGCTAACTGCTCACCCTATCTAAAAAACTTAAAAGCTTTTATAGCTATACTATTAAGAACTATTATAATATTTGAAATGGAGATACTTTTTCTTGACACAAGAGATTTACCCTTCCCCTTGATATCTCTACCCTGTCGTCACCCTATATAAGGATGGCTCATGACATTTTATGCCATATCATGGTCCTATGTAAGGTTGGCTCATGCCATTGATGCTACACACCCTGCATACATATTATAGACTAGAAAAGCTGCTCGGCTGCTCCTAGCTTACGTTTGGTGGACAAGTGAGCGGTGTAGATCACTTCCCTGATTTTCTCCAGTTTTTAGTTCTTTCCCTTATGGCCTTTGGTTGATATTGTTGAAATTTTATTCTTATAGTGACTAATTGGTGGAAGAAGGAATCATAGACTGGGTTTGTTTGATATGGTGTTGATAAAGGATAATCATATATCAATAGCTGAAGGAATCAGTAATGCCATTAGATCTGTTGACCAGTATTTAGAGCGAGAAAATCTTCAAATAGAGGTTGAGATAATTTCTTTAGATGTTAAATTCTATCACAAATTAAATATTTTGTGCAGAGGACTAGGTAACTCGGTACGGGTCTATAAATCTTCATGTGGTCCATCGTGTGCCCTGCAACTTGATTCAACTCTCCATTTTTAAGTACCAATCATTGCTGGAAAATATGTTTAACTTGAATTGTGATTTAATATATCTTGCTTCTTAATTTGCAATGATTCAGCGTCATTCTTCTTCTTCTTCATCTCTTCTTTCTCTCTGCGTGTGTGGTTGTGGAAATGAATCAATTGGTCGTTGCAATGTGGCATCTGTAACAGATATGTTGATAATATCTTTTTATAGGTTGAGACCCGGACACATCAGGAAGTAAAGGAGGTATTGCAGTATGCATCTCAATTGAAAACTTCCTTGACCCGGATAATGTTGGATAATATGGTTGTACCTCTTCCTAATGGCGATGTTGATGTGTCTATGCTTAAAGAAGCTGTGGAGCTAATCAATGGGAAATTTGAGACAGAGCTATCACATGATTTCATCATGTAGTTTTTCCCTTCATTTATTTAGTGCCCACAGACTTTGCAGAAAGGTGCTGCTGGTGTATCCTGCTGAATTTATGTGTTAGTTAGCAGGTGTTTGTTCTTTCTTTATTTGAAGGTCATGGAGGGGTGTGTAGCACAATGGTTCACTCTATTTGCTTGGGCTTGTGGTCTTCAAATACTGAAAATAGGAGCAAAAATTATACTAGAAAGATTTGTATGGAAGTTCTAGCTACTTGATTTTTTCAATCGTTTCTAAATTGTAATACATTTTGGTGACTTGCCTTGGCATTCTTGTTCATGTAGCCATCAAGTGCCATCTATGGTTTTTACCTGATTGGTTCTATTTTAATTGCTCTACCGTGCACTTTTCTGAGGCTTGTAACTGACATATCTATTTCATTGTGATTGGCATCTGGCAACGTTACTATTGAAATCGTAAATAAAATCGGACAAGCTGGAGTTACCTACATATCTAGGTAAGGCAGTGCATTTTTTCTTCTTGTAATTTATATTCTTATAGTAAACAGAAAATTCTAAGTATTCTTCTAGTAAACAGAAAAATTCTAAGCTACCTCAACTTTATCTGAAACATGGAGGTAATTGTCAATGAAAAACCTTACCATCCATTTATGGGTCTGTTTTGCTTCTGAAGCTAGTTCTATCGGTTTTAAAAGTTTTTGGAATTCAATATAAAGATTAAACACGTGTTACATGCCAAGAAAGATATACATCTGCTTTATGCAAATATCAGTATCATAAGATTTAACAAGTGCAAGTGAGAATGGCCCCTACTAAATGGGATACGATATGCCTATGGGAGCCACTTCTCACCAGGTACAGAGGTTGAGAATTATATCCCACATCAATGATCTTTCTGGTTTCAGTGTTCTAATCATGGTTATCTAGTTGTCTATTGGTAAAAACACTATTCCTGCCTTGTAAGAACACAGTTCATTGTGCCTTGCTGTATGAACAAGTTATTCTGCATAGTAGCTTCATTAACATTTTTTTTATGTGTTACTATCATATAAAAATTTGAAAACACTGCCCCATGGATTTTCTGTGTTAATTACAAAAACAAAACCAGGATTTTAAACTGAAATCCCAGGTGCCGACCTGCCTACAGACGCTGATTCTTTTTTATGATAAGTGTACTGTTTAGGGAATTGTTTCTTTAAAGGGACAGAAGTTAGTTGAAGTTATCACTGACATCACTAGTGCGTTAGCTATTCGACTGATGCATGCGTAAAGCATTGGCGTACAGAGAAGGATAAAGGCCTTGGTGCGTAAAATATCTCTTTAAATTGTTACGATTTAATCCTTTCATTAAAGCTTTTTTAAAATATGCACAGGATATCCTTACATGAAGAACCGACCTTTTGGTATTTAGACACTTGTGTTTATTTAATGGAACTATTTAACAGTAAGCCATCATTGCAACAATTAAAGAGATGTGGGACTTAAATGGAACAATGTAAAGGTTAGAGATCAAATTTAAACTTTATTAAAAGGATAAGGATTTATGGTACATTTTACCTGTGTAATGAACTATATCAATTAGAGATATGGTTCTGTTTTGTGCATGGTTCATTCTCTAGGAAATTTTTGGTACTTGGTGATTTTCTGGCATTGTATGCAAGATTTTGTGCATCTGTTGTTAGCATAAGCTACTAAGCAACTTGGTCCTAAAATTCTTGGTATGATTTACTGTTTCTAATGTTTGGGTGTTTGCAGCGGTGCACTCACGCATTTTGTGAAAGCACTGGATATATCCCTCAAAATTGATACTGAGTTGGCACTGGAAGTTGGCAGGCGAACAAAACGGGCATAATCATTTATCTTTGTGTTGTTATTGATCAATAAAACATAAAAAAAAAAAATCCTTTCGCCCTCAAAAAATATAGACGGCAAGAGCATGTTAGTTCCTCACTTCCCATGCTCTAATAGTGGTTTAAAGAATTGATAGATAATAAATTACTGTTTTATAAAGATATAGAAGTATTATAATTGTATGCATTGACAAAATTCTAGCTCTTTTGGAATTTATTCCACATACAATCTGGCTGTCTTGGCAGATCTGTAATCTGATTGCCAAGGTACTTTTCAACAGAAATGAAAGTGTCATTGGGGATGATTCATATTCACTGTTTATTTTATGTGCTTTTGTGTTTGGAATCATTGGCCGAACCATTCATTATCGTTTAAAGGGATGTGAAAGGTAGTTTGGATCTTTGTAGAGCTTTTGTAAACTGCCCATATGTGTTGAAATTGAGCACAAGTGAGTCCATGAATTTCTCTTGTCCATTCTTCATTTCCAGAAGACAATTACTCCATTGCCCATGGCTTTTCTGTGATAAAGAAATATCATATTCTATTTTCTTATTTTAAAAGCTTTGGTGCTTTCCTTAGGATCCAGGTTTTGCAATAGGTAATAATAGGCTTCTTGTTGTTTGAATCTATAATCCAGTTTGGTCTTTGTATTAATTATAGATTTACATTTTCACCTGCCTTTCTTTCAGAGTTCAATTCATTTCTAGATTTGGAAATTTGGTCATTGGTGACATCAATAAAGCAAGTCTAGCTTTAAAAGTGGTTTATTTTCGTGGAAAACTTTGACCATAACATGAGTAGAAGAACAACAAATGTGATTTTAAGTTGGAATTTTTCATTTGGTGCAGAATGTCTTGGGACCAAAGTCAGGCATTATGCCTGTCTGTCTGTCTGTCTGTCTGATGATGATGATGATGATATAGCACTTTCTAAGCAAGTTTTACAACCTTAAGCACAGTTTTAAGCTTTGCTTCATCTTTAGTGGGCATTATGGGTGGGATGGCATATGACTTGCTTCATGCCATGCCAACCATATCTTACCAAACACTAAGTTAAAATGCATATTCTTGGAAAAGAAAAAAAAAAGAATTGCATTTCTAATGAAAAACATTGACCAAATGTCAATTTTTTTTCTATTTGTGCAAACTTTTCTCTTTGCAACTTACCTCTTTCGCTTTTATAAATACGTGACAACCTTCCTTATCTCTAAAGGAGGCAATAATCTATTATTCCATTTTAAAGTTTATTTTAATCAGATCTAAATGACATGTGAAGGCAATAAAAACGGACATGCCCCGTTGTTTGGGTTGGAAGACACACACATGAAATAAAAGATGGGATGAAGTTTCTGAGGGGCCATTAGCCACCAATTGCAGGATTGACTCCAAGGAATCCCAAGTTGAAAAAAAAAAAAAAAAAAAAAAAACCTTTTCTTTGAGGTTATCCTACACTTATTTTAAAATTAGGAGTTCGATGTTTTATTAATAAAATTTTTAAATCCAGAATTTAACGGGATTCGGCTAAAAAAACAATTATATTAATGAATGATGATATTTCACATAGGTTATTGTGATTATTTAATGATTTTGACCCTGCAGCTGTTCTCTTGAGTGTTAATTTTTTATGCTATAACAAGAAAAAAATACCCTTCTATTTCGTGGGGGATAAGCCGTTCATTTTTATTATCAAATAAACTAAACGACATTAAAAGCAATTATTTTAAGGGGCATATAGGAAAGCGAAAAAACTTTTACTATTATGTCCACTTTATGATCACGAGTAGGGTTCACATCGGGTCGAGTTTGGGAGTGAATTTTATTCGTTCGAACTTGATCTGATTTTATGTATTAATAAATTTAAATTTGATCTTATTCGATTTTATTTTATTTTTTATATTCAAATTTGATTTCAATTCGAGATTATATAAATTGTATCCGATTCGAAATTAATAAAATATTATTTTTTAAATATAAATATTTAAAAATATCATTATATAAATATATATAAATAATTAATTAAAAAATAATCTTTTATATAATATCGAGTCGGATCGGGTCGAATTTGTCTAAAATTTAAATCCGACCTGAACCTGATTGTTCTCTAACCTTGTTTGACCCGATCTAAAACTCGAATTTAAAAAAAAAATCGATCTCACAATATCGAATCGGATTAAAATTCATCGGAGACGGGTTGAATCGTCGTCTCTAGTCACGAATTTGAATTAAAAAAAAAAAAAAAAAACGAGATAAGATTTTGCGGGATGAAAAAAATATTTCTCGTTATATAATTTAATATCACAAATGTTAAAAAGAGATGAAGTATTATTTGTCCACAAATTAGAGAGAGAAAAGGTTGACTTAAGCTTAATTTTTTTTGTCACATTTGTTTTTTATTATTTTTTTTAATCAATACATTGCATATGAATATTTACTTTTATTTATTTTGAAATAGTTGTATATTACACAAATATTTAAAATTAATATGATCGTCAAAAAATATATTTATAATTAATAGAATGTATATTAACACGCAAAGTTTATTTTAGGTGCAAAATATATTAGATTAACATAAAGTTTATTACTTTTAATTTTAATGTAAAATCAAAACTTTGAAGACAAAGAAATTTTTAAATAATAATTACATATCAAATATATAGTTATATATATTATCTAATAATTGAAATTAATAAGGTACATGATAATCTTTTTAAAGAAATAAAATTCATGTTAACATTTAAAGTTTATTCCAGTTATATAATAATATCATAGGTTAAAATATGAAAAAAAAATCCTTTGAAACATTCAAAATAATCTAAAAAAGTCTCTACATTATTATTGTATTTAAATAGTCTCTTTAACTCTTTTTTTTATTACTTAAGATATTTTACCTTTAAATTAATAACTTGTTAATATAGTTTAAGACACATAAACAATGACTTAAAAAAATGTACACAAGTAAAAATAGAAATATTTTAAAAAATGGTGGTTCAACAATAATTCATTTAATAAAAACATTTTAATAGAATTAGAGTCTTTATTTTTAAATTGAACAAATCTTATTATTATAAAAAAGATATATTAAAATATAATAAATATAAATATCTATTTTTGTCTGTTCAAATGATCCTCTTCATTCATATTTATAAATATATATATATATTATAGATCTAAATATTTCAATTTTAATGCAAATATTTTCCCACACATCGCATTACACGTGCTAAATGTTTTTGACAAATTTGGTGTCCAAGAGTTTTCAAGCACACCATTGTCTATTTTCGCTTTCGGTTTTTCAGCCTACGCATCAGCAACGTCTCTTGAACATCACAATTCCTACCCTATCTGAAGTCAATTAGACATCCAATAAAATGAAAATCCTATACCTTTTTGAACGTTGCTTTTCTCTTTCTTTTTTTTTTTTTTCAATTGTAATTTGTCCTCACCTTTTGAAAAGATCTTTAATGTAACAATAATACATTTGCTGCTTTATTTTCTGAATATATATGATTTTTTTTCTAATACACAATAGATGATAATATATATTTAATTATTTTGTGATGTTGCAATTTGCAGGTTTATACAATAGCCCGAGGCCTAACCGCAGCAACAAACAAAATCATCTTTGCCAAAGTCAATAATAAAGGAACGTGTTGTTCTCCATTGTCGGGCCACGGTTGCTTAATGATATGCTAGGGGTATGACTTTCTTACATTAAATTCGCCAGGTTCATGCTTTTTTTAATGAATAAATAAAAATTAAATTTGTAAATTTATTAATTAAAGGCAATATTTTGATTCTTCACTTAAATACATATTGTTATTCAAATATCTTATCAAATAATGTTTTTTTACGTATTATTAAATTTTCATCAAATTTACTGTTTTTTATTTTAAAATTTAATCTTTAATATTTTATTATAAATTTTGTTGGAGAAATAAGTCATACTTGAAGCCCATGAAAGCACACTAAAAAGCTCATACATAGATATTAGACATTATTTAAGCTCAAAAGCTTAAACTATTAGGTTATTGGGTCTTTCACGCATATATAAAAATTTCATTCAAATTTTTTAATGATATGAAATTTTTACTTAATATGAACTATATCTCAACAATCTCCTCCGTTCACTTGTGAGTTTTGATCAATCTTTACCTCAATTTTTTCGTGCGAGTAAATCATATTAACAACTCATTTGGGCCAAGCAACATCTTCCTTTGAGCCAGGGCACAGCACTCAACCTGGCTACCTAAATTGTCTCAATGTTCCCTCAAGCTTATACTTTAGGTTGACTGATTAAATCATACTTTGACTCTCCCTCAAGCTTATACTCCAAGTTGACTGATCAAGTCTTACCTCGGCTCTCCTGTGCGAGCAAGTCCTATTAATATTTCCTTTGGGTCAGAGCACGGCACTTAACTTGATTACTTAGATTGTCTCAGTGCTACCTTAAGCTTACACTCCAGATTGACTTAACACATCGCTCTTTTGGGTGTTTCGTTTTGGTATATTATCATATGGTCATTGCATCCAAATTAAACTTTTAATACTTACGTTCGAACACATAAAATTTATGAACACGATTAACCTTTGATCTACTAACAATTTTTCCCTTAACAATACTACTGGAACTCGAACCTGACGTAATTTTAACTCTGATACTACTTGTTGGAAAAATAAAACTTATCTCGGAGCTTATAAAAGCACACTAAATAATCCATACATACATATTAGATACCATTTGAATTAAAAAACTTAAGTTATTAGGTTCTTGAATCCTTCGTACATATATAAAAAATTTCATTTAAATTTTTTAATGATGTAAAATTTTTTACTCATATATAAATCATATCCCAACAAATTTCACAAACTTGAGTTAAAAAAAAAAACTTACTTAAGCATGTACTTTAAAAAACAATTGAGCTCTCAATCTCAAAACATAAGCTCGAATTAGTATTTTAAAATAATTATATGTTATTAACGTACAAAATATTCCATAAAAGGGGCCAATGGTAGCCCATAAATCAGGTAAATGTATAAGTAAAAATAATGTTAAAAAAATTTTTCACGTGATAAGCTTGAACCCAGACCTAAAAGTTGTTGACTAAATACAAAATTAGACGTAGATGGTCACATGTTCCTTAAAGGCGGTCAACACCACTTTCATCGTCTCTTATTTGTACAATTGACAAGCCAATGTGGTAGTAATTTGTCACTAACACGCGATAATCTTTGAAAGTACAATAAACCCAAATATATATATATATATATATATATCTTTGAAAGAAAAAAAAATCTTAGAGACCCTTAGCATGCAATTTACTTGTTTAAACTATTAAATAAAAAATCAAGAAAATAAATTTAAAAATTAGTCTAACTGATTCATGTAATTAACTATATTTAACATTTTAAAATTTTAAATTTAATAATTATAAGTTTATTAACTCTTTTATACAAAAAACAAAGAAAGTACAGAAAAATTTGTTGGCTGGTCTCAATTAATCTTAGCTTAAAACATTGATCAATTAGTCAAGAATTGTGCATTGATATATGATGGTCACCTTTTTCTTTTTCCTGCCTACCCAAATAGCCCATCAAGTGTCCCAAATTTCGTCAGCTTGAGCTAGCAGATTTGATGCACCTTGGCTTTTGGTTAATAACATCAAAGTTGGAATAGGACTCTCTAAAATAAAGGAGGCAGAAAGAGAGAAATAGGGGGCTAAAGGAGGAATACGGTCATGCTATCTTAGCCGGCACAACCGCCCATGACTACCCATATAGAAGTTTTTCTTTGTTCATCAAACAGGTGATTTTTTTTTTTTTACAAAAAATTTCGAAATAGACAAATTATTTAATTTTTATATTAAAATAAAATATATTACATTTAATAATTTAAGACAATAACTTTAAATCGTACATTTAAAATAATTTTAACAAATAATCACTAATAATATTTTAACTTAAAATTTTTTTATTAAATAATATAATTATCAACCAATTGAACCAGTAACATGTAATTTCTTCCTTCCAATGCAATTTTGCCGATTGTGTAGTTTTTAATTATCAGACCCAGAGCTTTTTTTTTTTGGCCAGAACCCATAGCATGTTTAACACAAGTTTTCAAATCTTAAATTTTAGGCTTAATACTAAATAAGTTTTAAAATTATCTCAAATTGAATATGACAATAATATAAATTATTTTTAAAAAGGTTCATGGAAAATTAGTAATTTAGTCGAAAATTTAACCTTTTTTTTTTGGATGTTAATCCAAGAACACATTCATATTAAATCTATAGATACAAATATGTGGCCTAAATTCCGGTAAGGGTATTGTTAGCATATATTAACAAATTATAATGGAATTTCAACTTGGGCTATTAAAATAATTTTTTAATTTTAATTTAAAATATTAATATTTTAATATTTTGTAAATATTTGAATCTCTCAAATGTTGGATAAAATTAAAAAAAAATCAATTCGGCTTGACTCAGTGACACTTTTAATCCTTTACAATTTCTATTATTTTTACATAACTAAATCTTTCTATGAAGTTTTAATGGAGATTTTTTTTTCTTGACAAACCTAAGCAATTGTATAATGAAGATTTAATGGAGGTTTTAATGGAAATTTCAAACCTAAGCAATTGCGTAAACAACCCAGGCTGCTTTTTTCCAGAAGCAACTGTAAGAAGGCACGTACTTCTTTTCTTCACCCTGCATAAAGAAGGAAATGAAAGGGAAAATGGGCCAATAAAAAAACCGCACAAAGTTGAAATGTTTCAACAACAATATATTGGAATCATATAGTACATTAACTTTTAATGACTAATGAAAAAAAAAAAAAAAAAAAAAACCTTTTGATGACTGGTAGTTAAAAGGTTAGCTTTATATCTACTAATTTTCAAAGGTGGAATAGTAAAAAGTTTGGAGTTTAATTAAGTCATTTAATGTAATTATTTTTGTGATGTGATATATATATTTATTTATTTTTTAGGTTACGTATTTTTTAAAAAAATATCACAAAAGTTTATAGAAATAGAAAAATATCATAGACTAGGATGATTGAATTCCTATGAAGGGGAGACAAATGTTGGGATGACCATGTCAATCATATTTGCCACATACACATATAGTCTATTGAGTATATATCCCCTCTAATTTCTTTGAAAAATCATTGATATGAAAGCACAACAACATTTTTCCCAAATTTGTGAAGCATTTAGCAAAGAGATTTCTAGTGCTTAAACTTTTTCATTTAAGGACTTATTATTTTATCATAAAATTAAAAAAGTGGATGATTACAATATGACGTCATGCATGCCAAGGCATGGGTAATGGATCAAAATAATACTAAGCAACAATGTGTAATGGTAATATAGTTATAATTACCAACATACAATGGGGTTAGTTTGGGGTTTTCAACTTGAATAAAAAAGGACAAATGAAAAAGTTGGTTTTTTTATTTTATTTTATTTATAGAACAAAGAAAATGCATTAAGCGGGACCTTTATTGCACTAATTTGACGAGCATTATTAAATTTCCCTTTTTTTTTTTCTTTAATAAAGGAAAGTGGCATGGGTTCTTCATACGCCAACCATACCAAAAGCAAATAAAAAAAGAAAAAAAACATATTCTCGCATGGAGATGAGTCCTAAATGACGATGAAGAAGAAAAATGTCTACTCTTATCCTTTGCTTTTAGTGACTACTTTTTAAATTCATTTAAATGAGATATTTAATGATTTAAATTTCATTTATAAAGTTTTAAATTTTTTTTGATCGATTATCGAATGATGATCTTCAAAATTTTCATTACATATAAGTTTGTATATTTTGTTCAGGTTGCCAAAATTTTCTTTTAACAAATGAGAAAATTTGTATTTATATTATAATATCATAATAGTGTTCAAGCAGAATTGGTTAGACTTTTTTATTCAACAGAAAAGAAAAGAAAAAAAAAACCCATAGAAAAGGCCAACTGCAAAATAATAGTAATAGTATAAAGAAGGGAGAACAAATTTGGAAAAAAAAAAGAAAAAGGCTCATCTTTCGGCACACCTTGGCTTGGCGGTACGCAGTCACCCGCACCTTTGTAGATGTTATCTTCTCACCAAATTTAATGCCAAACTAATGCTACCAAACCCACCTTACCGGCAAAAAATGTTCATGGGACATGCCATGTCACACCACTCCTTTTTTTTTTTTTTTTAAGATGGGTTACGCAGCTTAGGCTTTGAGATTTATTTTTCAAATTTCAAAATCAGTTTATGTTTAAAATAATTAAAATAATTATTTTTTATAATGTTAAAATTTAAAATTATTAAATAATATTTTTATAAATAATTATATAAATTAATTAAATTAAAATAGTTATTTGAAGTTTGAAGTATAGGGATCCATCATTAGAGTGGTACAAAACGATAATTACGAAAGATTATGATTTTTTTATAACTGAAAAGAAGATCCAAAACTAGTACAAAATTACCAACCGTCCTAGTAGAATCTATGTGATAGATTTTATTATGAAATGAAGTGAATTGATAATGGATTGTCTTGTTTGCATTTTTTGTTTTATTTTACTGGATTCTTATGAATCATAATATAAATTTGATAATTTATATATTTATATTATACTTATTTTTATAGTAAATATATATAAAATATTATATATTTATTTTAAATTTTTATTAAACAGTTATTTTATATTATTTTAATATATTATTTTTTTACGTTTCTAAAATTGATAAGTTTATGTTTAGGGGACTAATGTAGCGGAAAGTCCTCGTAACACTTGCATTCATTTTAATTAGAGAAGGTAAAAAAATTAATATTCTATAGGTTTTAATTCGATTCGATTTTTTAGGGTTAATTTTTTTTTTTTGAAAATTGAGTATCAGGTCAGGTCGAATCGAATAGTATGAAAAAAAAATCAGGATCAGGTTTTAGGTAAATTCGACCCGATATATATATAAAAATAATTTTTTAATTACTTATTTATTTATATATTTATTATATAATGATATTTTTAAAAATAATATTTTATATTTTAAAAAATAATATTTTATTAATTTTTGGTCGAATCAGGTCGGATACAATTTATATAGTATCGGATTGAGATCGGAGTCGGATTCGGATATAAAAAAACAAAAAAAATTTCAGTTAAAGTCAGGTTAAGGGCGGGTTTAGTTTAGAGAGAGCAAAATTCGTCTCGAACCCGATCCGATATCAACTCTAATCCTAACTCTAAATATAATTTTTTTTAATTTATGTGTTGGAAATTTCTTGCAAATTAAGAAGGAAAAATTTCCATTAAATAAAAACGAGCATTTAAATAGAAAAAAAAAAGTGTGCAAAGGTATAAAAAAGCCCAATCAAGAAATTGTAAAAGGATTTTCCAAAGATCGGGTCAAAAGAGACCCGCAAACCTGACCCAGTAGACTGATCAAATTCTAGAAGTTGTCAACGGAACGTGTCTTACACGCAGTTAGAAAATGCGTGTTAGAGTTAGTTAATAAAAAATGGAATGACGCAAATCCTTCCTTATTACCCAACATCATCCATAGACTTAAAAATACTACAACTGTGATTAGATTAACTAAGCTCTGATTTATTTAAAATATATTTATTATTAATATTTATTTTCATATTTAATGCAAGTAACTCATTCATTGCGTCATAATAATTCATCTACATTTAATAAATGCTAAGGTTGAAATTGACTTTATAATTTTTTAAATTATTATAAAACTTAGTGAATTTTTTTCCTTAACAAAAATTTTCAAGTAGACAAATTATTTTATGATTTAGGATAAAATATGTCATTTTATTATACTTTATAAAATATCATGTATTTGAGATTAGTTTTGTTTTTTGTAATATTTATGGAAAAATGTTATTAAATTCGTTGTCTTCTTTTTATTAAATTAAAAAAATGCATTAATGGAATTTTTTTAAATATATATATTTTTTGTATTTAAGATTTTTTTGTCTATAAATGCATATGAGATTTTCAATAAAAAAATCACTTAGCAAAATTCTTACTTTTAACTAATCTTAAAGAATACTTAAAAACAGTAGTTAGAAAGGATTTTTTAATTATTCTCAAACTTTGTCTATAAAATTATTAATCGAACCCGTTTTGTTTTATATTTAATATTATCAAAAATTAAATTTTCAACATTCAAACTAAAAAAAAATAACTCTTATGAAGAGATCACAAAATATTGAATTTCAGTACGAAAAATATTACTTCATATTTAAAGTCAAATTAAAAATTTAGAAAAGAATTGGTATGTGATAAATGCATGGCTCTTAAGTATATTCATAATATAAAATTTTAATATTCAATATGCATTAAAAAATGTAAAAACTTTAACCATGGATGCTGACCAATGAAAAGAGAAAGCTTTTAAGAGAGAGGACGTAAGAGAAATAAAAAAAAAGAATAAATAAAAAGAAAAAGAATAATGAGCAATCAGGTACAAATTTCACTCAATAAAATACAATACCGACAAACCTTGATTAATCAAACGTTCAAATAAAGAAGAAAAGCAAAAGAAGAGAGAGAAATATTATTATAGTATTTGAGAGAGAATAAGGAAGGAAGGGAAATGAAAGAAGACAGAAGAGGTGATAGAATAGTAAGGGAGGGAAAAGAAAAGAAAGAAAATAAGAAAAGGGGAAAGAAGAGTGTTGTTGTTGAGACAGAGAGTGCAGAATTGACGGAAATGCGTGCTGATTCCGGTAGAAAGGGAACCTTCTCCGTACTTCTTCGGATCCTCATTTTGCCTCTTATTTATTCTTCTTCTTCATTGCTTTAATCATTTTTATTCTTCTCTTTAAATCACTAAAAGGCCTTTTTTTTTTTTGTTCTCTTGCTTGCCTTATTTAATACGTAATATTTCTTATTGTTTCTTCTTCTTCCTATTCTTGTGGGTTTTTCTAGTGCTTGAATTTTCGTTCTCTCTAGATTTGGTTTGAAAAACTAAAAAGTAACACCCACTATAAGTCACAGGGATTTTGATGCTTGAATCAATCTATGGATGCATTCTTGATAAATCTGTGATTGGTTAAGCTCTGAATTTCTGGGATATTTCTGGGTTTTTTTTTTTCCTTTTTTGGGTCAAATTTATGTTGGATTTTTAAAATTTAGGGTTTATATTATTGTCGTTGAATTCGTGATTGGGGAATTTGTTGGCTTCTTATTTATATTGTTGTTGTGATTTTTGATGTGTAAATAATAATACTGTTGTTATGAGATTTGTGATTTAGTAAAAAAACAAATTAGCTTGTGGGCAAGATTTTGATTTAGTTTCCTCCTTGGAAATATTTTGTGATTCCTCGGAGGATTTTAATTTCATTTTCCTTTTATTGACACCTTTGAGAAAAGAAACAAAAAAAAAAGGTCAAAATCAATCAATTGTAAGCTCATAAAAACACATACCCTAAAAAATCAATTAAAACTCACCATTTTTATTGTGGGTTTTTATTATATTTCCAATATTTCTATATCAAACTCAAGATTTTTTTTTCTTAAATACTGATTTAGAAGAATAACAACAAGGAGAAAAGAGGGAGATAGGAATTACGGTGGGGGTTGTTTGGGATTCTTATGGGAATACCTGATAGTTCACTATTAGAGCTAATAGAAAAAGTTAGGTCTTGGATTTCATGGGGAGCAAGTGATCTTTCCTGTTTCGCTGGAGAAGAATTTGAGATGCTTGAAAGCTGTGTTTGCAAAAAAATGTGTTGTTGTGAATGTAATGTGAAGTTTGTTGATGAATTCTCTCATAGATACCGTTGCCAAAGTTGTAGCCGTTGGCTATGTTCTAAATGCGTTGAAGGATATGAATCACCTGTTGTTGTTGATCTATCTGAGAATGTAAAGGATAATGATTTTTCTAAGATGATAAGTGTTAAATCTTGCAAGTTTTGTTGTGATGGGGCTAACACCAGGCGTGAAAGTGGGGGAAGGAAGTATTGTGAGAAAGTACATCCTTCTGAGTCTCCCCGGGAGAGCCCAGAACCAGCATCCCCTTATTCTGTGAATAGTGAATCTGTCAGGAATGATCATCTTGCCCAATATCTTGAAGCCCGTGATTGCAGGATTTCTCTACATGGGGTAACTGGCAAGAGTATGAGTTCATTTAGTTCTCATCTTTCTCCAGTATCTACTCGGGGATCTCCCACCAGGTATACTTTTGCTTAGCCGTGCTGGAATATTCATCTTTTTTTTTTGTATATAGGAGACATTCCATTAACCTCCTAAAGTTAGTTTTGTTCTTAACCTTGTTTTTAATCATGTTTTCCTCCTGGTTGTGAATGTGTTGTTATTTGTCTATTTACTGGTGTAGGAGTGATGAGGAAGATGCTGATGATTCTGATAAGCACTTTTTGAGCCTTTTGGCTGGATATTGTCAAGATGTTTCAGATATAGATTCAAGTAGTATTAGTGTTAGACATGATTTCTGCAGTTTTAAGTCTGTGGGATCAAGTCCTTCGGTCAGCCCCTCTAGGAACAATTTTACTCCTTATAGGGTTGGGCGTTCTGTACGGTGGAGGCTAGAAGGGAGCCCAATGGCTCAGTATGTTGGTCCCTTTCATCAAGAAAGCATGGCTGTTTTGAGAAAGCCAGGGACAGGGATCGATGAACCAGAGAATACTGATGATTACTCTGATGACATGTCTATTTTTCATAATCAATATGCAAAGTCACAAAAGCCGTTGGATTTTGAAAACAATGGTCTAATATGGTTTCCCCCACCACCTGAGGATGAGAATGATGAGGCAGAGAGTAACTTCTTTACATATGATGATGAAGATGATGATATTGGGGATTCTGGTGCAATGTTCTCATCAAGTACTGGCTTTTCAAGTATGTTCCCAGCAAGGGAGAAACAAAATGAGGGAAACAAAGAACCTCTCAGAGCTGTAATACAGGGGCATTTTAGGGCTCTTGTGTCGCAACTTTTACAGGGTGAGGGTATCAAAGTTGGTAAAGAGGATAATGGTGGGGACTGGCTTGACGTTGTCACAGCAATAGCATGGCAAGCTGCAAATTTCGTTAAACCAGATACTAGCAGAGGAGGCAGTATGGATCCCGTGGATTATGTGAAGGTTAAGTGTATATCATCAGGAACTCCCAGTGAGAGGTGTGGGCTGCGTTCACTTTCTTCAGATATTCTAAAGTTCAAATGTTCTATTGCTTTTCCCTTTGGGATTCTTATTAGAAGTTCTTAACTTGTGAATTTCATCATTCTTGCAGCACCCTTGTCAAGGGAGTGGTCTGTACCAAAAATATCAAACACAAGCGGATGATCTCTCAATACAAAAATCCTAGATTACTTCTTTTAGGAGGATCCCTTGAATATCTGAAAGTTCCAAATCAGCTGGCATCTTTTAATACATTACTTCAACAGGTTTGTTCAAAAAACTTGTTCCATTTTTGCAGATTAATAAAAGGTTTTCCATGATTGAAACAAATTGCATTTGTGTTTGTTCTGTGTGCATGTGTTCTAAATGTTTGCCATTTGGACAGGAAAATGATCATCTCAAGATGATCATTGCAAAGATTGAGGCTCTTCGCCCCAATGTTCTACTGGTAGAAAAGAGTGTGTCTTCGTATGTCCAAGAGTATCTACTTGCAAAGGAAATTTCATTAGTACTCAATGTGAAAAGGACATTACTGGAGCGTATAGCAAGGTGCACTGGTGCTCTTGTTTGTCCTTCAATTGATAATTTATCTACTACACAATTGGGGCATTGTGAACTCTTCCGGTTGGAGAAAGTATCTGAAGAACATGAGATGGCCAAGCAGTTTAACAAAAAACCATCGAAAACGCTTATGTTCTTTGAAGGCTGTCCCAGGCGTTTAGGTTGCACGGTAATGTTTTCTATTTATGCATATGATTCATCTGTTATGTCACTTAAATTGTGTAAATTTTGAACAATGTAAGCTCCCATCTTCTTTTGTAGGCATGATATGGTATACATTGGGTGTCCACATTTTAAATTATGAGTATTTTGATGCTTCAGTTGCTTCCAGTCCTGAAACTCCTGTGTTTCCATCATTTCAATTAATTTGGCTTTTTCTTCTCTGTGGCACAAACATTTTTACCTGAGGTCTTTCCAAATATTTTTGTTTTAGATTTTGTTCCCTTTCTATGACAACAATAGTATGGTTCCGTGGCTCTTTTTTCTTTTTCTAGTAAATGCTTTCATGCCCTTCCCTCCCTCTGTCCCTCTGTTTATGTGTGTGTTTGTCACTATGATACCATTGGAAATTGAGTGATTTGATTATATCTGAGTTATTGTGCCACAGTTCTAGTTACATATTTAGTGCTGAAAGTGGGAAAAGGAGAAATGTGTTGAAAGATTAGATGTAATTTATTTCCATGTTGTTTGTCCTCTCTTTCTGATCATTATAGGCTGTTGAGGAGTGGTAATTGATCTGCTTTTGTGTATGGTTAAAATAGCATTGGGCTAGTAAATGCATGGACATTTGCATGTTTGATGAAATAGAATGCCAATCTTTCTTGTAGGAATGTATTCATGGATCTGTATTTGAATGAAATATATGTGATATTCATGCCAGAATCTTCCAAAGATGTTTAGCATGATTGTTTCTAATTACATTGCTTTGTTTCTCATTATAGGTCCTGCTGAGGGGAAGATCTCGTGAAGAACTAAAGAAGGTTAAACATGTTGTCCAGTATGCTGTTTTTGCAGCTTATCACTTGTCTCTTGAGACTTCCTTCCTTGCTGATGAAGGTGCTACTCTGCCTAAGATGAAAGTAAAACGTTCTATTGCTGTACCAGAGAAAATGCAGGCTGACAATACCGATTCAGTTATACCTAGTTCCTTTTCTCCATCCAATTTGAATGCAATAGTCAATGCTTCTACTCAGAATGATGCATCTCTAAGTCTCAATCCCGAGCAAGGAGGATTGGAATTGTTGTCCGAGCAGTATGGTCAAATTAATTTTTTTCCTTCATCTGGTGGTTCTGTTCTTGATGCATTGACTGATGATTTGGCACCTATTGCGGGTTTAGACATGTGTTCTTTGGAACAATTCAAGGATTTGAAGATGTCCACTATGTTGCCTTGTGATATTAGAGATTTTCCACGATCTGAATTGCAGGAAACCATGACTGAAGAGGAGAGACATCATGGTGAGATTCATGAATTGGCAAAATCTGAAAAGATTGATGAAGATGAAGCTTCCAGCGAATACTTTTCAGCCACTGACACTTACCAGAGTATATTGGTTTCATTTTCAAGCCGATGTGTTCTGAAAGGAACTGTATGTGAACGTTCACGGCTCCTGCGAATAAAGTTTTATGGCTCTTTTGATAAACCACTGGGAAGATATCTTCGTGATGACCTGTTTGATCAAGTAACTCATTTGAAACCTTGCATGTCTTCATTTGAGATTAGTGGTTCTATGTTTCTATTATTTAATTTAATATGTTTTCTTTACAGGCAACTTGCTGCCGTTCATGTAATGAGCCAGCTGAAGCTCATGTCATATGTTATACCCACCAGCAAGGAAATCTGACAATCAATGTAAGACACCTTTCCTCTCTTAAGCTGCCTGGTGAACGGGATGGGAAGATATGGATGTGGCATCGATGCCTAAGGTGTTCTCATATAGATGGTGTTCCTCCTGCAACTCATAGAGTAGTTATGTCTGATGCTGCCTGGGGACTTTCTTTTGGAAAGTTTTTGGAGCTTAGTTTTTCAAATCATGCCACTGCTAATCGTGTTGCAACCTGTGGTCATTCATTGCAGAGGGATTGCCTTCGATTCTATGGGTAAATGCTGTAAAGTTTTAAATCTTTAATCTTCTTTGACAGTTAAGTATGATGTTGATAGTTATGAGTAGTATCATTTCACAGATTTGGCAACATGGTTGCATTCTTCCGCTATTCCCCAATCGACATACTGTCGGTACATTTGCCCCCATCAATGCTTGAATTTAGTGGAGACGTTCAGCAGGAGTGGATTAGAAAAGAGGCAGCTGAGGTTTGTTATTTATTTTTCCTCTTGTTCTTCTGCCAGTGAAATAGGCATATTCTGAACTTACTGACTATTCTGTCTCCTTCTATAGCTAATGCTCAAAATGGAAATGTTGTATGGGGAGGTATCTGATGTACTTGACAGCATTGAACAGAAGAGTAATTCTGCCGGTTGTCAATCCTCAAATGCAAGTGAGTTACCATATCACATTATGGAACTGAGAGATCAGATTCGAAAGGAGAGAAATGATTATAATGTAAGCCCACTGAATATTAGTTACTGATACGATCTTGAAGGTTACTTGGTAGTATGTATGCAGTATTATGTGTGTATCTCTGTTATCTTCTAACTGTGCTGTTGAAAGATGAATTTTATCATTTACTGGTTTCTTTGTTTATAGAGTTTGCTACAGCCAATTGTTATGGAGACTTCACAACTGGGTGTAGCAGCTGTGGACATCCTAGAACTGAATTGCTTAAGGCGTTCGCTTCTAATTGGTTTGCATGTTTGGGATCAGCAACTTCATTCATTGGACTCTCTTTTTAACAAGGGTTCTGCTGTCAAAGCTGACGTGGATCATTTGAAGGATGGGAAACTTGATGCTCATGAACAAAATGCCTGCAGATCCTCTGATTCACAGCAGCCTCCTAAGAATGACTTACAGTTGGAGCAGAATTCTGGTTTACCAACCTTGGATTCTGTTGTGCCGGAAGAATCTGACTTGGCATTATACAATCAAAGGAGAGAGGAGAATAAGCAGCCAGATGAAAGCATCCCTTCTCCTGTATCTACTCTATCTGAAAGAATAGATTCTGCTTGGACCGGCACTGATATACTTGCATTGAAAGTTCAACCTCCAGAAGCATTTCAGGGTGATGGGGCCCAATCTGGTTTGATCAGGCCAACAAATAAAATCTATAATCTTGCTTTGAGAAAGGTAGCATTCCCAAGGAGGCTTCATTCTTTTGATTCTGCATTGAGATTCGAAGAAAGAAGTCAGAAAGGAATGTATCCCTCTTCATTGCATTTGTCTACGGTTAGATCTTTCCATGCTTCTGGAGATTACAGGAGTATGTTTAGAGATCCCGTTTCTAATGTATCAAGGACTTACTCCCATATATTGCCACTAGAGGAACAAAAGTTGAATTTATTACTCAGTTCCACGCCCACTTTAATCACCTCTGCATCTCATGTGGCTGAAGGGGCTCGGCTACTTCTTCCGCAGAGGGGCCATAGTGATATTGTTATTGCTGTTTATGACAATGATCCTGCAAGTATAATATCATACGCTCTTAGTTCCAAAGAATATGATGAGTGGGTTACTGATAAGTCCAATGAAATTGGAGGAGGCTGGAGTGTTAGTGAAAGGAGCAAAGAAGATTCTGCAACTTCCAGCTTTTCACCCTGGCAGCCATTTGGCTCTCTTGACCTGCTTTATAGTCATTATGGAAGTTTTGGCTCTGAAGATTCCACATCATCTGTGGGTGCCATGTTTCCTGATACGAAAAGGTCTCCACATTTAACAGTTTCTTTTGGAGATGATTCTTCTGCTGCTGGTGGCAAAGTGAAGTTTTCTGTTACTTGTTACTTTGCAAAACAATTTGATTCTCTTAGAAGAAAATGTTGCCCTACTGAAGTGGATTTTTTGCGTTCCTTGAGCCGCTGTCAGAAATGGAGTGCACATGGGGGAAAGAGCAATGTGTATTTTGGCAAATCATTAGATGAGAGATTCATTATAAAACAAGTAAAAAAGACTGAGTTAGAATCGTTTCATGAATTTGCTCCGGAATATTTCAAGTATTTGATGGATTCTCTTAGCTCAGGAAGCCCAACTTGCCTTGCAAAAGTTCTTGGTATTTATCAGGTTTGTCCTCGTACTTTATCTTTTGAAGGCATTGTTTCTGTGCGTCCAGTTAGCTTGTGTAGGACTAATATTTCAAGGTTTTATTGTAATTCTTTGTGGTTGGCTCGATGATAGGTCTCTGTAAAACACCTGAAAGGTGGCAAAGAAACAAAAATGGATCTTATGGTGATGGAGAACCTATTTTTTAGAAGAAGTATCTCAAGGATTTATGATCTTAAGGGCTCTGCAAGATCACGATACAATCCAGATACAACAGGGGCAAACAAAGTACTGCTAGATATGAATCTTTTAGAAACACTGCGAACCGAGCCTATTTTTCTTGGAAGCAAGGCAAAGAGAAGTCTCGAGAGAGCTATGTGGAATGATACATATTTTCTGGCAGTAAGTTGCTTTTACCATTAGAACTTGTAAAAATGCTTCATCATCTTTCAAATTATTCATGGTCTATGTTGAAGTAGGAATAAGTTTTGAATGTGATGCTGTAACCAAAATCTTCATGATGTTATGCAAGTTCATCCATAGGATTTAAGATTCTTTTTCCTATTTGCGTATTATATATTGAATGTCTTTTGCTGTGCTTTTCAGTCAGTCGATGTCATGGATTATTCATTGCTGGTTGGAGTGGATGAGGAGCGCAAGGAGCTGGTTTTGGGAATTATTGATTTCATGAGACAATATACCTGGGATAAGCACTTGGAGACATGGGTTAAGGCATCTGGGATACTCGGTGGGCCAAAGAATGCATCTCCAACAATTATTTCTCCAAAACAGTACAAGAAAAGATTCCGGAAGGCTATAACTACTTATTTTCTCACAGTACCTGATCAATGGACTTCATGATCTGTATCATCATTGATTCATTGGTTCATTAATAAGGCGTAAGAAATTGTAATTGCTGACATAAATGAAACGGCCAAAAGCTCTCTCTCCCATGGGTATTGTTCTCTTTGATCCTCGTCTTTTTCTTTCCACAAAATCATTTCATGGTGGGTAGAATTGGCCTACAACTAAAAAATCTACAACTACAAGTGGAGGGGGGAACAAAGTTTTCTTTTTTGAGGGCTCTTTTTTATGACCTCTGAAGAAAGGGAAGAGTTAAGGGCTCTTGTGTAATGTTTATATTTTCTCTCTAATCTTGTGGATGTGCAAAAGTTTTCCTGAAGAAACAAAGGTTCTTTTTCAACTTTAACACGACTTCATTAGAGCTTTTATATTTTTGACTCTTTAGGAAGCAGCAGGTGAAGGAAACTTGGACCTTAAAGTTGTTCATCCATGTGCATGTAAAGCTCTAAGCATTGGTTGAGTTTGAGTAGCAAATTTTACATGTCAAATTTAGTTGGGAGGTTTGGAAATGGTTTGTCTAAAGTCTAAACTTTTTTTTTTTTTTTATATTTGAGTGTCAGGATTTGAATTGAATTCTTATTATTAAACAAAGAATCAAGCACTTCATTAACAGGTCAAGTGAATGTTGGCAAAGTCTGAACATTGTACCTGTACATTTATTCGAGTAGTGTCATAAGTAAAATTTGAAACCAAGCTTTCCCAAGACAGGTGAAGCTTCTAACGTGAGATTTGATAATTTGTGTTGAGGTGCTAGGCATTGAACGCTTCTTAAACTTGCATTTCACCTCACTTGTGAAAAATAATCTAAACATGTTTCTTTAAAGCAACAGAAGAACAGTGCGAATTTTCCTATCCTTGCTACTAAATTTTATGTTTTTTTTTTTTCTTTTGTAGTTTCATTCCAGCTTCAGAAACCTTATTTTAAAAAGACCCATAGACAATTGATTTATATAAAAGTTTCTGTTCCTGGATGCCTTTAAAATTTAAGTTTTGAAGGAAAAGGGGAGACAATAATACACATTATAAGTTGGGTTTATGTTACTTGTGAGAACACTACTTCTCTTTCACAAAAGCATATAGCTCTAATAACAGGAGTATTACTACTTTTTATTATTTTTAGTATTAAAATTAATTAAATTACTATTTATAGTGATATTTTATATTAATGTAATAATTAATGATTAATATAACTGCATCGACAATTGTGACTTATCTAATATGATCATAACCTCAATGCTTTTAAAGCACTCGTCAGCAAAACCATTTTATTTATTCACCAATAGCAATTGACCTTCGAAAGAATAAGCCCTCCGTTTCTAATGTATCTATTTCAAATAATTCAATCTTTTTTGTTTTCGCCGCATGTTATTGTCTTCATAATTTATTTTTTTTTTTTGAAAATTAAGATTTTCAAGCTTTGTTGTGGTTTTCTTTTTGACACTATATATGTTGTTTTTTCTTTTCGTAATGGTTGACTTTTATTCCATGTTTCTATTTTATTTTTTACTAATATTGTCAATGCTCTTAAAAATAATTTATTTAACCACGGTCCAAAATTACTTATAATAGAGTTATAGTTTATCTTGAAGATTAATTTAAAAAATTTATTCGTAAATTACTAATTATTTTTTAAAAAATATATAACTAGAAAAATTAGTTATTTAGGTTCTGTTTCGTTTATATTTATACTTTTTATTTTTTACCTTTAATCTTTTTATTGAAAAATAAAAACTTAAAAAAGTAGTACCAAACCATATTTGAGTGGGTAAACTTAGCTCTTGCCCCCAAAAATTAAAGAAAAGATACCATAAAACAGTTTTGATGAAATATATATGATTAATATATATATATATATATATATATAAAGAGAGAGAGAGAGAGAGAGAGAGAGAGAGTCATTGCAGAAGTTTTCCATAATCATCCCAGGCAAAGGGTTACATCTCTCATTCTAAGCTCTTTCATAAATTCCCTAAAAAGCTTGAAAGTAGCTAAATTTGTTGTATGTACACAAAAACAACTGATCAAGCTAGGAGAGGATGTGGAAAAACGACTATGGAGTATATATGAAACTTCTTCCATTGCTTAATTTGCTCTTATTTATTTAGAATACGTAATTTCTCGTCTTTGGATTTGTTAAGAACTAACTGCTATTTGGCTCCCTCCTTCATTGATTGGCATGAAGCTCACCCTTTTCTGTGATGAACAAACAAAACAAAACAAAATTTTGAGTAAGTTTCTGATCATTCCATTATATTAATCAAACAATTCAATTTGAAAATACTGATGAACCATATGGAATTGAAAAATTGCATAGTATAGGAATTTTTCTCTATGATGATTTTCAACTTGTTTTTTTTTCTTTTAATTATATGCATCGCAAGACAAGACGCGCGTGCATGTCTAGAAAGTTCAAACAGATTAAAGTCAATAAATCATTTAGTTTAGTCAATTATTTTTCATAAATTTTCTTCCCTTGAATGGTCATGGGAAATGACGTGATGAAGAAAGGGTAGACTGTGATAATTAAAATTGTCAAACAACGTATAATAAAATTTTATAGTATACAGAAAGAAAGGAAAGGTTGATCTCTTCAGTCCAAAAGTTTGTAGGTTACCCTTTATTCCTCATTTGGATTTGATAGATTTATCGAGCGATAAACAACGAATCTTGGACTTGGTTCATATATTGATCAGCTGTTAAGAAGACTGTACCAGGACAGGGTTCAAGGTTTTTTTTTTTTTGTATAAAAAGATTACAATATAAGGATAAAGAAAGCAGTTCCAATTGTTAGAATTTGAATCTTATATTATATGTTATTTTTTAAAAAATGATTATATAAATCAATGAAGCTAATCTCTGAATTAATTTAAATCGATATATATTCTCTCCTATGACAAATGATATTATGAACTTCTTTTTATTGAAGATTAATATAACCTTGCTCTTTGGTCAAATTCACATGAGTCTAGATTGATGTGGCATGGAACCAGAGCTAGCTTAAGTTTTGATACAAGTCAATATAAGCCATAAAATCAAATCAGATGCATCTATTTGTAGGGCCAAGATCCAAAATTTTGGTTTTAGAAACATCCAAGGATGAGATGAAATGCATTGAAAACCTTGATTTTTTTGCTTCAAAAATCAGAATTCAAAACCATGTCCTCGACGACTTGAAAGTTAATAAGAGAGAATTCAGGGGACCCAAACAATGAATAGAAAATATGTGAAGCAAAATCTCGAGTCCTATAAAATTCATTTTCTAATTACTAGTACTTTGTTGTGGTCCACCGACTTCACAAAATCCTCTCAATTCCTATTACGTACGTCATACCATTCATAATTCGCAACTAAACTGATAACAAATAAAAAATGTCAACTTCTATCACCATATTTAATGACCGTCTTGTTTAATATTAAAAAATTGGGGAGAAAAACAAAAAAAACCAATGAAAAATACCATGAAAACAGGATCATTGTCTGATGAAACTAACCTCACGGGCCTTCATACCTGCTCCGACGTCACTTCCATGGCTACCCTTCCAATGCACTTGTTGCTGCATAAACATGCCATCCTTTCCATTCTGCGTAGCTTCACGTGGGCTGTTTCTGGTATTTGCCATGCAAAGTTGCATGATTTTCTCTGCTGCCTCTGCCTCATTTTTGCTTTCTTTCATCAACCTGTCCACTTCTGCCTTGGATAGCCTCATCTTTACCCTCATTGCTCCACTCTTAGACCCTCCTTCTTCTTCAGACTCCTCGGGTGTTACACTTTTTGGTTTCATGAGTGTGAGATCAGATACAGACCTCCTCGACAGCATCAGGCTCTCGAGCCTGTCTTTAGCACTCATGTTTATACCCGACCAAACCTTTCTTGGAACTCGTTCTTTGGGAGCTTCTGGCAACACTACCAAGAAGTAAAGCCTCTTGGGCACCAAGTTCTGATGTGGCTGCAAAGGCTTAGCTCGAATACCAAAATGCTTAACAGCTTCCGATTCTAGCAAAACATGTCCTGGATAATCTTTCACCACCTCTTCAGCTTTCACCGGGGTCTTCAACTTGAATGTTTCCCCGTTTATCTTCATGACCTTGGTAGTCTTTTTCCTACCCAGGCTATTCCCCATTTTCCTACTACTCTGGTTAGTTGTAAGCAGCTAGCAATAATAGCTTTTGTCTCTGACAGAGAATTATTAATTAAACCACAAAACTTGTTTGGTTTCTCTTTGGCCTACTTTAAACCATTTAAGATTTATGGTGGGTGATATATATGATTAGTTGATGCTAGGGGATCACTGGTCAACAAAGAGGGCAAACCTTTTGAAATCGGCCAAAGTTTATGTTTGACAAAACAAAATAAAATGGGACGTAAGTTATCGCTTTCAATAAAAAATTACTATACATAACTAACTAAATTTCAACCCTTTACAATTTAATAATTTTACGTATACCAATATAATTTAAAATAAATCATTTAAAATTCTAAATTTAATCCAATTTACTCGTATAATTATCTTTAAAAAAATGATATCTAACAAATTGTTATTCAAATTTTAATATTTATAATTTTTTTTATTGTGAAATTGTAATATTTTATTAAAAAAAAAAACGTGCAAAATCAATTCAATAACCATACAAATATATTCATAAAAAACATATAAATATAATTTTTTATTGAAATTACCATACAAATAAATATAATTTAATATACCCATTCCCAAACAGAAGGACGTTAGGCAATTTCCGAATTTATGCCCGTGATATGTGGGGAAATTAGGATAGCAAAATCATTATTCATGTCTTGTTCTGCTGTCGAAAATTATCTGCGATAATCACGGGAAGGGAAAACTGATTAAGACATTTTTTTTTTGTTAAGAACTTGAGATTCAAACTGCATATGTGAAAACTCACTTCGGAGGTTAATTTAGTCTACCACCAACCATTTTTTTTTCTCATTTTTCTTGGGAGAACGACTGATAAGGTTGATTTAATTTGTCTCATAAAGAGAAAGAGGGGTTTTTTTTCAGCATATGTTTTTTTAGGTTTTGAGATCTTTGAAATTGAATGACACAGGCAATCATGGTCTAAATTGACAGCCCCGCTCATCAACTTGGAAGTCGAGGACTTGCTAGGCTTGGTATATTTATCAAAGCTTTTCTTTGTTTAATGTCATTCTCCCTCCCCGAAATACAGTTCCATTTACCAAACCCTAACTTTTTATGAATGACAAAATCACTTGCTATAAATATTTTATTTAGGAGACTGCTACTTAACGCTCCTTGAAAAATACTTTTTAGAAACACTTTTTAAAATTCAAGGGTATTGAATTTAGAATTTAATCAAAATATTTTCCCAACTTTTTTAAGAAATGGATTTTTGCAAAGTTCATGTTTAAGATTTAAACTTATCTTATAAGCAATTTCACTTTGCATGCGCATGAAATTGGTCAAGTTCTCAAATTTATAAAAGTATAGTCCCAATTGTTGGCTTGATTTTGATTATAAGAATTTCAAGGTATTAAGACTTTTAAAATATAGATTTTGCACGTATAGTTTCTGCCAGAAAATTATTTTCACTTTCAGAATGGACAAACACCTATAAAGTAGCAAAATTGAAAAGCTTAAAACTAGTAATTCAATCCAAGCAACTTGTTAATTGTGATGAAACAAACTAACGAAAACCAGAGAGAGAAATGAAAAAGAAATTAAGGAAAAAGCAGACTAAAAGCCAAAAAAAAGAAAAAAAGCTTACGAGGATTGTTCATGCATATCCAAAATCGAGCATACTTTTCTTTTTCTACAACCAACAATAACAATTGGAAAACCGTATAATTTATGTATTCATGTTATGTCGGTTTTATATTAAATATATATAAAATATAATAATTATTATATTATAATTTATATTCATACATTAAATATAAGACATATTTTTTTTTTAAAAAATTTTCTATAGTTTTTATTAAAATTTTAAATTTATTAATTTTATATATTTTTTACATCATTTTTATACCGTGTGTTAAAAATTATCGAACTCATACGCTACTAGTTCAAGCTCATTTTCCATCACTTCGGCTTTTAAGTTTTGTCCTTTGCCTTCTTTTTAGCTCGACTTCGTTCATTGAAGGGTGATCTGCCTATCCTTTCTTTAGCCTTCTCTATTATTAGCAAGGAAAAGTCTGTAGCGACCAATGAGCGAGTTTTGCCCTTTTTCTTTCAACAGAAATACTTTATGCATGCAAATTATACCAATAATATAAAGCAGGTTAATTTATAGCGGCAAAAAAACTGTGTTGGTTTTCTTGTAAACGCAGTTTAGGATCGATCAAAGTCGTTTTTATACATCCGTTTTGATGTTTTCGCACTAAATTTTGCTTAACCAAGAATAGGCCAAATCCAGTTGCGGTCTATCATTCTAACAGAATAAGATTGTTTTGTCCATTTCAAAAATAAAGTTCATACATTGGATTTTATCAATGTTCTTTTTACTTACAATTAATCACAGTTGGATTTTCGAATAAATCCAGTCCTGGAAAAACCTTATACATTAACCCAAATCAAATATCACCTAGGTGCTCTTTTCCAATACACCTATTAGAACAAGGAATAGCGATAACACTTCGCGGTCTTAAATCCGTTCTTTTATACGGAATAAGTAGATGTAATTTCTGTGGCTGTATGAAACTCCTCAGGCTACCAATGTTCAATGTTTCTCAACACCAACAAGCAATTAAACGGAAAGCAATCTTCATTAATTAAGAGATCAAATGAATTTTTTACACACTCATAAATGAAAGAAATGAACACACAAAGCGATGAGAATGAGTTTGTATCTCATGCTCATCTCCTCAGTTCTCATGTCTGAAAGGAATGGAATGGCAATTTTGCCAAACAATTAGAGTCAATAGAAAAAAAAAAAAAGAAAACAATTAACAAACTCTCTGGTACAACCAAAACAGTCAGAGCTGTTGTAATTTGCGAAGATGCTCCAACAATGAAGTAGCCTTCCGCTTGGCCCTCTCCGTGCCACTCCCGGTAAGCTCTGTCAAGGGTATGGCAGCACCAAGCCTACTTATGTAGGCAAGATTCTCCGTATCTCTCTTACACAGAGAAAGTAAAATGGCAGCTGCATTTTCTTTGTTGCGGGGCAAACCTGTTCTTAAAAGATCAATCAAAACAGGTATGGTACTTGCCTTTAATATAGCTGCCTTAGCATCATGGTTGCTAGCAAGAACAGACAGTATTGTTAAAGCCTCATCAACCATACAGTTTCTTGTATCTGTGAGCATCTTCAGCAGCGCTGTTATGATTCCAGCTCTGACAGCCCTGCCCTTATTCCCCTGATAAATACATAAATTGAACAGAGCAGTTGCAGCATCTTTCTTCCCTCTAGTGCTCCCATGTTGTAGCAAATCTACCAAAGCTGGTATTGCCCCTGATGCACCAATTATTATTTTGTTCTCATCTGCAAGTGACAAACTAAAAAGGGTGGCTGCTGCATTCTCTCTTGCTTCCATGCTTCCAGCTCTGAGGACTTGGACAACGGAAGGAATGGCACCAGCAAGCATTATAAGAGACTTGTTATTTGCAAATATGGAAAGGTTAAGAATAGAGGTTACTGCATGTTCTTGTAATGACACATCGTCTGTTGTTAAAAGGTTGACTAGAACAGGTATTGCTCCTGCATCTGCAATCAGTATCCTGTTATCTGTGCTTCTTTTAGACAGTGAACGGATTTCAGCCACAGCAGCCCTACATTCCTCTAAGCACCGGCTTGACAGCTTACAGACCAGAGCCTGGATGGCTGCCATGTCGCCGCTAACATCACGGAAAGATCCATCACTCTTTTTAAGCCTACCATTTGCTAATCCGCTTGGCTGCTCAATATTATGTTTAGCACACCATTGATTTATCAGACTTCTCAGAACATAATTAGGGGTTAGAGTTAAATTTTCCAGCTTCTGCTGAGTTTTCGGACATGTTACGTTGCCACAATCTATCCATCTCTGTATATAAGATCTCTCATATGTCTGTAAAATCAAGATGACTAATCAATAGACAGGATGAAAAGAGACGGCTAGAAGGCAAAGGTTGACCACAAAAAAAGAAACATAGAAATGATGAGCAGTAGTTGTCGTAGAAATGATAAACAGTAGTTGTCGTGGCACACTATACCTGCCCTGTAGCCACAATCACTGGATCCCTCATTAGTTCCAAAGATATAGGGCATAAAAAATCATCAGGAATTACTAGTGCATCAGGCTTCTTTGTTTCTCCAGTACCCTTAGTAGCCACATTGTCTTGCCCTTTGGAATTAATTTCATTTAATAGGCTGACCTCAGAAGAGGTTGAAGAGCTCTTCACTCTTTCCAATATCTTAGTTGCCTTATCTGCACCATGTCTTAGAGTACCACAATTTTCTGGAATGCTATCCAGCTTTGCTGAAATTTCATGATTGGTACCACCACATTCTTTTTCCAGCGGCTGGGACAGGCCATTAGAAACTTTTCTGGAATTCAAAGATCCATATCTTTCTGCTGCTCTTCTCAATTGTGCTCTCACCAATGATACCTGGGAGAAAAAAGTTGATGTTAAAAACGCAAGTCAATATAGAAAAAAAAATGAAGAAAACGTATAAATTCTGGGGCTAAACCTGTTCTCGAACCTCCTCTGAGATTTGAAAATGATCATATGGGATTTTCCCTAAAGCTTTCTCCAGCTTCCATGTAACACATTGAAATTGGAAAGAAATTCTTTTGGCAGCTCCATCCTTAAATAAAGATATAGCTAATTTCAGTGGCGTACCTATAACATTACATATTAAAAACAAACGTGCATAAACACAATAAAATTCCAGTAACAGCAGCTATTCTAAACCCCCCCCCCAAAAAAAAAAAATGAAAATTAAAATATCCCTTCTGCATTTTTCATGATCTCCAATTCAGTTGATTAATTAGAAATGCTACATTTACCGAGACGAACACTGTCAATTGACAACAATTGACTAAAACACATTGTGCTTCTAGTTCATATTAACTCAATATTTTAAGCCCCAAATTTTTTTTTCAAAGTGGGGTTAATCTAACACAGTTAAAGCAAATTGACCCAGAAATTAGCATGTGGAAAATTTCCTTGCCCCGAAGAAAAAAAAGTCGACTAATTCTATCAATTTTGCATAAGAATTGACCCCTTCACTGAAAATCAAAATGAAACATATTACTAGTATTTAAGTGGTAAAAAATCTGGCACTGCAACATATCAACAGTAAAAACGTATCAAAATTTATAGAATCAAATAATCCAATCAAACAGAACTCAAGTTTTTTATAAAAAAAAAAAGAAGGAAAATAGGAGATGGGGCTTTACAGAGGAATTATTGGAATTGTAGGTGGAGGCGACGATCAAGAGACGCTTAGCAGCCTGGAGAGCCACGGCCAGATCAGGCGACCATGAAGAAGCAGAGGAGGAAGAGGAGGCGTGATCCTGATCATGATCAGACGGTCGAAAATCTCTGATATCCTCAAGCAAATGCATGAAGAGAGCTATCCTCCTTACCAGATCCGTGCAATCCCTTTTAAACGCGACATTGACGTTATCAGTTCCAGCAGCGACATTACCGGAGACGATATCGAGGACAAGCCGGAGCAAGAATGCGGGAGAAGCGTCGCCTGCTTGTGTGGAGGAGGCGACTCCGCCGGCCATTTTGTGAAAACCAGTCATCGGCTCCTGATTGGATAGAGACGAGTAAAAAAGAGACTTTTTTTTTTTATTAACAAAAAGTATTGACGAGTACAAGGAAAGGCGGAAGCGGAAGCGGAAGCTGCCTTTTGAGAGGAAAACGATAATAATAATAATAATTGATTTGGAGGGCTAAACAAAGCGAGAGAGGGAGAGATTCGCGGAGGCAGAGGAAAAGGAAAGAAAAGATAATACAGTTGGATTTGGAATATTGTGAATTGTAATACCACAACTATACCTACTACACATTACTCAAGATTAGCCCCTTACTACATTTCCACTAATCCTATTCTGTTTCTCATGTCCGTTTGTCATATAATTCTAACAACCACATATACTGTAGGCCATACATAAATAATATATTGAATTTTTTCCCCATTTTTATATTTTTCAATATAATTTTTTAACTTCAGATAAAAAAATTTATATCTATATATTTTTAATTTATCCTAAAGATATATATCACTTAATTTTAATATAGATAAAATATTTTTTGATGATATATTCCAAAGCATACGTGTTTTAATATTCTAATTTTTGGTGAAATTTAAAAATTTTATGGATCATTTCTTAGAAAATTTTTTACAATATAATAATAAAAAAATGAATAAGCTCCTTGCCAGGCTGTAAAGTCATTCATTATTGTCGTATTTTCATTTTGTCCCCCACCATAACTTATTGACTAAAATAAACTCAAAAAGAATGTTTCCAAAATACTATACTTCCTTTATCTTACTTTTTTTTGGGATGCTTTACAATTTCTTTTTTTTTTTTTTTTTAGTTTTAACAACATAATATTTTACCTTTTATATTCAATATTACTCTCTTACGTTTTTTTTTTAATATTTTTCTAAAATTAAATTTTATCGAGAATATATCACCTCAATTTGTCTATTATTTTTTGGGTTTACTTTTGAATTAAAATACCTTCTTTCCCAAATTTTTTTAACTTTGATTTAATGATGGTAAACTCGTACTATTTCAATTTTCAAGGATTAAAACTCTTTCATTTAGTTTAGAAAAAAACATGCTTAACAAAAAGAATCAAGATTTATGGACTTTGTCTACATATAATTATTGGATTCGAAGTACTCTGACGAGCGAACTGGCAATGATCCGAAGACAGGCAACCACGACGAACTAGACAACAACTACAAGGGACGGCTACCAGCTGTATGTCTGATTTTCCGCCGCTAATTTTTAGTCCTTTTCTTAATTACTTTCTTTTTATTTTTTTCTCCCCTGGCTATATATAATTTATTTCCTGTCCAAAGGGCGGAGAGACTCAAGGGGCAGGCCGAGGCCAACTCTGAAGTTTTATTTAAATATTCATACTTTACATGTTTCAAATTTTGCATAAATTCCTATCTATTATTAATTTTTTTATATAAATGTTTTATTATTTACATTTTGTATAAGCTAATTTTGAATTTAATTCATTTACTAATTACCTTTCCATTTTAAATTAAGAAATATTATAGGAATGTTTTGGATAAGGTTTATAAGAAACATTCAATAATGTACAGTTTCAAAAGAAATATTGAATGCAAAATCTCATTACCATTCAATCAGTGAAAAAAAAATGGTTTTCTTATAGGTTATGTAAATTTAAAACTTAATACTATAATTAGCATGACGGTTATTTTCCAAGTTAAAAAAATTTGCATGAAATTTGGAAAGGTAACTTTAATCCCCAAAAACATGGTTTGAAAAGGTATCAATCTAGCAGGGCTTAAATGTTAGAGCTTGAAGTTCTAAGTTTAAGAATTATTGTGTATGAAATTTATTCAATTTTATATTAATTTATGAGTTTCGCCTTTTAAAAAAAAAAAATTCTTAATGTGCACTTAACTCCTTAATTTCTATTTACTATTTAATTTATCTGATAGTAATATTATGCGTTTAAATTTTTTGAAATCTGTAATATTTAAAAGTCTAATTAGAATGCATATCATCTAAGCTAATACTCAATTAGCTTTACTTGTTTATTTTTAAGTGTAATAATTATGTATGTCATATATGTTGAATAATACTCAATTATATTGTAATTTCTACTCTGTGATATATCTTAATTATAAAAAAAAAAAAGATAAAAGTATCAATTTAATATCGTTTTTTTCATCTAAGTTTAAGTTTTTATTAAATGTTTTAAATTGAGAAGTTGTAATTACCTAACTAACTCCAACTAGTCATTGCTTATAAAATCTTGAATTTATGCCCTAATAGCACTATATATATATATATATATATATATTCTCAGATAGAATAAGTCCATAAATATTAAGCCATGAAACATTAAAAAAACTCAACGAGATAAATGGAATTAGATGTTCCTTTGTACGTGCATGTGTAGATTTATTTCTTCTTTCGGCATTTAGGCTTTGTTTGGAATCGCAATCTGCTATATTGGCACTTCAATTTGTTGGATTTCCAAATGCACTTTAATTGTACCAAAAACATATATCTATAAATATCAGAAATTAACAAAGTATGTATGTATGTATGTATATATGTATGATCAATGAATGATTGATATTAAATAAAATGAAATATGCCAATAAAGCAATAACATTTAGGAATACATACTGATACCTTTAAAATAAGTAATTCCTTATTATAATATTAATATAAAACAAGAAATATGAAAAGAATTTTTTTTTTCAAAAAAATGATTTATTTAAATTAGTACTAAAATTGTATTATAAATATATACAATGATTTTTTTTATAAAATTATAAATACAAATAAAATAAAAAAATCAATATCATATAAAAAATTAAAATAATAAATTAAATACACAAACCAATTAACAAATAAATAAATATACATAGTTAAACAGAATTCAATATAAATTCGATCCAACACCACACATGATGGATCAAGACTTTGAGGGTTCTAAGTTTTTTTTTTTGGTCATTGAGCTAAAGTGTCTAGGCCATATTTTGGTTATTTATTTTATTTTTTATGTTAAAGCCAAAATAACTCCGATTTAAACATTTTGCATGTTCATATCCTTAGGGATAACAGTCAAACCCATTTTTTGGTGGGTTTTGTCTAGATCTTTTAGTGTAAATTTTTTTTTTAAATCGAATTTCAAATCAAATCAAATAATAATAAAAAAAATCAAGATTAGATCAAAGTTAAATTTAAATAAATTCGTTATGACTCGATTTAATATATATAAATATTTTTAATTATTTATTTATTTTTATATTTTAATTATTTATTTAATTTTATATTTTTATTAAAAATAATATTTTATTAATTTTAAGTCTAATTCAAATATAAAAAATAAAATAAATTAAAATATTATAAATATAAAATCAAATCAAATTCAAAATTAACAAAAACATATCTCATTTCAATCGATTACCATCCTTACATGGGCCAATTTCCAAGGTTTTTTTTTGGCTCCACCCTCTACTTTTTCCCGGAGTTTGCCCGATAAGGCCGGGCGTGTTCCAAGCTAGCTAATATATGTCATTTTTCCGTTATATTTCTTCCTTTTCTAGTCAAACAAACAGAACTGGAACTTGGGTTTTGCAGTGGAATTACAAATAGATAATAGTAGTTCACACACTGCTCTGCTCGGCAAGTTGGCTGTTTTGACAAATTCCATTACCTTTTAAACTGTCTCCAGAACCAAAAAGGAATCTCTCCCTTTTTGTTTTGTTATTCAACACGGAGAGTGCTGAGTTTCTATTCTATTGACAATTATTGAATCATGTTCTCGATGTGAGCTAGCTTGCACCTACTTCTTTTATTCACTTTATTAATCTTTTCTTTATTTGTAGAAAGGATTTCCAACTTACTTTTTGAGCATAAAATCATTCACCAATCAAATCAAAAGTTCGAATGTGACTATTTTTTTAATTGTTAATGAAGAGGATCCAAGAGAAAAATACTATAAATTAACCAATCTCCTCACCTCGATTACATTGCTTGCTCTTTTTCTTATCAATTATTATTTTTATAAACAAGGAACTAATTTTAACTACATCATGGTTGGAGAAGTTTTAACTGCTAAACTGAAATTTTCGGCCTGATTACATGCAAAATTAAGTATAAAAATTGTCTCCATGGAGTTGGTAAAACTAAACTAATCCTAAGTAAAAAAATCAATAATATATTTAAATCTTAACTCAATTTAACCTGATTCAATAAAAAAAATTAATTTAAAACCGTTCAATCCAAAATTTTTAATAATTTGATTGAACTCGGCTTAATCCAAAAAGATTCAAAAACTAACATAAAAACTCCAGCTTAAAATATTTTAATTTTAATTTGATTGCATATAACATAAATTATTAGTCTATTAATAATTTTAAAAAACAATCTTTTCGAACTTGTATGTAAGAATATAGTGTAATTTATTATTTATAATTGTTAAATCAAATTCTGAATTTATAAATATTATTTATATTTTAAAAAATTATTAGATACAATAATGAAATTTTTTAATTTTACAAAAGGAATTAAAATGAAATTTTTTAAATTAATTTTTTAAAATATATAAAAAAATATGTATTATCATTTTAATTTTGCTTATAAAATTAAAAAATTCACTATTAATGTATTTGATAATTTCTCTTATATTTATATAATTTAAATATTATTTTATTATCTTTTCAATGAAATTCTAACGTTCAAACATTATAGTGTCTATGAATCAAAACAAAACAAATCAGCTCCAAAAAAATAAAATAAATTGATATTTTAATATTTTAAATATACTTTATAAAAAATTTTATTATTAATTTTTAAATGTTTTGGGGGTAAGTTAAGTTATAACTCATGCTCAAACTTAAAAGTCAAAATTTAGTGATGAATTAGGCAAATACAATAAATCCATAAAAACATTTGTAGGCCGAAAAAGCCCAATAACATTTGTCGGCCGAAAAGAGTCCAAATCTTAGTGCTCGTCTCCCCAACGCACCTTTCCACCGTGCCAAACGATTGCCGAGCAATCAGCTTTGTAATTTTGTCACACAACGATGGTAGCTAATTTGTTTGCCAAAATAAGAGGCCTTGGATTTTAAGTATTGTCCGCTCTTTGTTGGCATTATTATTGTTGTGGGCTTTTAATGGTTAAAAATGTATACTAATTTTTTTTTAATTTTAGAAGTTTTCAATAGATAATCATAAGTAATTTTGATATTTGTGTCGACTTGACATATCATATCGATTTGATATTTTCAATGTCATGTCAATTCGATAGTGTTTTTATTGTCCTCCAATAATCCCTTATCACTTATTTATAAATATGAAAGTTTAGGCACCATGAAAGTAACACACACCACTTTATCTTTTTCTTATGACTCTTTTTTTTTCCTTATTTTTTTTGATTTGCGCGTTGAGGTACAAACACAAAAAACACTTCTTGCTTTTACCTCTTACCGTTATTTTCTTTTGACTTTCTAGGAATACCCTGAGATCAAAGCTCGACACAAACATTTTAGCACACCAGGTAGGATTTTTTTTTCCATTCATTAGCCAAGTAAAGCAATGCCACAAAGGAAAAAAACCTTAGAGGAAAGAGAGATAGTCATTCCGACTAGAATAGAAACTCATCATAGCCAACATTTCTTTTGACCTGCCCAACCATAGACGAGACCAATTATGGAATAATTTCAAATATTGATCAAACAAATATAGGCTCTCAAGCAAATGTTACAAACCATAACCCTACCACAAATTTCCAAAGTGCTTGACCTAATCACCCTTAGCTAAAGAGCCACTATCAGACAATCGAGGTGGAAGCTTCTTTGGCCTTCAAAAAAGAAGAATACAACACCCTAGCCCACCATTACCCCAACCATAATTCAACACATGTTACGACCTAAAAATCTAAATAAACAAACCCCAAACCCTAACCAAATAAGGACCTGGAAGCTCGAATGTAGGCCATGAAAAAAGAGCTAAAAATAAAAACAATGGCATTTAAGGATGAGAGCAAGTTCCTGAAGACTTCGCCCTTCATCAAAGAAATTAATAAAGCCTTGTCTTTTAAGGGGTTAAAAATGCCAACCATGAAAATCTACGACAATACTTTTGACCTCTTCGACCATTTGAAACTTTATAAAACCAACATGATGATGTAAGAGATAAACGAGACCTAATATGCAAAAGCCTACCTACCACACTGAAGGACGCAGCTCGATCTTGATACAATAGCCTAGAATTAAGGTTAGTCATAATGTTCAAAGAGCTTAATCACTCTTTTCTATCTAGGTTTATGAGTAATCGAAAAGCGAAAAAAGTGACTCTTAGTTTGATGTCAATCCATGAAGGTCAAAATGAAACTTTTAAGAGTTATGTCATATGTTTTAATATGAAAGCTTTGCAAGTTAAAGACCTGAAACAAACAGTCGTTGTAGGCATCCTGATAAGTAGACTTAATGACAAAGAGTACCACCTGAAGCTAACATTTATCGATAGAATCACCTAAAACTTTGGCTGACGTCTTACTGATAGCTAAAAAATATATAAATATTAAAGCTACAATAAAAAATAATCAAAGTGAGAGAGGTGCATCTTTTTTTTTATCATAAAAAAAGGTAAAGATTTTTATAATCTTCCCCTAAGAGAGAGATGACATAGGCTAGAAGCCCCAATAGAGAAAGAAATTACACCGTACTGAATACCTTTTGAGAGAAAATTTTGATGCAAATTGAGAGGATTCTTAACCTCAAATGGTTGAAACCATTGAGATAGAACATGAGGAGGGATAGACCAAAATATGTGTTTTACATAGAGACATAGGCCACAATACCAAAGACTATGTCAAACTAAAAAATGAAATTGAAGCTTTGATAAAAAAAAAGTCAGTTGAGAAGGTTTGTAGAACAATAAAGACAAGGCCAACCTAGAGCGAACTATAGACAATATCGAAAAGAGCCCCACTTAGGGTAGAAAAGAAAGGCTAGAAAATGAAAAAAGAGAAGACCATAAAGATGAGTTGAGAAAAAAAAAGGTCAAACTAATAACTATAAGTCGATCGCTAAAGTGATTAATGTGATCATTGTAGGTAGTTTCACCTCGACTAAAAAAAAGTTCAATCCAGGCATGGTTATAATAATAGGCACCTTAGTAAAGAAAAAAAATATTGCAAATATGAGCCGATCTCATTCAGTCAGAAAGAACTTAAAGGAATCCAGCACCCACATGATGATGCCATAGTGATCACAATCATAGTGTATAACTATATAGTTAAAAGAATTTTATTTGATAATAGGAGCTTAATCGATGTCATATGCTACGGTACGATAAAAAAGATGGGAATTGGTGAAGATCGATTATAATCAATCACTATAACATTAGTAAGATTCGGGAATGCATAGGTGCTTGTGAAAAAAATAATTAAACTACTGATCTTTATAAAGATAAAATCAAGGACAATCATTTTGGTTATAGAATTTATGGTGGTGGATGTCCTATCAACCTACAACACGATATTAGGTTGATCAAACCAATATGTTATGCTACTTATCGATTCAACTCCTCATATAAAAGTAAAATTTATAACACCCAATAGGGTTGGAGAGGTTAGGAGAGACTAGTTCACGATACATCAATGTTATGTCACAATAATGAAAAGCAATATTGGGAAGCAGATTGGTAGTTTGGCTAAGAATAAAAGTACTAAGATAAGAAAAGGCAAATAGCAAAAGTTGACAAAAAGCAAAAAACCACTAGCAAGAACATATAACGTAAAACTGACCCGACAAAAATGTGCTCTTAAGTTGTTCCAAGCTCTTAAGCTCTGACAAAAAAAAAAACTTTCATTTATTTTTTGAATTTTTAAGTTAACTTCAAATATGATCGAGCTCTTAAGTCGACGTGAACAATTACATGTTATTTGAACCAAGCTAACAGGTCAATCAAAATATAGTATGAAATGAAAAGTACATACTAATTCATTACATACATATTCAATAAGTTATCGACAATATACTGATCATCACGTCGGGATCTATTTTCATAAAAAATGATCTTAACCTAATTGAACAAAAAGAGATAATTGATCAAAGATTGGACTCGAATGAAAACCTACTTGAGCCAACCGAAAATCTTGTAACAATTTTGTTCTAGGTGTCATAATGATTTTTCGTACGGGGACTCGATTACTATCACTTGGTGAAAATTTTAGGAGTCACTACTAATTTTTTTATATGGTGTGATTGGTCACCCAAAATATCATCTTTTAGTAAAAAATTTTAAAATTAATTAAAACTTACCAAAAGAAGTTTAGGTTTGCGAAATCAAAACTAGGTTCAGGAGTTCGATTATGAGTGAAGAAGGTATTAGCACTCCCATGTCATCGATTCAAAGAACGGTTCATTTAAATATACGTAATCCTATAATTTTGATAACGGGGTCTTTTTTATTTTAGTTTAATTTCTTAAAACTTATTTTAAAACATTTTTCTCTATTACGAAATTAACATTATTATTATTATTTCGTATTCTATAAATTCTTCAACGCTTTGGTGAAATTTATAGAAAATCATTATTTAGAAAATATTTCAAAAAAATTGACCATTTACAAAATTCTCAAAACTTTGTCATCAGATATTCGAATTATTTGTTTAAAAAAAAAAGATTTTAGGAACATCCCGACTCTTTAGTGAGTTTTCAAAATTTATTAAACAAATTTTAAGATTATCTTGACTCTTCGGTAAAATCCTAAAAATTTTGAACAAGTTTTAAGATTATCTCAATTTTGACAAAATCCTAAATAAAATCATTTTTTTATAGTTAAAGGAATTAATTAATTAATCTTTATTATGATTATTTTTAAAAATTTTATTATTTATTCTTTAATTATATTTTTTTATAAAAAAAATTTAGATTATTCTAACTCACCGGTGAAATCTAAATATTAATATCTTGTTTAAAAAAAATCAAACTCTTTCAATTTTTGATATTTTTTTTAAAAAATTGAAGATATCAATTATTATTAATTTCATTCTTTATTATTTTTACTATTATTTTACATTGTTTAAATCAATCTTTGTTTTAGTAAAAATAATTTTGGATTATCCCAACTCTATGGTGAAATCCAAAAAATTATTTTTACTTACAATAATTAAAGAGAACTAAACTCTTTTAGGTTTCTCTAACAATTACATTTAAAATATTCATTTAAACAATTTATTCTTTTATTTATCATTTTTTATAATTTTTATTTTTTTAGCAAAAATTATTATTTTTTAAATTATTCTAACACTTTGGTGAAATTTAAATAATATTTTTGCTTGTAATAAAATTTTATTTACCTTAAATAGTTATTATTATTATTATTATTATTGTTATTTGCATATTATATTTTTAAAATCTTTATTTTATTTCAGTTTTATTTTTATTCTATTTATTTATTTGTTTCTAAAAAAATTATTACTAGTAATAATATAAAATAACAATAATAATAACAATAACATAAAAAATAACATAAAAATCAACATAAAAAATCAAAATCAAAATCAAAACGAAAAATAAAAAGAAAAAAAAACCTGTAAAGCGGGTCGATTTGACGAGCAAGTCGGCGCACGAATCCTGCGCAAGTCAGGTTTGGTCTAGAAACCCAAAACGACATCATTTTAGGGCGCCTATAAAAGGCCTGTTTAAGCTTTTTTCTTTATTTTTTCTTTCCCTTCTCTCTCTCTACCCCAGAGTATCTCTCTGTAAAACCCCAGCACCCCTCGTCAATAGCTATAAAACTCAAATTTTGACCGGTCGTCGTCATGCACCGGTGGCCAGAAACTTCAACGACGTTGAAAAATTAAAAAAAAACTCCCATATTTCGACCTTTTTTCCAAATTCTGGTGGTTGAAAAATTCAACTAGTTACTGAAAATTTTAAATTTTTTCAAATCCTGACAACAACAAAAAATCCAAAAAAAATTTTAAAAAATTATTCAGTGATTCTTTTTGTTTTCTAAACACTTTTCCAAGCCCAAAATTTTCAAAAAAAATCTCAAACTTCCTAGATCAAGAATTTCATTCTCGGGAAAAATTTTTTTGTGTGTGTTTTTTGTTTTCTTTTGTTGTATGTGTTTCCCCTTTATTGTTCTCACCTATTCTCCCTTGCAGAGATTAGCTCTATTTATAGAGCTTTTGAGATTTAAGATCCCAGATATTCTAGGATCTTTTGTGAAAATTTTGGGTGTCTATCCGGTGACTTTTGGTCACCAGATTTCATGCTGCCATGTTAGGCAGTAGCAAGAAGAAAAATGAACCTTCTGGCAGCTTGATTTTAGCTACTAGAGTTGAAATCAAAGATTTTTTTCTTACTTTTTTTATTTTTTTCTCTTTATTTAAAGATTAATAATAATAATAATAATAATAATATAAAAAGATAAAATCGGTGCCTACAACTACCCTTTTTTGCTTATTTCTGAGAATAAAAAATAAAGCAAAGATAAAAAAGACACCAATTTTGTTTGAGCAAACACATACAAAAGAGGAAACATTAAACATAAAGTTTTTTTTTTTTTTTGAAAGAAAATTTGAAAGGCTCCTCTAAACAAAGGCTATAAAACTTTAAATTCAAAAAGCTCATCTCACCAAAGTCAATGAACTTTAAATTCGAAAGGCTCCTTTCACTAGAGGCAATAAACTTTAAATCAAAAGCTCATTTAACTAAAGGCAACAAACTTTAAATGTTAAAAGGCTCTTCTGACTAAAGGCAGCGAACTTTAAATTGCTCATTTAACCAAAAACAACAAACTTTAAATTAAAAATCTGAGAGAACTTATAGATATGTCATTTGGCCTTACAAATCATGCCTAATTTTGATAGTGTCCTCTGACCAGAGGCTCTTGAAATTAAAAAAATTCTTCTAACCAGAGGCAACAAACTTTAAATGTTAAAAAACTCTTTTCACCAGAGGCAACAAACTTTAAATATTAAAAAGCTCATCTCACCAAAGGCAATAAACTTTAAATGTTAAAATCTCTTATGACCAGAGGTAACAAACTTTAAATATTAAAATCTGAAAGGCAATGGTATTTTAAATATTTCTTTAAATAAAGGGTTCACATCTTTCTTGCTTTTGACTTTTTCTTTTATTGGTCTTGGATTGTCCTAAATACATACATCTATCGTGTCACATGAATGCGTGAATGACATTTTTATGTTTTTACAATGTCATGGAATAAATGATGATCATGATGCAAATGCACTTATTATGCAAATGAAAAGACCATATTCTTTCTCTCTTTTTTTCGTTGTCATTTTTCTTTAATTCTCAAAATTTCTCAAAGTTTGTTTCCTTTCTTCTTCTTTCGAATCTTATGCATTCTAGCAATTGTTTAAGTTCAGATAAAAAAGATTTCTCTTCATACCTATATTCCATGTCGATCACTTTACGACTTATAGGCCACTTTTCTCATTAACCTTTGTTCCTTACTATTTTGTTTATCATTTTAAATCTCCTTCAAAATAATGTATATGTCTTTTATGGTCATTGTTATTCCTCATCATCTTTTGAATTTCAAATAATTATAACACATTGCATATTTCTCCTTTTAATGAGAGGGACAAAAGAAATGAAAAACAAAGTGATATTTTATTTTGATAAAAGGGAAAAATGTTTTATGCATTATAAAAAAGGATATAACAAGGATAATAAGTAATCACATAACAAATATTCAGATCATCATGAACTAATTCATCATGAATTCTTTTCTAAAGACTCTTGATTGATGCCTTTGACTTTTTAAAAATACAGTAAACCAAATTAGCCCAAAACCATTGAGATCTTCTTGCACATATTAAGAACTGATCCACTACATTCACTATCCCTTTTTATTTTATCTAAGCTGCCCTTTCAGGTTTTCAACTTAGATATCTTTTTAATTCATTTTACTTTTTTTATTTTTTTAAAGCATAATACTTTTTTACTGCATTGGCATTGACTGAATTTGGCAGATCATCTCCATCCATTGCCAAGATCAGTACCCTACCAGAAAAAGTTTTTTTCACCACATATGGGCCTTCCCGATTCGGAGTCTATTTTTTTTTAGGATCCTATTGGTTAGGATGAATCTTCTTCCATACTAATTTTCCCTCTCAAAATTATTGTAGGTGAACTTTTTGATCGTGGCTCGCATCATTTTTCTTTGATATAGTTGGTCATGGCAAAGTAAAGCTAATATCTTTTCTTCAATGAGATTCAATTGTTCATATCCAGCATGAACCTATTCAACTTCTTCTAACTCAACCTCTATGAAAACATGTAAAGAAGGAATTTTAACTTTAATGGGCAACACTACCTCCATCCCATATACTAATAAAAATAATGTAGCTCCTGTAAAGGTACAAATCGAAGTTTGATAAGCATGTAATGCAAATGGTAGCTTTTCATGCCAATCTTTATACACATCTATCATCTTTTCAATAATTTTTTTTATGTTTTTATTGGCTGCTTCAACTGTCCCATTCATCTTTGGATGATAAAACCCTGATTTATGGTGTTTGATTTTAAACTGAGCACATACCTTAATCATTATTTTATTATTTAAATTAAGAGCATTATCCAAAATGATCCTTTCTAAAAGGTCATATCGACATATGATCTCTTTTTTTGATGAACTTGCAAACCATCATTCTTGTCACATTGGCATATGAAGCTGCAGCTATCCACTTTATGAAGTAGTCAATTACCACTAAAATGAATAGATATCCATTTGAGGCCTTTGGTGTAATGAGCCCTATCACATCTATTCTTCGCATAAAAAAAGGCCAAGGTGTTGACATAACATGCAAGGATGTTGGATTAACTTGAATCTTGTTTGTATAAAATTTATATTTATGACATTTTCTAGTATAGTCAATGTAATCTTTTTTCATTATCAACTAATAGTATCATGTTCTCATTATTTTCTTAGTCATCTTGTGACCATTTGAATGAGTTTCACAAATACCTTCATGAATTTTTTCTAGTAACTTTTTGGCTTCAACAGCATTCACACATTTTAATAGTGTTTAGTCTCGACTTCTCTTATATAAAATTTTTTCATCTAGAAAGAAACCCATTATCAACCTTCTCAAAGTTCTCTTATCATTCTCTAATATATGTTCTGGGTACTATTGATATTTAACATATTGTAATATATCAAAATACTATGGTTTTCTATCAACTCTTTCCTTAAATTTTAAATAGTGAGTAGGTTTCTCTGGCAAACTCAATTTGATGGGTTGGATTTTAGCATTTTCATTTAATTTGAACATTGCTGCCAATGTAGCCAAAGCATAAACCATATGATTCTCTTCTCGAGGTAAATAATGAAACCAAATATTCTTAAATTTTTTGATCAATTTTGATATGTACTTTTAGTATAAAATCAATTTTAAGTCTTTGGTTTCCCATTCTCCTCGTAATGGGTATATGACCAAAGTAGAGTTTTCATAAACTTTTAAAATATGGGCCTTCCTTTTAAGAGCAGTTTGAAGACCCAGAACACATGCTTCATATTCTGCTACATTACTGGTGCAATCAAAATTTAATTTCGTAGTGATTAGGTAGTAATCCCTTTCTGGAGATATCAAAACTACTCCAATACCATGCCCTAAAGTATTTAATGCACCATCAAAATACATCTTTCATATATCTTCATTATGCTCTTTTTTATCTATGTGCAGTATAGATATTAAGTCTTCATCTGAAAAATCAAATATCACAAATACATAATCTTCATGAGCATACTTTGCAAGAAATTTAACAATAACACTTCCTTTGATTGTCTTTTGGGACATATATACAATGCCATATTCAGAAAGTAACACTTGTCATCTTGTTATTCTTCCTGACAATGAAGGTTTTTCAAAGATGTACTTGATGGGATCTAATTTCATAATAAGTCAAGTGGTATGATACAACATTTATTGTTTGAGCCTATGAGCTATCCAAGCTAGTGCACAACATATTTTTTTCAATGGTGAATACTTTGACTCGTAATCGATAAATTTTTTGCTCAAGTAGTAAATAGCTTGTTCTTTCCTTCCTGTTTCATCATGTTACCCTAAAACACATCTCATTTATTTTTCATGCACCGTCAAATACAAGATAAGAAGTCTTCCAGAGATAGATGACATTAATACTGATAGGTTTGATAAGTATTCTTTAACATTTTTAAATGCCATTTAACAATCTTCATCCCATTCTCTTAACCCGTACTTTCGAAGAATCTTAAATATGAGATCACATTTGGCTATAAGTTGAGAAATGAAATGAGCAATATAATTCAATCTCCCTAAAAATCTCTTTATTTCTTTTTGTGTAAGCGGAGGTGGTAGCTCTTGGATGGCACGTATCTTATTTAGATCCACCTCTATTTTTCTTTTACTAATAATAAATCCTAGTAATTTCCCTAAAGTTACACCAAAAGTGCATTTAGCTAGATTAAGCTTGAGTTGAAACTTTTTTAATCTCTTAAATAGCTTTTTGAGATTAGTTACATGATTTACTTCTTCATGGGATTTGGCAATCATGTCATCTACATACACCTCTATTTCTTTGTGCATCATATCATAGAATAGAGTTGCCATGGCTCTTTAATATGTCACCCCAATATTTTTCAAACCAAATGGCATGACTTTATAGCAAAATGTTCCCCATACTATCATAAAGGTAATCTTGTTCATATCTTCTTATGCCATCTTAATTTGATTATAGCCTGAAAATCCATCCATGAATGAAAATAGAGAATGCCTAGCGGTATTGTTCACTAAAGTGTCAATATGAGGCAATGAAAAATTATATTTTGGACTTGCTTTATTCAAATCTCAATAATCAACACATATTCTCATTTTACCATCTTTCTTGGGTACTGGGACTATATTCGCCACCCATTCGAGATATTTAGCCATTTCTAAGAATTTCGTATCAAATTACTTTTTCACTTCTTCTTTCATTTTCAACAACATTTCAGGTTTCATCCTTCTCAACTTCTGTTTAATTGGTTTACACTTAAGCTTCAATAGTAGCTTATGCACTATAATTTTAGTATCTATCCTCGATATATCTTGATACGACCAAGCAAACACATCTACATATTCATGTAGTAACTTTATCAACTCTTGCTTTATCGATGATGAAATTGAAGTATCAATCTTAACCTCTTTTTTAGTTTCTTCATCCCCTAAATTAACAACTTCAGTGGCTTCTTAATGAAGCATGATTTGCTTCTCTTTTTATTCCACTAATCTTAATAATTCTAGGAATATTGTATGGTCTTCCACATTTTTTTCATCATCAAGTTCACCAATATAAACAAAATTTTTAAAATCAAATCTTGAAATATTGTCATGATGATTTTCATATTTATTATTCAGATACCTAAAAATAAGTGAAATGGATAAAATGTAGAATGATGTATAGTAATGCAGGGAATTAAAATGAAAGAGGCAAACCAAATGGACAAATGTGCTACATTTGTCATTTATTCAATTAAAAATGAGGAAACAAACACACATAAGACATTTAGTGCTTTTAACAAAAGCATTTAGATTAGGTTCAACACATTACTTTGGAGAAAATTTAAAAATAACAAGTAACTCTTCAACGTGCCAAATTTTCAATTCTGCACCAGGAGGAGTAAGATAAACCCATGGATAACCTAGATCTTCATTATCCTTTTCTTCACCCACCATTTGTATTAAAAATTCAGCAAAGATATCTTTCAATGATGGTGTAAACTCTTTCTTTATGTTTCCTGTTACATCTAGATAGATATAACAAGCTAAGATGAAAGTATCATAAAGGGGAAAAAAATATAGGCTTTCAGTTTTTACTTCTTCCCTCAGAAAATGACCAACCTTTTTTCTCTTTTTTCTTCTATGAACTTTATTCTTCCTTTTCAAGTTGGCTTGCATCCCAGCCTAAATTGATCATCTTTTTTAGGCATTCCCTACAAGTCAGCCCATACTTGTTATCCTTTTCTTACCACTTCTTTAAGTGCCATCTTGGAAGCTTTGGATAGACATGGAATAGGCACTTTAGATCATTTACTCACATAGGTTGCATTAATGAATTCAAAGGATCTGAAAAAATATTTTGGGCTTCTTCAACTGCTTCAACACATAATGTGATAGAAGGTTTAGTAAACAACAGGTCTTCTTCACCAGTAACAATGATCACCTTTTCATTAATTATGAATTTTACCTTCTGATGTAGAGTGGAAGGAACAACTCCTGCCATGTGAATCCATGATCTTCCTAAAAGGTAACTATAGGAATGAGCGATATCCATGACTTGAAAAATTATATTAAAAGTACATGGTCTAATTTGGATTGGTAGCTCGATATCACCTATCACTTCACGATGAGTCCCATCAAAAGTCCTCACTATCATATGACTTATCTTTATGTAAGATATGTCAATTGACAATCTTGATAGTGTAGTTATAGGCATGACATTCAAAGAAGATTCATTATCAATGAACACTTTTACCAATGTATGATCCTTATATCTTGTGAAGATATGTAAGGCCTTAGCATCACCTTTACCACAAGATGGAATTTCATCATTATTAAATGATATATAATTTCTCACTATGATATTTTTCACTACGCGATCAAGTTTCTCCACAGATATATTATGAGCTACATAAGCCTCGTTGAGTACTTTGAGTAAAACATAAAACATTTCTATGAGGCTCAAAATTTAACAATAACTATAGCATAAAAATTTGAGCTGATAAATGATTTAATTATTCCATCACACTATATTCACTGTGCTTAATAAGCTTTAAAAACTCACAAGCCTCTATTTCTGTAACTAAATTTTTACATTCTCGATCTAAGACTGAAGTTGGGTGAGTCTCTTGATCATTGGATGATTTATCTTCTTTTTTTAAGCTCATTTTTTTTTTTTTGTTTTTTCTTTTCGTGCTCTCTCAAGTGCTTCTGAAATATAGCACCACCCATTTCGAGTTATGCCCCTTACGCCAGTTACATTTATTGTACTTGCATCACATGAGCCATATTGAAGAGAACCATTATCCAAACCTTGTGATATGATATTACAATCACATTTTCAAAGGACTGCCTTATCCAATTTGTATGGGAATGGGTTAGAGACCTCAATTATCACTTTTGGCATAGTTGTACAAACATGTTCATCAATTTTAACACTCAATTTTTCATCATAAAAGATTGTGACAGACTCAAAATTTATATAAACTAGCTTATTAACCTTAGCACTTGGTTTTTCCTCATAGAATATGGTAACATGCTCAAAATTTATTCGGTGAGGCTTACTTTTAGATGAGTCTTCCGTCATAATATTCACTGAACTTTTTTCATGTTCTTCATAAAATTCAACTAAAAAAGAATCTATCATTATTTGCAACTCTTGTTGGAATACTTTACAATCTTGAAGTAAATGACCAACTATCCTCATATGAAATTTACAAGTGTGATTTAAATTATATGATAAATTTCCATCATCTGAGTTTTCAAGTATTGGATGAATCATATTTGCTTTCATAAGGGTAGTAAATATTTCATCCATAGGAGTTCTGATCATGCTTACTTCTTTTTTAATATTCTGAGTTATTTATTATTTAAAACATTTATTGATCCTTCACCATGATTAGGTAACAGATTTGCCTCTATACTCAGTTTGATCTTGGTTGTGAAATTTAAAATTCTATTATCAATCAGGCTTTGCACCCTACGTTTGAAAGCTATATAATTTTCCAAAGAGTGGCCCTGAATTCCATAATGATAGTCACAGAAAACTTCAGAATCATACCTCTTTGGATATAGACGTTTCAAGGGCTTTATGGGCTATCGAGCCACCAAGTGTTTCTGGAATAACTAAGGGAATAATTCTGTGTATGTCATAAGAATTGGATTAAATCATTATTACTCTCGATTATTTCGAGGTTTCCTTCGATTAAAGCCCATGGTGTTTACTTGAAGGGAAGGTCGTGGTGAAGGTGCTCGGGAGCAAACATTGGCTTGAAAAGTAGGTGTCTGGGTTTGCATTGGTTGGTAATGGTATTGGTTTTGGGAAATATTATAAATGGTTGGGTAAAAAGGTTGGTATACGATATATGAATGGTATGGGATAAAAGGTCTTAGTTTTGGTTTTTCAATGGTAACAACTTGCATGTCTACTTTTTTTTTCTTGAATGGTCCTCATTTCTTTAATTCAGAAACATTACCTTTATCTATCTTTCTATTTTTAATGGCATTTTTTATTATCTCTCTTATAATCACCATATTAACAAAATTTTTCATGGCATGACCAATGAACTTGTCATAGTATGGTGCTCGAACAGTATTGATGAACAAAATAGTTGTTTCCTTCTTAGTGAGAGGAAATTGAACCTGAACAACAACATCTTACCATCCGTGGGCATATTCTTTAAAATTTTTATTAGTTTTCTTTTTCATGTTTTGTAAAGATAATCTATCCGGAACCAGTCTGTGACATGCATATATTAAGTATTAAATTCTTTGGCCAAATCTTTTCATGAATGAATACGACTCCTGTTTAATTGAATATACCATCTGATAGCTGATCCAATAAGACTATCTTAAAAATAATGGATAAGCAACTTGTTATTGTTTGTATGCCCAGTATTATTTAGACAGAACACAGTGATATGTGCTTGAGGGCATTTGGTTCCATCATATTTTTTAAATTCTGATATTTTAAACTTTGGTGGGATTACCAAATCTAAAACCAAACTAAGTTCACTGGCATCAATTGTGCCAAAAATATTTACACTTTCAATAGCTCGTAGCCTTTATTCCAAAAGATCTAACTTTTATTGTACCTTTATATTATCATATTGTTCTGGCATGCCTTTCTTTAGTTTTTCATGTTTTCTTAGGTCATCTAAATCTGGGACCATAATGGGTTCAATATGACTTGTTCCAATATTTAAAACAATATGTCATTGACTACATGGTTGAACCGTGAAAGGAGGTAAATTAAACTGAGCATGTGGCTACCTTTTAGGCTATGTCATTTGTGGATGCATTTGATGAGAATTTTAGCATAAGGTGGAGTAAACCTTGGTGGATACAATGGATCTTCCCTATCACTGGTATTTTCTTGGGTTTAAGGCTCTTTCTCAGTGGTTACTTCTTCGGCTACCCCTTTTCTTTTGGTCATTTTCCTTATCATGTCCATCATTGCAGTAATTTCTTTTCAAGTTTCTTCTTGAGTCCTAGTCATTTGTTCTATCAACTCTTGTTGAGACCTAATCATTTGCTCATGCTTATTAGACTGAGCTTTTTCTATCCTTTCTATTCTAGAGGCTTGCTTGCTTTCCATAATTATGATTTGTGAATGAGTGTTGTAATGATGACGAGTGGTCTGATCTATGTTTTTTTGATGGCCTAACTATCTATGTTTTAAGGTGTTTTTGTTTTAATGCATTTTTTTAAAATGAAACACATATATAATGTATGAATGCATGAATACAAAAGATGTGCTTATTATATATCTAATATTTGTAAAAGATTTTAAGTCTAAACTTAAACCACTATATCATATCGTCACATTATCCTTACTAAATATTTCTTTCATTACAATATTAAAATTTCAAAAGAAACACCCTACATGCTTGTATTGTTCATAAGCGTTTGCTAGAAAATTGGTTAAGCGTTGGTTATGTTGTCCTAGGTAAACATCTTCTTTCACTTGTTTAGCTTCTTGGGCCATGTCTTTTACTTTGAAGCTGACTTCTCTTATCTGTTCTACTAGGCGAGTGGCTTGAAATTCTTTCAATTGATATTCTTCCTTCCAATACTGTGCTTTATGTTCAAATTGATCTCATTCCTCTCTCATAACTTGAATGGCTTCACATCGATAATGCATTTGCTATTTCAAGTCATCTATGAGATCTTGTAGTATCTTCTTTTCTTCCATAAATTAACTAAACTCTTCTTCCTTAGATAACAAATTAGACCAAAGTTGTTCTGCATTCTTTCTAAATTTTTTAAGCTTTATAGTCATTGCGACGATGGACATATGCCAACTTTCAAAAATCTCTTTTTGATTTCTTTCAAGCTTTCAAGATTTTACTTCACTCTTATCAGTATTATCTTTTCACTCATTAATCTCATGCTGAAGCCTCTTTTTTTCAAGCTTCTATATTTCTTTTTTTTCTTCAAATTTGTGCTTCATAATCTTCATATCCTTATAAATCTTTTCACAATGGGTGTCTTTTTGGTAGCATAGTCTGTTTTTTTTGGGATCATCATTTGCTTGTGACCCATTAACTTCTTCATAACAGATATTTAGGTGTGGCTTTGTCTATATATCCCCTACGATCTACTCTTCGAATCTGCTTCCATTGTTTGATAATCTCTTTTATCTTTCCCAAAAATCTTGATTCTTCAAAAGAGAATTTCAATTCTTGAAGCCCATGAATCATTGGGACAAATTGCTCTTACCCTATTTGTCAATGAACCAGTGCTGGAGCATAATTTATACCTCTCTACGATCTTAAGAGTGGAACCCATGGCTTATCACCACACTTGTATAACATGGCTTCTCATGGCATCCATGGAGCTCTCTATATAACTTGAGCACTAGTGAGATTTTACAAAGTCAATACCCACTCTTCTTTGGTCTTTAATTTTGGCCACTCAACATTATAACATTCTTGAATTGGCCTACTTTTATTACTATAAGTAGGATGAAATTTACCCAAAGATGTTGAAGATGACTTTTTACCCAAATATGGAGTAATTGTGTATACCCTATAAAGCGTCCTCCTCTTCTTTGATAATGATTCAATGATATAAAGGTCTCTCCCAGTATAGAAAGAACAGAATTGATTTTATTGTTCACCTACTCGAGAAAATCAATCACTGATACCTCAACGTGCCTTAGGACCTTCGAAAAGATGACCAAGCTATAAATTACCAAAGCTATCATTCTTATGCCTCGTTCATCCCCTAAGTGTTTGATGATGTAATCACATAAGATTTCCCACGGGATGCAATCACTTTTGTATTTTGTTTGGATATACGAGTTCACATTCTAAGTAGGGACCTCCATCATAAAGTCAAGTTTTTTTTTAGATCCAAGTTTTTTACCTCACCAATAGATTTTGTCTAGATTGGAAAGATGCAACCATAACAATGTAGTATATTATTCGATCGTCGGGGTCATATTTATTTCATTAAATATGAAACATCTATATTGAGGATCCTAAAACTGAACTAAAGCTCTTATCAACTAAGTTTTTATAGGCACTTCAAGCAGTGAAGTAATATGACCGTATTTTTTCTCAAAAGCCATCTTCCTAGAAGTTGTTACACAGCGTCAATTCTTGACCAACTCAGAAATGTCATTTTGTTGAAGTTCTAACTTGATTTCTTCAGGCAAAATTTTTTGTTCAGATTCTTTCAAACAATTTCCCATTCTATTTTGGGCTTCTAATGATAGAGTTATCACCACATTGGTCTCTTCACACACGATAAGCTTCGAAGCTGAGAACATCATGATGGTGGTTTCGAAACAAGACTAAAAATCTTCTTACTGATATCAGCATATTGAGAAACACGTCCTATATGCAAGTGTTTATGATGATGCATGATCATGAAACAAAATGAAAGCAAAACAAAATATGGTTAGTAATCACATTAAAATAAATATTTTCTCATGTGTCCTAATTTAGGGTATAATCTACAAAAATGGTATGGCCCTATCTAAGGTTGGTTTCTTAAAGTTCACTACATGCATGGTTTGGTAATTAACATAGGCTAAAAAGGTTCTCAAATTGATCCTCACTGTCATTCACTCTGGACTAATAAGGCCCTCGATCCTCACCCATAATGGGCTGCCAACGAAAAAGGTTCAACTTGAGTGAAAGTATTTCGTTAGTCCAAGCGGAGGCATTATAACCTCACGAAAGTATAGGTACTCTACTCTCTCCTAAAAAGGGATATATTTTGGAGCCCAGGTATAGAGCTCATGCGTGAATGTAAATGTACATGTGTGTGAAAGAATGTAACAAATAAAATTAACAATATAATTAGCAATAATATAAAATAATAACATTTTAAAACCAAATGAAACCAAAAAAATTTTTAATATTCGGACATAAGAAATTAAAATTAAATATCAAAAAGACCATAAAATAAAATTTTGGATGACACATGTTTAATTTTTGGCTTGACTTTCAAGTATCTCCAGTGGAATCGCCAAGCTGTCAAAATGATTTTTCGTCCGGGGGGACTCGATTGCTATCACTTGGTGAAAATTTTTGGAATCGCCACTAATATTTTTATAGGGTGTGCATGGCCACCCAAAATATCATCTTTTAGCAAAAAATTTTAAAATTAATTAAAACTTACTAAAAGAAGTTTAGGTCTGTGAAATCAAGACTAAGTTCAGAAGTTCGGTTATGAGTGAGGAAAGTATTAGCACCCTCACGTCGCCCGTTCAAAGAACAGTACCATTTAAATATGCGTAATCCTATAATTTTGATAACGGAGTCTTTTTTTTATTTAAGTTTAATTTCCTAAAATTTATTTTAAAACATTTTTCTTTGTTACGAAATTAACATTATTATTATTATTTTGTATTCTATAAATTCTTCAATGCTTTGGTGGAATTTATAGAAAATCATTATTTAGAAAATATTTATAGAAAATTGACCACTCACAAAATTCTTGAAACTTTGTCATAAGATATTTTAATTATTTGTTTAAAAAAAAATTAGGAACATCCCAACTCTTTGCTGAGTTTTCAAATTTTATTAAACAAATTTTAAGATTATCCTGACTCTTTGAAGAAATCCTAAATTTTGAACAAGTTTTAAGATTATCTCAATTTTGACAAGATCCTAAATAAAATCATTTTTTACAGTTAAAGGAATTAATTAATTAATCTTTATTATGATTATTTTTAAAAATTTTATTATTTATTCTTTAATTAAATTTTTTTATAAAAAAAAATTTAGATTATCCCAACTCACCGGTGAAATCTAAATATTAATATCTTGTTTAAAGAAAATCGAAAGAGTTCGATTTCATTCTTTATTATTTAGATTCAAGATATCAATTATTATTAATTTCATTCTTTATTATTTTTTATTATTGTTTTATATTGTTTAAATCAATCTTTGTTTTAGTAAAAATAATTTTGGATTATCCCAACTGTATGGTAAAATCCAAAAAATTATTTTTACTTGCAATAATTAAAAAGAACTAAACTCTTTTAGCTTCTCTAACAATTGCATTTAAAATATTTATTTAAACCATTTATTCTTTTATTGATCATTTTTTATAATTTTTATTTTTTTAGCAAAAATTATTTTTTTAAAATTATCCAAACACTTTGGTGAAATTTAAATAACATTTTTGCTTGTAATAAAATTTTATTTTCCTTAAATAGTTATTATTATTATTATTATTATTTGCATATTATATTTTTTAGGTCTTTATTTTATTTCAGCTTTATTTTTATTCTATTTATTTATTTGTTTCTAAAAAAATTATTACTAGTAATAATATAAAATAACAATAATAATAATAACAATATCATAAAAAATAACATAAAAATCAACATAAAAAATTAAAATTAAAATTAAAATTAAAATTAAAATTAAAAATTAAAAAAAAATAAAAAAAACCTGTAAAACGAATCAAGTTGGCACGCGAGTCAGCGTGCGAATCCTGTGCGGGTTGATTTCGATCCAAAAGCCCAAAACGACGTTGTTTTAAGGCACCTATAAAAGGCCTTTTTTAGCTTTTTTCTTTATTTTTTTTCTTTTCCCTCTCTACCTCAGAGCCTCTCTCTCTCTAAAATCCCAACACCCCTTATCGATCATAATAAAACCCAGTTTCTGGCCAATCGCCGTCGTGCACCAGTAGTTGAAAACTTCAACAACACCAAAAAATTCAAAAAAAATTTTAGATTCTAGCTTCTTTTCCATATTTTGATGGTTAAAAAATTCAACCGAATGCCAAAAAATTTAAATTTTTTTCAGATTTTGGCGACAAAAAAAATCTAAAAAAAAATTTAAAAAATTCTTCAATGATTCTTTTTGCTTTCTAAACACTTTTTCAAGCCCAAATTTTTCAAAAAAAATCTCAAACTTCCTAGATTGAGAATTTAATTCTTAAGAAAATTTTTTTTTTATGTTTGCTATTTTTTTTATTGTGTGTGTTTCCCCTTTATTGTTTTCTCATGTTCTCTCTTGCAGAGATTAGCTCTATTTATAGAGCTTTTGAGATTCAAGATTTCAGATCTTTTGGGATCTTTCATAAAAAATTTGGGTGTCTATCCGGTGACTTTTGGTCACCGAATTTCATGCTGTCATTTTAGGTAGTGTCAAGAAGAAAAATGAACCTTCTGGCAGCTAGATTTCAACTACCAATATTGAAATCAAAGTTTTTTTTTTACTTTTTTCTTTTTTTTAAAGATTAATAATAATAATAATAATAATAATAATAATATAAAAAGGAACAAAATTGGTGCTTACACTATGATAGCATTCTTGAAAAACATATACAAATCGAAACTAAACTTCAACATAAGGATTAATTAATTTAACTTCTGAAAGATAATACTGATCTTTTGGCTTAGACACCATCTGATATGCCTGGTATTGATACCGAAGTGATGGTTCATAAGTTGTATATTAACCTCGAGGTAAAATTAGTTCAGTAAAAGAAGAGAATTTTTGCCTAAAAAAGATAAAATGGCCATTAAGAATAAAGTTGATAGATTATTGCAAGTGGGCTTTATCAGGGAGGTCTACTACACTAAATGGATAGCCAATGTGGCCATAATAAAAAAGCACAATGAAGAATGAAGGATGTTTTGTCGACTTTATCGACCTAAACAAAACATGCCCAAAAAAGGCTTTTCTTTCCCTAGCATAGATAAGTTGGTGAATGATAATGTCGACCATAACTTCCTTAGTTTTATAGATACCTATTTTAGTTACAACCAAATCAAAATGTTAAAGGATAATGAGAAAAATATAACCTTTATTACTAAAAAAGGCCTTTATTGCTGCAAGGTAATGTCTTTCGGACTAAAAAATGTAGGGGCAACTTATCAAAAGCTAGTAAATAAGTTGTTTAAAAATCAGATAGATCGTAATAGGAAAGTATATATGAATGACATGATAGTCAAAAAATAAGAGCTTGATCGAGCACTTGGAATACCTTAAAAAGATGTTCAACACCTTGAGAAAATACAATATGAGGCTTAACCAGAGCAAATGTGCCTTTAAAGTCATGTTAAGTAAGTTCTTTGGTTACATGATCAACAAAAGAAGGATAAAGACAAACCCAAAAAAGGTTCAAGCAATCTTAAACATGAAGGCATCGACTTTGGTGAAAGAAGTATAGAGGTTAACTAACAAAATAACCATCCTGAGTTATTCATGTCCAAGTCGACAAAATAATATCTGTCATTTTTTAAAATTTTTAGAAATATCTTTGACTTCAAATGGACCCTTCAGTATCGAAAAGCTTTTGAATAACTTAAAGAATTCTTATCCTCTTTACCGATTCTATTTAAGTCAAGGTCCAACAAAATCTTATACCTATACTTAGCCACCATAAACCAAGTTATCAGCTCGATTTTAGTCCAAGAGGAAGAAAGAAAGCAACAACGAATGATTTTGAGCAAAGTATTAACAGGGTTAGAAATTAACTACAACGATATAGAAAATTTAGCTTACATAGTTATCACTTAGGCCAGAAAACTCAAGCCATATTTTCAAGCCCATGTGATCCACGTATTGATTAACCAACCATTGAGATAGGTCTCATAAAAGTTAGAAATGTCAGGGAGGTTAATCAAATGGGCAGTAGAGCTTAGCGAGTTTGACCTGCACATTTTACCTAAGTCGACTTTAAAATCTCAGATGCTAGTAGACTTCATCGTAGAGCTCACCTTGATACATGCTGAAAGCCAACTAAAGAAAAAAAAAACCTTAAAATTTAAAAATTGAAAGCTTTATGTTGATGGTTCAGCCACGAACCATAATAAAGGGGTTGATCTTATTATGATCAGCCCAGAAAGATTTCAATACCTATACACTTTAAGGTTTAAGTTCAAGGCATCCAACAATGAGGCAAAATATGAGGCATGGATAACTGGCTTGAGGTTGGCAACCAAGCTCAAAGTCTAATATATAACTGCATATAGTGATTCTCAGCTAGTGGTTAGCCAAATAAATGAGGAATTTAGAGCTCGAAAAGATGAAATTTAAAATATTTGGATAAAAAGTTGGCCTTAGTGGTTAACTTCAAGAAGGCTGAAATAAAAAAAATACTGAGGTAAAAAATTTACTTATAGACTCTTTATCTAAGTTGGCTTCAGGAATAACAACAAAAAGTTCATAACAAGTCTTGATAAAAGACCTAACACATAAAAGTACTGAAGATAAGATTATATGATAGATAATAAAAAAAAAAACTCGGATGACATCTATCAAGGCATACCTAACCACATAAACACTACCCAAAAAAAATGCAAGCTAAAACATTAATAAAAAGGCTTTTCGGTACATGATAATTAAGAAAAAAAATTATACAAAAGATCATTTAGTCTGTTTTATTTAAGATGTGTTGATGAGGTAGAAGCAGACTATGTCTTATGAGAAATCTATGAAAGAATATGTGAAACCCACCTCAGACTTCGACCATTAGCCTATAAAGTATTTAGGCAAAGCTACTATTGGCACACTATAAAAAAAGAAGCAACCAAATTGGTAAAAAAATATGATAAATGTCAAAGATTTACTCATATGCAACATCTCCCCTCGATCAAACTCACCCCTATCATCAGCCTATAGCCTTTTATGTAGTAAAGAATGGACATCATTAGACTGTTCACCCTCAACCATGGGCAAAAAGAGATTTGTCTTAGTAACGATAGATTACTTCATGAAATAGCTTGAAGTCAAAGCCTTAGCCACTACTACAAGGCCCAAGTCAAAAAATTTGTATAAAAAATATAATATGTAGATTTAGCTTACCTTGGTCTATAATAACGGACAATGACAAATAATTTGAAAACCTAAAATTCAAAGAATAATGTTTAAATCTTTACATCGACCTCAGGTTTACGTCGGTTGCTCACCTTTGGTCTAATGGACAGGTTAAATATATGAACAAGATAATAATAGAAACTTTGAAAAAAAAACTCGATGCAACAAAAGGGAAATGGACTAATAAGCTACCAAAGGCACTATAAGTCTTGAAGACAAGTACAAAGGTATCAATAAGTGAAACCTCATTCTATCTAACATTTGAAATAAAAGTCATGATACTTGTTAAAATCTACCTTCTGAGCTTGAGAGTCAAATTAAACTTAGAAGAAAGAAATAAAAAAATGCATGGGCCAACCTAAACCTCATTAAAGAACAGAAGGACATAGTCCTAACATGGATAGCAACTCATCAACAAAAGGTGACCAATTATTATAATAAAAATGTTCAACATAAGCATATCAAAAAGAGTAACCTGGTACTTAAAAAAGTTAAAACCTCAGGAATAGATGATCGAGGTGGCAAATTAGCCTCAACCTAAGAAAGATCATATGTAGTTAAAGAGATCATCCATGATGCAACCTACAAATTATAAAATATGAATGGTCACGTCATCGTAAGGACATAGAATACAAATAATTTAAAGGTCTACTTTCAATAACTCGATCTAAATCAAGCTCACATTTGTATATTGTACTTGAATGCAAAAATCAAATTTTGCTCAATGAGCTTATGCCTAACTAATCTAGTAAAATCTAACTAAAACTTAGATGTATTCTTAAGTTCATTAATCCAAGTGATTATGTAAATTCTCAATTCAGTTAATTGGACTCAAATTTCTTTGATTAATTGTGCTTAAACTTGAGCAAATAAAGAAAAAATTATAACAGAATTGAACTAAAGCTTAGACTAAATTGAACAAAAAATTTCATTTCATTTTCTATCAAGTACAAAAGTTGTTTGCTATGTAGGTCAGTAAAATCAGAGGTCATTACAAAAATAAACCTCATACATCAACCAAAAATTTATAAAAGTTAAAAAAAATCACTTGTCAGCAACATCGTTAATAGTAATAGCAAGGATAACACCATCATTAGTAGAAGTAATAACAATGACCTCACCCTTCCCAACCTCTTTTATCTTATGCTCAGCACCCAAAACAACCTTGAGCTTGATGTTCATTACCTCAACATCATCCTTCTCTTTTTCTTTTTTTTTTTTCAGGCTGATTTGAAAGAGGCATCAATTTGATATTGTTGATATCAATATCAAATAGGTCGAGGCTAAGGGTGAAAATTTTAAATTGTACCTCATATTTGGCCAACTGAAAGGCACCCACCATTTTTTTAAGAGAACTTTACTTTTATCTAAAGGCATTTGTTAAAGGCCTTAAACTCTTCTGTGGCCTTCTTCTTCATATCTTCTCCCTCTTTTTCTTTGGTCTTTAGCTCAAACCTCAGCCTTATTATCTCGACCTGAGTATTGTTAAACTTAAGCTCAACCTACTTTCTCATTAACTCAACTAAAGCTTTATCAACCAGGATAGCTTTTAGCTTTGCTGTTAGCTTGTTATTCTTTTTCTTCAGCTCAACCTTTTTTTTTTGTGGGATGCATTGAAGCTAGATCTAACATTGTCCAAAGCATCCAAGCTTTTCTTATGCTCTTTAACCAAGACATCAATATCTTTTTCAACCTTAAGCAAATAAGCTATAGCAAAGTAGGTGTGATAAAGGGCTTTGTTGGTGTTCTCTCAAGGGTGAGGTGGGAATTTTTATTGGATTGTGTAGAACAAGCTTTTAGACTTAGCAAAATAAAAAATAATAAGAAAATTATGTTGAAATCAGTAGTGTTTACTAAGATGATGGACAACAACTTTGTAAAACATCTTCGTCACAGTTAGGTTGGTAATGGGGTCATCAACAAAAGTGTACTCCAAGCTTATACAGATCTTTTTCGAGTTGGGCTTTAACATCCTAGCCTCAATATTTTTTAGAATAGGAAAAGATACCTTCACCTTTAATTTTTTTGAAAGAAAAAAGTGCTAGTGCTGGTGCTGATGTTAAGGAGAGATCCTGACCAACCATAGCCTTTATTTTTCGAGCTGTGAGAGAGCGATGTAATAGGGGTTTATAACCTTGTCCCTCTCGCAAGATAGAGCTCCGAGTTGATTTTTTTTTTTTTGCCTCAAGGGAGGTCAACTTGTGGGCATCAATAATGAGCTCTCCCTACTAGCGTGCTTTATTATTTTGTCTCAATTTGATAGATCTAAGACAAAAAAAAGCCACTAATGAGTCCATAATAATGTCGAGCACACTTCTTATTTTCTAGGTCTCAACCTCAAGTTGGCTATCTTTTTTTATTATTATTTTTGAAGACAAAGAAAGGGAAACTTTTAATTTTTTATTAAGCTTGAACAATTGACGAATAGTTTCATATCGGGTCGAGCTATTACATAATACTACCTCCTATCATTGGAGTGCATTTTAATAGAAAAAAAATTCTCTAAATAGAGGGAGAGAAAGAAAAGTATGTAGATGTTAACAAAGAATGATGAAAGCAACTATGTATTATATAGAGTTGGGAATGAACTGGGTGATAGTTAAATTATAAGAATTAAAAATTAAAACAAATAAAAAATAAATTAAAAACCTCAGACTGACAACAAAAGAATCCCAATACATAAAGAGCTAATGTGGCTCAGTCTATCAATAACCTGGTCTGAGGAGTTTGACATTATTATACTGTACCATTCTCTAAGAAAAAGAAAAGTCATCACTAAAGCACGAACGTGATGAGCTGAACATGTGTTAGGATAATTTTTTTAATTTTATCATGCCCTTTAGTTCGTTTATCACATCTTTGAGGGTCATGTTGAGTTCACAAGAAATATATACAGGGACCTCGACCAGTTTATCTTGCTCCGTAAGATTTTTCTTCTTTTCATCATTTTTTTTGGTCGAGGTAATCCCTTCCTCTTATTCCTCCTCAAAACCTTCCTCATCATAATCTTCACCATCATAAGACTTTAACTCATGAAGAGGACCAAGATTTCAAGGTGAAATTATGGCTGAGAGCAATACAACTCTAAAAAAAGAAGGACGAGGTAGAGACCTCTCAAGAAAGGAAGAGATCTCAAGAAAAATTGACTAAAGTGGAATGAAAATGACAAAAGGAGCATCGATAGGAGGAAAAGTAGAAGTAAAAAAAATTGATGAGACCAAACCTTAGAAAGGGAAACAACTGAAGATAAAAAAAAAGTCGATCATAGAAAATAGACCAACCTAAGAGATAGAAATAAATGATGGATTCTATAAGTTAAAATCTATTTGAGCACACAGTTTCTCTATACACAGAATCTGTCTTCCCTTTGCCTGAGCATTTCTTTATTTTGCTATTGCCTTTCCTCGAACATCAAGTTAAATTAGTAGGCTATCCTCTCATAATTATGACATCTGATGACTGGTGGAATCATATTGTTGTCTTACCTGAGTTAACCCCCTAGGTTTTACCTTATAACTTATAACCTCCCCAAAACTTTCGTTAAAAGACATAGTTAAAAATACATATCGAAGAAAGTGTTAAAAAACTTTAAGGTTGGAAAGCTTTTAAGGTCCAAAAATTCAGATCGAATTGAGAGCTAAAAAAGCAAAAAAATGAAAAAATGAAGCCCTAACAACCCTTTAAATAATCACATGATGATCAAATAAATGGCACAGATCATACCACATATTAGATTAAAGATGGACAGATGTCTTTTCATCTTCTTTATTTAAAATTTTTATTCAAACTACCTATTTCCTCATTTAATGTCATTAGATTGACCAAACCAGATAAACCCTATGTTAACCAACTAGATCGGACAAACCCTATCTCAAACTAACCAAACCAAACAACTCCCTAGAGCAGATTGGATGCCCAGCTCGTCACCAAAGTTCAAAGTAAAAACCCAAATTCAAACTCTTGGAATAGAACACAAGTCTCATGTCGATCAAATGAACTCCATTAATAACCTTGGATAATCTCGAACGATTAACACTTTAATGTCCTTCAAACCAACCATGCACTCAACTCAAGATAAATGTGTAAGATCAGACCTTCACCAGATCGGACCACGACTCTATGCTATTTATCTCTCAATATCGATCTCCTCCATGATGTCAGCTTTGAAGAATCACATTTTATGTCATCTTCTTTTTCCTATTGGATCTACATGGAATGTACTGATCCTATGTCGAGCAATCTAATACTCAGACTACTTCATAAGGGAAACATAATGTTATGAGTGTTTAGTAGTTAAAACGGTATAGTAATCTTTTTTCCATGTTAGAAACCTTCAACAAACAATCAGGGGTAATTTTGACATTTATATCAACCTAACATGTTAGGTCGGTCTAATATTCTCAAGACCATGTCAGCTCAATAGTCTCCTTATTGTCCCACAATGGTCTTTTATTACTTATTTATAAATATAAAGGTCTAGACACCACGAAAATAACACACACACCACTCCATCTTCTCCCCATAACTCTTTTTCCAATCTCGTTTTTTCTAACTTACGCATTAGAGTATAAACGCAAAAAACATTTTCTACATTTGCCTCTAACTAATCTTCTCTTCTGTCTTTTCAAAAATACCCTGAAACCGCAACTCAGCACAAAAAACTATCCCAAATGTAAGTGGGTTAACTACATTACCTATGTAATATTACCAATTCCAAATATATAAACATGACTTGTGGATTAATTAAAGTTCTAGGTCCGTCTCCCAAAATGCAGCAAGTGGCTGGCTATACCTTAAATTTCTCAAGGAAAACACACCATACCAAACCGTAACCATGCATGCTTCAAAGGAAGACTTGTAGGTATGAAAGATTTAGGAAACTCTCATGCCACGCACCAATCTAATTTGATTTACCAGCCAATGCGTGCTTATTTAGTTTCCCTCGTTTAATTATGTGTGGCCCAATACAGAAAACTAGTTTTAACTATATAAACCGTGTGCTGCTAATAAATTCATAGCCTTTAACTGTATAAACCGTGTGCTGCTAATAAATTCATAGCCTTTATTCAATTGCATCTAATTAAATGTAGGACGTAGGAGCTGTAGTTTGAGTAGCTTTTTATGTTGTTTTTAGTATTTTTGTTTTTTTATTACGTTTTAAAATACAAATAACTTAACCTATTTTTTAATGTTTACACTATAATATTATATATATTTATCCTTTATGTGGTATAAATTATATGGCATATATAAATATAAAAAGTAAAAAATAAATGTATTTTATAATTCGGATTGAATCTAATCACTTCCAAGCTTTGAATGTTGGAGTCAAGGCTTGACCTATTTTTGAACAGCTCTCTTTTCTTTTTTTTTTGTCCAAAACCATTTAGTAAGCCTCATATTTTTACCGTAATCCTCCCAAATATTGGATAAACCTTTAGACTTCGACATATAGTCCGTTGGATATGTCTAACTACTACTATTCAAATGCCATTATCTTTTTTTTTTTTTAAATAACATGTAAACTTATCCACGGGCTAAACTAATCGCTTGATCTAAACTTAGTCGAGCATTAGATAAGATTTTTGAAATCCTAGACATTATTTAATGAATAAACAAGTTTTTATTGTGAAAAATGTAATAATTATGCGACAAGATGAAATTTTAAAAATGTTGTGACCTCGCGTTAGTTGGCTGGTGCATATGCAAACTACATAGTAAGTGCAGAAGCTGGTGTCAAAATACATCAGCCGTATGGTTGTTTGAATGTTTGGTGCTTGAAGAGAAACTGCATGGTCTTTGCATTGGAAAAATGGAAAACCCTAATGTGTACCTCGAACTTGTCATACACATCCTTAACCAACCATGCATATTTCCTATGATGAATTAATTGTACATACATACATACTTGCATGCAATGTATGCATGTATGTGTGTGTGTGTGTGTGTGTGTATATAAGGGTGTATATATAAGGGTAAGTTAATGGCAATTCTTTGAGTGAAATTGATATTCAGTGCTTCTCATCAACAAGGATAGACACATGTTGACTTCATGAACTATGCACTGAATGCATATTTTGTACCCTGAAAGAGACATTCAATTTCAAAAGCCCCACAAAAATTATTTGATCTTAAGTACTTCCTAACATCATTGTTCGTATGTTTCCGATGTCTTCATTTCTAAGCTTTTGTTGTAGACGTAGTAGATTCTTCTTTTTTTTTCCCCAGAATTTTTATAGCAACATAATCAAATTGGGAAATAAATTGATGAAGAAATTTATTCTTTGAAGAGACAATTAGTCAGTATTTATCAGCTTGTAGGATGGATACAATATGTATTTGTTATAACGAAACAAATTAAGCCATGCCTATTCAGTAAATAGCATCAAATCCAATACAAGGAGGAGCCATTGAGAACAAGAAATTAAAAAAAAAAAAATCACGTTTTCAGTTCTATCAGATTAAAGGCATGCATATATTTATGCCGCTTAATTATTGCTACATGTATGTTGATCCAGTGGATTTTAATTGTACAACTAATTAACAATAATGAATTACAATGTACTTGGCTTGATCGGTGATTTATGCACCACCTAGTAAATTTTAGGTATTCTTAGCAGCAATGGATTCAGATTTAAGTATGTTGAAGAGTATCTAGTTTTCCCCTCCTTTTTGGGCTGATTATCTAAGGATCCCCTTTGTCAAGTAATCCCTTTCCTCACCCTTTTTCTTGGGTTTTCCACAAACGGGAGTGCCAATGACTAATATTTAGATGATCTACACCTGAATCCAATTCATCATCAGTATATAATACCCAAGCCAAGTTAAGGGTTTTTGTCTATTATCTTCCTTTGGAGAAGCAAACTGACTATCGAAAGAGAACAAGTGTGGGAGATGGGGAGATCAATTCTAGGTCCCTCGATATGTTGGGCTGTTTGTGGTTTTGTTCCTGATTTTCAAGTTTAGCAATGGAAGGAGATGAAATACTGATGGTGAGATCTAGGTTCAGATCAGGGAGCTGATTGCATGGCTCATCCTCCATGCAACTTGCAGCATCAGAAATTTGATCATTGTCACATCGGGATTTCACTGTTGGATTAATATTATTGGTAGCTGCTGGGACTTTTGAACTAGATGATGTTGCACTAGTACTAGTGGAATTACGTGGACTTTCAGCTCGAGGAAGCACATTGTGGTTGATTAACCGATGGTTATTTGGATCGATACCCTTGTTTATAAGCTTCCTTTTTAAATGAGAGTTCCAGTAATTCTTCACTTCATTGTCGGTTCTTCCAGGCAATCTTCCAGCTATCAAGGACCACCTGAAAATGTTTCCATTATTATATATAGTAATTAAAACAATACTAAGCATAATTGAAGGCTCGATTGTTAAAGCTTTTCTGGCTGTGGAAACCGAGGTTAGAGATTCAAAACTTTGTAAGCAATTTATTATGATATTAAAAAAGAAAAGAAGAAACTTATTTGTTGCATGATAACACAAGACTATTAATAAGACTGTTTTGAGTTTCCCTTTTTTTCTTGGGAAAATTGTACTTGCATTTCTCTAACAAACCTTTATCTTGCTTTTCAAAAGATCAAAAATTCTAATAATAAGGAGAATATTAAAATTAATTCCGGCTGGAGAAATAGCTATGTTCAAACAAAACCAAGTTTCTTCAACAAGAGAAATATATATACATATATCGTACTCATACCGGTTGCCCAAGAGTGCATGAAGCTTGATAATGAGATCCTCTTCGTCTTCAGCAAAGTTGCCTCTTTTAAGGTCAGGCCTTAGATAGTTTATCCATCTCAGCCTACAACTTTTACCACAGCGAAGGAGCCCTAAACCATTAAAAAAAAACCAGCAATAATATTACAATTAGTATCATTCATGAAATTCCTTTCTTTATTAGTCATCCTTGGCAACTAACAATAATTTTCTTCTTTGTTTTTCTGTTAACATATATGCATACGGCAATTGAGACTGCACTACAGTTAACAAGTACTAACCTGCAGCCCGGGGAAGAGTACGCCAACAACCTTCACCGTGTTTTCGAATGTAATTTATGAGCTTCTCATCTTCTTGCTTCGACCATGCCCCTTTATTTGTGTCTTGCTTATCACAGCAAGGCTTCCTCATTGCCTTCTCTCCACTCCTACTTCTAAGTATACGAAATCAGATTGGCAATCGCCAAAGAGGTACAATCTTCTTGAAACAAGCAAAGAAAGAACGAAAGAAAAAGAAGAAATACCCACCATTCCCTAGATAGCAAAGGAAAATATAAGCAAATGAGGGAATATATACAGTTAGGGACGTTGGTTGTTGTATAGATGTAAATTAGAGAGAAAAAAAGGTTCGTTGAGTTGACTGGTGGTTTGCAAATGCGTGATTGCGTGCGTGTGGCTGCATCTTTACTACACTTCCGAATGATACCTAGACAGCAAATGGCAAATGAAAGTTTTTTTTTTTTTTCTCGTGTTTTGTTAGTTAGTTGCTGTTAAGTATATGTCTTTGTCTTTCGCCAACAGTTAAATCTTATCCATCCTTTTCCATGTTTCCTTTTCATTGCTCCTGTCAGTTCTATAAATAAGGTTTCAATTTGATTTTTTTTATCTTTTTTTTTTTTTGAATTCTGATCTTCATTATTTTAAATATTTGATTAAATTATGTTTAACAAATATATACTTAAAAATTATATTATTCAATGAAACTTTAATTATTACTGATTTATTTGATTAAAAAAATAAAATTTTGACAGTAATTGGGACGAAAGGAATATATATTACAAATTTTCATATTATATTCAGTGCTTAATTTGTGTAGCCTTGCCTGATTTCTTGGTCCTAGCAAGGTCTGGATCAGTGAGAATGGGGAATATAGTAAAAGAAGAAAAATGGAGTTGGCACCATCACATGTTTTTACGTTGACTGATAGTTTTTTTTTTTTTTTTTTGGTTCTGAGCTATTGTTTCACGAACAATAACAAAACATCTTAACAATCAGTCACTCATATATATACAAATATAAAATATCATATGTGATAAGCATCCATGCTCTTCTCATATTGTATGGAGTAATAATTTTGGCAATAAAATAGAACAGTCTCAGGAGCAAGAGCTGATAGTACACGGTATTTTTGAAACAAAGGAACATTATACCACAATATGATTGATAGCATGAGTATTATCTTTCTAATCATTGGTGCTGATTAGATTCCTTGACTTTTTTAAATAATTATAATTCCTATATTTTACTCACAAATCCATTTCAAAATAATTTAATAAATTTCTCTTTTCAAAATGCAAAGGTATTAACAATATATTACTTGAAATACTTTGGATCCTAACTCAGTCCTCCAATGTGCTACCTTAATCATTCTACATGACCTTAACGTGTATGACAAACCAAAATATTAGGGCTTTGGTTGCTTTCTAAAAGCAATAACTGCAGTAAAAGCCTACACAGTATCAATATCATACTATAAGCTTTATCGGGGGCACTGCTTTCTAAGAATTAAGCCAATCTGATAAAAAAAAAAAAAAAAACAAGAAGTTAGTGTCTACATCAAGTTAAACTACTTTACTAAAACAATTCGAGGCACTAGGTGCACTGACTTACGGTTTTATGTTCCATCAGAGTTCTGCCCCCTATCAAAAACAAATCTCAACAACCTCGTTCCAGTTGGTTGAATATTGGTATTCCCAGTCAAATTTCAGTGGTGCTCCTTTCAAATTGGTAGCTTCGGATTCAACTTTTACAGCTGTTCTACTTCAACTTTAGACCTGCAAAAGCCAATCACCGTGCTTACCAGCTCACATCATGGATATGGAATCACCTTCAATCAAATCTCAAGCACTATGGTATGTTGAAATTAATAGACATTATTTCAGTCAAAAATATATGTAATAGTAAAATTTTTCAACCAAAGCATGTTCTACATTCCCTTGAGGTCTCGCCAAAAAGATAATAGAAACAAAAACTCTTGCATCACTGTTATATGAATCAAAGAATGATGACTTCATTTAATTTGTATCTTCACTTTTCAAAGAACACTATCCATACTTTATGATTAAGTAATGAATGTGGCTCTTGAAACTGCAAATTCATTAGCTGGAACAATGTCAGAAGGGCAGTGAATGCTATCAACTGTGTTTCTATGAAGAGAATTTGGGCCAATTCCTGCCTTATGAGCTGCAATAACACCTATAGCTTCCCAATAGTTTGAGACCTTGACCTGCACAAAATATGCCATTGCATTGGTTATCATGTGTTTAAGCTTCTGATTTCAATGCTAATTATAATTCCACTGCATTAAATTATAGAAATACTGCATTTTTATGCAAATGATGATTTCTAACGTGTCTCTCATTTCAAATTCAAAGGAAAAACTTAGTCGTCAGGATAAATTCTGATAAGCCCTGAAACTATTTTGCCTAGTTTAACAGAATAAAATTCTGCACTCGGAGGATTGAAAAGGCATCTTTCCTTAAACCTCATAGAAGCAAACTCTATGGCAGATAATCTTTCTGCAAATGGTTTTTCTAGAGATAAATAACTTGTATGATGGCTGTGAGGTTGACGGACTCAAATAAAACTGAAGGAGGCAATTAAACTGTGTTAATGAAACATTAATTAGATTTTCCTTCTTCTCTTCTTTTCTTTGAAGACAAGTAATAGTTAACAATAACAATCAAATAAAGTGTTAGTTGTTTGAATTTGATTAGGAAGAAATAATCTTGAAGAGGACAGTTCTGAAAGATAACATGCTTTTCTAAAAAAGCTATGTTACTCAACAATACTAAGCATAAATTTAGGATATTTTAGATAATTTAAGTTATTTTATTAGTTAATATTTTGCTTATTTCTCATGTACTAGGGTTTTAGGCATACTGGTTACATTAGCTATTTTGTGTTTTTATTAGATTTTGGGGTTTAACTTATGAAAACCTATTTTATTTTAGTTTCTAACAGGTTTTCGTTTATAAGATATTGATATTTTCGATATTTTGATACATAGATTTTGAGAATTCTTGAGATTTTCAGATTATCAATGGAGTGTTATTGTTTGACAGCACTTGTTAAGTTCTTATACATCAATAATTTTCCTTCAACTTAATATAGTCTCTAAGTATTAGGCAACTATTACCCACAGCTCAACAATTCTCATGGATAAAGAGCCATTTCTCAAGCATTTGTGGTTTTAGGGAAATATGTGCTATTTTGCTTTGGGATTTAGCTTATAAAAACCTACGTTATTTTGATGTCTAGTAGGTTTTGGTTTATGAGATTCTGACATTTTGGAATTTGGTATACAAGTTTTAAGAATTCTTGAGATTTTGGAGATTTTGACTGAGATTTACTGATTATCACTTAAGTGTTATTATTTGAGAGTACTTGTTCTACATCAATAATGCTCATGTATCTTAACATAGTTTGTAAGTGTAAGGCAAATTATAGCCACAGCTCAAGCAGTGTTCATGGGTACAGAGCTCATTTAAAATCAATTTAATGGAAAATTCAAATTAATACGACTTACTAACAAGGGAAAAGTAAGCAGAGCAAAGGGAAAAAGGGTAGTATTATTAGCATCTATCCTTTATCTATGATATTGAAAAGCCAAAAAGTTCAAAACTAATTAGAAGACTTCTTCCAACCGTATTAATTCTCAGGTAATTTGAATAAAACAACCAATTGCATACACTCAGTGCAAAGTTCAAGTTCATCAAAGAAAATTATCATCAGAAACTTTCACCTTCTGTGTGCACTTATAAAAGACTTTCCAAATGGTAAAATAATAGATTCTCTGCACTTTACTCAAGAAGTCAAAGAGAATAAATAATTGCCTTACTATTCCAAGTCCATAGACATCAAAAGATCATCCGCTTCATCCGAGAACCACCCAACAACAGCAACAGCATCCACTTGTGATTGTTGGACTAAATCCTTAACAGCCCGCAGTTAAGAATCAGGGTGTTTAATCCTAACTGTTGATTGCCCAGTTGTTGGATTGACCCACTTTTCCACCTACAAAACTTGTTTTAGTTTGTAGAGCATCAGGTTATTCTCTTCTTTGGTCTTTATAAAGTCAAATTTTCCTTCAACTAAGATCAAGAACAACAAAAATTAAGCAGTGACATGCCAGCTCAAACCTTAAAAATTTGTACCTAAAACATGCAAGCAATAGTGCAATTTTGCTACGAGGAGATGCAATTTATAGTTTTATATATCACAATTTGATATGCATCTTTTTCAGCTAGTAGAGCACCAATGTGAAGAAGAAACTATAGCATTCTACCGCTGGAAATGTTTTATATTTTCTGTTCCCAATTGGCAAATTTGAGTTCAGCACTTTAAGTATCTCTTCTCAGCTAAATTAAACTGTTACCTCTAATGAGGTGTCAGTGACAACATATTCAACAAGCGGCAATCCAAGGGAAGCCCTAGTGGCATCAGCTACTTGCAAATGGCAGATTCAACGATGCTCTCCTATGCCAGCATCAAGAACCAATCCCACCTGCATCAAGTCAAAAGCTCGGTAAAGTTAAATGCTAGCAATTTAACACAACCAGCTATAAAGCTAAGAGTAATTAGGCTTATTATGTATCATCTCAAATTGAATGTCCATCTTTATTTTTCAAATGTCCCAAAATTATGTCATATTCTTTTTTTTTTTAACCCTTAAAACTCTTAGCTTCTCTACATTCTATATGAATTTTTCATGATTTCTTTGCAAACTTTTAGCATTACAAATTATTTAACATCAATATCATAAAAATGTTCCAAAATCTTAACTTATCCATATAGACTAAATCCATGAAACTCAAACTTGAACATTAGATTTGAAACAAAAAGTATTTGAAAAATTTTTTAAATAAAGAAATAAATAACCTTGTTTTGGTGAACAGGTTGCAAAGCCCATAAGACTAGCGCAAAGCGGTCCAGAGCATAACCTTCAACATACATTACACAAGGCATGGGCCAGTAAAGCATTGCTGCATTCAGAACCTGCAAAATTTTAATAGCACTAATTTGATACGATTAAATTTAATTTCTTTGAAACCCTAACAAAGAAAGGAAAAAGAAAAAAGTCTTACACTCTTACACTACGATGAGAAATGAGACAATCAACGACGGAGGATAAGGCAAGAGCAACAGGCAGAATATCACCCGCGAACCCTCCGATGCTGAACCCCACTCCCGTTTGCACAATCATTACGCTCGTGTAATCCCTCTTCCACTGAATCCCCCCCTAGCCCCCCAAAAAAAAAAAAATCCTCCCCGGAAATTATTTGCATGTACTACTATCAAAAAGAAAAAGGAAAATCTTCTTTTTTTTAATTTTGGTTTAAGAGAATGAAATGACTGAACTTGTTTGCGGAGTAAGGAGCGTTGCAGGTGATACGTGGCCGAATGACGGTCGTGATTTGGTGATGAATTGATTCGACAGTGATTGCCATGTACGGCATAGTTGGTGAGCTGTGGCTGCCGGCCTGCCGCCATTGTTTGGCGTAAAAGAAGAAGAATGTTATAGCTGTTGGACTGCTTCGCGTTTGAACTTTGAAGGCGAGTTACATATATATGCTAATGCAAGCGGCAGAGCACTTTCATTTCTAGCTCTCCAGTTTGGTAGCGGATTGACGGTCTTGCCCCTTAATCCTTAAAACATTTTGGGCCATTTCCTCACCTTCTTCTCTACAATGACCCAATCTAGCATTATTGTTTTATAAATCGAATTAATTTAAGTCCGTTCTAATTAGAATCATATGGAGTTGTTTTTTTAAATACAGAGAAGGTTATCGTCGGAAATAAAAGAAAAATTATAAGAACTGAAATTTAAATCTCAATTTTATTGAATAATGTTATTTTTTAAGAGTGTTTTTATAAATTAATTGAATTAAACTTCAAATTTAATTAAAATTATTTCATATAATTCATCAAATCTTCGAATTAAATTGGAAATATTTCATATAATTCATCCATTCGCTTAAAGTCTATATTAAACCAAAAAAAAAAAAAAGGTAACCTGTGTACAAAGAGTATAAACCACACTTTGGCAGCATCTTATCTAGATCATAAAGATGGAGCTGCCTTTTATTTTATAACCACAATCCCCACCGATTTTACACTTTAAAATCTAGATCATATACATATGTTCTATTCTCTGTGTTGATAAATATTTCCTCCACTTATAGCACTAATTAACGAAGAACTCAAGTTCAAGAATATAACAACTTTACAATTGCCTTTCTTGTTTTAACAGTCTTTCCCTTCCGATTTCCTGCATAGATCAACTGAATGTTAAAATGAAAATAAAAGTAAGAAAGAAATTCCAAAATTTCAATCTCGAAACAAATTCTATCAGCTTTTTAAGATAATCACCGTGTTTAGGCTTCTCATTTGATCACCTTGATGGGCCTCATCATTACATTATCTTCGTGATCCAAGATCTGTATATGTGCCAAGAGTAGGAGTGTTCACATTTCCGGTATTAACAGAATTAATCGATCCAACTGATTTAATAATATAGGAAGAAAAGCTGATATACTTACATGGCAATGATACACGTAACCAGGCAGCACAGTTGGATCAAAGGAATATGAAGTGTTGGAGTGTATGTAAGAAAACCTAACCAATATTTTTGTCACATATCCTGGTGTCATCTTGTACACGTTCTTCCACCCCTTCTCATGTGCTGGCACCTTAATCTTCTTGCCACGTGCATACTTGCCTATTTGGCACTTGATCGCGTCATTCTTTTTCGACATGCATCCCTTAAACTCCTCTTCATTCACTAGCTCCGTTTGATCCAACACCGTGAATAGTCCCAAATGAATGTGCATTGGATGATTATCCTCCGTTAGATTAATCACATTCCAAATCTCACTCGTCCCGGCTTTAGGAGTCTCCGTTGCCGGAGCTTCGTACGGTTTCCCGTTGATGTAAAGATGCGTGGGCTCGTCCATGTCGCTTGTGTACTCATACATTGCTATGTATCGTGTTTGCGCCACACTAGATAAATCCGGGGAGGTATATTTTATCAATTTGTTTGGTACCTGCCACGTGTCAATCTCTGGCTTTTTCTTGATGATAAATTTCATGATTTTGCCGTTTGATTCATTGACTGGGTCCCCAGATGGGTAAGGATAGGATGCATCGTTAGCTAGAATAGCTTCATTAGTCTTTGACTTTGAAAAGTCAATGACCACGTCGGCAATCTCTGATGGGGCCAACAGAGTTTCATCGGTCACTACGGGTTTCCCAAGATAAGTTGAGTCAGATGCCACGTGGATGAATTCCAACCCATTGGTGAAGAAGAATCTGAAGAACCTGGCGTTGCTGGCATTGATTATACGGAATCTATATTTACGACGTCGTACAACCAGTTTCGGCCATGCTTTACCATTCACTATGATTACGTCGCCAAAATATTCTGGCTGCCATTGCGGATGTATAGAGGGATTGTTCCCTGTGGAATTCATGTATATGGAACCATCTGTAAGAAAGCTACGATCAAACACGATCAAATGTCGATCAAACTCGTCACCATAAGGAAGTTGAAGCGGGCCTTCAACATCAGGTTGGCGAATAACATAGGCCCCAATCAGGCCAGCTAATAGGTTGACTCTGGTCAATCCCATGGCATGATCATGGTACCATAAATTTCCAGGCTGTTGATTATTGTTGTAGTGATATGTTCTCTTCGACCAAGTAGAGCCCTTTTCTTCGAATCCAGCAGTGAACCATGAGTTTGAGTTTCCATCACTGGCAGGTTCATTGATTCCACCATGGAGGTGCACTACAGTAGGGACTCCCTTCTTGTTGGCAGGTTTAGCAGTAGGGATCGTTGGATCCCATGGCAGTATGTGCTTTGAAGGAAGGTAATTTTGCCATGTCACGTAAGTGTCAATGCCGTGGAGGGCCTCGATGATCGGACCAGGGACTGTTGCAGTGCGCATGGAGTCACCGTAGGCAAACACTGGCGTTGAAGGGAGGTCCCTGTGGAATTTCTGCAAACGCAGAAGGAGACAAACCAGATCGATTACGATGTTTCACAACCAAAATTTTGGTTTCTCAGAAAGACAGCTTCCGCATTCATTTAAGACAATTCACTTTGGATACAACCTCTCCTCCTCCTCGAATTTACCAACCTCATTTAATTACTTTTGTTAAAAGAAGCTAGTAGTAAAATGCGTTATCAAAGCGAAACTAAAAATTAATTTCGTAACTTAAAATATTTAATTTATTCAATTATTTTTTAAAAATATCGCATAATAAATATTAAAATCAATTCTTTTCTATTATTAAGTAGAAAAAAAACCAATCTACAAATAAAAGTTAGAAAAAAAAGAACCTAGGAGGCTATGACCGCTCTATTAATTTCTTGGAATACCTACTCTACCTACCAAAATTTTGAATCACTGTTAAGCAAGGAAGGGAGAGAATGGAATGTCCATTCCCCAACCAAACATGCAAGGTTGGAACCGGGACAGCACTCACCCTTCCAACTGTCAAAGGGGTTATAGATAGTAGGAAGCTTACAGCGCTACTGTTCACTTTTGCCTTGACTATGTTTGCTGTTTGTGTAATTACATTAATTAAAACAATTTTGGAGTGCAGGTAAGTAAGGAGACGGAGGAACAGACTTCCTATTTTTCATTTTGGTTTCTGGAAGAGGGGGACTTGACAATTCCACTCCCTTTCTTTAGTTTTTGCCTTATAATTCTTTCCTGAAACTAACACACTAAAAAATTGTTTAAAAAATATGAACACTTGCAGGTTTCTTTTTATATTCAATTATTGCTTGCCAAAAGATACCAAAATTGCACAGTGGAGCTACAGGACTCTGGCTAACTTGGGCATCCTTGTATGACGGTGGAGACTGAAGGACGCCATGAGAACAGAATCCTCTTAAAACTCAAATTCAATGTATAAATATAAAGAATTCCATTGATAGAAAAAGAAACTATTTCATGTCCAAACTGTTATACTTGAATCGACATGGGAGAGAAGCAAGAAGATTTGAACTTGAAAAGAAAGGGATTGCAGAGAATGACTGGAAAGAAATACTTACCCATTTCTTCTTAAACATGCCAATCGTCAGTGACTTGGCTTTGGGAGAAGTATTCACCACATCAAAACCTTGGATTTTAGGCATATCTAGAAGCTCATCAACGAACATCTCCAACTTTGATGGGTTCAGAAGCCTGTCTTCCGCCCATGAAGTACTGATCTCTCCCAAGAGAGCTAAACATAGGAGATGAAACAGCAGAATTATCCTCCCCATAGAAAACATCTCTTCATTGCATGATGAGCAAACAGAGAGAAGACAGAGGGAGAAAGCGTGAATACTGAGAGAGCGAGAGATAGAAACAGAGATGAGCTTTGACAGTAATGATAAGCTAATTGGTGGTTTACTTGTGGCTTGACTTCGTTTTATCTGATTGGCCGTGGTACAGTGGTGGCCAAACATACAAATACCATACTATATATAAAAACAGGACAGTTGTGCAAATCAATTATGAAATATCGGAAAATTATTTACTAGAAACCAGTACAAAGTCATGGGTAAATAACTTGTTAATACGAACAAAAATTCAACTATTGCCAGACAGACAGGAAAATACAGGGAGATAAGTTTCGAAGTCCATCTGGGCAGCTCCGAGAAAGAAAAAGAAGTCTTTTTTATAGCTTAAATTTTGCTGACAATTTATATTCAATCGTTAGAGTTTGAAATAACATTGAAGTTTGGAAGTTTGAATTTCCAAGAAAAGATGGTGAAATATGTCAGAATAAAATAGTTTCTTTACAGTAGACAACTAAAATCATTAACTTGGACATAAAAAAATAATAATAATCGAGAGATAAGTTTAGTTAATAAAAATTGAATATTTTATTTGTAATATTTAAAATTGATTTTAAATATTAATAATTTTTTTATGGATGATTTGTCATTAAAACTTAAACATATCTGATCTTGAAAAAAAAATTTAAGAGATAATAGTAAATTTTATCACTCTAGTAAATTAAAAAGTTTCATATTCACTATTTTACTTCACTAGGGTGCAATGTTATAAAGCTGAAATTAATTAACGCTGCAATATGGCATTGAATCTAATTCCAAAATTAAGAATATCTTTGTAATGGTAGATATTTTTCTTTTGATTGGGGTGTTAAGTAGAAGGCGCTAGATTTTTCTATGCATGGAGCTAAACATCAATGACGGGAGACCACTCATTGTTACAAGGAATAAAGAAAATATATATATTACCCATAATTTCCAGTGAGTGGGATGGGACCATAGCTTTTTGGTTAAAGGGATATTTCTTTAGTAGATTCATGTTCTGTTTGAAGAGTGGTGTTTTTGTCTTATGTCTGCAGAATTTTAAACCACAGCCACAGGTGCCAGAGCTTTTTGGTCAATGAACTGTTACATCGTTGCCAAAGTCTTCCCACTCCTTGTTGTCACTTGAATTCACCGATCACCTTAGTCTTGTTGTTTGCCCCACCATATCAATCCTCTTAATTGCAACCAAAATTTAGGATATTAATTCAACAACTTAAATTTTTAAGGAAAATTTCAGTTTTGTTATTATTATTATTGTTGGCACAATTCATGAGCTGTGGTTCTTGTCCCTCTAGTTTCCAGAGCAACAAGAATAATTCGTTGGAACTTTATCAGGTGAAGTAGTGGAGCATGGGTCAAATATAGAGTATTATAGACTTGATAATGATCAAGTGCTTTTTTGTGGATGTCCTAAGTGTAAAGCACTTGTGCACAATTCATGAGAGTTAGTGACATGCATGTTGGATGGAGCACATATTACATAACATGTTTGTGTAAACAAAATTATGATTAAGCCCATGAAATTCAACATTTTTTAAGTTTCATTTAGTTGACAGTTTTACTTTTTGCTACTTTTTTTGTAAAAAAAAAAAATTTCAATAAAATATAATTTAAATGATAAATGGCAAAAAAATTTGATATTGGCATGTGGTACTGTCCTTTTTTTTTTAAACTACAAGCTCTATATATGTGAAGCATTATGATTTTTTGAGGTAAGATAATGTCAAAAATTAATTGTTAAGTTTGAATAAAAGCAACAATCAACCGCCAATAACCTCTTGACAAAGTGATTAAAGGAATAGTGACATGTTTTAAGAATTGGATTTGAATAAAAAAAATCACAACACTCACTCCGAATATAAAAAAGCAAAGAATCAACCTGTTTTTTCTTTTTTTTTTCTTACAAAAATCAATCATCAAATAAATATTTTAAACTATATCCAAATAGGCTTGCAGTACCAATGTACTACTAATTGATCACACATGGTGTCATGGTTATAATGAAGGGGCATGATTCTCTTAGAGTTAGTTTTGATATATAAATATTTATATCATTTTTAACTTGTATAACATATTTTATATGATAAAATTATAAATCATAATACGTTGAAATAAATAATACCTCACACTTCACAAATTAATAAGAATCATGATATTTGAAATCAAAATAGATTTTAGAGTATTTGTGATGTGCTACAAAAAACGATGAATTTTTATTGGAGTAAAAAAATTGTCATGATTTAATGAAAAATTATGAAATTCATATCGATTATATATTAAAATTAATATTAAAATATAAGTATTCACGTTACTTTTAATTTGTGATATTCATTTTGTAAGATAAATTTTTGAAGCCTAATAGATAGCTACGAACAATATCTAACAACTCTAGTGGGAAAGATTTTATGGTCTTAGTGAGAAATCCTAATGGTACATCATTAAAATGAAAATAATATTTTAATTAATTATTTATTAAAATTAATTTTAAGATATAAGTGTTCACATCATTTTTAACTTATAAAATTTATTTTGTGAGATTAAATTCATTGAAATGGATAATACCTATCAAAGTAATGTGAAACGTGACGCATGGCATTGTCAAGGGCAAAAAGGTTAAATTGTGAAAAAATTATAAATGAAACCTACTGTACATTCGAGCATAACTGAGCTTTATAATAGTCGGTAAACTAGTTAGTCAAGCTGGAATATAGGAGTATAAAAAACGCACGCATGTAAAAGTGCTTGAATTATTTTGACAACAACAAATGTTGCTTTAATTGTTTTTAATAGTCTTTTGGTGCGACGAGAGATTAAAATTGGGCATCGTTGTGACTTTTGGCCGTATCAACGAATCTCATAAATTTTAACATTCATTTTTTAAAATTAAAATATAAACTTCTAAAAATTTTAATTACAATTAATTATATATTTATGATCTGAAATAAAAGAAAAAATTGGACCCATGCTATTTGAACAAAAGAATATGCATCTACCAATTAAATAAAAGTTTAAATTAATTATTTTTATATTTTATATATATTTGAATACAAAAACCACAATTTAGAGATAAAAAAGAGTTGTAATGTTAATATTTGAATTTTAAATATATTGAATGTTAATTATATAAACAACAAAATTTTGAGTTCAATTTTTTAATTTTATATTTAATAATATTATTATTTTTAAAAAAAAATTTGGACTCTCTAAAAAATATATTTGGGTCAGGTTTATTTAATAATCACATCTAAAAATGTAAATGAATAAAATTTTAATAAATTGTTAATAAATATATTGAATTTTTATTCATTTATTTTTTACTTATTAAGCTTAATAAAAATTTTAAATAAAAATTTTAGATTCGTTTACTAAACGACTCAAATAATAATAAAAATATATTTGATTTATTTAAATTCACAAATAAATTTTTTTAAAATTCATTTAAAATTCGTTGATTCAAAATTTATTTATATTTGTTTATTGTTATTTTTTTATTTAATAACTATATTTTGTTTAAAAATTTTAAATTATAATTTATTTATTTTTCATAAATATATTAATTTAAATATATTTGTTAATATATTTATTTATTATTCACAAATAAATTTATTTAACTTAAACAAGTTAAACACAAATTAAATGTGATATTCTATTATTTAAGCGAATAAACAATTTTTTTTATTGAATTCGATTTGGAATAACTTAAAAAATAACCGTAGAAGCCTGCAATGCAATTCATTTACATTCCTAGCCACGCCGGTCCGAGATTAGACCATTCTCATAAACATGAATGAGCCATGAAGCAATGGATCACTCAACTTACGATTCTTAATGGTCCTTCTCAAATATCAACCCCAGCGACCAACTCGTTCAAAAAGTTCCCTCCTCAATTCCCGCACTTTCCTGTCAACTAGATCCTCCAAAAGACTCCCTTTCGGCCAAAAAAAAAAACAATGATCAATGGCTAATCTCATCGAAAACTATGCGTGTGCCCCGTCCACGGAATGAGGCTGTGGAATTCTAATCTCCGGTGATGCCAAATCCAACTCCATCCTTTATTGCAGTGGAAGGTCGGTTTTCATTCGATACCTTGACCGCCCTCTCGACGTTTCCGTTTATAGCGACCACAGCTATCCTGTCATTGTCGCTTGTTACTCCCCCAACGGCGAGTGGATCGCCTCCGCTGACGTCTCTGGAATCGTACGAATCGGGGAACTCATAACGATTTCGTTTTGAAGAATGAATTCAAGGTCCTTTCGGGTCGGGTCAATGATCTCCAATGGTCCCCCGACGGATTGAGGATCGTTGCCTCTGGCGATGGCAAAGGAAAGTCCTTTGTTCGTGCTTTTATGTCAGTATATTTCTTATTCTTTCCCTTTTCTTCCTTTTTTTTTTTTTACAATTTCTGTTTCGTAATCATCAAAATAAACAAAATCTTTCCAAGAATAGTGTTTTTGCCGTTAATTTGGTCCCTAATTTATACTAATAATTGAATATTGAAAAAGAAAAGTTGCAAATTGAAATTATAGAACAGAACTATTATTATTGTTTGAGTGAAACTAAGTTTAACTGAAAAGAGAATATAAAAGTACTTTGGATTTTGATTTGGGTTTTTTGATGGTGAATTTGAAGGTGGGATTCGGGGTCAACGGTGGCGGAATTTGATGGGCACTCGAAGAGGGTGCTAAGCTGTCATCTTAAACCAACGAGGCCGTTTCGAAATGCAAGTTGTGGAGAGGATTTCTTGGTGAATTTTTATGAAGGTCCGCCCTTTAAATTCAAGTTATCTCACAGGTAGTTAAGACTGCTCTCAAATGCTTTTATTATTTAATAATGATAAATTGTTCCGAGGTCCTCGTACTTACACCTGTTTTTAGAATATTGTTGGTGGACAGTGAGAATTCATCCACAATTAGATAAATCGCATTTCCACATGAGGAGAGAGTGAAGAGGATGTGTTATTTTTCTATTTGTTTTCAATATTAGTGTCTCAAAATTAGTACATGCTCACAAAAACTATGGCCAATTAAAATTTTCAATGCAAATCTATAATGCAAGTCAATTTATGATGCAAACAAATAACCTTTTCCCTTACCTGCAATAATTAGATAAATGCATTATACTTGTTAAAACTATTTAACGTGTCATTTTGAAAATAGTCTTCTACTCATTCTTAAGATGTTTGTAAACTGAAAAGTGTGCGCTAAAGAATGAACATTGTTGAGGGAAGCATGAATTTCATCTGGAAAATAGTCTTCTACTAGATCTTAAGATTTATGTTAGTTTTAGGGTTGTTAAAGGATTTGCTTTATGATCTGCAGGGGGCATTCAAATTTTGTCTACTGCATTAAATTTTCCCCAGATGGAAGCAAACTAATTAGCATAAGCTCAGATAAGAAGGGTATAATATATGATGCGAAGACTGGTGAAACAATGGGAGAGTTGTCCTGTGAAGATGGTCATACAGGTAGCATTTATGCTGTTAGCTGGAGCGGTGATAGTAAATATGTGAGCACCTTGCAGAGTATTTAATTTATTTGCTTTAATTAAGTCCATTGCTTAATTGAAAGAGCAGTATTCAATGCAACTGTGCTTCTGATCATTACTCTCTTTTGTGGAACTTCTTTTACAGCACAATTGCAAGTTAACAGCTTTTCAATTGTTTATCACCAAATTGGTTGGTTTCATTATTCATATGTGCATGCATGTTTAATGCCATTGCAATTTGTGGGTATATTCACTTGCATTTTTGTTGGGAATTTGAAAATCTTTGAAATGTGTGTTTGATCACTTTCTGAATTTAGGCTAGAAATGTTGACATGCTGGGGATGGTGGAAGAAAACATCAGTTTTTTGGAGGGTAGTACCATCTTATGCACTGAAGAGCTTTCAGGCTTGGAGGAATCGTAAAGTTCTCTAGACAATAGAGCATTTTGTGAATGAGATTAAGCCTAGGATTCCTTACTTTCCGTTTAATTGGCACCTTTGCTATTTAATTTTTTCTTCTCAAAGGAAAATGAAAGCAAATAAATTCTTTGAATATTATAAACAAAATATTTAATTCTTTAGATAACAAAATTCATGATTCTACTACTACATAATCTAATTATATTATAATTTGTGTGAATTTAAATTATTTGTCTATTTTAAGTCAATTATAATATTGTTTTTCACTTTTTCTTTCACTTTGTTGCAATTCTTCAAAAAACATATAGCAAAAAACAGGTTGTAAAAAGCATTAACCAAATGAAACCTTAATTTTCTGCTGTATGTCAAAAAGAGTTTCGCGGCACTTTTCTCTTTTTCCCATATGTATAAGATGTTTGGCATTCGAAAGTGCTTCCTCTTGATTCTCTGTTTTCTAGTTTCACTAGGATTTTGTTTCCTCTTTGGCAACTTTTATGTACTTTGTCTTACATAGTTTGAGGGAAAAGAAGAGGAAAGTAACCCAACATTGTGTGATTGATTTAGCCTGAAATAGGAAGGGGCAAAGTATCCTATGATTGTCCATTATCTGCAGGTTAGAATGAGGTGTTTAGACAAGAGGAATAAGAGGAAGTTTAAAAGGAGAGAATCTCAGAAACTATTTGCTGGGAAAGATAAAAAGTTGCATGCTATTTGATTGTCAAGCTGAAGTAAAGTAGTCTGATTAAACTTATAAACAAATTCAATTCATGCTTATGCTATCCATGAATCTTTTGGTTTTCCTCATAATTATTTTCAGACTAGAAATGAAGATCAGTAAATACATATGTTCCTTTAAAATCATGTATTGTCGTTTAAGCATGATCTGTGAGTGTGGAAGTGCCAGGTCAAATTAATTTCAAGAAATTCATTTCGTGTAAACTGAAAACTTGGCAGTCTCCTTTAAATCCATCTGCCTTTATGACGTCAATTAAGTTTAATTTATTTAGCCAACAAAGTTGTCAATTACAGCCTTGCATTATCCTGTTCCATTTTTTAAGTTCAACGCTAAGGGCACAAGAGATCTCTAAGGTTTAACTCACAGTTTCAGACTCATTAACAAAGGTTGATTGGAGTTTTCATCACAAGTGACACGTTTACCTCAATGAGTATGTTGAGAAAAACAAGAATTTTCTAGCTCTTTCTTCACTTTTTACCACATCTATTCTCTTAATTGAAATTCTATGTTTCTCACTGTCTATTATTTTATTGATGACATCAGGTACTAACTGTTTCTGCTGACAAGACTGCAAAGATATGGGAGATATTTGAGGATGGTACTGGAAAAGTGAAGAAAACGTTGGAATGCCCTGGATCTAGTGGAGTGGAGGACATGCTTGTAGGATGTCTGTGGCAGAATGATTATCTTGTTACAGTTTCCCTTTGTGGCACAATTAACTTATTCTCTGCAAGTGATCCTGATAAACCCCCATTATCTTTGTCTGGACATATGAAGAACATAACTACATTAAATGTTCTCAAAGGCAACCAAAAGATGATTCTGTCCAGCAGCTTGATGGATCTATCCTTAGATGGATTCAAGGGATTGGATGCAGTGGCAAATTACAGAGGAAAGATTGTTCTCAAATTAAATGTTTGGCTGCTGTAAAAGAAGAGATAATTACATCTGGATGCTACAACAAGGTAAACTTATACCACAAAACACATTGCATTTTATTAATGTTAACAAAATATGCATTAATAATCTCTGTTCATCATCCTCATCCTCCAATAAACATAGGAAAATGTCAAAACAAAACCTTTATTCTTCAAATGAAATTCATTTCTTAAGGACTTCCAAAATAGCTTTTCTATTGTAAATTTTATTTTACCTGTTTAGGATAAATATGTTTACATTAGCTGCTGTCAATTTATCTTATTAAAGATCTTTAAAAAGGTCGTACTGTGGAAGCATATCAAATTTAGTTTAGTTCATATTTTGAAATCTATACAAATTGTGGTTAAATACATGTCATCTCACATGAGCCAATGTTTGCATTTCAAATGAGTGCCTGGAATAGTATAAGTCAAACATTATAGAAGCTTTATTTGAACAGCTTGTTGCAACAAAGACAGATAACTTTCTTGGAACCTAAACTGGCAATCTATGATTTTGATAAAGTAAATTAACACATAAGTCTTTGGGCTGATTCTTGAAATTTTAATTTAGGGCCAGCACTTCAATGTTTTCTGAAGCATTTGCTATGAATGACTGAATGTGCTGTATATCAACTACAACTTTAAACTTTATTGAAGAATTGTTGATTATGAATAATAATGATGAAAATGATTCTCTCTTTTTTTTTTTCTTAGCAATGCTATTCTCCTATCCTTAAATAAACTGCAATACTTATCTTTGTAGCATTATGAAGAATTTGAGGTATTTGTTCAGTGTTGATGGTTATAATCTTGATGTTCCCATAACTTAAACATTCATCAATGTCTGTGATAGAGCACCAGGATTTCATGAGTCTATTCAGCTAATGAAGATGACCTGATTATCCAGTTTAAGAGGCTAGCATGCATGGCAAATGCTAGTTGTGGGTTTCGATCCTGGTTGATCCACTTAGGCTTGCCTGGATTTCATTAGTCTATTCAGCTAATGGAGATGACTTGATTATCCCATTTAAGAGGTTAGTGCACATGAAAGATGGGAAATGGTTGAGAAACACTAGTGGTGGGTCTTTATCCACTGAGACTTGCCTGGATGCATGGAAATTATGCAGGAAACATGTTTTGTTTGCATGTCCTTCCCTATAAAAAGTGGATAGGTGGGATGAAGAAAATAGAAACTGTGGAGGAAAGAGAATGAAGTTTGCCTTTGTCAGCATCAAATAGTCACTTAGTAAATAGACCATGAAAAATTTTAATGGAAATTATAATAGTTGGACATTAGATCTCAATGTGTAACTAATTAAAACTAAATCTGACCCCAGGAAGATTACTTTTACTGGGATATCCATACATTGATCATGGATAATATTATTCTTTCACTCAATATTGATTTCATCTTTATCTAGACAAGATCTTTCTTGAATTTATATTAACCGTGAACACTCTGCATCCTCTATAGTTTGAATACAAGTTCTCTTTTCTGTTGATAATTCCTCGGTTAATTTCAGGTATGGAGAGTTCCTCTAAATGGGGATGAATGTGGGGTTGCAGAACATATAGATGTTGGCAGTCAGCCAAAGGAATTGAGCCATGCAATTAATTCCCCTGATCTAGCTTTAGTTTCAACTGATTGTGGAGTTGTATTGCTTACGGGTCTGCAAGTACTATCAAACATCAATTTCGGATTTACAGTGACAACTTCTGTTTTTGCACCTGATGGATGTGAGGTTATTGTGGGAGGGAAGGATGGTAAGTTGCGTATATATTCTGTCTCAGTTGATTCTCTCACAGAAGAACCAACCCTTGAGAAGCATAGGGGTGCAATTAGTGTAATACGGTATTCACCAGATGTTTCCATGTTTGCTTCTGCCGATCTAAATCGTGAAGCCGTCGTTTGGGATCGTGTCTCCAAAGAGTTAGCTTGAACTTCAAAATAGTTTTAATGGCCTTCCTATAAAACTTGGATGGTGAATTGATTCACCCCATTCTTGAGATAGATAGCTTCTTCCTTAACAAGAGTGGATGCTTCCCAAAAGCAATGTCCTAGATTATTGTGGGATGCAGATCCATCAGTCTTATTCATTCAAGGATATTAGTCCTAGAGAACAGCCTTTTCTTGGTTATCTTCAAGTTTCTCAGTAACATTGGCTATATCACTCCAAAGCCTGTTTGCCATGGCTAGAATCCTGGGTGTGCTGGGAGTCTTTTAGGACTGATTGAGGAATCATAATGGTGGTTTTGGATCTTGTCTAATCATTTCTTCTGTTATCTGGTTGTCTATGTTTGATTTTTGCATCAGCTGCTAGATAGAAACCTGCTTTATTAACTCCCAATTCCATGGCATGAAGCATCTTGACGTGCAAGGCTGTGGACCAGAAGCTCGCAACTTCCTAAAGTTCTATTTTCTTATCGCACCTATAATATGATATTATAAACTAGAAAATTTGTTTAATTTGTTTAATTTGTTATGATATCTTGAACAGCATTATTAGCATTTCTATAGGTATTCTTCTAGTTTATTTTCTTTGTTACGGATTCTTTTTATAATCAAGAAACAGATAGAAATAACGTGTCCCCAAGAATAGTCAAACAAAATTTCTGATTATTTTGAACAACAGGATATCCTAAAGTGCTTTTAGCAACTGACTGGATGTGTTAACCATCTTTTTCTATGAGCTAAAATATAGCTTTACTATTTGTCTTGCAGGTGAAGCTTAATAACATGTACCACACAGCTCGTATCAATTGCCTTGCTTGGTCTCCTGATAGCACAATGGTGGCTACGGGATCAATAGACACTTGTGTAATCATTTATGAAATTGGGAAACCTCCTTCGAGCTGCATAACTATAAAGAATGCTCATCCTGGTGGAGTTTATGGCTTGGTTTTTACTGATGACTGCAGTGTGGTTAGTTCAGGGGAAGATGCCTGCATCCGTGTTTGGATGATAGTGCAGCAATAACAAAAGTAGTGCATCAAACACGTATCATGCAGGTTTGATCTTTAAAGTTCGTGAATGCTCATTCATTTGCTTTCTTACTTTGAGATATTGGTCAACCTGAATGAACTACAGAGTCAAAAAACAAACCTTCACGTTTCTTGTAAATGATGCAGTTCCTATGTATTAGAATAAGTTGAGTTGCATTTTGTACATATTACATTATAATAGTTTTTTGTTTTGTTTAAATTAAACATACCACAGAAAATTAGGTGGGAAGAGGTATGATTTTGCCCGCATATGCAGCACAAGGAGGTGAGAAGGCATTCTTTTCATAGACTTCAATAAGGGGTCCTTGTTCTGGGTCTGAATTATAAAATTTCAGAAACCCAACTGGTTCTAAAGAAATGCATGAAATCTTTCATTTTCCATTCTAGACTCTAGATATAAGAGAAAATCTAAAATTCAGTTCATATTGCTAAGGACTAAATCAACCTGTTTAACCTTGTTGTCCTCAATCTAAGAGTTAGCTTATTTGTCTGGTATAAAGCAGTTGTTACCACGTGACAATTCCATAACTCTGTTTCAGGACAAAATTTCCTTTGTGCCAAAGAATATAATGAGAGCAAAAGAGCTGGTAAGCAGCTTCAGAAGGGTTCTGTGAAACATGTTTGCATATAATTTCTTTTCACACGGTTTCATAATGTAAAAGGGAGCATCCTTGAGAGAGAAATATGAGTTCTCATTGTATTACAACAATTCGTCATCATTCATTACTTTTTCATTGCCAAATGTTTATAGCAACTGTGTACTGTTTGGGACCATTTCTTGTCAGATTAGAATTATGTTAAAAATTCTAATCTTTGTGATCATCTATACTGATATTGGTGTTCTACTTAAAAAGGGAAAAAATTCATTCGAAATCTTTATTTCATTTTGGTTTCTTTCACATGGAATTTGGTCGCCTTTTATGACAATTCTGTTTATCTGTAGTATAATAAAGTTTAACCAACGTTAATCACCAGACTCGAGTAAAAATTTCAGACAGTATCCTCCTCTGTTCTCAGTATTGTTCATTTTGTCAATTACGATTGGTTTTTCTAATTCTTCAATGAGGTTATACTGTTTTCTCGATTTGTTAGTTAATGCAAAACTCAAACATATTAGGGAATCGTCATCAAATGGTAGAACCATAAGCAACAAAGGAGGCGCTAGCAGAATCCATTAATGTTCCCTATGTTGATTCTACTCTTCGACTAATGCAGGCGCTTCCTCTTTTATTAAAAGCTGGGTCGCACCTTTACGTTAACAACAACCACTCTAATAAATTCTTCTTTTGGATCTTCTTACTTCCATATATTTATTAATGAATCTTACTTCATCGATATTATATAAATACTACAAGTAATTCTTTCCAGACTGATTATCCAGATCGTAATTCCCCCCTTACAATGGCTATCATATTCATAGGTTAGGATGGAGATTCTTTCTAGGAGTTGAAACTGCAGATATATTCGTGTTGCGGGGAAAGAAAATTCAAATTGTGGACGAAAAATCTCAAATAATGAAAGAAAATTCAAACACAACTAAACAGAGAATTCAAATTGTCATCTTCGAACCAATTTTTAAAGGGGAAAAAGACCATCACATGAGCAGCTAAGTTACATAACCAATTATCCATTTTTTTTATGAAACAATAAAAGATTATATCCAGTATCTTTGTTTGCATTAGTGAAGCTTTGCATTGCAGCGGCAGGGATCAATGGCGTAACAGGATTAGTGATAGTGGGTTGGGTGGTCCTGTCCAGTCCTGTTGGATTTAGCCCGTCGGTGACAGGCAGTACCACTCAGAGATTGGCAATGCACGTGAGCTGCACTTGCACCGATCTACCTAACCTATCTTGCACACACTTTTCAGCACTAAGGTGACATATTGTCAACCCGCCACAGCTGTTCCTACCCTCTGGCAGATAGTTTCATTATTCTTTGTAAAGTTGCAGTAACCAATGTCACCTTGTCTGTTGTTGGAATTAAATAAAAACCACTCCAAATTTGACCATAATCCTCAAAACCCATACACTTACACCCACAAAAATTATTTAAGTAAATTATAGATTAATCACTCCTTTGTTTATTTACTAGCGTTTCTGGTTCACATTGTCATTCCAGGAGCAGAGGGAAAAAAAAACACCAGCAGGCAGAGTTGGAGTGAATTAAATAAAAGATAACATAATCTTAACAACTACACAAAGACACAGATGAGATTTCACTCAAACATCCCCATTCCAGCATCTCTGCTACCCTCTACACCACACAGTAGAATGTTGTCAAAACCCACTAGCTCCACTTAAAAGAGAGAAATTCAGGTCAAACAAAGTCCATGCATTCTCTCTCTACATAATTTTTTTTTTCTTTCTTCTTGTTACATTATTGAACAGCTGCTGCTTGTGTTGTCATCGCTGAACATATGGGTTGATGCAGAGTGGTCAGCGTTGTAATTGGGGGCTTCAGGGAATGAGTATGGAGGAGGATTATAATTATAGTAATACCCAGTGCTAGGGGGAATTATCGGGGATCTGTGATACATCATCTGGGGTTGTGGCGGCATGGCATGCCTATTCTGCAGGTTCATCATGTTCATTGGTGATGGATAGTTGTAGCCATTCATGTTCATGAGCGTTGATGATGGATATTGACCAGTAGCATATCCACCATTTGGAAAACTTGCTGTAGAAGACCCCTGCAATCCATTGTTGGATTGAAGTTGAAATCCTCCAACAGCATTGGGATTGCCTCCTAAAGAATTAGCAACATTAGCACCATTTCCAGGGAAACCTGAATGACCCATCATGGGGTTAATGTCATTTCCCCTCTTGGCCTCTGTTGCATTTATGTTTAAACCACCAACCAACTGAGCATTATTCATCTTCAAAGCTGCCAAGGTTTTTTGATCAAGCAAACCTGGATTGACCTTCATTCCCATATTCTGATTCTGGTTTCCTTTCTTTCCAGCATTCCCGTTTATAATATTGTTCATTTTATTATTATTGCTGGAAGCTGCAGCAATGTCTCCAACACCTTTCTTGGCATTATTTGCATCAAAAGCTTGTTGCCTGAGCAAACCCAGCTGACTTGGTTTGAGAAATTGCAGCTCATCCTCTTCATCCTCTTCGTCATAATCATCCGTATAATCATCATCTTCCTCAGAAATGAAAGTAGGGAACTTCTGCTGGTTCTTGAAGGCTTCAAGGCCTTTGATCAAGACTTGTTTTTGGCCTTTGTTGTTCTTCTTCTCATCTTTGATGCAGTTCTGCTTTTGGTTTTGGTTTTGATTTTGGTTGGACTTCTGGGACCAAACCTCAGCATGTTTACCAGCTCTGATCAGCTTCTTGATCAATGTTGCAGAATCTACACTTCCTGAGACTGCGACTTTCTGCTGCTCTGCATCTATGCTAACTTGGTAAACACCTGGAACAAAGAAGAAAACAACAAACAGAAAATTACACAAACACGTTAGACATGCACATGACAGCTATTATTAGGACCAATGAGTTGGAAATTCTCCTAGCATTGTGTCCCATACATCCGGAACCTGAAAAGTACAAACATCTATCCTGATAATCTCTAATTCAAGAAAGTTCATCTTGAGTAATGATTCCTGAAATGAAGAATTGGTCAGTCCAGATCACTAGTCATTACATCCCATACTGATAAAGAACTTACAAATTTTCACTTCTCTTATCCAAAACACATAGATAGTTCCGGAAGATCCACAGATGGTACTTCCGCGAAAAGCGAATCATTGTTCTCATCTCTTTCAACCTATCAAGCAACGTGAGACAGTTTCCTGATCGTCTAGATTTAAGGTAATACTTTTCTTATGAAAAACGCCACAAAAACAAGCCAGACATTTACTTTTACTCTGTTTGTTGGTCTGAATTCTGTATTCTTGTGGATCACTCTTTTGAACTACAAGCAGAGTACTAATAATTATTTACCTAGCCTCCCCTAATTTTCCCAACAACCAAGCAAAAAACCTTCTAGGAAGGAAAACATGTTCATAAACAAGAGAGAAGAGAGGAAGGAGAGCTGCAAGCAGTCCACAATCAGTCACCAAAAAGAGCGAAACAAATCATATGAGAAAGCTGAGTGACAAAAGTGAGCACCTTCAATTCTCTGAAGGAGTTTCTTCACTTTCTGCTTACATCCATCGCAGTGTATGTTCACTTTGAGAACACAAATCTGGATAAAAATTAAATGAAAAGGGCAACAAAGCAAACAGCAAAAACAAGAAGAAAGAAAGATTCTTTAGAAGAAAAGACCACCACCATCCACCTTTGCTGTACATATAGATTAAAAAATTAAACGGACAGGCAGAATGTGGGTGAAAGAGAAAGACCTGAATCTTGAGTAGCTTAAAGTCTTCTTCTTTAGTCATTTCTTCACCTGTTTTTTTGAATGAAAGACTTGCTCTCTATGAGAAACACAGGGATAATTTAAAAAAAAAAAAAAACACAAGGCACCTAAGCTATTGAGGACTTAAACAGGTTGCATGTAGGTTTCTAGTTCTACAACCAGAGATTCTTTCTTTTGCTTGCTTGTTGCTTCCTACTTTTCTTTAAGTTCTAGTCACAAGAGAACAAAAGAAAAGCACAGGACTTTTTAAAAGAAAGGGATAAACAAAGAAAGTAAAACAACCCTACAGGCCCAACACAAATGCCAAGACAAACAGGAGAAAACTCACCTCACCGGCAGAAAAAGAGAAAGTAAGAATAGTAAAAAAAAGAAGAAGAGAGAGAAATCGAGGTCAGAGGACGGAAAGGAGATATATGTATATATATATAATAAACGAGTGAAATGTGAGAGAGAGAGGGTTAAGAGAGACAGGAGAGAAAAGAGAGGAAATGGTGGGGGGTTTGGGTTGGGGACTGCTCCTCAGCTCTTCGTTCTATAGTCTGTAATCTGTACCGCCCTTTGGAATTCTGAGATGATGTGATTTAACGTTAAATACTGAGGCGAAACAATAAAAGATGAACAGCGACTTGACAAGCTGACTTCTATCCCTGTCTTGTTTGTCACTGCCTTGCTTTCGTGAAGAAAATGAGAGTAAAATTTTGGTAATAAATTTTTGTTTACTTGGGGAGGTGAACTCTGATGTCTGGCTGAATTTGTAGTATTTTTACAAATTTTTTTAATGGAACTCTCAGAATATGAGTTCATGGCTTTGTGTTGCCTGTTGGGAGTTGGGACCAACAGCCTTTTCTAATTCTGTCGGGACTTTGCAGATTGTCCACTCCACCCTTTAAACTCTAATCCTTTAGTTACATGTTTGGCTCACCCCACTATGGCCTCCGGTTAGTTCTTACAAATATTTATCGTTCTTTCTCCCGAACCTCAAACATTTTCTTAACCCACAAATTACCTGCTATATTTTTTTTCTTAGAATAATTGATGGGCATCACAATGTTTTTTATTAATAATGTGCTCTACTAACTCGTGGATAAATCAACTAATTAATAAATAAATTATTATAATCAAATCATAATTAAAGTCGATAATTACTGTTCATAAATGTCGAAAATTTTTTATTTCTTTTTAAATTACTAATTAAAAGAGAAAAATGAGATGTCTTTGCTTATTTATAATTATATCCAAATAAATATCCCAACAATTAGAATTTAAGACTTGAATTAGTTTAATAATTTTGGAATTTATGTAATCTAATCTCATTGTCTATAATATATATACATCCTTTTTGCAGAAAGTGTTAAACAATATGTAGAAATGTAGAAACATACCATTTGTTTGGTATAATATGGGCAGAAAACTTTTAGAGCTTTGCTCAAAAGAAGAAAGGAATGTTAAGGTTTCCTTAATTAATTGTGGTCCAATCGTTAAATTTGAATTTTTAAAGTCTTGTCGTTTTCTCTCTCCCTCTCTCGTTTTTTTTTTTCTTCGTTAATAAAAGGCTTTTCTCTTTTGTTAAAGAAATTAATATTTAATTTCACACGAATATTTGATATATCAACAATATTTAACATATTGTACCCCAAGTTAACATGTAGTATCATAGTAAGAACTCAATTTCAATGTAAGGGTTATCAATAAATAGATAATTCAATCGATTAGGTTTATTTTTTTTATGAAAAAATTTTAAATTTGAATTTTATTGATGTTATTTGTTAAAATTATTTAAAATGTATGATTTACAATCATTTATTTTAAATTATCAAATACGATACATTTTATTTTAATAATTTATTTACTTTAAATTTTTCTTAAAAAAAAAAAATCAATGTAAGAGTTGTTATTACTTTTTAAGAAGTTTGAGGTTTAAGGCATATCCAATGAGACTTTATTTGCATGACAACAGAGCATTTATGAAATCTTTATGTATAAGATTTAAGTTTTATAGTGTGTAGATTTTGTCTAATTATTTATTTAGTTTGTTATTGGTTTTTTTATTTATATATTTTCTTTAAAGAATATTTTTTTTATGATTGTAATTTAGATTGATGTTGACAATTTCATAAAAGAACCTATCATTCTTAACAAAGAAAAAAAAAAAAAACAAGTAAGAGATAAAAGATTAATTTTTTCAATGTATTATGAATTAAGATTGAATTTTGCATTATACTTCAATTGCATTGGGTTTTGTTATTATACTTTTAATTTTATTAAATTTTGTCACTATACATACTTTAAATTTCATTGATTATTGGATATAACGTAACAACATTGAAATACTTTGTTAATATGAATGACAAATTTTATTGTTATGCTTTCAAATATTGTCTTTTTTTTATTAAAGTAATTAAATTAAAATATTTTATAAAATACTTTATCAATGAAAATGACAAATTTTTATTATTTCCATTATTTCATTTTAAGAATCAACAGAATTGAAATTAAAATGGCAAAATTTAATAAGAATAAAGTATAATCATAAAATTTAATTTTAACAATTGGTTAACTCAATTGATTAAGACATATTTTCTTTGATTAAGAAGTCTTAAATTTAAATCTTATTGATGATAATGAAAATATGACACATTTTGTCATAATCTAAAAGATTAACCATCTATCCCAGGTTTTTTGTACAAAAAAAAATCATAAAATTCAATGAAATTAAAAAAATTGTACTAAAATTCAATTTAACTCATCTTATAACGGCAAATTTCACTTTTACCCCTTAATAAAATAATTAAATATGTTTTTTAATTCATAATTAACTGTGTTTAGTTTACGTTTTCTTATCATTGGCTTGAACTAGAAAAATCAGAAAAAATGTATTTATAGTACCAATCATTTTACTTAGGTTTCACTTTAATTTCTAAACTTTAAATTATTTCATGATAATCCTAAATCTTAAAAAATGGTGTCAATATGGTTATTTAATAAAATTTTACATAAAATAAGAGAGAATTATAACTTAAAGTAATAAATTCAAAATTATTACTCTTTGTTATCATACTAGAATATATTTATTAAAAAATAAATAAAAGTTTTAAGAATGAAATAGAATTGTTTTTGCCTATGGTTTTTAAAATTCAACTTAAAATTAGAAAAAAGATGGTACTTTAGTTTTCTTCTTAATAACTTTACTAATTTTATTTTTTTAATAAATATATTTTAATATGTACTAAAAAATAATATTTTTGTGTCCAGCATAATTTATTTCATTTATTTGTTCTTAGTTTATTAAAATTTATTTTTTCTATATTTATACATTTTGATCACAGAATATTTATTAAATATAAATCATTCAAAATTTATTATTATAATCCCTTACGAAAATATTTATTAAAAATAATTCATTCAAGATTACAAATTAATTACTCTAGTTTAATTTCTTGTATGCTTTTTTTTTTAGAGACAATAGTATAATGAAAGAACCATCAAAACAAACCAAAAGAAAGAGAATGGGATTGAATAATTGAAACGTTCAAAACAAACCAGATGAAAGAGAAGGTTGGACCATTTTTAACCTTTTATGGTTCACAATTCCCAATCATATATGCTTCTGCTTATTTTAACCTTTTACTTGTATTTGAATAACACAACCAAACTAAGCATTCATTCAACCACCACAGCAGCAAGCAAGTTGTGTAGGTTTTTGAGGCTCCTCGTGTCTTATGGAGCTTTTTTGTTTCTTGTTTCCCGAAGGCAAAAACCAAAGAACAGCACGCATTCACACAAAGGTCAAAAAAAAGATTAGTAGTAAAAAGAATTCAGAAAGGAGCAGAGAGGCTGGCTCAGCACTCAGCTGCAGCTCCTAGGCTACGTGTGTGACTGTGTGTTAGGTCATCATTACTTGCTCCCTCATACCTTCTGCAAATTTCACTGGCATACCGTCCCAACCCCCAAAAAAGGCTTTCAAAACCCTTTATTTATTACAACTAGTATAATACATTTTTACCGACTGCTTGCCCTTGGCCATGGGGCTGTGGCCTGTGGGGGCATTTGCTTTGCTTCTTTGTCAAGTCTATTGAATTTTATTCCCACGAATTTACCAGAACTGCCACTGACTTTTTCCTTTGTTTTGTGGTTTACTGTGTTTTAACTTTTATAACTCCAAAAGTTTCAGTTCCCCGAAAAGATGTAAAATAAAAAATTCCCGGAAAGATGGGATGTAATCTTTTTTCTTGGACCCACCTTTGATCTCCTATAGATTCTGACTTCTGTGAGGCGGAGCCTCCTTGGGCTGTGACTGTTATCACTTAACTACATCACATGGGAGTTTCCTTATGGCCAATCCACGTGAGAGTTGAGTAACAAATATTCTTTGGGTTCTGTCATAGGCCCATTTCCTTCGTAAAACCATGAAACAATGAAAACAAAGAAGGAAAAAAAATTATCTTTTAATACCTTGTAATCGTTTTTTATTATATTGAAAATCTACCACAATCCAAATGTGAGATGGAATGACTTAATAAATTAGATAAAGTAACACTTATCCAAAATGATTCATTTTAATCCAACTCAATTTAATTAAATATTTTAATAATTTAATCATAAAATTTTATAATTTAAAATGATTTGAATATAAATAATTTTTTTTTAAAATGAGTTAAAATTTCATTGACCTATCTTAATTGTCACTTCTTCTAAATCATATTAGCTATAAGAGTGTCAAAGTTGAAAAAATAAAATAAATCAAGCCTAGTGATTTTTTTATTATAAAAAATTTAAAAGTAAAAAAAATTATAAATTTAATCGAGATTTACAAATTTATTAAATTTTTACAAATAAATTTTTTAAATTTACAAATTATCTATCAATAAAAAACCATAAAAATTTAAATCTAAATGCTAACGCATAACATTCACTCCTTAATATATCTGTCAACCATCGTCGGCAAGTGTAATAATTTTGTTGAAACAAGAGCCCACCTCATTAGGTAATGTGGCATATCAACAGGTTGCAAGCTCTTTCTTAAAATAAAAATTAAAAAAAAAAATGTAACAAGCCTCTTATTTTGCTTTGATTAGGTGGCAAGAAAATCCCATCAACCAAAAGTGAAATTTGACCGAAGAAATTGAAGTTCCGGTGAAATATAGAATATATCACAACGATATCGGCAATTGCCAACTTACCAATTTGATGTTATTTGACTCTTATGCTCTTTATTTAATTTGTTCCTTTTTCTCAGAAAGTACAAATTAATTCAGCCAATCTTAGCCTTACTGTCATTGTTACTTTATGGTTATGTTGTGTTGTGTTCCTCCACATTTTGTTAGGTGGGCTCATTTGTGATTTTTAATTTGTCGATTAATCACTAGCATTTTTGGTACTTACAAAGGTTAGGTTTCAAGTCATTTGTTAGCATCATATATGAGAATGTGTGGTACAAGGTTTTTAATTTATTTTGAAAAGTAGACGCTCAATTACTTATATTAAACTTTCCAATTATTGAATAAAAACATTTTTTCTTTTTTTTTTATGATTTTCATTGTCTTCATTAAATATTTTAATTTAAAATTAGTTGATAATAAATAAAAAATTCAATTTAAATATAAAATCACAAAACATTTAAGATTTAACAAATTTAAAATAAAATTATTTAACAAATCTTACCATGTATAAATAAAAATCTATCATATGATAAATTTTAAAAAATATAGCATAAAAAAATTAGATTCTCACATTGAATATTCAATATAAAATCAATTAATTGTAAACATGAGATATAACTACAATAAAAAATTATAGATTATATTTTTCCAAACTTCAAAGGGTTATTATATTTAACACTACTTCTTGTTAAATTTTTAATTTTTCATATACTAATTTTGTATAAAAGAGATGATAGTGTATTGAGATTTAAATTTATTAAATATTGGTTTTTAAAAATAATGTATAATTTAATTGAATTAAATTTTAAAATTATCATATATTTCTATTAATCTACTCATTAAACTCACTCAACTTATTAGTTTGGAATTTTAGTTTTAACTTAGGATCAAACCCTTATAATGAAAATTTCGATAAATTCTCAATCCAATGCCCTACTTAGTTTAAAGAGAGCTGAATGTAATATTGTTTGAATGGTTATGATTATAATTTTTATTTTTACCTTTAATCTTATAAAAGTAGAGTGCAAATATCTCAATTTTTGTAACTAAAATGGTCTTATAATTTCTGGATGCTTCATAGTAGTTAGCATGGGCCCATAATCTGCATATTTGTCAAAGCCTAATATATTGGATTGTGAGGCTTTTAGATAGTACTTAATGGCCCATGTGGCTCATGGATCTGCTCGAGCCTTTCTAAGAAGATTTGCAACATAAGGCTTTCAATTTGTTGGGGTAAGATATACAAATAATAAGTCAACTTTATAGATCTTTGTAAAATTGTCACTTATGAATAATTTTTCCCTTTAATCATTTAAGTTTGAATATATATATATATATATTTTACTTAGTTGTTAATGACTAACATCGCGTTGATACGACAATGTTATGTCAGTTGTCAGGTGCCAAGTTGCACAGCCACTTCATTTGAGAAGTCACGTAGCATTGCTATGGTATCATTACAAATTAAAAAAAACAATTTAGTCACTTAATTTTTAAAAATTTGTTATTTTGGTCATCCAATTTTAAAAATTTATAATTTAGTTATTAATAATAAGTCTCAATTTTTATAAAAAATAGAAATAAGCATGATATTCTCATTGCATGAAATTAAATTATAAATTTTTTATTTTATTATAATTATATCATTTAAATTTAAAAAATAGATGAATATTATCCAATTACTAAATTTAATTACTTAAATATTATTACTTCAAATCTTTATGTTTCAATCCATCTAAATAAATTCAAATAATTATTTCATATTCATAACGTTAAGATTCTAACTACAATAAAATTCACAATTTTAATTTCATGCAATAAAATATTAAAATAAATATAGATAGCATAAATTTATTGTAACTAAAACCTTGACATTATGAAATATGAAATTTATTAATATTTTGGTTTTCATTATCAATGGCTCATTGTTACTATAAATTTATAATGAGTTGATTACCAATGTTTATAAAACTAATAAGCAAATTATTTTATTATTTATGTTACCTATTGAAATATATTGCAATAATACTCAAATAAGTCATTGAATTTTATAAAAAATAAAAATAAAAATTCAATATTTTTATTGTATGAAATTAAATTATGAAATTTTATTTTATTTTAATTATACCATTTAAATTTGAAAAATAAAAAATATTAGTCAATTGTTAAAATTACTAAAATATTATTATTTCAAATATTTATCATTATGTTAATCTAAATAAATTCAAGAAACTATTTTAAATTTATACATTTTGGTCACCAATGTTTTGAAATTATTAAAATTTGAATGTCACACTCAATATAACTTTATAACAATTTAATCACCAATGGTTTGTGAAATTTAATATAATAAATATTTTTTTATTTTGTTATTTGTATTTTTTAAATATTTTATTACATGAAATTAAAGCTAAATATTGACATTATGAAATATGAGATATTTAGTTGAGTTTATTTGGATAAGCTAAATGATCAAGATTTGAAGTGACATTGTTTTAGTAATTTTTGCAACTGGATAATATTTTTTATTTTTCAAATTTAAAAGGTATAATTACAAAAAAAAATTATAATTTGATTTTATGTAATAAAAATATCAAATACTTGTTTTTATGTTTTATAAAGTTTGAGAACTTATTTGTTAATAACCAAAATTTTATTTTTTTCATAAAATTTGAGAACTTTTTTGTTAGTGATCAAATTGTAAATTTTTTAAATAAAAGGATTAAAATATAATTTTTTTAAAAATTAAATGACTAAAATTTATTTATTTTTTAAAATTTAATAATATCACATCAATAATATTACGTGACTTGCTAGATGACATGGGTGTGTCACGAGACACCTAAAAATTGATACGGTATTACCACTTCAATATGTCATTAGTTATCAACAATTGAATGAAAATTTTTTACTTAAATTTAAGTGATTATAATGAAAATTTTAATATTTAAGTGATTATTTTAAAAAAATCCTTAAAACTCAGTGACTATTTGTAAATATATATATATTTTGAACTCAATATGTTACGTATTTGTTGGAATAATTAATCTCTTAAAAAACATTTATGCTTCAATTCCTTCTCACAAAAAAAATAAAAAAAAACTTTCTACCTTCAACATATACATCTATACCATTATTAAGCATTACAATACAATCTCACCTAACCTGATCGGGAATTTTTTTTTTTTTCTAGACCCTGGTAGATAATCACGGGGTTTAAAGACATGAATACGATGTTGATTTGTGTAAGACTTTTGGTTGCACTCTATAATTCCACTAAACCATTGTCTTTATTTGTGACGAAAACCTAGCCTAGTGCCTTTTCCTTGTAGGAAACATTATCTCTATGTAGCGTGCTTTAGTGAACATACGTATATCACATACTTTTATAATATTATTCAGATATAGAAAATGAACTGACACGAGGCATTTCTCCTCATTCAATGGTTATTCAAAGTATCATTTATTGGAATCAGAAATTTAATTTAATTAATTTATATAATTATTTTAAGATATAATATTCATCAAATTTAAAATTAAATTTTAATATTAATAATTTATATTTTTATCCTCAAGTTACAACAGTTTTTATAAAAAAAAATCAATATGATATTTATAAATTATAATGTTTTATCTCTTTTTAAATTTAATGAAAAACTTTTTTAACATAATATTTTAATTAATTTTAATAAGTACTTACAAACACACAATAATTATATTTTAATTATTTAGTTCTAAAAAATATTAATTAGTATTATCAACAAGAGTATAATTTGTTAATAAAATTTTAAAATTTTAATTTTAATAATCTAATTCAAGTGCTGATAGTCTCAATTATTAAAAAAATATATATTACCTTAGGAACTGACTATTTGGAGAGAAAATATCACTCCAACTGCTCTGGCAAGTCAGCAACTTTGAAGTCTTGGGTCAAATACACGTGGCAAATGCCCTTACGGCTTGGAAGTCAGAGGCTCAGAAATGTCAAAGGATTTCAATTATTTGGTGATGATCCCCTTTCCAGTTTCCAATATTGTAAGTTGAAATAATGTTAGGGAAAAACCTTGGGAAAATTCCAATTATGCTTTACTTGTTCAAATGAATTTTTTTCACCATTGCGAGGCTTCATTTCATCTTCACCAAAAGTAAAACCCCATACATAGAAGATTGATTTGGCTACAAGCAACCGACATTCTAATTAGATGATCTTGAACTTGTGGACTAGAAATCCTCAGTTACCGTAATTTGTTCAGTTTTTTTGACTGCGTTAGATATATTTGGATTATGATGGATAAACTTCACAATTTCATTGGTCACACCTAATTATGGCAACAGGAGAGAAGACGACCTGCTAGCAGTAACCCAAAAAAAAAAAAGGCAAAAACAGTTTTAAGTCAAGCTCGAAGATTACCAATTAAGACGTCGTGGAAAGATTCATCAAAATCAAGTAGTGGAAGATATAGAATTGTCACGCAGGGCAAAGAAAGTTGAACTAGAGGCTGCAGAAATGAGAGCAAAAAGTGGACTATAAGCTTCTGAAACAAATAATGATGACCAAGGCTGCCAGAAGGCTGAGAATTGAAGTTCGACCTTATGGAACTGGATGAAGGGAATTGTGGCCATGACGATGCAATTCAGTTGTGGATAATGAGAAACCACATGCAGATAATAATTAATGCTGAGATTCCAGTTGTCGAGGAGAGGATGATCAGCTAGATAGCTAGCTGCAGATATTATTGATCAGACAATAGAAAAAAGGTAAGTAATTACAAGGATGTTGCTGCCGGAGAACTAGCCTTTTGCATTTTTGTTTGTACATAAATGTATTTTTAAATATTTATACATATTTAAAAATCTAATGATCCTCATATGGTATTTTTTTTATACGTATAACTATTTTTAATTTTTAATATCATTATTTTTTTATAATTTTTTATCAAATGAAATTTTAATAATCTTAAATTTTATTATAAAAAACAATACGAGCATAACTGCTAAATGATGCATTTTAAAATTTTGCATCTAAAGCATTCTAAAAGCAAACTTGAATTTTTACTTCAAGACTTAAGAGCAAACTTAAAAGATTTTCATATTTATCTGCACTATACCAATCCATGGAAGATATCAATAAATCAACTATCAATTTAAATTAAACTCACATACCATGAAACTTTGAAATTAAAATTAAGTTCTATGATTTCTTCATTTTCATTGAGATCACTGATCCATTTGACCTTTAACCTTTTTTTTTTCTTGAACTGGGAATTAATTAATCCATTCGGTATACTTACAGTACTTGCCTATAGGGAAAACAAACACGTCTAATTTCCGGTGATCAATATATAAAAAATTAAAGATAACTTGAACTTTGAGCTCGAGAATAAAAATACGTGCTATATATACATGCTACATATAGATATATCATCAGTCGACTACATGAAAAACTTAAAAGCATTCAAATGAAAATTCCCTTCACAAAAACTCAAAGCACCTAAACTCAACCTGTCGTCTTGTCACAAGAAGAAAACTAAGTAACATGTCCTAATTAAACAGCCAACTAAGCGTTGGTACAGTGAAAATTGTGTCCCTTCCAAGCATACACAGCTTTAGCTTTTAGATTAAATTCCATCAAAATTGCCTACATGATCGAACATGCATTTGGGTTTTCGTCACTAAAGAGAGTAACAAACTTCTCATCTACAGCATTTGGACTAGGCAAAGCTTGCACTGCGTTTTTAACATAGCCTGATGGTGCCTTCTTGTCATAAGCTTGAGCAACATAAGGGTATGCCACCAAGTTGTAAGGGACATAGGGCCAAAACTCAGCTCTCTTTCCTGTGCTCTTCACCTTCTTTAACACCTTGTTTGGCTCAACATATCCGGTCACGCTCACTCGGCTTTGCTTTCTGTTCACGTCAACTGATTTCGCACCTACACAAGATAGAAAAAAAAATAATACTATGACTTATTAATACTAGAATTTACTTAAGAAAACAAATTTTAAAAAATGGAAAAAAACATATTGGGGTAAAGTTTTAAATATGTTATGACAAGGACAGAATAATTACGACGTGAAAGGGATAGATGGTTTGTAGTCGGTTTTGATTAAAATCACCGGAGGTTAAGGGTACGTTTGGTTTGTGGGAATTAGCAGTGCATTTATTATAGTAAAGGGCTTTTAATGTCTCCAAACAGAAAATAGAAAGATCTTTCCAACTGCTATTTTTTTTGTTTCCAGAGAAACTTGTTTGTTTTTATCCTTTTTAAGTGATAGTATATAAATATTCATGTTTCCCTTACTATGTCAAAGAAGACTGAACTGTGAATTTTACAGTGGAAGTAACAAATCTCTCCTGTTTTTGCCTGTAGTAAATTTATGGTTTTTAAGACTTTGCAGTACGGGGAGAACCATAAACACAGCTTCTGTTTCTTCCAGTTTTTAATACGAGGAAGCTATCAGAGATTCTCCCTCTCGCTTGACTTTTATTTTTCTCACCTTCTTTAGGAAGAGCAATTAATATACGATTTTCTGTCTGCTAAATTCTCATACGGTAATGGTATAGCCATGAAAACCAGGCCAGGAAAATAAGATGTAGAAACTAGAAAGTGATAGTAAAGGATAAGAGGTCCAAAAGGCTTTTTCAAAGAGGTTCAAAGGGCTGCAACCAACGAATAAAACTTCTTTTTTTTCCATGAATTGTCATGATTCAATAGGCTGTGATGGATTATTATAGCTAACAGGCTTCGGTTCTTTTTAACCAGCCTGGTTGGAATCAGGATATATAGTCATGAGTAACACCAAAAATATATAATAAATAATAAACAAGTAAAGAAAGAAGATTTAGAGAGGAAGAGAGCTTTGTATTGCACCTTTCATGGAGGACACAGCGTTTTTGACTCTCCTTTCACAGCCATCGCAGTCCATCTTAACCTTGATCTCAACAGTCTGCAGACAACAAATTAAGAAGACAATATTCAGTTTTAACAGGTTGAAGAAAAACCATCACCAGCTAACAAAGAGTAAAAGGAGCGTATATATATTTGGCAGTTGGCACAGTTGACAGAACAAAGAACATGTAACGAAATCCGAAAAATAAAGCGAAAGGATGTAAGAAGATTGGAATTGACGAGTACCTGCATTACTTTATGCTTCTTCCTTCTGGTACGAACAGTTATTAGATCAGAAATATAGTCGGAAAGAGTGTCAAGAGCACCCATTCGTTGTTTTCCTTTTTTCCTTTCCACTAATGCAAATTGCTAAACAAAAGAGAGAGAGAGAGAGAGAGAGAAATGGGCTACGCGTTTTTTGGGCATGGAAGAACCTAAAGCCGTTGGGGGTTCCATTTATAGGGTAAATGATAGGGTGGGAGGACAAGTTGTGCTTGGAATTTTATAAATAATAAAATAAGATAATGACTTGTGTCCCACAATCATGCCAATTTCTCCAAAATATCATGCAGGACAACTGGGCATTTGTTTTTTTTTTTTTTTTGCTTTGGTCGCCAACACTTTTTAATGGAAAAATGGAATTAGGACATTAAGTTAAACTAATTAAAACGGGTTTTAGGGTAGTGGGCTTGCTTACGTTAGTTAATAATATGGAGCTGTTGTCTGGCTGTTTTCTTCGGTCCAAAGAAAGGAAAAAACTGTTGTAAAATGGTTCGATGTCCGCGTTGATTTCCCATACAGTGGCCTACTAACAGTTGTTTTGCTAATTTGAAATCCAAGTAATGATTAGCTTGGCTACGCTCACAGCTTGTTCTCAATTCTTCTGTTTATTTTCTTAAACCTATTTTTTGACTTTTTATATTGATCCGGCTTTACAATTAATAGAAAAATTCAGCCTGTCCTACTTGTCCATTGGGTAGATTGGGTTGGCCTTAGCCTGGTTGGTCTTAGCCTGATTGATCTTTTAAAATCTTTGTTCAAGACTGCATTATATCAATTGATTTTAAAAATTTAATTTTTTAAAATATTAAAAAAATAAAAAATAAATATTTTAATATCTCAAGCTAATTTTGATCTTAAAATTTTTTTATTTAATACCCTATTTAAATTAGATGAATGAATAATTTAACCCTTAAATAAGATATTCTATGATCATGGTTAATTACTGCTATTTAGGATATGTTAAGAAATGTGAGATTTGGGTTTTCTTTCGACTGTTAATAACCTTACAATTATTGAGATTCAATCTTTGAAGCCCTAAATGCGAAGCATAACATGATTTGGAATGTCAATACATAGGTCAATCTTCCAAAAAAAGTAAATGTCTGAATTATTATTTTTGCTTATTTTTGTGGTTGTGATGGAGATAGGCGCAGCAAGTTTCACATATAATAAGTGGAAATTAAATTGGCCAAAAAACAAAGAAGTGCATCAATAATTTAATGCTATGGAGCCCGTCTGTCGTGCATCATTGCAAGGGTGAAAGGGCTGGGCAGCTAACTAGCAGCCTAGCACTCTCTTAGTCTTTATTCGTGCCAGTTTTCACTCTTTTTATTATTTTATTTGGTTTTTGGTTCAGTTTTTCTCCTCCTATGCACCTCCTTTTCCCACTCTAGGCGGTGCTAAGCTGATAATTACTGCAGAATTATTTGTAATGCTATGTCAACATCACGAATGCACATGTATTTGAAGGCTATTCACAACTTTCTCTGGGGCGATGACACAGATTTTTACCTTATTGGAAGTGTTATTTTGCCACTAAACCTATTATAATAAAATCCTGGTTAACAATAAGTACACCAGATAATTAATAGTAATTTTATCGCTAAAAGGTACTCAACGATTTTTTCTTTCAAACAAAGAAAAATACTCGATGATTTTATATTTGAATTAAGAATAGTAATAGATTAGGTTGCGATGAGTTTTTATTTATTTTGAATTTAATTTAATTATATATATAATATTTAAATTTGATCTGATTTGATAAATTTTTTTATTTTTTATATTCGAAATTAATTTTATTTGATTTGATATTATGTAAAATTATATATGATCTGATTTAATCTAAAATTAATAAAATATTATTTTAATATATATAATTAAATATATATATAATTAAATAAATAATAAAAAATAATAAGTGGATGTGGATGTGGATGTGGATGTGGATGTATTTTCTTCTTCAATAAAAAAAATCAAAATCTCCTAATAGTATCCTTTTAGTCCAAAAAAGAAAAAAAACAAAAGCATAGTTTTGAATTATGTTTTAGGAAATAATTATAACATTGCATCTAGAATAATTAATTGTATAACATATTCTAAATTGTATTTGTAAAATAGTATTATCCTATATGTACTAAATTATAAATTTTTTTATAATTTTATATTCAAATTAAATCACTTTAATCTCCACCAATAACTAATGAAATTTAGGTAAGCAAATTAACTTGATGTCAAAATCCAAATTTGTTTTTCTTCTTGTCTTATTGCCCCTTATGAATTTATCCTAGTGATAAACCTCATTTCGATTGTTATTTAGAGAAGTGTTAAATAATATTATCTTATATCTGATAAGTTTTGAATTTTTTATGATAAAATTAAATTATGTCGTAAGTTCTAATGCTCTTTAAAAATTTAAAAATTAATCTATCTATTATAATTCATTTAAATTTAATTTTTATATTATTTTAGTTTGTTAATTTTAATCAAAACACTAACTCAATTTAATTTTTTTATTAAATTTGTTGATATGACGTTTGACTGTCTAATATGATCGTTAAACAATATGACATGGCATTTTGGTTGGCTTAATTTTAAGGTGTTGTTGATATAGATTAAAATTATGCCATGTGACATAAAGTTTAATTCACATCAGTAACATTAAAATCCTTTTTTTATTTTATTAAAAAAATTAAATTTAATTACTAAAAAAACTTTTTTATTTTGATAACATACTAAACCGATTTATTAAAAAATATTATTAAATTTAATTAAATTTAATTTAATTCAAAGTGAAAAAAGGGATTTTTTAACTTATTAAATTTAATTTTGAAAAAACAAAACTAAAAAAGGGATTTTTAACATATGTTGCTAACTGAATTAAAACTTAGACAGCGTGACATGATTTTAATCCACGTAAGCAACCCGTTAAAATTAAGCCAACCAAAATGCCACGTCATATCAACTTATGACATACGAACTAATTTGACTTTATATGATAATTATATATAAGTTGGACTTTTCACTTAAAATCAATTAATTTAAATTGACAGCTTATAACAATAATATATTAATAATAATTTATATAAATATAGGACACACATTTCTAGGCATTCCGAAGAGGAAATCCCAATGATTTACCTTATAAAAACTTCATCTTGATGAAAGGGGTTCAAATCTTCAAATGTTTATGTTATACCAATTGAAATGTCTCCCACATAAAAATCATACGAAGGATTCTTCAGAACTTTCACCAAACGTTAGCCAGTGTCTTGTATCATTAGGTAATGGTTTATTCCAATTTTCAAATGATTATTAGGGGAGTAATGCTACGTGGGCATTCAAGATTTTTCGGAACCAAAATTGCGACAACAAATTTCTTAATAAGAAAGTTCCATGCTCAAATTTAACATTTCTTATCAATATCATTTACATTTGTCAAAATGAAGTCTAAAAAATAATAAAGTCATATTTGATATATAAGATTATGATAAAATAAGATAAGATAATGTTATAAATAAGATTAAATTAAATTAAATTATTTTATTTTTAATATATGTAATGATTATGATAAGATAATTTATTTATTTATTAAAATTATATTTTCTTAAAATTTATACAATTTAAATTATTGATATAATTTTTAAAAGTATAATTAGATTTGTAAGTTTAATCTTATAGATTAAAAATAATTCTTTTCACCTATAAATAATTAAATAAATATATGTCAAGATGATATTAATTACTTTTACAATCTCTATTTTTTAAAATACAAATCAAAATAATACAAAATAATTATTATTTTATTTATTAATAATTTTATATATCAAATATGATTTAAATACTTTATTAGTAATAATGTTATGAAAAAAAAAATCTAAGATTTTGCCATTTGGCCTGAATTTGGATGGGGAAACTCAATTAATGAAATGGGGTCTATATTATTCGAGAATTTTAGGTGAAGCAACTGTCGAAGAAAGGAGCTTTTGCGTTCCATCTTGTGTCAAGTCTTCTTCCCTGTATATAAGGCAGACATTTAGCCATCCACTCGATCGAGGACGATTGTCGTGGTTTATAGTGCGCCCGCCTCCATAATTGCTCTATGTCATTTTCTATTTATATATGCATATTAATTGGGTAGAATGTTCAAACTTCAACCCCCAAAAAATAAAGCAATCCTCTACCATACGTTCTAGGAATTTGTTTACCCAAAATAAATAAAACGAAATACTAAACAAAGAGTCTGAAAAGAAAAAGAAAGAAATGGGAGAAAAGTTGTAAAGAGGAATTAATAATGAATACATGTATACGGCTAAAGATAAAGACGTTTTTGAATAAAACTTTAATAATTATTTGAATTTTTTATTATTTTATTATAATTAATTAAAATTTTAAATATATTTTTTTATCAATTGAATTTTGTTTAGACGAAAGTAACCATCAATATTAATTTTCATCAAATCAATGATTTAATTGAAATGAACATAAATATTTAAAATTTAATTGAATAAAAAAATATATTAAAAATTATAATTAATTGTAATAAAATATTAAATTTTTATTTGAAAACTTTTTTGCATGAATAATTGGGGATAGGTTTTTCCAAGTGAAAAACGACGAGCATCTAAGCCTCAAGCACCCCCCATAGGCCATACATGATAGCTTGCAAACCCGAGTATCGACATATTTCCAAGTAGCTTTGCATGGGACGTCACAGCTAAAAAGCTGTGATGCTCCCCTCTTTCCTACACCTTGCAGTTTATCATGATGATCCCATTGCCATTGGGCCCAATTCGGAAACCATATTTTCAAAGTTGTATACGAAAGTTATGGTGGAAAAAGATGATTGTAGGAGTGAGACAATAGCATTAACAAATAACAATCGATACACTATTGTTTTACTTGGATACTGTACTACTAGTATCTTCCCTCCTTTTTGATTGCTCCCGATGGGTGGATACTGTAGGTCAGCAATGATCAAGAGAATAAATATGTTATTATAACTCTCGATCCCGAAATGCTTTCATGGATATATAAAATCAGAACTATAACATATACCCAACTAAATAGAGGTCAGTATCCAATTAAAGTCACCTTTCATACCATGACAAACAGAGCATAAATTAAAACACCAAAAGAAAACCTACATTCGTTGGAAAACAGCTTAATTTGAAAACATTAAACTCGAGTAAATTTAAAGAATGAAAAACGATTTAGTTTCATCATACATATGAATATGCATGAAACACTGAAATGACTAAAACTCAATGTTGTTTATAGTCAGTTACTAAGCAGATATGCACCTATTGTAAAGCACGTAAAACAATATTTGAAATTATTCATGCAAATTTTGAAATTAATCTTACACATATATATTGTATAATTTACGAATATATATATATATCATGTTTTTCAACATATATTTAATGATTGAAAATTTTAATTTTTAAAAATAATTATGCATTTTAAATAATTTAAAATTTTATATGCATGATTTACATATATATAAAAAAACAAAATTTAGGGATTAGATTAACAAAATAAAATTCATATAAAACTTAAAAATATATAAAAGTAATTTAAAATTAATAATTTTACACTAATGTAAATAGATTATATATATTAATATATTTCTAAAATTTTTTTCTCATAGACGTCCACGTCAAGTTTTGACATACGAAAGTGTTAATAACTTGGAAAAGAGTTAAATAGAAATTATAGCGCTTGTTTAAGATTTAAAAAAGAAAACTTCAGGGGCACGGAAGTTGGAAAAGATGACTTAGAGAACGACAAAAGCACGTGGCACAGTTAGTGAAGTTTTGGTAAACGTCTTAATTTGTTGGCATCACTTGTCTTAATCAATAATTAATTAATTAATTATTTATTTATTTCAAAAAAATAATAAATTAATTAATAGAATAAATTGTGGCTCTCGATTTAGGACTTAGCCAAAATATCAACTTTCAATCACACAATAAATTAATTGCACTGATTCGTTCATTTACTATTATGATATTAATTTTAACAGTTGTTTGATCTATTAATATTAAAACTTTATTTTTAGTGATTATGATTTAATTTTTTTAAAATTAAAGCATTATTTTCAGAAAAATAAAAAATAAATGTAAAGAAAATTTGATAACACGAAACTTATAGTAGTTTATTTTCAATGTGAGAGAATTATGTTTATTTTGTAATCACTGTATAATTTTTTATTATAAAAATTACAGAAATAATAATAAACCCTTAAATTAATAACCCTTTAAATATAAATATAATTAAAGCAATCAAGTTAAATGTGTAAAAAAATTCAAAATATTTTAATATTATTACATATAAAATTTATTCCAACAATTTATATCATAATAATAATTAAGCTTAACCCAAACTAACTTATTTCACAACCTCATTTACGAAAATGATTTATTATGATATTAATATCACAGTTCAGTACCAGCTGGGGTCAGCTCATGGTTATTGTTGACTGTAGAAAACCCAAGGTTTTATTACTGAGGACAGATTTTTTTGTTCTCTTTCTCCGAGTTTATTATGAACTCCATCAAGATTGTCGTGTTTTATAAATGCAACCATCCACGAATAATAAATATGATTTGTAAACATAAACAAATCTTTCTATCATATCAAGGTTGGCCAATATCAAGTGCAAGTTTCACAATCATATTTAATTATAAGAAAATGACCTCTTATAATATATAAATTATTGTAATAAAATATCGCATATTCTCCTTAGATTTTTTTTTTACTTTATTTAATATAAAAAATTTCACATATTTTCTGTGAACTATATTAAACAAAAGAAAACAATGTTACATCGTTTTTTAAAAGTGAAAAACATGGTCATGGGGGCTGAAATAATAGACCTAAATTAAATATGAATTGTGAAAGATTGGACTAATTGGTGATTAATTAAACATGCAATGTCTTGCGAACCTTGACAACCTGGTAACACTAAGCTATGAGATACGATGTTTATGAAATTAAAATATTAGTTTGATTAATTAGACATGTACTCCATGAAAAAGGATTAAATTAGAAGCAAATATGTAAGAGGAAACTATGTTGGATTATTTTTTATATTAGTTGTTCGAATTCAATTCAATATAATTTGATAAAATCAAAAAATAATCAACATAATCTTAATCTAAATTAATTCAAAATCAATTTAAATTAAATTGATTTTGATCTTAGATCAAGTTTGAGAGGATTTAATACAAAATTATTCAAAATAATAAAAAAATTTTTAAAATAGTTTAACATTATTCGAACTTAAATTAAGTATTATTTATTTTTCTTCTAAATATTAACAAACTATTAGTGTATTAAGGGCTTTTAAAGTTAGAAGATAAAAAGATCAAATCAAGAGGCCACATTTTTTTAGGCCAAGAGTGATGCCATTGTTTAGTTTCTCTCACTTGTAAATGTAACGTAGTTTTATTAACCAAGCCACCAAGTGCATTTTGTTCAACGTTCAAGACCCCATCTCTTTCGAGAGGTCCAACCCATTAATAAAATTTATATACTAGTCCAAGTTAGGCTTGCAAGTAACTTATTGGCCCATCAAATTTCTGGAACTTCCATCAGGCCGTCACCCAACCAACAACAGAATACCCTTCCATTTTTTTCCCTTTTATTTAGACATTATTTAATAAAGCTGGGAGAGAATATAAAAAATTTGAATATATTCCAAACAGAGAAAAAGATTAGAGGTGCTAAGATTTTAACTTCAATTATACTAGATATAAACTCATGAATGTATGAACGAAATGAACTAAGCTTCGAGTTTTAAAAATAACACTAATGTTGGTAGCTGACCGATCTTTCACAAAATAATGAAAGTTACAGACCAATTACTCTCCATTTAGTAGCAGACATTTTGAATGAAGTTATCAGTTATTCACCATGGGCTCAAATGGTATTTTTTCAAAGCCAAAAAACTGTCAAAGTCGACGACAAAAGCCCAAATTTGTGATCGACAAACTTGCCAATAGTCCTTGCAATAATATTTTCCAACTTAATGAGAGCAAATTTGCATCCAAAAGATTTGTAGACGACGAAATGGATTCTTGATTGCTTACAAATATTCTCATCACAGGACGCTTGGACCCCATCAAATGAAAAGTGAAAAAAGGAAAACAAATATGAAGATGGCAAATGAAAAAACTTTGGTAACCATGATTTACCAAAAACTTGAAGAGAAACATGCAACAATTGGCTAGCTGAATCTTGTTGAACTTGGGAGTTCTCAGCCGCTCTAATTCCTGCAGCCAGTCTAGCAAGTCCCCCACTAAGGCCATGAACAACGAGCCAGTCACTTTGAAACAGGTCTCGGACCATAACCTTGACCCCGTTGATCATAACATTGGCACCAGATTTTTTGACAATGATGTTGAAACCGTCCAAATAAGTCTCTAGCACCATCATCTTGTCCCAATTATCTAGATCCCTTCCTTGAATCTTACAAGGCACGATAAGCCTTAAAAGGATTGACGGATAGACGTTCCATTTACCCATAAATGGCTTTACCATTTCACCAGAGGGAGCAAAGATTGTGAGCGTCATATTATCTTGGGCTCTTCAACTGGGAGTCAAGAAAAGATGCCATGGCAAAGTACCCTTTTGACCTTAAAGCTTCGCTGGCTTGATCTAATGAATTACTATTACGAAACGTATGCGTTCCTACACATCCATGCTCGGAAACGTTGAAGCTTGGATCAAAAACTTGTCAATTTTATAGACTACCAAAGACCCATCATTGTATACGGGTTTCTTACCAATCTTGCCTCCATTTAGTGAAATCTGATCATCAGACGGTGAAGAGTTTACGATCAGGGAGTTGCTACGAGAGAAAGTCATGATTTTGGAACCGAAGGGGAGGGAATTGAGGAATGAGAGAGGAAGAAATTGAGGAGAGAAGTGGAAACGAAGAAGAGAAACAGAGGGTTGACCGGACTTTGCGAATATTGTATCAGATGGAGAGAATATGGTGATGTTTTGAGTTTGTGGGATCAGAATTTGGGGACCGAACTGGAGGGTGAGGGACCTGGATGCCATGCTGACATTGGAGAGGACTTGGGCGGCGTTAGAGATGATATTGGAGGAGGCAGAGGAGGAGAAAGAGAGAGAAGACAAAATGAGAGAAAGGAGAAGTTGGATTGCCATGGTGGAGCTTCCAAGGTGGGGTTTTGCCAGGGTTCTTTGCTCTTGGTTATGGTGAAGGGAGGGTTTTGTAACTGTAATGGAGGGTGATTTTTGTTGGCTAGAGAGAAAGGTACTTGGCGGGAAAGATTTGCCACTTTTGTTACGGATGGTTGTTGAGTGATTTGTTGAAGTGACAAGAATACCCTGGTACTTAAAAGAGGGAAGTTTGGGTTTTTTATTTTATTTTGGTTATGCGCGTGTTACGGATAGGTTAATTATTATGATTCACATTAATTTGTAAGATATTATTCATTTTTCATCCCTTGATTTCAAGGTTGTGTCATAAAAATGATTTCAAAAATTGAAAGTGATATAAATTTTTATATCTCATGATCAATTCTAGTACATTTCATCCTATTGTTAGTATCTTTAGAATTGACTCGAGGACTTAGACATTGACTCATTCGGCTTCTAAGGTTGTCATCGCTAGTATCTTTAGAATTGATTCTAGTACACTTTATTCCATCGCTAGTATCTCCAGAATTGGCTTCAAGACCCTAAATTTATTCGACGTTTTAGATTAACTTAATTATCACGATTCACATCGATTTATGAGATATTATGATTTTATTCTACAAAACGTGCATTTCATATTGAAAGTGATGTAAACTCTTATATCCCATGATCAATTTTAGTACGAAATCGATTTGAGATTCATAACTTTTCTCTAAAACCATAACATGAGAGGCTTGTTAGCTTCTCATTTTTTTTTTGTTTTATTTTATTTTTTTTTTATTTGAAAAAAAAAAGATTTAAATTTAACTCTTTGAATAAAAATACAAGTATTTATCATTAAGAATACTCAACCAAGAAACAGATTTGATGTAAAAAAAAAACATTCAAGTTACTTGTGAAACTACTACATTGATTCTAAACATCCAAATGTAACATCAAGTACTACCACATTTGTTCTCTCATTCTAATTCAATCTAGAAAAATATAAAAGAGAATTCAGAAGTGGGAATGTCACAAACCCCCATCTTTTTTGAAACATAGGGTGCGCAAAAGACAATACATGCCAAAAAGACGAGGCTTGGCAAACCCCAACTACATCATCTTGGAGCAAATAAAGCATCGAAGGAGAGTTAAAGGTAGTTAATCCAAAAGAAAGATCGTTACTTGGCTAGCCAATCTGCACAGATATACAACTTCAGACTTGCTGCATCTTACATCTCACATCTCAGCATTATGGGAATATAGGGATCTGAAAAGCAAACAAGGTTTAACTACTTATTTGCAGAAAGCATCGCATATTTGTATATTGCATTAACACCCAATATGCATAGCAAAGCAAAAATCAGAATCCATACTCTGCCGATTAAGAACCATTTTCAGAGCTCCTTATCCCTTCCAACAAAATCATATAGATTTGCCAATTATACAATATACAGGGACGATGTCAGACCAGACAAGGTGATGACCATTGACATAAGCTATAGATTTGGCAATTTATGTTGTTCAAAAGACAGAGGATGATTGGCAGGAAGAGAAAGTCACTCACTTGATTGACAAAGAGAAAGATGAGATAAAGGCAACCCGACCCCTTTCTCCCCTTTGTCCATTCTTGAACCCTAGAGGTGGTAAAATATTGGATTAACCTATAATTCATAAGTCAGCCAAATAAACAGGGGAATATAAACGCTTCTAACATTGCACACAAGAAATAGTCTAGTCATATTAGATTCCACTGAGTAATTAGTTCAATGATGAATAGGGTTAAACAATAGCAATACTTTTCGTTCTTAAAAGTCCATAAATAGACTTATAGAAAGATGCAATGAAATGTCTAAAGGAAAATAGTGAGGGGATATCATGTAAAGTGGCAAGGAAGAAAATAAAGGATAGTGGATATAGTCCCCTAAAAAGATCCAGATCTCACTCAACCCATTCGAAGAATCCAATATCAAAGAGGCGACAGGGATATAGTGGCATATATAAGAGAATACTTACTGCTCAGCCTTGGACGCTCTGTCTTCCCAGTTTCAACAGTCCATTATCTAATTGAATCCAACTCTATAGTTCTGAAACTGCAAAATCTTTAACATGTAAATATCTAAGGTAAAGATAAAAAAGAATTGCCACAAAGTCACACATCTTGATTCTTATTACGTCTATCTGATACCAAATAGTGGCCCAGATCCTATTACTAGGAAAAGACAGTGCCGCCGTGGCGGAGCTCATATGAACTTGAAGAGCACCATCATACAGCCCACTTTTTCTCTTACTTCTGGCCTCCACCAACTAATGGAATTTTCCTCAGCTTATCAATCTTCCGAGCCAAATTTAAAGCTGTATCCTTCTTCCTCTCATCAAGTAGAGCTTGTTTCAGATTACCAATCTGGCTGCAGGTCAAATGCCTGCATCCAACATTTCCTAAAAATACTTGCAAGCGTCATCCAGCAAGTTCTTGTAACACAAGCTGTTAATCAAATCAAAGAACATATGCATTCCTGGAAGCACTCCCTTGGCCTTCATCTGAGCCCAAACCTGTATTGCCATATCCTCTTGCTCCTCATTGCAAAGCATCCTTACTATAATTTCATAAGTACTCACAGTTGGCTCACAGCCTGGTTCACTGGACATTTTCTGGAAAACCAAGTAAGCCTCTTTTGTCCTTCCAGCCTTTATCGGGAGATGAAGAATTATATCCCAAGTTCTTGAATTTGGACCAACCAAGTTTTTCTCATTTCATTTATCATCCGAAATGCATCATCCATTCGCTTTGAGCAACAATAAGCTCCTACAAGAATTATAAATTGGTGCCTCAGGAGTAAAACCACAATTCTTGGAACGTTCAAAAAACTGAAGAGCTTCACTTAACCTCTTCTCTAAACCCAATCCATTAATCAAAGTACAAAAAACATGAGGACTAGGCTTAGAATTCTTTGCCTCCACCTCGTGAAACGACTCAATCGCTCCATTATGCTTCTTTGCCTTAAAATATGCAGTGATCAAAATACCATTAGTTACCTTCATCTTTCATCTCTTGATAAACCTCCTCTAACCTCAATAAGTAGTGTTCTTTTCCCCATCCTTCCAACAAAATCGTATAAGACTTAATATCAGGAACAAACCTTCTCATTTTCATTTTATCAAAGATTTTGTTTGCTTTCTCAACATTTCTAGACTTGGTCAAAATATCAATCAATCGATTGAAATCCGATGTTCCAAGCTTGAAACCAAACTCCTCCATCATCTCAAAAGCCTCTATAGCCTCTTCAACCTTCCGGGCTCTTGTATACTGCCGTGAAATCAATGCAAAAGTATCTATGTTTAACAATTTTCTACTCCTCATAATGTAATTCACGAAATCCGATATCAATTTGAACTGCTTAATCTTACCCAATGCTTCAATCAAAGCTTTGTAGCTTTCTGTATTATATTTAAACCCTTTTTGCTTCTCTGTAAATGTAAAAAATGACATTGCAATGATACCCGCATTGCTTAGCCTCTTCAAAACATCTATAAAGGGTGAAGGGGACACTTCAATTGAAGCGTCCTCAAGCAATTTATCGACGTGAGAATCAGAGTGGCCAGAGAGGAGCGTGCAAATTTTGGAATTGTCTAGTTCGAATTTGGGTTCTGCAGGGTTCTTTTCACGGGCTCAAAAGAAAATTCTTTTGGTGTTAAATCCTCGTGGATCGATCTGTAGATGATAAGATGAAGAGTTGGTGGATACCCAAATGAGGTTTTGTGGCCTGGAATGAAGTTGAGATTGAAATTTTGATGCTTGATGGATTTCTGTTAGTGCGTGGGAAGTGATTTTATGCGAAGAGCAGGAATATTGATAATGCCTCCAAGTTCAAGGCAGGTGTTGCAGCAGAAGATAAATATGCACATAGACGGCCAGTTTTGTTCCTGCTTGCTAGCTGTTAAAGATTCGACTAAAAAGAGCATTTCATGCAGTTTCAACAAGGGTTGTATAATCCACGCCAGTGACTTCTTTTAGCCCGCGTATATGTTGCGAACTCTTTAACAATTTCCTTAAATACGGAAAAGAAAGAAATTTCTCTCAGGATTCATGATGCGTGTAAAAGGTCAAGGGATACGCATAGATGAGCAAAAGTTTCTCAGATCGTTTTCTTAGTTCACAATTTCTTGCCACAAAAAACCGACCCCTTGCTGGAATGCACAAGAGAGAGAGAGACAGGGAGAATTAGGACAGCAATACAATTAAGAGATTTTAAAGAATGAATTTGTCTTCCAACATCAACGTGCCAAATGAAAGGTGCATAGAACATACAACAGCATGCAAATGGCAGCTCGAGAGGGAGGTCCTCTTACTCATTGAAGACTTCTAGGTGGCTTGACCATTAAATACTAACCCTGAAGCCAACAACGCAGAGCAAAATCTCAAGTGAATTCACTTGTTTCCTCCCTCAATTCTAGCATTTCGTATAAAAAAATTCTAGCCTGTGATAAGAGGAACCCCAAAAAAATAGGTATACAGACCAAAGAATGCATCACATCTGATGTTCTTTTGAAGCTTTCATGAAATTCAGATGCAATGACAGTGCACTAAGTCTCTGAAATATTCACCTTTCAGTTCACACCTCCCTCATGTGCACTGATTAGACTGTGAATTCCAGTCATCAAGAAGATTTGTCATAGTTTCCTCAAACTTCTTTGCCTGAGGTCCGGGTTTCAAGACATTTACATCACGCCATTGTGAGCAAGGATCCATCCACCAACTCTTGCGACCAGTGCACCATGCCCCAGGGGCAACTCGGTTTTGCCCACGCTTGAGGATCTTTTCATCAACCATGTCCAACACAGGATCATCTTTTTGAAACTGTCTTGCAAATGCTGATCCACTTTGAGCCATTTGATCATAATCAGAAATGTTGAGAAAGTGTGGTTCCATCTTTGGAGGACTGTCCCAGATCATATATCTTAAATCACTGTTTACAGTAGTGTTCTTGAACTCAGGTGAATTGCAAATGACAGAATGGAAATAACTTTCTTCAGATAACATAACATTGTTGAAATACATCAGAAGGGTCCGAGGTAGATTATCCCACCCAAAAAGGCAAAATTCCAGAAAGGATCTGCTTAAGACAACCCATGGGGAACCTGCAATTCAATACCAAAATGTAAATGTGCAGCATCTCCAGAGAAAATAAGTCATAAATAAATTTTTAACTCATGAACGGTAATGGACAGTAAAATGGATTGTAGACTTTGCCTGTAAATACTTTAAAAGCATCTGGCATTGGTCGTTTCTCTGTAGCATGAAAAATTTGGGTCCTCCTAGCTAGGTAAAGCCCTGGGTCAACCACAATAGGCTGGATCCTTTGACCTCTGCATCAAAAGTGAACCAATATGATTTAGATTCAATTACAACTTGCAGAAGGATCTATACATTTCATGAAAAGGGTTTGCCTACTCTTTCCACCCAAGGTCACTAGTATGATCAAGGAAATTGAGGTCCCTCCTAACTGAGGAGAACACATGGGACAAATCTGAGATGAAACAAAAAAAAAAGTTAATACAATCAAGAACAAAAGTATGGTAAGACAAAAGAAAAACAGGTAAAATATAGAGAATTGTGATGAGGAAAAAAGAGGCATAGGGCAAACTTAAGGAGTTCTCGCTATTGTAATCTCACAGAAAAATGCAGGAAAAAATGAGGCATCTGAGATTGATTGGTTAGAACCTTCCCTCCTTTCAAAAATATCCTTAAGGTTTTGAAAACAAATAATGGTAGGGCTTCATGGCCTAGTAGCATTGGGAACTAATTTTAGGATTTTCCATTTCATCCTGTCTAAAGCTTTTCTGTAGCAGAAAACTGATTCAGATTTTTCAATATATCCTATCAATAATGAAGGAACAATAAACAGAAATTATTTCAGAAGTTTAACTCAAAATTCAAATATTGGTTTCAACCATGATGATTATTGAGTATTTGGAAAAATTAAACCCAAAGCCAAAAGTGGCATCATAAATAACTGTATTCATAGACCTGAGTTGTCTAGTTCCAATTTGCACAAGTATTACTTTGTCCAGACTCTACAACCAAGCATAATAAAATAAGTAAAGAACATCAGAAACTCATACCACTTTCAGCTCTACAAATTAATATATCTTCATTATGAGATTTCTTCGCACCACAGTAACAAAGGTCAAAGGATAGTAAGCCCCTTTCTTTCCTTCTAACCTAAGTCCTACTAAACCTTGTTATACTTAACAACCAACCAACCTTTTAATAATTGGTCATAATCAGACAGCTGCAGAAGCTTCAGATGCATAGCACCTCACAGTAAAATCATTATCATTATTCTGCCTTTGTTTATTTCCTTCTGTAAAGATAATATTTAGTTTACTTTAAGAAAACATTAACTTTTCTTTTACCCTTAAGTAGGCCACTAACCAAAACATATACAATCTATGGCTAGAAAGGTTTCAGTAGAAGAAAAACATCACTTATTTCCAGCCAAAAAAAGCAAACTATATAATATTCTTTTTCTGTGGTTTCTGGTTGTAATGGTATGAGGAAAACAGCTCTGTGTCTAACCGCGAAAGTGTATTAGCTTAAGGATATAGCTTCATATGTAAAACAACCAATAATGACAAAACTGACATACCAACAACTATGTCTGCCCATCACAAAAGCAGGCCTACAAATTGAAACATTGGGGGAGCTGGACCAGCCATAAAATAAGCTAACCACTGTTCTATCAATGTAACTAATATTTTAACAGGCAGAAATTCGGTTCAAAAGTTGCTTCCCTTCACTAAACTAAAAGTTTGAGCAAAACTCTACAGATCTAGACCCAAAAAGGAAAGTGTAGGATTAAAACCTCATGAATCATCACATAAACCTCATGTCAGTCATCCTCCATGACATACTTTCCTGTATCCAGTCTCTCAATTTGATACCCTCAGTGCCATTTATGTATGATTTATACACAGGTGACTTCATTTACAACAGATAACTGTTTGAAGAGAATCTTGGTTTCATAGAGGCAGCACGTTTACTAGATGTTTTTAGATCTAATCTATTCTCAGGACCAGATTATGTCTTAAAATAAACTAGGCTAACAACAGTTCTCGTCTGATTGACAGATGCATCACCAAAATTGTTGTCAGTTTCATTTCTGCATTATTAAAACTGCCTCAAAATGTACATGTCTAGTTATAGCCAAGTGCTAACCAATGCTTCCATCTAGATTCTTTAGTCGGCAGTAAAACCTACATTTAAGAAAATTAATATCTTGACAAGAAGAAATAGCACAAAATTTCTTGGAATTATGATAATGTAAAAGGTACGATAAACTCGTCAGAAGCATGATCAAAATCAAGAATTTTCCTTGAATCATGTACAATGTTCACAAATCCTATCCGACTTAGGAAAGATTTTTGAAAATGTTGCACCAAATTTTGGCAGAATGAATCTAATCCAATACAGAATCTTTAAACAATCCAATTGATCATTAAGAAAACCTTAGTCAGAAAATCTTAAGTCTCATTTCTTATTAAACCGCAGAGCGCATATACTATACTGAACCAATGCAAATTCATCCAATTTTCAAGTAATTTCCACTAAATCAAGAACTTGTATATCCAAAAATCAAACTTTTCAATCAAAACCTCAATTCTCCTAGCTACTTCATACAAAAGAAAACAACATAAATCCAAAAACAAAAAATCAACAAAACAAAACCGCTTACCGTCTTGAGTAACCAAGGGATAATCCAAAGCACTCAAAGCAATAAACCAATCCCAGCCACGATCAACCTTCATCAAAATAGCAGCAGCATGCAACGTGGCAGCAATATGCGTAGAACCCATATAAGAAAACCGATCAGGCTTCCCTATGACATCCACATTTCCAAAACTCCTAATAGCAGGTACAGATTTCAAAGCCACGGCCAACCTATACCTTTCCTCATCAGAAGCATCAGCTCCAAGTTGCAACAAATATCGATTCCTGGGATGATAGACAGCAAGCAGAAGCCTAAAGATCCGATCTTTATCACCTCTTCCACCAAATATATAGTACCCAAAAGCTGGTGGATAATGAAGGCCATGTTGGACTAGTGAAGGGAAAGGCCTAGGGGAGCTGAAAGCTGAGATTGAGTAGAGCAAGAGGAGGAGAATGGAGAGAAATGTTGCCGAAAAGAGAGTGAAAAGCCATTTCTTTTCAGCTCCCATAACAATAATGTTTTAAGCTCTTTAAAAATCGTAACTCTTTTTGATAAATTTGATTCAAAGATTTTGAGCATATGGGTTTATTGATGATCAAAGAAGGAAATTTGGGTTGAATTTGGAATTTGAAGATGTTTCAGGAAATGGGTATTTGAGGATCTTTGGTTTCAGAAGACTGAACACCATTGATGATAAAATCTAGATCAGCACAGTAAAGCTTTGTTTTGTTTTTTGTTTTTGCTGAATTCTATCTCTCTCTTCCCTCCCTCTCTGTGTAGTTAATGAAAATGATTAAAGCTTCTTTTTTTTTTGTTGTATGTGTAAAATGTTCAGTTTCTTTGTTTGTTTTGACGGTGAAATTAAATGTTTGGAGTTGAATAGTTAACTAGGTTTAGGGTTTTTATTCCCTTTCTTGTTTCAGGTTAGATTTGGCTTGGGTGGAAGAAGGAGAATGAAGTTTTGCTTCTTTGGATTTTCCAATCTTTGCTTTCTATATTACAATCTGATTTGATTAATTATAATTTGATCCAAGAAAAGTTGGGGAGTAAACAAACATTTGCTTTGCGTGTGTCAAAAACACAAAATAATTCTATCTACCTTAATATTCACGACCATGACTTGCGCGTCGACTAACGCGCTACCGTTAAGGAAACACCTCGTAATTCACGATCCCATAGGCCAGAGTTTCGGTCACATGAGATGGGATGAGATCCATGAGTGATCGCCACGCTCTAGGGAGCAGAGGTGGGAAAACATTTGATCTCAAGTGCTGCGAGCTTGTTGGCTTCACATGTAAGAATTTAAATTTGCTAATTCCAGAAAGAGGAAAAAGAAAAATCAATGGTCAAAACTGGAAATGGAGAATTTTCTCCATTTTAAAGCGGAAAAAAAATGTTGGGTCTTGCATCATGCATGCAGGTGTTAAGCATATACGTGTCGTGATTTCATGGAAACGTCCTACTAATTTGGTTTTGTAGATTTAAATAAGGAAAAATGGAAATAAATAGTAGTGCATGGTTGGTTTGGGAAAAACCAAAACGGCTTAATGTCTTACTCTTTGTAGGGTAGATATGATTAGGTGAGCGTTTTTATTTGAAGTTCTTATAGGTTTTAGAAATGTCAATTTTGGAGGAATTTTCAATTTGGGGCAATCGGATTTTTATATTTTTAAGATATTTATTTATAATATATATAAAATTTTTAATAAATTTATTAATTTTATAGATAAAAAATATATTTTTTAATTTTTTTAATTTTTACTTCTAGAGAATATTAAAAAAATATTTTCTTCTTAAGGGGGTGTCTGCAAACATCTTTTGATAAAAAGGTGGATCAGCAACTAATTCGGATAGTATTTGCTTTTATTTAGAAATGTTTATGGTTAGAATTGAATTTGGTCAGATCCAATTAAGTTAACCTTTTAAAGCTTTATCCAAACTTAATTTGATACAATTCGTCGAACTCACAAAATTTAAATTTTTTAAAATATATATTACAATATTAATAATAATTTAATATTTTGAATCAGACCAAATTAGACATAAGTTCAAAAACTCCTACCCAAGAACCTGAGTTGGGTCAAGCATGCAATCCGGACAAGTAGCTTGCCCCGTTGCCCGTGGACAAATATACATCTATTTATTAAAGCGAACATAATAGGAAGTGTTTTTCCTTTGGGGATAGGTCCGATAAGCCAAGTATCTAAATTGTCACTAATAAGTTACGAGGCTGAAGGATAGTGTTGGTATGGATCATCCTTAATACTACTTGAATTGAATCTCAGCTAATTCCTCTTCCTTTCAAGAAGTTGCTCGTTAAAACCAAAGTTTTTTTGTTGAAGTGGTTCAACTTCTTTGGTTTAGCCTCCCAAGTTTCAACCATGGTCGTTGAGGGACACAAAGGGTTTACACCATTGGTTAGTGGCATAAAAACATATATGGATAGGAATTTGGTTGGAATTTTCAAGCAAAAACGAATTTGATCTAAATATATATAGTAACAAAATATTTTCATTATTAATAGTACAAAATATATATTTTTATAGTAAAAAAATAATCATTCAATAATCAATTTTCAAAATTGAAAATTTTTTTAAAAAAATATTCATGGGTTATTTCTCTAGTTGTTTTATCGATATAAAAATTCCAACATAATAAATAAATACTCTATCACAATCACAAACTAAAATAGATACAAAAAAAAAAAATTCTCACTTAAAAATTTAAAATTTTAGAAGAAGTGAGTGTTCTACCTATTATGTGTATTTTTTGTTATATTTGTTTATACAAAAAGAATAAGTAATAACCTTCTAATTTTATTGTTGAAATCTACAATTTCAATGGATAATGAAAGAGATAATTTTCATATATTTATTTATCCTTTAGATATTTCAACAACTAAATTGCTTCTTCTCTTTGTTAAAAAAAAAAAAAAACCAATAATCTTTTGTTGTTTTATTTGGAATTTTCCTTGTCTCCTCTTTCTATCTCTCCCTTTCTCCAATTTTAATTGCATTAAGAGAAATTTTTATTTCTATATTAATTAATAAATTTATATATTTATAAATTTTAATTTATTAAATTATATATTTTTTAATATTAATTAATTATAAATTTTACTCTTCTTTTTTAAATAAGTTTTGTTCGATGGGCTTTGTTGGTAGGATCTTATAATTGGTCTCATATCATATAAAGCATAACGAGTTTCAAGTTTAAATCAAATTATAAAAATAAAATTAATAATAAAATGAAAAAGAATTAATTAAAAATTAAATAAGTGAAAATTTTTTAAAAAAATTTCTTGAATTCATTACCGATGCAATGCAATTGGTACAAACCGATAGAGTCGAATGCTAATTTTATTAAAAAACGAAACGATACAACAATATTAAATGTTTCTATTTTTTTTTTCAAAAGCAGTGGTATTATTTATTTCATTTAAAGCATTTATATAATTAATTTTAAATTAAATTATTTAAATCAATTTATACTATTTTAATATTATTAATCAAATCAAATTTATTAATTTAAAATTTTAATTAATTAATAATAAATATATTTAAATTAAGTTTTATTTTAAAATTTTAATTTATTATATATATGAAATAAATTAAATAAAATTATCTAAAAATTAAAAGCTTAAACAATATATAAAATAAAATGATATGTTTTATATATTTTTAAATTTAAATTTAAATTATAATTTTTATTAATTCAGTTATTAAACTAAAATTTTTAAAATTATTTCAGATAATCAATGAAATTAATTTAAAGAATAAAATTGAGTATGAACGCCTTATTTCGTATCAATAGCATTTCTTTGAACAGAAAAGTACCAGGCCGCGTGTTGTTTTTTTGGTCAAAACTCAAAAGTCCAAACACTAGAGCAATTTTTTTCTTGTTCCAAATAAAATATCGCCTTATCATCAAATGGACACGTGTCGTCCACCGGAGGCGATTTCGTTCAATCGCAAATCGCCGCAGCTTGCGCCTTGCAGTGACAATTGAAATACATAATCTCCTGAGAACGACATCAGATTTCCGTCATGGCTCTTTTGGCAACATCGTTTCTCCTTAGCTCATAGTCAATTAAGCTCATTCTTGCTTCTTCTGCTTCAGCAGAGCGACGCAAACGAGAAGAAAAAAGAAATTTTAAATAATTTTAAAATTATATAAAAATTGGTGTTTGGCGCCAAGAAGGTGGGCCATGTGGTGTCTGGTATTGGGGGAAACGGTTTAGGCCAGATTTTGGCCGACATGGCCGCCGCTCTCTTGCTCCGTTTGTTCTCCGGGCTCGGCCCAGCGAACTTTCCAGAAAATGAAACCGTGAAGAAAACGACGGCGTCTCCATCAATGGAGATGATGCTCCGCCCTCCGCTGGCAAAGTTTTTCCGGTCACTATAACAAGGAGGAATATCACCTGTTCCCTCTCCGATAAACACTCAAAATCAGTAAGTAAATGGTAACAATTTCGTCTCTCTCTTTTTTAGTTCTTTTATTTATTATTGCGTTTCTGTATGGTTTCTAAGAAAATACACAAGAACATGCAAGAAAAACTAAAAATATATTGAGCCTTTTATGTTAAAATTGAAACTGAAAATGAAAATTATACGACTTTTATTGTCTTTTAAATAGGAAAAAATATTTATTTTATGATAGGTCCGATTTCTGCTTAAAAATGTGAATGGTGAGGCAAAACCTGGAAGATTGCTCGCAAAAATGGGGCCATCAGGATCAGGAAAAACTACGCTGTTAAACGTTTTGGCAGGTCAAATTTTGGCATCGCCACGATTACGTTTGTCGGGTCTTTTGGAGGTCAATGGGAAGCCTAGTTCAAATAAAGCTTACAAGTAATGACATTATTAAATTTGAAATCATTTGCTGTGTAGTTTATTTGTGGGAGTGATTGGCTTTTCTATGAGTGTTTGTTGGTTGTTGTAGATTGCTTATGAGAGGCAGGAGGATCTTTTCTTCTCACAATTGACAGTACGAGAAACGTTATCTCTTGCTGCGGAACTTCAGCTTCCAGTGATATCTTCTTTTGAAGAGAGAGATGAATATGTGAGCAATCTCTTATTTAAACTAGGCTTGGTAAGGATAACTTGATTTCTCTATGTTAGAGGCAAGACCTTATGAGGTTTGGAAACAGTCACAGTTTACTTTTGTTTTCTTACCTGTTATTGGCATTGCATAATAATTGAAGGATATGTAAACTAGTTACTTCTGTGGAGCCTATTAGCTACATTGCTACTGTCTATATTACTAATTGTATGACCTTTGCTTTTGGGTTAATACAAACTGGAAAAATGGTTTGCTCCATTTATAGTCAATTATTGTTAACATTATTATCTGATTCAGTTTTTCTTTCTGGGTATTCCTTTTATTATTCTTCAAAAGGTCAGCTGTGCTGATTCAATTATTGGTGATGCCAAAGTTCATGGGATCAGTGGTGGTGAAAATAAACATTTATCATTAGGTTGTGAACTGATTGCAAGCCCATCTATCATATTTGCCGATGAACCCACAACTGGTATGCACGATTAAAGCAATGTAATTCTTATAAGATAGCTCTTGATAACTTAAAGTTTTTCCTATGTTACATTTTGATCTCACTCTTTTTAGGTAGTCTTATAATGCTTAACAAAAATCCATCCCTCATGATAATATCTATGGTTGACCAATTGATTCCTCAGTAATTCACAATTTCCTGTGCTCTGGTGACATATGTCAGACACCTAAGGAGTCTTGATCGAGCATTTTGGGTGCAAAGAATGAAATGTAGCTAAGATTGCTATACTTTGGAAGTTCTTCATAGAATATCAGCAATATATAGGAATGTGCACGAACAATTCAAAATTCAGTTTCACATATCATATCATGTCCATGTCAATTATAATCTTTCTTGTAGAACATCTATATAAATAGAATGTCTCGTTGGTTGGAGCAATATAATTTGGCATAAAGGAGCCTGATTATAATGACTGTTTCAGAAGCAATAATAGCTATAATAGATACTGACAATTGATGATGAGAGGACATTCAGCTGGCAACTGAAATATGATTTGGCATAAAGGAGCCTTTACCTGCCAGATATTAATTTTACTAGTCCCCAGGTATTTGATCGAAATCAAAGTTCCATGTACAAGACCATTGAAATCAAAGTTTCCTCTTGCTAGGTTTAATCAATCTGCTTCACCTGCCTAGAGATGACCAGAATTATCCATCCAGATAGGTTTCATTAACCGCAGATGTGGATAAGCACAGATATTTTTGTCTCCTTCCCACTGGTATTATTGACTGGTCATAAAAATTTTTGCCAGAGTTGACTTTGATTTTATAATTCCATGTGGTGCATTCAAGACTTGATTCTTTCCAAGCTGAGAAAGTAAAGGAAACTCTAAGCCAACTTGCACAAGATGGTCATACTGTAGTTTGCTCCATACATCAGCCTAGAGTATGGTAAATTTGATGACATTTTGTTGCTAACAGAGGGCGCAATTGTTTATGCTGGCCCTGCACATGATGTGCCACTGGAATACTTCTCTAGATTTGGGTTGCAATCAAACTTTGCTCCTGTTAATTGTAATCAAACTATGGTTCTTTGTCATGCTCACTTTCAGTTAAAATTATAGTGTACTGATGGACGATTTTTATTCTCTGTAAGCTAATTGTGATTGGAAGAGACATGCCAAAACCAGGGAAATGTGATATCCTAGTTTAAAAATATGTTTGTTAACCTTTAAAATGGCGTATAGTGGGGTTAGGGCTTAAAAACTCCATAAAGTCTACCTACTAGAAAATCCAGATTAGCATCAATATACTGGTACGTCGGATGAGATTTCTAATGTAAAACTAGCACTCTTGTATTACGCATGAAATATAGCTGCATGTGTCCACATGTGTCTGCATAAAACCTAGTAGTACAGAAAAAAATGATATTGCTGTAGCCTCATTTACCAATATTCCTTCTAAATAAGAAAAATACAGATAATATGCAAACTGTATACTGATGCATTGCTTTGTATACTATTTTGTGGACTAGCCACGGTTCTGCTGTTTTTGTGTGTATGAATGTGAATGATCTATACTCTCTCTCTCTCTCTCTCTCTCTCTCACTCTACACACATACATTCATACATACATACATACATACATACATATATACATATATATATATATATATATATATATATATATATATATATATTGGTTTGTTGATATAGTATGTGAAAATCTTTGAGAACCATGAACTGTTTTTTCTTGTGCTTTTGCTTGCTTTCATAAAACAAGGACTCTGTTCAGAACTGTGCATCTAGATGGAAATTGTCTAACAACAATGTATCAGAATCTGAAATGATGAGACTTATGCTTGGATATCCATTAATCAACGGGTACCAGTGCCTGGATCATGCAAATCCTGCTGAATTTTTGGCTGATCTTATATCCATTGACCACAGTCTGCTGACAGCATCTACTCTTCCCAGAAAAGAATCAATGCTCTTGTTGAGGCATTTTCAACACAGTCAGTCATCATTAGCTCTTTGTGCCTCTCCACTTAGCAGAAAGACTGGTCCAAATCATGGCATGAAGTTCAGCAAGAAAACTATTGCTAAGAGAAAAGGGGGTTGGTGGAGACAATTTTGGTTGCTTTTATAACGTGCATGGATGCAAATTCGTTTTTCCACTATTTAATATAGGTTTTTCTGTCTATTTAGTTTTCTGTTGCTATGGACATGATTGGATTTATGGATAATGCTTTCTATCCATTCTTTGGTTGATTCAGACATTATGATAATCCATTTTTCTGATATTTAACTGCTTCATTTTAACCAGTCTGGCAAAGCATTTTCATGATATAATTAATGTTTTAACCAATTTCCCAGGTATTTGATTGAAATCAAAGTTCCATGTGTAAGACCATTGAAATCAAAGTTTCCTCTTGCTAGGTTTAATCAATCTGCTTCACCTGTCTAGGGATGACCAGAATTATCCATCCAGATAGGTTTCATTAGCTGCGGATGTGGTTAAGCACAGATATTTTTGTCTCCTTCCCACTGGTATGACTGACTGGTCATAAAAATTTTTGCCAGAGTTGACTTTGATTTTATAATTCCATGTGGTGCATTCAGGACTTGATGCTTTCCAAGCCTCTAAGCCAACTTGCACAAGATGGTCATACTGTAGTTTGCTCCATATGTCACGGGTCGAGACTTAAGCTTTGAACCCGCGCGGCTCTGGGACCCGGGCATTCACCCTTCCGACGTCCCAGATCAGCCTGACCGCCACGGTTCACACCCTTGTGAGGTATTGTCCGCTCTGACCCCCTGGCCTCACGGTTTTGTCCTACAAAAGGCGTCTCACAAGGCGGAGATGGTATGAACCCTTTTTATACCCCAGTGACCTTCTTATTATGTTTGATTTGGGATTCAGGACTCCCCCTTAGGTCCATGACATTAATACTGTCATGGGCTCCGACCTTAGACTCAAAATCCGTGCGGCCTTAGGCTTGGAATCTCCTTATTTATGCCTAAGTCAACCTAAAACACAAGCGTGCGGGCACTAGAACAATGGGAAGGGCTGATTACGCAAGTTAAAAAGAAACAGGACAAGAAGACAGAATTCTGGAAATGCTCTTGTATTCACTGAAACAGAAGTGTTGGATGGTGTACAAATGAGGGTGGAGTAGCCCTCTATTTATAGTTGGGGCTCCAGCTACAACTTAATGGCATATCCCTAAAATAAATGCTAAAATCATGGGATTACAATCAATCAGGATGCTAACTCTTGATTTTCAGGGTCAACCAAATCTGTCAGGATGCTGATGCTGATCCTGCCTGATTCCAGAAGCTTCCCTTGCGTGTCCAGCACCTTGGGCCTTTCTGGATGTGGTGCGGGCAGCTTGTATGACAGGCCTTGGTCTCACGGGCTGGCCTGCAAGATGGGCGGGCGTTTTGAACTCGTTTGCTAGGCTTTGCGCACAGATACCCGCCAGCACGCCTGATTTGCGGGCCTCAACCTCTGGCTCGCCTGCTGGTCTGCCTGATGTGCCTGGCGTGCCCGCCCAGGGCGTGACACATACATCAGCCTAGCGTATGGTAAATTTGATGACATTTTGTTGCCAACCGAGGGTGCACTTGTTTATGCTGGCCCTGCACATGATGAGCCACTGGAATACTTCTCTAGATTTGGGTTGTAATCAAACTTTGCTCCTGTTAATTGTAATCAAACTATGGTTCTTTGTCATGCTCACTTTCAGTTATAGTGTATTGATGGACGATTTTTATTCTCTGTAAGCTACTTGTGATTGGAAGAGACATGCCAAAACCAGGGAAATGTGATATCCTAGTTTTTAAAAATAAGTTTGTTAACCTTTAAAAGGGCATATAGTGGGGTTTAGGACTTAAAAACTCCATAAAGTCTACCTACTAGAAAATCCAGATTAGCATCAATATACTGGTATGTTGGATGAGATTTCTAATGTAACACTAGAACTTTTGTATTACGCATGAAATATAGCTGCATATGTCCACGTATCAGCATAAAACTTAGCAGTACAGAAAAAAAATGATATTGCTGTAGCCTCATTTACCAATATTCCTTCTAAATAAGAAAAATACAGATAATATGCAAACTGTATACTGATGCATTGCTTTGTATACTATTTTGTGGACTAGCCATGGTTCTGCTGTTTTTGTTTGTATGAATGTGGATGATCTATATACTCTCTCTCTACATACATACATACATACATATATATATATTGGTTTGTTGATATTGTATGTGAAAATCTTTGAGAACCATGAACTTGTTTTTTCTTGTGCTTTTGCTTTCTTTCATAAAACAAGGACTATGTTCAGAACTGTGCATCTAGATGGAAATTGTCTAACAACAGTGTATCAGAATCTGAAATGATGAGACTTAGGCTTGGATATCCATTAATCAACAGGTACCAGTGCCCCGATCATGCAAATCCTGCTGAATTTTTGGCTGATCTTATATCCATTGACCACAGTTCTGCTGACAGCGTCTACTCTTCTCAGAAAAGAATCGATGATCTTGTTGAGGCATTTTCAACACCGTCATCAGTAGCTCTTTGTGCCTCTCCACTTAGTAGAAAGACTGGTCCAAATCATGGCATGAAGTTCAGCAAGAAAACTGTTGCTAAGAGGAAAGGGGGTTGGTGGAGACAATTTTGGTTGCTTTTATAGCGTGCATGGATGCAAGTTTGTTTTTCCACTATTTAATATAGATTTTTCTGTCTATTTAATTTTCTGTTGCTACGGACATGATTGGATTTATGGATAATGCTTCCTATCCATTCTTTGGTTGATTCAGACATTATGGTAATCCATTTTTCTGATATTTAACTGCTTCATTTTAACCAGTATGGCAAAGCATTTTCATGACATAATTAATGTTTTAACCAATTTCTAATGTTTCATTCACTCCTTGGAGGTAGAGCAGGAATGAAAAAATGCCTAAAATAAACAGTCAGTTGTATACCATGTTAGTCTCTTTTGTGATGTTTTTCAGACAAGTCTTGCTAATCATTTTTCTTTCCTTTTTTTTTTTTTTTGCATTGTGTGTGCATGTGCGTGTGTCATGGATCTAAGGAGGAATCTTGAATCCCATATCGAACATAATAAGAGGGTCACTGGGGTAGAAAAGAGTTTACACTACCTCTGCCTTGTGAGGCACCTTTTGTAAGACAAAATCGTGAGGTTAAAGGGGCCAGAGCGGACAATACCTCACAAGGGTGTGAACCGTGGTGGTTAGGTTGATCTGAGACGCCGGATGAGTGGATGCCCGGGTCCCGGAGCCACGCGGGTTCGGAGCTTAAGTCTCGACCCGTGACAAGTGGTATCAGAGCCAACCCTAAATTGTTTGATCTATGCCAAGCGCTTCGAGAGAGGTAGGCAGGGTAACCAACCTCATGACGCCACCAACCTCCGTGACTACCTCGTGACGCCACCAACCTCCTCGTCACGAGGTTGGGTGGAGGAGAATGTCACGGACCTAAGAAGGAGTCCTAAATTCACATCGAACATAATATGAGGGTCACTGTGGTATAAAAGGGTTTACACCACCTCTGCTTGTTGAAACGACTTTTGTAGAACAAAACCGTGAGACCAAAGGGGCCAGAGTGGACAATACCTCACTTGAAGCGTCTTTTGTAGGATAAAATTGTGAGGTCAAGGGGATTAGAGCGGACAATACCTCACAAGGGTGTCGGTGGGGGAGAATGTTACGGACCTAAGGAGAAGTCCTGAATCCTACATCGAACATAATAGGAGGGTCACTGGGGTATAAAAGGGTTTACACCACTTCTGCCTTGTGAGGCACCTTTTGTGGACCTAAGGAGAAGTCCTGAATCCTACATCGAACATAATAGGAGGGTCACTGGGGTATAAGTCCTGAATCCTACATCGAACATAATAGGAGAATGTTACGGACCTAAGGAGAAGTCCTGAATCCTACATCGAACATAATAAGAGGGTCACTGGGGTATAAAAAGGTTTACACCACTTCTGCCTTGTGAGGCACCTTTTGTGGACCTAAGGAGAAGTCCTAAATCTTACATCGAACATAATAGGAGGGTCACTGGGGTATAAAAGGGTTTACACCACTTCTGCCTTGTGAGGCACCTTTTGTAGGACAAAACTGTGAGGTCAAGGGGGCTAGAGCGGACAATACCTAACAAGGGTGTGAACCGTGGCGGTTAGGCTGATCTGAGACGTCAGATTAGTGGATGCCCGGGTCCTGGAGTCCCGCGGGTTCGGAGCTTAAGTCTCGACCTGTGACACGTGCATGTACTTGTGTATACTCAGAATGATCATAACTTCTTTTCCTTTCTTTATCCAATCTTCAAAATTGTTGACCAAGCTTCTCATGATAGACCGACAAATAAAGTTAGAGCTAGAATGTCAATTGCATCAGCTACAATATTTGGGTCTGTTTTCTGGAGAATGGGAAGAACACAAACATCCATACAAGACAGAATAGGATTGCTTCAGGTATGAAACCTTCAGTTTCCTTGAAATTCTTGTTTTTTTTTTTATGTTTTAAAACTGCAACCATGCATGTCTGCAGTATATGAAGTTCCTTTGATCCTACTTTAGGCTATAATTTGTGCTTTTGTTAAAAAAGTGGACCATAATGAACTGATTCAAGTGCTTTTTGTGGGAGAGGTTGGTGGAGGGGAATTAGGTGAGTGTGGAAGGTGGAGAGTAAGATTTTTCTCAGTTTAACATGCCAGAAATTGATGCACATGGTAAATAGAAAGAAAGCCATTTGAATTTTACACCCTTGCAAACAAAAGGCTTATTAGGTTATTATGATTCTCAGATTATGGATATATTAGCAGTTTGTTCATTGATTCTGGTGGGTGGTTCAACTAATGCAGAAAATTGGTTAATTTCTAACTTTATGCTGGCATTGCCTAGGAGCCTTCATCCTCTTGCTATGGTGCCATAGCTGAAGGACACTCTTGAGGCCACTTTCTAACTCCTGAAGCCACTGAACCATACCCCTTCCTGGAAGTTGGTTCTTTGTTGTTCTACAAAGTATATGATCTTTTTATGTCCAAAAGGCAGCATATTTAATTATCTATCATTCTTGAATAAGATAGCTACCCTATTACCTCAGGATTACACCAAGGCTCAGCACTAAGTCCTTTCCTTTTTACATTAGTTATGGACGAACTCACTACACGTATTAAAGATAAGGTGCCATGGTGTATGTTATTTGCTGATGATATAGTCTTAGTTGTTGAAACTTGTGATGCCCTTAATACAAAATTAGAATTATGGAGGAGTACATTGGAGTCTTGAGGTTTTAAATTGATTAGATCTAAAACTGAATATATGGAATGCAAATTTAGTAGTCACAAGGAAGTGGATACTAGTGTGATGAAGTTGGATGGTGAAGGAGTACCAAAGAGTAGCTAGTTACGATATTTGGGATCAATTATTCAGAGTGATACTAAGATAGAAGCAGATGTCAAATATAGGATTTAAGTAGGATGGGCAAGGTAACGAAGTGCATCGGATGTATTGTGTGATCGTAACATGCCTTTAAAGTTAAAAGCGAAGTTGTATAAAACAACTGTAAGGCTTGCATTACTATATGGAACTGAGTGTTGGGCTATTAAGAAACAACATGAGAAGAAAATAAATGTAACGGAGATGAGGATGTTTAGATGGATGTGTGATAAGATTAGAAAAGACAAAATAAAAAATGAAAAAATTCAAGAAAAATTAGGGGTAGTCTGAATTGAAGAGAAAATGAGAGAGGGCCACTTTTGATGGTTTGGGCATGTGAAACGTAGGCCTAGTTATGCACTAGTTAGGAGAATTGAGTCTTTAGATCCAGGAGAGATCAAAACATCTAGAGGTAGACTACGAAAAATATGGATGCAAATAATAAAAAATGATATGATGGTTAAGGAATTGGATGAGAAGGTGGTTGTTGATAGAAATGAGTGGCGCAAGAAGATTCAAACTACAATCTAACCTGATTCTCTTATTTAGTTTTTTATATAGCTGACCTCAGAGTATGGGATATAAGGCTTAGTGTGTTATTGTTATTATTGTTGTAGCCTTCTTGAATAGCAACTAGTCTTGAGTAATTAATGATGTACATATGAGTCTTAAGTGACATAAGCGTTGAGTTTATTGAAGTTCCTTAACATTGTTGGTAATTATGTACCATGTGTCAGGTTGCTGCAATAAACACAGCAATGGCAGCTCTCACAAAGACTGTGGGTGTATTTCCCAAAGAATGTGAAATTGTAGACAGGGAACGTGCAAAGGGTTCTTACGCATTGGGACCTTATCTACTTTCTAAATTGATAGCTGAGATACCTGTGGGGGCAGCATTTCCTCTCATGTTTGGTGCTGTGCTGTACCCCATGGCTTGTCTTCATCCCACCTTGTCCAGGTCTTTTTCATAATCAATCGGCTCGCATTATAACGAGGCTCTTTATATTCTTTAACTAGATGTAAATTTGTTGCACTAAATCTTATAGTGTCATGTTTTGTTAAAGTCATTGATTACGTCACACCTAACTTTTGTGAAGATGGAGAAAAAACAAAGAAACAATTATCATTAATATTTTGGTCAATGCTGCATAAAAAGTTCAAATTGATACATCTCCACAGGAGAGAACCCTTAATTGTAGCTTTTGTTCATGGCTTTTCTAGGAGATGACTGATTATCAAATTTGCTTGGGTCATGCGCTTATAACTAAGAATGGGTAAGCATGGATTTCTGTTGAGTAATGACAATACAAGCAACGAAAAGGATCTTGTTGTAGTTTATAAAAAAATGTTTTACTTTTTGTAGTCATTCCTTTTGTTATTTTAATAGAATTCTTATTAAGACCATTGCTATGGACAAAAGCAAGCAACCAGTTGGTTCCGAGGTGTGCTTGTCTAATGAATTGTGTAGTTTTTTAGGCTATGTTTTGCATATTATTACCTGCCTCTTTTCGTGAAACCTGTCCATCGTAAACACAAAGAACTTGGTTTATGGTTGTCAAGAACTCGATTGAAATGTGTGCCAAAACCAATTGAGGCACTAAGCGTCAATTGTTAGGTGATAATATGTTTTCTTCTATCATAGTGATTAAATGAACTGACCTAGAAGTTTGACTTTCTAGATTTGAAAAGTTGTGCGGAATTGTGACTGTAGAGTCTTTTGCTGCATCTGCAATGGGTCTGACAGTGGGGGCCATGGTTCCAACCACTGAAGCTGCAATGGCCTTGGGACCCTCTCTTATGACTGTCTTCATTGTGTTTGGAGGGTATTACGTAAGTGCAGATAATACACCGATTACCTTCCGTTGGATTCCCCGTGCTTCTCTAATAAGATGGTAAATAAATTATTACTAAGCTCTGCTGTTGCATTATTTGATGATAAACCAGGCCTCTCTTATTTGTCCTTTCATGGAGATAAGTTACATCTTTGCTTACATGCTTTCAGGGCTTTACATCAATGAATTTACTGGTCTTAAATTTGACCATCAGCAATCCTTTTATATTCAGACGGGAGAACAGGTATGAAGAGACATTATTGCCTCTATTTGAATTTGAATGAAGAAGACTTTCCGGCTTTGACAAGACAGAATTATGAACTGGAATATTCTGTTTAAGACTAAGAAAATCAGCATTATTAAGATTGGAAATTGGAATGTCCTCGTTCCAGTGTACATAAAGGAACTAAAACTTGTACGGTAGTTCAGTTTCTCAAATCAAAGTTAGTACGAGTAGTCAGGTTCTGTAAGTATAGCAACTTGTATTAAAGAATGGCCATTCTACTTTAAACTGGCCTCCCAGTTCATTGATTGGTGAGAACGGATTAATCTGAAAAGAAAGTGAAAATGCTACAGGCTTTCCTTAAATTTAATGTGCTAAAAATAGTTTCCTCACAACAATGTACTTACCATTTAGTAGTAGGACTAACTTGTATGGATAGCGGCAGGAAAATGTCGGGATTAATGTAGACGATATTATTAGGGTTTCAGCATTCTCATGAGATTTCCTTTCGGTCAATTCTAGCTAAAGTTCTCTTTTTTTTTTTCCCCTTAAATTAAGGCACTTGAGCGACTCTCCTTTGGAGGAAGTCACATCAGGGATAGAGTTATAGCACAAAGTAGAATCTTGTTGTTTTGGTATTGTACCACTTACCTCCTTGAGAAAAACGGACCCCAATACCAGCAGCTTAAGGCACCTGCATCTGGGCAGATTGAACCACAGCTAAAGCTTGAGCCTTTATTCGAAACTGACCAACCTCCTCCGCTAAAACAAGTTGAAGAAAATAAGCAGGTGGAATCACGTCCATTTGACCAAATCGGACCATTCATCCTAGAAGTTTTGTAATCATTTAGGTACTAATGATGTTATAAGAAGTGCTACTATTTATTGATTCATGTCATACAGATGCTAAGTAAAGGAGGTATCTTTGCAATAAAGGAAGGTCTCATGCATTTTCTGAGCTATAATGAGATGATTCTATATTCCATCACCTTTACATCAATGCTTACTGTATATCTCCCAAGTAAAATGTTGCCCGTGGTGGATCTTTACGACATCCAAAGGAGCCATATCTGTGCTACAGTCACTGACATCTTTGACATCTGTTGTCTAATTACTGGCTAAATCAAGGAAAATCTAGCTTTCCTAATGCATACTGCTATGTTGATTTCCTCCAGGAATCATGCAATTTATACCTTTCAGGTTCAATACCTTTCATGTTCAAGTCTCTTCGTACGTGGCTTTCGTTCTATACAACCACAATTTATCGTGAATTAAAATGTAATCATTAATTTTTGAGGAGATATTAATATGTTTGTATTCATGATATAATTCAAATCTAAAAACATAGGAAAAAAGCAATATTTTTTTGAACATAGTAGAATGAATGTATATTGATCATTGCTTATTGTTATCTAAAAAAGGAAAAAGTAAGTAAAGAAAAGACAATGCATTTTCATAATATTGTCTGTTCTCAATTTGAACAATTTTTTCCCTAATGGAGATATGATCATCGCAGAACTTATCCAACTCCGGCTACAAGAGATATTGAATATGGACGTCTGAAAGAGAAAGAGAGAGGAGGAATATTATTATTACGTTAAAGACTCTCAAGTCCAAAATGAATTCATAAGCAACTGTTTCATTGACACCATGGAAAAGAATAAGATCGTGGTTCTGAAAACATAAATCAATTACCAAAAGAGCAAAATGAGAAAGTTAAGATTATTATGGGAGCAATAATTCATAACCTTGAGCTTCTAGTTATTTCTGTAATTTTACTATAAAAATACCCTTTTATATAATTATAATAAAAAAGTAAAAGAAATATCCACGAGCCTTAATAACATGGTTGAAAGGACATTCGATTTGGTGGTTTCAAGTTCAAACCGTGGTTAAGGCAGAGTTTATGATGAGCTGGAAGTAGCATACCTCTTGCTGTATAGCCCAAAGGCACAATCGGTGTTATCCCGGGAAAGTCGATCTCTAGACTTAACGAAAATTTTCGAAATCGTTACCAAATTTTTTTAAGAAGGTGATTCATCATTCAAAAATATTATTTTTTAATAAAAATTTTAAAATTAATTATAATTTATTAAAAAAAATTTAAATTCATAAAATCAGTGTTGAGTCTAAGAATGCAGTTATGAGTAAAGAACGTAGTAACACCATTATATTATTCATTCAAAAAATAATATCAATTAAACATGTATAATCTTTTAATTTTGATGATGTGTTTTTTTTTAATTCTTTAAATTTAGTGGTTGTTAAAATGAAAGACTTATGCAAGTTTTCATAAATCTCTTCTTGTTCTTTTTCAAGACTTCGAAATGTTGTCTCGCTCTTCTTATTCTTATATTTCCATTCATTAATCTCATATTAAAGCCATTTTTTTTCAAACTCTTATATTTCTTTCTCTTCTTCAAATTTGCGTTTCATAATTTTCATGCTTTCAGGGATCTTTTCACAATAGGTATCTTTTTGGTGACACAATCTTTTTTCTTTGGGACCGACTTTGCTTGTGACGCATTCACTTCTCCATATCAAATATTCAGGTATAACTTTGTCTGTGTACCTCTCACGATTTACTTTTCAGGTTTACTTCCATTATTTGATAATCTCTTTCACCTTTTTAAGAAACCCTGGTTCCTTAAAAGAGAACTCTAATTTTTGAAGGCCATGAGTCATCGGAATGAATTGCTTTAATCTTAATTGTCGACGAACCATTGTTGAAGCATAGCTTATACCTCTTCACGGCCCTAAGAATGGAACCTATGGCTTGTCACCACACTTGTACAACATGACTTCTTGTGATATCCATGAAGCTCTCCTTATAAACTGAGCACTAGAGAGATTTTGCAACATCGATACCCATTCTTTCTTGGACTTGGATTCTAAACACTAAATATTGCAGAATTCTTCAATTAGCTTGCTTTTATTACTATAAATAGGATAAAATTTACCCACAGGATGCTAAAGATAACTTTTTGCCCAAATGTAGAGTAACTATACACAATTTATGAAGCATCATTTTTTTATTCGACAACGATTCAATGATTTAAAAGTTTTTACTAGTATAGAAGGAACAAGATTAATTTTGTTATCCACCTGCTCAAGGAAATCAATTATTAGTAACTTAATGTGCCCCAAGACCTTTGAAAAAATGATTAAGCCGTAAATTACCAAAGCTATCATTCTCATACCTCATTCATCCTTTAAATGTTTAATGATGTAATAACGCAAGATTTTTTGTGGGATGCAATCACTTTTGCCTTTTGTTTGGATATATATGTTTACATTATGAGTGGGGACCTCCATTATATAAGCACGTTTGTTTCGAGATCCAATTTTTTTTACCTCACCAATAGATGTTATATAGATTGAAGAGATGCAACCATAGCAATGTGATATACTCTTCGATCGTTGGGGTCACATCTATCTCATTGAATATGAAACATCTATAAACAAGGTCCCAAAATTGAGCTTAAGCTCTTATCAGCTAGTTTTCTATAGGCACCTCAAGGAATGAGACAATATGACCGTATTTTTTCTCGAAAGCCATCTTCCTAGAAGTTGTTACATGATGATAAATCTTGACTAACTCAAAAATGTCATTTTGTTAAAGCCTCAATTTAATTTCTTCAGGCAAAATTTTTTGTTCAAATTCTTTCAAACAATTTTTCATTCTGCTTTGGGCTTCTAAAGATAAAGTTATCACTACACTGGTATTTTCACACACGGTGGGCTTCGAAGTAAGAATGAAAATCTTCTAATTTATATTGGCACATTGACAAGCATATCCCATATGCAAGTGTTTATGATGATGCATAATCATGAAACAAAAGGAAAAAAGATCGGATTAAGTTAGTAATTGTATTAAAATAAATATTCTCTTAAGTGTCCTAATTTAAAGTATAATCTACAAAAATGGGATGGCTTTATATAAGGTTAGTTTCTTAAGATTCATTATATGCATGGTTCAATACTTAATAAAAGACTAAAAAGATTTTCCAATTAATCCTCACCATCATCCACTCTTGACTAGCAAAGCCCTTAATTCTCACCCATAATGGGCTATAAACGAAAAATGTTTTAACTTAAATGAAAGTATTTCACTAGACCAAGCAAAGGTATTATAACCTCACAAAAACGTAGATACTTTACTCCCTCTTAGAAATGGATAGATTTGAAAGCTTGAGTATAAAGCTCATATATGAATACAAATATGCACATTTGTGAAAAAATGTAACAATTATTAATAAAAATAATATTAACAATATAATTAGCAACAATATTAAATAAGTAAAATAACATAACAAAACTAAATGAAACCATCAAATTTTTAGCTTCTCATTATTCTAAGATGAGATAAAGAATTAAAATTAAATATTGAAACAATCATAAAATCAAAGTTTATATGACATATGTTTAATTTTTTGCTTGACTCTTTATCGTTTTTAGCAAAGTCGTCAAGCTATAATAATCATTTTTTGTTCAAGAGACTTAACTACTATATTTGATAAAAACTTTTGAAATCTCTACCAATCTTTTTTTAAAATCTGTGATTGACTATCCAAAAATATTGTCTTTTAATAAAAATATTAAAATTAATTAATATTTATTAAAAAAAATTTAAGTCTATGAAATCAAGATTTGATCCATGATTATAGTTACAAGTGAAAAAAGAATTAGCACCCTTACATTACCCGTTCGAAGAATGATACCAACTAAATATGTATAATCTTTTAATTTTAATGATGTGATATTTTTTATATTTAAATTTAATTTTTTAAAACTTATTTATGAAAAATATTTTTTTATTGTAAAATTAGTACTATCATTATTTCGTATTATATAAATTCTTCGACACTTTGTCATAATTTATAAAAAATTTTTATTTAGAGAAAATTTTGAAAAAATCAACCATTCACAAAATTTTTAAAATTTCATCAAAAGATATTTTGTTTATTTATTAAAATTAATTTTAGGATTCTCTCAACTTTTTTATGAAATCTTCAAATTTTATTAAACTAATTTTAGAATTATCCCGACTAAAATCTTTAAATAAATTTTAGGATCATTTTAATTTTCTGACGAGATCTTAAAATTTTTTTTATGATAATTAAGATATTTAATTAAAGAAATATTTTTAATTTTGTTATTTTTATTTTATTATTTTTCATATTGTTTAAATAAACATTTATTTTAGTAAAAATAATTTTAGATTATCTTAACTTTACGGTGAAATCCAAAAAATTATTTTTACTTGTAATAATTGAAGAAAATCAAATTTTTTCAGTTTTTTTTAAATTACATTTAAAATATTCATTTAAATAATTTATTGTTTTTTATTTTTTGATCTTTTATTTTATTATTTTTTAACAAAAATTATTTTTTAATTTATCCTAACACTTTGATGAAATTTAAATAATATTTTGCTTGCAACAAAATTTTAATTTTTTTAAATAGTTATTTTTTAAGGATTTTTTAAAAATATTTATGCATATTATTTTTTTATTTTACTGGATCTACATTTTATTTTAACTTTTTTTTATTTTTACTCATTTCTAAATAATAATAATAATAATAATAATAATAATAATAATAATAACAACAACACAAAATAAAAATAAATATCAACATAAAATAAAAAAAATCAAAAAAAAAATTGCCAAACAGGTGAGGTTAGGCACAAGTTGAGGCGTGAGTTAAGGCACGGGTTAAACATGGATCCGAATGTCAGAACGATGTTGTTTTGAAAAGGTTATAAAAAGCTCAAAAATCATATCTTTTTTCATTTTTCTTTCCGTTCTCTTTCTCTTTTTATTTATAACTCCTCTTTTTAAAATTCAAATCCTCTCTCACCGATTATCATTGATTTCAAATTTTAACTAGTCGTCGTCATGCATCAGTAGTCAAAATCGTTAATTGACCAAAAAATTCAACAAATCCTAATTTTTTATTACTGAAATCTGTAATTAGTCGTTAAAATTTTTTAATTTTTTTAGATTTTATTGATAAAAAAATTTTAAAAATAAAAAAAACCCCTTACAACCTTCCCAACGCCTTTCTTAAACCAGTTTTACCCCCAAAAAAAAAAAAAAATCTAAAATAACCAAATCAAGAATATTTTTTTGTTTCTGAAAATTCTTTTGTTGTTTTCGAAAATTTTTTTTTCACTGCTGATTACTTTTTTAATAAAAAGGCTGTGATCAGTTTTTTTTTTTTTTTGCTGACATATAGCCCTTTTTTCTCTCAATTCCCTAGGCTCTGTATTCCTCGCTTATGTCTTCTTGTTTATTGGACAGCTACTTAGACTTTTGACAAAATCAAATTCGAAAAGATCTAAAATTTTTGTTGAAATTTGCATGTCCAAAGTTAGGCCAATTGTTAAAGCTGTTAACGGTCGGTCATGATCTAGGATTAGATTGCTCTTTAAACGAGCTGGTGCATTTAATGCACCAAAACTTTTTGTGCAGTATGAATTCAGATAAAAGATATCTGACCAAATACAGTGAGATAATAATAATAATAATAATAATAATAATATACAGGTTAAATGGGATTGGGTACCTACAATCATAATAAAAAAAAGCCAATTTTAAAGCTTTGACACCTACTAAAATGGTAAAAGTCATGTCCTGCTTTTTTATGAAGATCAAAATGCATTTTGAATTTTACAGATTATAAGCACAGATTATCAAGGAAAAAAGTAAGTACCTCCGAGCTAAAATATATGAAACATAAAAAATAAACTAAAATATAACTATTTGGATTTAATTCATGTGTAGTTGTACTATCTGACAGATATGTAAACAAAAATATACTTCATTTACTTATTAGGAAGAGACAGAAAGGGAGAGAAACCTCAACTGGTGCCAATTTACTTATTCCATGGGGTTTTCTTATCGGCTTTCTTGTTTCAGGCTCACGAACTTTTCCACTTATCTTTTACCTAAGTATTCATTGAAACACATTGAATATGATATCAAATAGTTTTAAGTGGTATATATGCGTGTATATGATGGAATTTCCAGATGATCATCAGTGTATGTATATCATAATTTTGTTTATAAAAAGTCTTTGCATATTATGTGTAGAAAAACTTCGCAAATTCTCAATATGGGAGAGATTTCAAGGCGTTACAACTCTACAGAAGAGATTTCAAGGCGTTACAACGATACCGCATTGCGTATCGTATTGTCTTTGAGAAATTTTGACGTAGTTGCGTTGTTCACGAGGCAAGAGAGTTTGTCGATGCCAAGACTTTCGCTTGGACACGGTCCTGAGCCTTGATATTTCCGATCGAAGAAATCGTGGGACAGCATTATCAGTTGCTTTCAGCACATCAGAATATTATCGTCTCTAGATTTAACAACGACATCACCTTTTAGTTGACTTAGTACTTCCGCTTCTCATTCAGGGGATGGATTTATTATTTATTATTTTTTTGGCCAATTAAGTGGATACATTCAAGCATATCAACTAGCCTAGAAGTATGTATGTCGGCTCTTAATTGTTCTTGTGGTAGCTTATAGCAAGGGTTGCCGTTTGTCTCAGTTTGGTCAGACTCCTATACGTAACCAAGCAGGGTTACGAAATATTTGGTCATGAACTCATGGTATAATTTTATTTTTTAAAATATTTAATTTGACTTAACTCTTTTTCTTTGCTCTAGTATTTCGGACAAAATTTGGCAGACTAAAAGCAAATCTATTATTATTATTATTTTTTTTTTTTAAGGATTTTGCATTTGAAGTTTGATATTTTAAAAGCAAAATCTTCTATTTTAGCATATGTATATACTTATATGTAAATATTTACAATATTATAAAATTATTTCTTTGCAATTTATGAATTGCTGCATTTATTAATTCGATTATGTTTGTTCTGTATCATTTTTTGGGTCAAATGAATTCAACTTCAATCCTTATTTTTAATAAAACCATAAAATTAAAAAACTTTTAAAAATAAGATTTGGAAAGTTTAAATTTCAAAATTTTCATAACTGTAAAATTATTTCTAGGTATCTACAACTTTTTTACCCTTTCAGTCAAATTGTTCATATAATCAAAAACATATTATTTTCTTTAACTTTGTAACAAAATATATATTTTTTTTCATCAAATAGGGACATTTCAATGTAAATGGAAAATAATTGAAGTGAAGATGAAATTATATATTTTTAATTTATGAGAATGATGATTTAATTAATTTATATTTTATTATACTTTTAAGCGTTATTCATTATCCAGTTTATATCCTTTGGGCCAACAAAAGTACATATTGTCGGAATTTTCCATCATTTTGTAAATTAAAATGCACATTTTCAAGTTTAAAATTGACAATTATATAAATTTAGGAGATATTTTATGAAGATGATCATCCGCTGTCACTTAAACAATTCCAAAAACAAGAAATTTAATACTTTTGAATAATACTTTTATATTTTGTTTATATGTTTGTTTAAAATTTAATATGATTGTTTAATTATAATTTAAAATTAAATAAATAAATTGTTCTATGTATCGCACAGGTAACAAAACTAATTTTCATATATAGATTCAACAATGAGTTTCACATAATATTTTAATAGATTTCATATAATTTTAAATTACATTTAATAAATTATATTGTAATAATTGTAGGTAACATATTCTCTTTTTCATTCCTCAAATTTTCCTAGGCTAGGAGAAAAATATCCTTATTATGATCAAAATTCTATTCAATGAATTTGAAATGTAGCATAATTGGTGCATATAATATCTAATATATTTAGAATATAAATTTTATCATCTGTATTTTTTTTTCTTATCTCCTATCTTCATTGCACTAAAAAATTCTGCCCAGTGAGAGCTCATGAACACTAGGAATACCGGGTGAGAGAATGAAGTTTAAATTATGTATGTTATAGTTATAGATGTTGTGAAGAAATATATAAAATTCCATGATAATGATAATTAGAAGAAGTCCTTTATCAAATTACGCGGTGGAATCGCCGCCCCCTAACAGCACAAGACACATTCCCTTTTATTACAGTATCTTCTTATTAAAGTGAATGTCCCACACGTCACCCTTCTGTCGGGCCTAAGCCATTGACTTTCTGCCAAATCAAACTTGTAAATGCCAAATCCTCTCGTGTTAATAACTAACACCCACTTGGTCTATAAATTACTCCGCCGAATGCCGATTCACCAACCATTTGTGAAAACTTTTGCAACTTTGTTTAACGTCCTAAAACCATGGAAGCAACTACTTTTTCTCTTTGCAATTCCTTAGCTCTTGCACCACGTCCGTTCTCCGGTGACCCGATATGCCGAAAAAAGGGTTTCGGAGGAGCGAAACCGCTGAATATCAAAATACTGGCGGCGAAAAGAGACGCACATAGTCACAACTTCGATGGCAAGCTTGTTGATGAGAGCATGGTTGTGTTAAGAAAACGAATTCACGAGATGAGCATGTTGGAGAAGAGTTACGAGCCACCCAAGCACTGGATGGAGTGGGAGAAGCAATACAAAAAGGCAAATTATGACCTCGATGTTTGCGAAGCAGTAGGGTATCTGCAATCCAAACTGATGGAAACAAGGCCTGGCGTAGCTTTGGGAATGGGAGCTCTTCTGCTGTTTAGCTTACCAACTTCAATGGCTGTAGTTTTGTTTCATGTCATGGCTATGATAAAAGGATTATAATTAAAGGTCATTTTTTATTTTTGATGTGAATGTTGTTGTATGATTGAACATTTCATCACGCATAATTCTTTATTTTATTAATCATGATCTTTTCATTTGTAATATAACTTAACGTTTGCTTGACCAATTTGGCATTGCTCACTTAAATTTATTTATTCAATTATATTAATATATAACTTTTCTATATAAAAGTTATTATTTGATATACTAATAATATAATTTTTTAATTTCACCACTAAAGTAAAAAAAAATTAATACATATATTTATTTTTTAATTAATTTTTTAAAAAATACCTTAAAATATGTATAAAATTTAAAAACTTCATTAATAATAAATAAAATAATTTCTCATATACATATAATAGATATTATAAAGAATCTTTTGTTATCCTAACTGTTTTTGTTTTGCTCACGCGGTCACGCCACGCCAAGGTTGTCGTTGCTTATCCTAAATGAATTTAACGTGTAAGCAATATTAAACTTTCCTTCATGTCTACTGCTTGTAAATGATATGACGTTAACTTTTTTATACCACTTCTTTTTGGTTATGTCTTAAATCTCACACTAATGGAAATAATAGATACAAAGCTTATAAATGATACGAAGTTAATATGATATTGTATATATATTTTTTTTAATTAATGTAATACACTGTTAAAATAACTTTGAATTTTTATTTTTTTTGAGTGTGATATATATATATATATATATAATATGAGAATTGTAAGTATAATATATGGCTTTGAGTGAAACAATTTTTTTTATTTTCGAAAATTATTTTCAAATAATTAATTAATATAATATAAAAAAAATTAAAATCAATATAAAATTTGTCGACATTGCCAATCTCTGGTAAGTAATAAAACTTAATTTTATTACAAACGATATGATTACGTTATCTCATAGTAAATATAAAGAAACAACTCTGCAGGCCTGCCTGCCTGCCCGCCTTCACGGCTTCACCTTAACCGCCCCAAGATAACTAATAAAATATTTGCTCACATGGTGACCTTGTCGTTGGTCAACAATATTCTGGCAATCATAACAAGTCAAAGTTAATGCCGTTGCCGGTGCTGAGATGCTTCTTATGGCGGCCTAATTTCTATTTTCACATTATTATATCACTCGAATATTTCAGTTTAAGTCAAATCATATTTTATAACTTTAGAATCCAATTTCAAATGCTTTTTTAATTTATAAAGCGACTTATTACATAATTTTTTTAAAAAAATTTTCAGGTGCTCTCATGTCAGTGTATTTGACAGCATAATTTATTGAGAAATGTTAGCTAATTTAACTAAAAAAATTTTAATTAATGCATTGTTATTTTTTGAATTCTGCAAAAGAATAATGTATTAGATTTTTTAAGAAATAATATTAAATTCATAATAAATAATATCTAATATCCAAAGAAACACTGTACATAAAAACTTGAATCTGACGTATTAAATCATAAATATAATGGTCACCTGTTGTGGAACTCGACAAGAAACCCAACCCGAAATAAAATAAATAAAAATCCATTTTTATACATATTATTAATAAATTTAATTTAATTTATAAAAAATAAATTAAAATTAAAATCATATATAGAACACTTAATAAATTAATTTAATAAGCATTACATGAATAATACGTAATTTATAAATAATATAATAAATAAATATTAAAAATTATTATTTACAATGGAATTAAGATAATCGATATCTTTAAATCACTTCCTCCTTACCCTAACCGTGAGTGTTTATAATTTTCGTAATTGGAGCCGACTGTGAGGGATGCAGATTAGCCATCTCCCCGAAGATTCCTTTTGTTTTAAAGTCTCCCACGTCTCTCTATTTCTCTGTCTTTGCTATTAAATGAAGATACAGAGAACCTTAACAAAATAACGAGCGCCACGTCGTGTCTTCATTAAATTCTCAATTAACGAAAGTCAAGCAGTGATGCAACGTACAAGAAACTTTGCCTACCCAATGCTGAATACACTGTATAAGCTAAAGCCCCTCTCGTTCCTGAACTTAACTGAAATCAATCAGTTTAGCATTAATTAGTCCATTACTTAGATGTATATATCAATAAGCATGATTAAATATATAAAAGGACATATAATTATAATTTAATCGTAAGTGCATAAATTAATTAATTTTATTTTTTAAAATAATATTTAATAGATATAAAATTTAAATATTAACGTATGTAATTTTTATATAATAGTTTCCTTTAATTAAAAAGTATTTTCAAAAAATAAAAAAGGGATTGTTACAAAATTTAAATATTGTATATATTAAATTTTATTTTTTAAAAATAATTACATAAATTAATTTCTTCTACTTTTAACTTTTTTTCTCATGAAAAGTACTCTATATCACCTATCTCATGCTATTAATTTTTCATAACTATTTACCCAAATAATAAAATCAATCATAAATTAAATTACTGTATATGTTAACATAGTAAATCTTATGATCTGAGCTTAGCTTCTAGTTGCATAAAATTCTTACCTCTAGAAATACTTGGGTAAGCTACATGTCGGTATCAAGACGTGATAACCGTTGCATCAGGGGATCCACTCTAAAAAAACGTGCTACAAAATTGTACCGCCGCTGCTGAAAGACGCGGTTTGGCCATCCCTTATTGCCTAAGATATTGCAAAGTCACATGCCCCACGACTTTATTTTATTTAATCTATCAAGATTATAAATTAAACTTTATAATTTATATATTTATATTATGTTTATTTTATGTAAAATATATAAAATATAAAATTATTATATTATAATTTCTTTTAATATGTTTAATATTAATTTTTAAAATAAATTTATATTCTGTTTTTATGAATTTTATATTATAAATTTTTTTATTATACCATCATATTATATCTAAAATCATTAGATCTGTTATAAATATAGAACTCCACGGCATTTTCTGATTAGATCATTCGATTATTATCTCCTTCCATGGTTCTTCACATCAAAAAGTAAGAAATGCAATCAACATTTCTATCTTCATCATCACTTTTCTTCAACCCTTTTCGTTGCTCAAGAACACGCCTTCAAAACCATAATCGGAAAAAGGCGATCTCGACGAAAATAATCGCCACGAGAAGATCAGAGGCTCATGATCAAAACTGTAGCGGACGACTTGTAGATGAAAACATGATTGTTCTACGGAAAAGAATACATGAGTTGAAGATGATCGAGAGCAACTACGAGCCACCGACGGATTGGATGGAGTGGGAGAAACGTTATTACACGAGCTATGATTCGATTATATGTGATGTTTTGGGTGTTTTGCAATCCCAGTTGATGAATAGTAGGCCGAGCTTGGCTTTGGGGATACTGGCTTTGATAATGTTAAGCGTACCCACGTCTACTGCTTTGATGTTTTTCCATTTGATTGAAACAGTCAAGGGGATTGTTGTTTCTGGGATTCATATGATATAAGAAAAGTGATGATCTATCTCTTTTTGTAAACGGATATAAAATTTATACAGAGGAATGAAATATTCATTTGTTTTCTGGATTTTATTTAAGAAGTATGCCATTAATTCAGAAATATTTTATCATAATTGAGGATATATTTTTAATGGAACGTATTATACATTTTTGTTCAAAAATTATGCTTATGCTTTTCGTATTTGTTGGACTTGGATTTTTTTTTTTTGCTAAGCCATGATTTTATTAACAACCAGAAAAAAGGTTACAACAGGGGTTCAATACACAAAAAGTTTTCTCCCAACATCTACAAACAGAACCAGAAAGGCACACAAGGCCTAAGAAGCAAAGAAAATATATGACAAATTAAAACAACAAAGAAAACAGAAAGCCATGTTACCACCACGCCACATGAACATCTCATTTCTGTCAACCCCTGCTTCTCTATAAACCTTAAGCAACCTGACATCACCGGCCAGAAATTATCAATTTCAGCAAAAATAGATCAGTGTCTCCGAGGTATACCCTCCTTTGGACACCAGTTCAAAGCAATCTTCGAATTAGACTATAATCAATCCCACACCTTCATACCTCCCAGATTTCACAAATATCTCCAAAGCAAATTTGATTGCAAATACTTCAGCAATGTTCAATTCCTGAACACCCAAAGGATAATAGAGCAAAAACACAACAACATAATTGATGTTATTGCATTGATTTCAATTTATAAGTTGTTGTTAATTCACCTATATAAACATATATATGGTTGAGGATGGTAAAATAATTCTACTTACATAAACATAAAAAGCGATAATGCTCCAACAAAAAGTATTCGATTCTTTTTTGTAAATGTTTATTAAGAGTTATTGTATTTATTCCATTAATTTTTAACCGGTTTACAAGTTCATAGTGAAAAAAAAAAAAAAAGGAAAGGAAAAACGTACAAAGTATATTGACCACTCTTCATCTAAATTGCAGTGGCTTAGAAAATTTTTACTGGCTTGCAGTTAATAAACACTGGAAATATCATAACCTCTTTAACAAATAAAATGCCAAAAAAGAAGGTGTTTCATGCGACTGTATATAGTGTGAAAGTGAAATGACAAGGTATGGTATTAGGGTTACAGGTGAGGTTCCCTGCTTTATTAATTCTGTCGTAGTACTAGCTATAATAAGCTGTAACTGTGAGATATTATAATTCCTATGTGAAATCAATGGCTCCAAAGAACAAGCAACAACCGTATGCAGTCTGCCAAATTAAGGTACGCTTCTGCAGAACATCATCAACTTTTAAATTGGGAAAAATCTCACTTTCTCTTTTTTGTCCCAGTTTTCTATGGCTTCACTAAAGCCATGGGAACGAGATTGTCAGCAAGAGACTGGCTTCGTTGGGCAAAATTTAACTGTAGAAGCTACTTCTGGTACGGTGTGCCAGTCATAGTAGGGAGCGAACAGGCTTGGTTCTATTAGGAGCCATTCCTTTTGAGCAAACTCTTTTGCGGCCAATTGTTAGAAGAAGTTCATGTTTATACGTTCTTCGTCCCAAAAAAGAAAATAAATAATTACATGCTCTTAAGATAAAAATATATGCATGTCATAATTCATATTTGCATTTCTTTTTCTTTTTTTTTTTGGTGATTTTCAGGCCATTTACAGTATCTTACATGATTCAAAAATGTTAAGATCATATCATAAGGTGTCAACCAATTATGCTATTAAAATTCTTTAAAAGCCATAATAAACCTGGATTTTTTTTTTTTTTCATTTTCATCAAAGAGGCAACTAGTAACTAAGAGCTAATGATTTTCTTTTTAAATTTTAAGATTGTTAAATATTAAATTTTAATCACTCAAATTAAAAATTTATCATTCTACTAACAAATTACAAGAATGTTGCATATCCCCAAGTTTTTAGAAATTAAGATCCAATTATCTTAAATATATATAAATAAATTATCATATAAACTAATAATGAACTTTTTTAATTCTATAAGCAAGGTTAAAAATGGTAATACATGTCGCTTAGGGTATATTTAAAAAATAAAAAATAAATAAAAAAGTAGGACATGTGTCACCATGTCAATCTTATTTGTAAAATTAAAAAACTTTATTGTCAATATATCAAATAATTTTTTATACATTTTCAACTTATACAATGTAAATATATTTTTTTTAGTTTTATACATTTTTTAATGCTTGATTTTAATATATCTAAAGGATGAAAGAGATAAGTTAAAATAGAAAAAAATTATTTCTATAAATTCAATGAATGGGAAAGACAAGTGAAAAAGAAAAAAAAAATACTTAATTTTATTATTTAAATCTATTGAGATCAATGGTTAAAAAAAAATAAAAAAGTATAGAACTTTTTTTTGTGTAACTTGATCCCTTCCCATATATATATATATATATATATAATATAATCCGGTTACACAAGTGTAAATTTTACACTTTTTAGATTTTTGGATCATAATTAAATCTATGACTCATTTGAATCAAAATAATATTTTTAAATTTAGTAATTTTGATTCACAAAATTAAAAGCAGTATAAGAATTACATTAATGTAAATGAATTCAACTTTATATATATATATATATATATATATATATATATTGAAACTAGAGGAGGACAATTTTTTGGTTTGTCTACTTTGAATTATAAAAGCTTAAAAATGGGATAATATTTGTTAGTGTCAAGCTATCTTTTAGGCGGGCATAAACCTAAAATTATAAAGTGGGATGTCGATTAATAATAAAGGTCGAAGGTTTCTCCGATATTTTATTTGACACTCAAGTCAATACTCGAGAATAGAATAGGAAAATGATAAAGAAAAAAAGTAGATATGAAAGTTCAAGTTTTTTTATAAAACTTAAGATGTACTATTTATAACTATGTGATGGAGGTGTTGGGCCTAGATAACTTGAACTTCAAGTGGCAATATTAGGGCTAATGTGCCAACTTAAGTTGAACTAGCAATCAGAGATCCAATCAAAGATGACAAGTCAGTATTTTCACATAACATCAGGTGGTCAGCTGAGATGGTTGAGTTGATGTGGAGCCTGAAACTTCAAATTGGATCAACACATTAACTCAAGTCAAATTGACAAAAATATCTTCATCTAATTGATGACTTACACTATAGAGTAAAATATCTATTTTGCCTTTTGTACAACAAAAATGCTCTTAAGAATATTCAAACTAGATATGAATATGCTCAACCTATCCTAAATCTACATCTTAGCTTGCCCTTAGATTTAGGTGTCAAGGCACCCCATCCATTGATTTTCATTAATTTAAATACGCTTCATCCCCTATTTTTATACCTATCATTTATTGTAAGTCAAATTATATAATTAGTCCCTATACTTATATGAAATTTGAACTTTAGTTATATATAAAAATTTGCAAGAATTAGATCCTCGTACTAGTTTAATTTAATAGTATTTGTCCAATTCGATAACAATGTTACTTGATCTTCGTTAAATTAGTTAATGTGGCTGTTGATTATGCTGATGTGGTATTGACTTTAATGATATGGCATCGACTTGTTAATGAGACAATTGATATTGATAAATTCAGTTGTTAAATTATGCAAATAGCCTCTATACTCATACGAAATTTGAAATTTAGTCTCTATCTTGTACAAAGTTTGAAATTTAGTTCCTTTATTACAAAAAATATTTTGAATTTTTAAAAATTCTCTTGTTTTTTAAAACATTAAAATTTAAAAATTGCTACAATATTCTTTCATCATATTTTATCACAATATTGAAAAATCTATCACAATATTTAGTCACAATTTTCATATATTGTCACTAAAGTTGTCATAATTTTTTGTCACCCATATGAAATACTATTACTAGTTCTGTTATTATTTTTTGTTCCGTCCTATCATAAAATATAAATATGTTATTAATTTTGTTACACTTTTCTGTCACAATTGTTGTATATCATGGCCATATGAAAAAAAAAATCTTAAATCAATCTATTAAAAATTTATCACAAATTTATCAATATATGATACAAATCTGTCATTATATAATTTTAATAAGACTATTTTTTATTAATTTATATAATGAATTAAAATTATAATTACATCCTATAAAAGTAAATTTATCTACAAAATAATGTTTTTATTTTTTTAAAATTAAACCATATTTAAATGATTTTTTATAATCAAATATAGATTCAAGATTTTGAATACATTAAAATAATTTATTAAACTTAATGTGTATTAGTTTTAAAATTAATCTTATTATTTAATTTAACATAATTATTTGAATTTTTTTTTGTGAAGACCCAACAAATTGAAAGTTTCATTATAACATATGATATTAATATTTCAATTTATCAAATAAATAATTTCTTCCTTTCGTTTTGTTAAAATTCAAAATTCATCATTCAAATGAATAGGAGCTTGTCCCTTGTAAGAATTTAGGTTTAAATATTTTATTTTATTTTATTGGATGGAATTATCATTTCATTCATGCTTTGTTTTGGATTCATTACAAATACAACTCTATTTAGTAATTTGGGTTCATTATAAATTTTGTTATATGATATATTTATACTAATTAAAATAATATTAACTTTGATAGATTAATTTAAATTATTAATATTATAATTTATTAATATAAATGATAATAATAATAATAATATTAATTATATATATAATAAAAACTAATATATTAAAAGAACTAAAATATTTTTAAATTTAATATTTAAAAAAATTAAAAAAACTAAAAAATTATTTTATATTAAAAAAATTAAATTTCAAATTTTGTGTAAATATATTATCTAAATTTTAAATTTCGTAAGAATATAAAGATCATTTATATAATTTAATAATTAATTTTATTAATTTTAATTATCACATCAATAAATTAATATCATATCACTAAAATTAATGTCACATCATTATGATCAACAACCACATTTATTAATTGAACAGAAATAAAATAATACATAATATTAATTAGATTAATATTATTAAATTAAAATAATATAAAAATATAATATCTACCAATTATTATATAAAAACTAAAATTCAAATTTTATATTAATACGTAAACTAATTGTACAATTGACCTTTACTTTAATATCTATCTTAACATCTCTAAGCAAAGTCACATGAAAATCAGCGGGAGGCCTTTTATTTTTGTTTAACGCTGGGAAATAGTACATCGCCATTTTCCTGCACGCAAATTAACATGATAATTTATTGTTACCTGTTTTTTTTCTCCTGTAAAGACGTTGCCTTAGGCCCACTCTTTTACATCAAAAAGTGAATTGCAGGGAGTGCACCTTGCAAGCCTGTCTTCGCATGGTATAGAAGAACCCCGGGTTCGCCTTACGCCAATTTTAAGCTTCTCTCTCTCTCTCTCTCTCTCTCTCTCTCTCTCTCTCGATTCTTAGAAATATAAAATAGTAATATGAAGTGTTAGAATATATTTAATGCGTACAATTATAATAGGATTAAATAAAATAATATTATAATTAATATTAAATCAAATAATATTATATTAATTTTTGTTTGATATATATAAAAATCAAAATCAAAATAATTTATTTATTGATTAAAATTATTTTTTAAAAATTTATATAATTTAAAGTATTGTTATAATTTTTAAAAATATAATAGAATATATAAATTTAATTTTATAAATTAAAAATAATTTTTTTACTTTTAAAAGATTAAATTATTTTGTATTAAAAGAATAATTAATTTTTTTATAATTTTTTAAAATATAAATTAAATATAATATAAAATTATTATTATTTTATTTTATTTATCACCTTTTACGTTAAACATTAAACATGATCTTAATTTATTATATTATTGTGAGGTTTGATGGATGAAAGAGCTATTTTCAGTCCGATCCGAGGCAGATATGGGCTGATAGTTGGCTGCTGACTCGCTGGTTCAAAATCTCATCAAAGAATACGCTGTGCAGCAAATATAGATTGGGTTGTGTTTATGATCTAACGATGTAGGTGCTGCGTTCAACTTTACATATGAAACAGACATAAATAAAACCTAAATGGCACTACTATCATAGCCGATCAACTAAGCAACAGAAGTTACAACGGGAAACTGCAATTGTGGAAATGAGGCTCGCGATAAAAGCTGGAAAGGCAGGCCTGGGATTAAATGCAATGGCAGTGACAGCTCCAGTGTGCCCTCGTGAAACTGAAACTGGCAACCCATCTGGCAAGTGCCACTGTAGATCATAAAGAATAAATTAGTTATCCAAGGGTAGAAAGAGTAGCGCTTGTAAAGCAAGGTAAAGAATTCTTACGACTCGAGTCACAAAATCATTCGAAGTAGAAGCCACAACAACATTTAAAAATTGTTTTAGATTTGGAGATTTTTCAAGTGAAATTCTGATTAGGGTTGAAAATTTAGAGATTTTTTCAAGCGCTAAAAAGTTTTTTAAGGTTATTAATCTGTTTTTTTTTTTTCTTTTGTTTTCAAAATAAATTTATTTTAATGATATTATTATTTTTAAGTAATATTTGAGATAATGTGTTAATATTAATGTGGATTTTTTATAATAATACATATTAATATTAACATTGTTAAAAATTAATAAAAATATCACGTCAATAATTATATCAATTATTTACGAAAAAAATTTAATACTATTAATAATGGGATTGAAATTAAAAAAAAAATACAAGGATTAAATTTTTTTAAAATTATATTTGAGGAATTAAATTTTTAAAATTAAATGAGTATAGAGACTTATGACTTATTTTTACTTAATAAAAATGTATAAATAAAAATATAAACATATAATACCTCTTTTAAAAAAAAAAAAAAAACTTTAATGAAAATTTTGTAAGAAATAAATATATAATAATATCAATAAATACCTCGAACTCTTAACGCATAAACTAACAAATAAAAATAATTTCTAATGATTCACACCACCTACTTATATTTTCACAAAGTATTGGAACATAAAAAAAATTAATTAAAATAAAACTTTTAAATATATAAAAACAATACAATCAATTATTTATTTTAAAAAATTTAAATGAATACACGATGAATACATGAAATGAATATATATTAACAAAAATAATTTAAATTTGATTTAAAATATTTATATTATTTAATAAATTTAAATATAAACTTAAAATATTAAACTTAAATGACATTAAACAATATTAACTTGAGCCTTGCTTTTTAAAAATATCAAAGAAAAAAAAAATTTTTCCCAAAAGTTTCTACTGTAAAAACGAAATTCCTAGAAATTTGCTTCAATAAATAAATATATAAATCATGCTTCCACGTATCCAAACTCGAAAGCTTTTACGTGATTCTTTCTTCTATTTTCCTGTCTTCAACTCCCTACCTTTTTTTTTTTTCTCAGCAATTCTCGTATTTTTCTGATTCGTAAGTTCCCTCTGTAACCCTGTTCTTCTTCTCCTCTTTTTTTTTTTTTAATTATTGCGTTATTTGTAAGAGTCTTTGATACCCTTTTCTGCGTTTTCATTGATGTAGATGGAGCGGGAATTTTTGTTTAATCTTTTCAAGTTTTTATCTATTTTCCTTTATCGCTATTGCTATTTTTTTTATTGTCATGGTTATTGATAATTTTGTGAGATTTTGGTGCTGCTATAATGAATCCCGTTATACGGTTTACAACTTTCTCAAGTGGGTTTTAGAGATTGTGTTGAATTTCTCTATTTTGTTTGTGTAATTCTCGTTCTGGTTTTGTATTGCAGGAAGAAATTTAAAATCTGTTCTTTGATAAGAATTTCGAAAGAAGATGATTCGTTATTTGGCTGAAATTTATACAAATGATATGAAGTCTAATGGGGAAGATTTATTAAGTGCTATAGTGCCTTCTATGAAAACTTGTCTCTTACAGTTATGGTATTGGTTCTTGCTCCTAAGCAAGCTTGTTTTTGCCTTATTCTTGCCCTGTCTAATTTTTACCGAACTGGGTGAAAGTATTACGCTTGATGGCATTGCTCAGTGGTGGTTCATTCCAGTTAATCAGTACTTTTGTTGGTTGCTTGCGTGGGTTTTTGGTCGTTATTATATGTCGCCTGCCACCTGAGTAGAAGAGATTTGCGATCATTATTACCGCCTTCGGCAATACGGGAAACCTATTTATTGCTATTGATGGTGCTGTATGTCACACTTTGAATTCCCCTTTTGGACCCCATTGCTACTCAAGGTGTGTGGCCTGTCTCTTTAGCGCAGTCGGTTGCTGTAATTCTTGTCTATTACCCTTGTTTATCACATGACGGAGCCGCCTTTGGAGTTCCATGAAGTTGTTAAGAAGAGACTGAAATCGAGGAACAGAGGCCGCTTAATGATAATGATATCAGCGGGCCTCTTTTGTAGAAGCTTAGTGGCCGAGTATTGAGGAAAAAGAGACCGAAAATTCTATAAAACCATTCGTTGCCAGGATTTTAACACCATCTCAAGTGGATCAGTAACCACTTTAACAATGGAGAGGCTGGTGAGAGCAGTCCCAGGTCCATTCGGTGCTTAGCTGTACCAAGAGTAGTTAAACTCCAACACAGCACATACCTCAGCCCCCTATAATTGCATCTCTACTAGCTATCATTGTTGGTACAGTGCCTCAATTAAAAACCTTTGTCTATGGCTATGATTCTCCTCTATCTTCCATCATAGACAGCTTGGAGATTTTAGCTGGTGCAATGGTGCCTTCTGTGTTGCTCGTTCTTAGCGGTACGCTAGCTGATGGTCCAAATGATTCTAAGCTTGGCCTCAGAACCACCACTGGCATAACGGTGGCAAGACTCTTGGTGCTTCCTTTGCCGGGAATAGGGGTTGTGACACTTGCTTCCAACTTGAATTTTCTTGTTCCTGGTGATGCAATGTACAGATTTGTGCTCTTGTTGCAATACAGTACACCAAGTGCCATTTTATTGGCAGCTATTGCAAGCTTGAGGAGTTATGCAGTTAGTAAGGTTTCAGCACTTGTCTTCTGGCAACATGGCAACATGTGTTTGCCCTATTTTCTTTGTCTCTATTTATTGTTGTTTACTTTAAATTGCTGCCAAATATTTAGCTTGGGAGTTTTGTTTAATGTCTTGACGCATGTTGTTCTACGTGCTTTACTGTATACAATGGTTGGCTGATCAACTATTCTTAACACTTGGTACTGCTCTGAAACTGGGCACGGCTCTTAGTCTTCAATTCAAAGTCGGTTTCATTTGGTATTCAAACACGAGTAAACTGTTACCAAGTCAAGAGTGGCGAAGACAAGGCAAAAGCTAATTATTCTTAGGGCAGGCAAGAATACAAACGTTTGATGCAACAAATAACAGGGTACTTGAATTTGACTTCTTTCAAACATTTACCAATAGATAATAAGCAACAAAAACATGTTAAACAAGAGTAACGACTCAGCATGAGTAGCCACCACATCAGACCTGAATTCAACAAGCCATTGCTTTGGCAAATATGCGAGTTTCAAATAACAGTAAAAACCTATTAAAGAACATAAAACAACCCTTGCTTCAAATATCAATCTGACTCAGTCAAAAATTCCAAATCAGATGTACACTAATACCATCAGAACTGCAATATCAAAATAATAATCAGATTTTAAGATTAAAATTATCATAACAGTTGAGTTGACATACATAATGCTCATAGTTCAACTGCTGTCACAACCCTAACATTCCTAAATCCAATCTTCCCTTGAAATTGCCTCCAAAGGAAATAGCAAAACTTGAAGAGACCACTCTCCTCAATCAATAGATGCCAGAAAGGAATCCAAACCCCCCCCCCTCCCCTGTTACAATAGCAACTTCCTAAATATTGAATAGGGTTAAATAATTTTCAGTTTCTACTTATTCTTGATTGTGATTCCAAGCTCACCTGCAATAATAGCTGTAGTAGCCATATCAAGAAACATGCCATGTTCAACAACACCAGCAATCCTCAAAATAGCATCACTTGCTACCTGCAAATCCCCCATATCTTTCTTCAAATACAAATCGACAATATAATTTCCGTTATCTGTGACAAAAGGCTCCCCTTTATAGTCATTCCTCAGCTTGGCGACGCAACCCGAATCTTCAAACAAGTTTTGGAGTTTATTAGCAGTAAATTTCCAACAAAAGGGAACGACTTCAACAGGCATAGCCAAACCGCTCCCTCCCAAATACTTAACCAACTTGGATTCATCAACAATACAAACAAATTTCTTACAAGCTCCTTCCACCATTTTCTCTCTTAAAAGAGACCCACCTCTGCCTTTGACGAGATTAAGATGTGGGTCCACTTCATCAGCACCGTCGATTGCTAAATCAATGTTGGGATGGTTGTCAAGATCTGAAAGTGGGATACCTAAAGAAAGAGCTTGTTCTTGTGTTTTCTTCGAGGTGGGAATTCCTATGATGTTGCTGAGCTTGCCTTGACGAAGCAACTCGCCGATTCGATCTACGGCGTGTTTGGCTGTGGAACCTGTGCCCAGACCCAAAACCATACCTGATTCGACGAACTCAACGGCCTTGTAAGCAGCAATTTTTTTCAATTCATCTTGGGTTAGGATGACGGGCGGAGACATAGGAGGATACAAAGACAAAGCCTCCATAGAAGAAGCTTTTTCAGACCAAGCAATTGCCATTTTTTTTGGTTAATGGGTAATAAAGAATAAATAAGAATATGTTAAAAATTAAAAAAAAAATTGCGACGATAAATTAAATCAACGCAAACCAATGGATTAGAATTGAAGAGAAAGGGGAAAAGAAATGGTGGGGTTTTTTTCTTTCTCCTTTTGTTTTTCCTTCAGAAATCCAAAATTGGAATAGAATTAACAGCGTAATTTTACGAAGGGAAAACAAAAGGGAAAGAAAAAACCAATGGGAAAGAGATAAGGAATTGTTTCTGTGGTGAAGTAAAGAGAAAGAGATGTGAGAGAATGGAAACAATGAGATAGGGATTTCTTGCAAAGGAGAGGAGAGAACGCGGGATAAGGTATTGTTTGGTTCCACGGAAAGCCAGAGAGCTTTGCTTGGATTTTATAAAGAGGATCGAGGAAGTTTAAAAATGTGAGGTATTTGAAAAAAAATGGTGTTTGTTAAAATTTGTCGTATATGGTTATTGAGAATCGAATCGTGGGAAGCAATTTCCTAGATAGGGCATCCTCCCAAGTGTCACGCCATCATTCATTCAGATGGATGGTCCTCGATTAGTCTAATGTTTTACTTTCCGCTTATCTTTTTGAACGGGATCATTTCAAACGATATCAAAATTCAAAGATCAAAAGAGTATTGGTTAGACATGATAATTATCGTATAAAAAAAATCGACGGAGCTGTTTGTTTTAAGAAAGATAATGGGAAGCAAGGCGTGGGACATTCTTTTATTTCGATTCTCCGCGTAATCTCTCAACCATTGGATGGATTTGTCGGTCTTCTTTATCGTTCTTGCTTTTTTTATTTCCCTAGATTTGATGTGATCTCCAAGATCTTAGCTTTGTGTAATTTCTTTTTTTTTTTTGTAATTTCTAAATATGTTATATTATATTAAACGACTGACTTTCGTCTCAATTTTTTATTGGCGGAAATGAATATGTGGTGGGGTATGTCATATGTGGTATCGGATAAAGATATGCGACTGTGAATGGTCCCCAAACAAAGATGGAATTTTTTTTTTATCTTTTTTCTTTAGGAGAAAAGAGTTATTACTTCCTACAACTCTTCCACGTCAGGCATATTCTTGGGAAAGTCAATCGTCCATCGAATACGCAACTTTGGTGATTAATATTCAATTGGCAATTTGATTTTCATTTTCCATGATTCTGCCGCGTTAGTTACCTACGGAGGCTGGAACGCTCGACCTTGGAACTTGGAACTTGGAACTTGGAAACCGTCTAGAAAGGGATTATAAAAATGAAAAAAACACAACTGGACTTGACTTGGGAAGACAGATACCAGCTTCTCACTTGAAAACCATGGGGGTTTCATGTTATCAAATACAAATATCCAAATAAAGAATAGAATTATACTGTAAAAGCTTCACAGAGAAGACCGATTTAATTTTATACTAATTTTTTTAAAAATCAAATACTAATAAAAATTGGTCCAAACCAAATATTTAGATTATTTTGCTATTTGAAATTCGAAACCATTTAAATACCAAAATCTTTTTTAAGGAAAAAAAAAATCACCGGCTTATCTTATACTATTACATAACATTTTTAGCCAATACACATATAAGAGTTTGAATAATTAATATTTGATTCCCATCCACATTTTTTATTCGAAATAAGCACTTTCAAATATCATAAACAAAACAATCTTAATATTATTTTTTGAGGTAAATATAAAAATATTCTTATATTATATTTTTTTGTCAATTTGATATTTAAAAAGATAAAATTTTTAATTTAATACTTTAATTTTCATTCTACTATTTATTTTGATACCTGAAATTAATGTCATTAATCAATTTACTAATATAATATAAGCATCCAATAAAATACTAATATATATAAAAAAAAGTTAAATCAATGTCATATTATCAATTATCATATAAGTGTTAAAAGAAATTTTTTAAAAAATTCTAAGAATTCAAAAAAATTAAAAAAAATCTAAAATATTTTTTAAAAAAATTAAAAATAAAAATATTTTCAAATTTTTCAAAAAATATGTTAAGACTTACAAAATTAAAAAATTTTCAATTTAAAAAAAATTATGAAAATTTAAAAAATAAATAATTTTAATAAATATAAAATTTTCTTAAAATTCAAAGAAAAATACACAAAACCTTAAAAATTGAAAATAATAAAAATCTAAAAATTTTTAAAAATTTGTAATGCTTCTTTTAAAAATTATGAAATTTTTTCATATTTTTTTCATATTACAATTTTAATTTTTTTATATTTTTATGAATTTTTTAAATTTTTTGAAAATTTGGAATTTTATTAAATTTTAAGTCTTTTTATTTTTTTCAAAAAAATTTTAATTTTTATAATTTTTAGTATATTTCAATTTTTCTAAATTTTTTGAAAGTTTTTTAAATTTTTGATAATTTTTTATAAATTTTCATTTTAAAAAATTTTATATTTTTTAATTTTACAAATTTTTTAAAAAAAATTATATTTTTAATTTACAATTTTTTTACGGTTTTGCGAATTTTTTTAATTTTAAGAAAAATTTATGTTTATTAAAATTTTTATATCTTTAAATTAAAAAAAATTGAATTTTTCTATTAATATTAACGTAATAATTGATGATGTAATATTAACTAAACTTTTTGACACATTTCGAGATCTTATTAATTATTCATATTATGTCACTAAATTGATTAATAGTATTAGTTTAAAGTACTTAAGTAGATAAAGAAATAAAGTTTGAATATTAAATTAATAATTTTATATTTTTAAATATCAAATTGATAAAAAATATATAATACAAAATTATTTTTATATTTAACTCTTATTTTTTTACTCCTATCCATTCCAATAGAATATTCAAGTTTCAATAAACATTCATTGTTCATGTTTTTCAACCAAAAAAAAAAAAAAAGAAAAAAGAAAGTATTACCAGGACAGGCATGCCGCAAGCCCCATGTTTAACAGTTTCGATTTTTTAAAATACAAACTCAATATAATATTTTTAGAATTTAAATTATATTACGGAGATTATGTTGCTTTTTAGGCGGTCATTAAAATTACAACATGTAACTTTTTAAAGAATTATTAATATTACAAATAATTTAAAATTTATAATAAAATATTTAAAATATAAATATATTAATTAACGCGATATTCACATCTAACATATTTAATTTCAAATGTTAATATGTAATAAACAAATAATCCCATCAAATATTATATTAATTAAAAAATTTGTAGTTCAAATTATATTAAAAAAATTTTAAATTCAATCACAACATTACATATTATACCATAATTCATAGATCATTTGTAATTTTAACTCTTTATTAAAAGATCTCCGTTACAACTTGTTGATGATATTTTTAGTGTCTTAGCTAGAGAGAGCTAATGAAAGGTTATTGGAGGTAAGAAGGTTTGAACCTATAGCCAAAAAAACATAGTCAAAGGATACTGAAATTGGTTTTTCGATAGGCATTCCAACACTCAAGTTAGTGAGATATTGAAATAAAAAAAGAAAAAAAAAAAAGAGAGAGAGATAAGGCGTATTTGGAAAGCTATATTGGAGGAAATTATTCAAGTATGAAGTATAATCTTGTATCTTATGTATTTAGATTATTTTTAACTTTATATATGAGATAAATGATAGTAACATAATTGAAAAAATCGACAATTAATAAGAAATATATGTGAAATTCAAAAAAATTTTACGTGTATGATTATGAATTGTATTAAATAATTTTAAATAGATATAAATTTTATTTAATAATTTTAAACAAATAAAAAATCTAAATATTTAATTTTGAAATAATACTTTAATAAAATGTCAATAAAATATTAGACAAACAAATTCCTTAAGTGAAAATGGTGTGATAGTTGAGTGTGCACTCTCTAAATACTAGAGAGTTTGACTAGGATAATATGTGTAAAGTTGCATAAGTCTACCTTATACCCTCTAATATAGCATTAATTTTTGTTAACAATTCTATCCCCTAAGATTTCTTTCCTGCCAACTGATAGTGAAATTTCAATGTGTATCACTGATTTTTATGCAAGAAATAAAATAGGAGCCTGCGCAAAATAAGGGTAGTGCATTTTCGACAATCCGCAAGAACCGCAAAACAGTTAACAAGCAACAAATCTCTGCTTAACGAATTTCTCACTTCGGTTATACTCTCCCAATCACATCATTCCACGTGTCTAAAGCATTCCCGCCAAAATTAACCTCCTCCACATCCATATTCTCTCTGTTTCTCACTTATCTCTGCAACAAATTAACTCGAAAACCACAGCAAAACCTCGAAAATGGCATCCAGATTCCTGCTCCTTCTCATCCTCTCTTACCTACTCCCACTTTCCTCTGCTCTCCCCTCCCAAACCCTGCTCGACGCTGTCGAAATCCTCTCCGACTCTGGCTTCGTTTCCATGGCTCTCACTTTGGGCCTCCTCTCAAAAACCCTTCTTCTTCAATCCCCATCTCTCACCATCTTCTCCCCCACCGATCACGTTTTTGTCGAACACGGACAGCCCCCACTTTCTCTTCTCCAATTCCACCTCTCTCCTCTCCCTCTCTCTCTCCAGTCCCTTGAAACCCTCCCCCCTGCCTCCACCATCCCCACTCTCCTCCCCAACCACTCCCTCGTCATCACCTCATCTTCTTCCGATGATTACGTTTCCCTTAACGGTGTCAGGATTGATGGCTCCCCTATATTTGATGATGGGTCTTTGATCGTCTTTGGAATCCAAGAGTTTTTCGACCCGAATTTTGGGGTTCCCAGGCCTAATCCTACTTGTGTCCCATCCGTCAATGGTGATGATCATTCATTCGCCAAGGCTAGTTTGGTTTTAAGGTCAAGTGGATACTCTGTTATGGCCTCATTTCTTGATTTGCAACTACTGGGGTTTAAGGCCACGACCGCTACTTTAACTGTCTTTGCTCCTATAGATGATGCCATGAAAACGAAGGGTTACATTGGGAACTTCAGTGAGTATCCGTCCATCTTCTTCAGGCATGTTCTTCCATGCAAGTTTTCATGGGCTGATTTGGTTGCTTTCAATGATGGGGCGCTGCTAGGGACGTACTTGGAAGGGTTTAAGATCAATGTCACTAAATCTGGGAATAACATGATGATCAATGAAGTTGCCATTACCACTCCAGATTTGTATTACGGTGGATCAATTGTTGTTCATGGTCTACAAGAGGTGCTTGCGGTGCTAGAGAAGCCACAGAGGTTGGCTGAATCTCCCTCGGATAATGAACTGGATCACTGTGAATTTTAGTGCTATTAATGGTTTTTCTTTTGTTTTTCTCAACGGCTTATTGCTGGATATTTCTAGAACTGACTTTTCCAGTTGATAATGGATGTTCTTTTTTCTTTTTTGGTGTCATTTCTGGGTTTCTTATAGACAAAGGCTTGGTATTTGAGATGATATGGATGATTAATTTGATGGACTTCAAGGAACAATGTCTAGCATTGGAGATTTGCATTGCAGGAAATTGAACCTTTTCCATTTCATGTTTCTTCTTAGTTGTCAAGTTATTTGTTTTGGTGGTTTCCTTTTTTATGGCAATTAATTTTCATTGAAAGCTTCTTATGCATGGCCAAATTTTGTTTTTAGGTGTTGTTACAACCTAGAAGAGGGGAAGGGGTAGAATTGTTCTGAATTTTACTTTTAAGATCAGTGGATAATGGATTATAAGAAGAAAATGCAGTCAAGCAATATGACAAACGATAAACCTTCTCAACGTTAGAAAATTGTTGAGTGCAGAGTTACGCATTCCTTTCCATGACCTCATCCACGGACTTGCGAGCTATTGAATAGATGGCATGGAAAAATAAAACAAGAGGAGAGAAAATATAGCAATTAAAGAAGAAACTTAGGGTTAAAATAAAAATACTCGAGAAGAATTTTATTAAGAATTGAGCCACACCTAACTATTGTAAAGACAGTGGTTAATGGTTATATATATAGCCATACGTTGCCCTTATCCTTTCCTTTAAGTATTCACATTAGACGGATGTTTGATCAATTTAAAAATTGAAATTCGACCTTTTAAATTATAAAAAATAAAAAAATTTGCATATACTTATATAAATTATGTAATTATATTCATCATTCGTCTTAAATCCAAATAATTTAAATTTTATCAATCAGTCGCTGACTTCTTAACTTGATAACAAATTAAGATAAATTAGAGAACAAATATACCAACATTACAACACCCAAGTCTCCTAAAAAGATAATAAGCAAATAGTATACATCTAAAATCCTAATTACCTAAGCCTAAGTAAATTCTAGCTAGTAATTCTTGGATGCACCAAATGTACGTACATTCTTCCATCCTTCATACACCCTTGTCCTTGAGATACAAATAAAGGACCAGTCTTAATTGTCAAGGCACTCCTTCAAAGTCTCCGTCTCGATCCTCATCCTCCTCCCAATGTCTTCAATCAAGAAAAGTTTTTGTGACTGGAGTAAGAACCCTAGAAGCCCGTAGTTATCTTTTTTTTCTTTTGTCTTTCAGTTGAAGTGACCTTTTGTTGAACTTGATATTTTGTCTCATATAATCGGGCTAGACCCACCTCTGCAATAAAACTGACCGCCTTGGCAGCTGCTTGTACACATTTACAAACAATATTTACTTCTCAGACATGATTCAGTGAACCGACAGAGCATCCTGCTTTCTTGTACACATTTAGAAAGAATATTTACTTTTTAGACTTGATTGAGTCAACTGACAAAGCATCCTACTTTTCGTGAATTTGAGATTCTTCCTGATCCGCTCAACGACTTTTCAAACTCAGATTAATATTCTTTCATTGATGCTACTTGTGATGACAAATGACAAAGAGATAGAGAAAGGTTAAGAGAACGAATACCAAATCTTCAAACACCTAAATCTCTTAACGATATGCCTTGAAAAGCCTCCAAAGGAGCTTGAACACAGTTACCCTACTTAAATCATTGTATAGAATATCATTTGGGTAAAAGAGGCAATGTTCTGGATGGCTAAACAAGCAAGAGACCGCGATATGTTTTGTTTTGAATTTTGAAATAAATTCCTTGTTGCAGCAGCTCCAATGAGCTTTGCATCTTTTCAGATGCAATTTCCTGCAAATTGCAGTTTCTTCCACGAAGGAAACAAGGGATTACATAAACATATATATGGCCAACAATCAAAATTCATTTACCATACATATATAACGTGACAACGACAGAAATGAGAGATTACCCTCCCAACTCAAAATGGAGCTTTGCCCCACCTTGGTTTCTTTCCCGTTATGGGATACAACGAAAATGAAAGGCTTCAACCTAATTTCTATCTATGATCTAGTCTCCGTTTGTCGTGCTTGCCAATGTTATATTGTTGTTGCTGTTTGAGCTGAAAATCTTTTTGCAACTCGTACATTTTATTGGCAACAATAGCTTCACAAACACTTCCTCCCTTCGGGGGCGGTTTGCATAGAATATCCAGAGAACTAGACAGAACAAGACTCCTACTGAGATTAAACCCAATCCTGCATTTACTTTCTTAAGGTAATGCTCCAATGGATGGCAGTAATTTGAGGTGATGTTTTGAAACGTATCCCTGACAAAATCACAATTTTGCAGGCAAAGTAGGGGCGGGGTATAGTGCTCGAGAGCATAGCTCTCATTAACTGCTGCCACCAGCTGTGTGAATCTGTCAGGTGTTATCCTTCCTGTGGTGGTGCAAAGCCCAGATGCCGATACCATGCACATGAAGTTATGCCAAACCTGAAAAATATAAAATTTAGTTGAGTTTTCTTGCAAAAGAATAGAAGAGACTTCTAATATTTAGTACAGGATTTGCAATGAGGTGTTCATCATCACTAAGGGTAGAAGTAATACTTCATTCGTAAATTCTACCTGAAATGCTTTAACCCTCATCGAGTTGAATTGAGTTAATTTTTCATCCTTTATCAACTATAAGCCTGAAACTTCATGCTTTACCCCTAAATGATTTTGCACTTTAGCTATGCCCGATATCCCAGGAAGTAAGTTGAGAAAACAAATGAAAGCATACCATGTTAAGACACTGCATGGTCTTAGGTATGTAGCTAGTAACACAAACATGCACCAAACCCGTTATGGCGAGTGTATGTGGTTAAAACTCATATCTATCAGAACATCTTTAAGAGCAAAAACAAAGAGCAATGAAGTTCATTTAGATTATAAACTTGACCAAAGCTGATGGCAACACAATATCGAACACATAATCATAGATATTTGGATATTTGGAGGGCTAAGTATGAATATATGGCCTAAGGCTTGAAGGTAGATCAAGCAGCATATCACATGCAAAAACAGCTATTAGATATTCAGAGACAGGTTTATTCACTTTGGAAGGATTAAGTTATCCAGTAATTTTCTGTGAGAAATAAATTCTGAAAAAAATCCAAACCAAATTACCAAATATGATAAACATACCAGAGAAGCATTTTCCATAGACACCTCATAAGACCCACACTGGCGATCTTGAAGCTGAGAATCAAATGGGTAACATAGAGTAGGCATTGGAGGCCCAGACTGGTTATAGTAACTATGGTCATCTGGGGAAGGATCTGAATTGGCAAAGTTGTAAATATATGTATTGACAACATTTACTATACCATTGATGACTTGTTTGCTCTGAGTGAGTGTATGGTTTGTTGTTCTCTGATCAACACAAGGAAGGATGTTGCTAAGAGCAGTCTCCGCATGGGGATTTTCCACCCATTCTTCCATAGCCAAACAAGTGTCTGAAATTGCACTGAAACACACAAAAGAGATCATACATCCGTCAGACAATGACAAACACATGGGCATTTTGCACATCAATTGTTGACCAAAAATTTTGAAATTCTGGTAAAATTAGCATTCTTTTTCGGCATCTTCTTGCAAACATATAAAATTTTCTCAAAAGAAAAAGAAAATCAAGTGAGAGCTTCATTCAGTGATTACAAAATGCTGTAGTGCACTAGTGGCATAGAAAATCATTTACTTGGATGCAATCCAAGCAAAGCAGAAGATTCAAAATAAATAATTAAGTTGGAACTTCAAGGTTAGGTTTGTTTAAGCATTTTTCCAACAAAGAACAGTCGAAATAATCATACATGGTATAGGGAAAGAAACAAAGAAATATAATGACATGGAGGAGCAATTTGTTAAACTACAGCCGTCGACACTAATACATTTTTAAATATAGTTTCAGCAAGCAACCTTGAATTATTGAATGCAAAGGTGCTGATACATCTAGTATTAACGTTAGCATTCTATAAACATGCAAAGGCTATGATGGATGCTAGACCAGATTTTAGATTTCTTATAAGCATGCAAACATGTAGGAAAAAATTAGAAATCTCTAAACCTAAAATCTAACATCTTACTTGTTCATGATTACAAAAACTCCATAAAGAATGAATGTACCAGCTACTAGTAGCCATCCGCTGACTATGAATCTGCAACAATATGTTGGTAGTGTCAGAAAGAGATGTGAAGTTGTAGTATAACTGAAAGAAAAGAATTCATCAACCAAAGACCAAGGGGTAATTTAACTTTAGAAGATGTTTTCCATTTTCCATTTCCATTTATACGCTAAATGTTATCAATAAGATAAGTTATTTACTAAATTTGAAAGATTGGAAAACAGGGGATTCCAAATGTGGTAAAAAGTTGGAGAACCAATTTTTAAAAATTTAGTTATACCTTATTTCATGATCATTTCATAATAGATGGAAAATGGATAACATTATTCTAAAACTACACAGGCCCCAAAAAAACTTACACGTGGATGGCATGTTGGTGCCCTAGAATCGATAACACTGCAACAAAATAAGGCACAAATTTCAGATAGGCGAGTTACATGTAAATGATAAAGAAACATATATGATACAAGTCAGTAATATCTTCTAGTGATGCTTACAAAGACCAAGCAGAGCCAAAATTAGCATCACTGCTGCCACGGTGATCAGTGCTAATCGCCTGAGAACAAATTTGAAATTGGCCTACTAAGCATTAATACTGTGATTTGCATGCTAATTCTAAAGTAAGGAGGTAAAATTAAATGGTTTAGGGGACTATACACAGCATTGAAGACTCTTCTTATTTTGCCAGCATTTTCAGTGGTCTTCTCTGTAAGTGTATCTGCTGCTGTGTTTAGATCTATGTTCAACTTGTCGATGTCAGTCATGACATCAAAAGGAAGGAACACCTGGGCCACATTGATGGTTTTTGCTAGAGATAGGTACTGTGTAACATTTTTTAGGATTTGCACAGTGTAGTCTGACTGGTTTACAACATATTTCAAAGTATGCAACACTTCACCATGAAATTCATCTTGCCCAATAGAAAGAAGAATACATCCAGTCCTGTTCAGTAAAAGATTTGGGGTTAGAAAAAAGAAAAAACTGGTAGAAAAGAGGTCAATATATTATTTTTCAAGAAAGAACATGTGCAAAGAAAAATCACACATGCCATTGAAAGGTACATAAATAAGTATGAGATAAAAATTTACAAAAAAGTGTAATACTAAGGCACCATTTGATTGGCACTTTTGCTTTTTGCTATTTAAATCTTATTTTTAGTTCATTTTTATTTTTTACTTTTCACTTTCTATTGGAAAAAGCGAAAAACAAAAGCACCAGCCAAACGGAGCCTACATAAATAAGATGTAAAAGCTCCACAAAATCTTAGTTGTAAAAAGTGCTAAGTTTGGATTATTACGCTGCAGCACTTGTGAACAATATGAGCATTATAAGACAAATCATTTGGGAATGATCCGATCTTTTTCCTTTGATGTTTACTCTCCACCCACAGCAGTGATATAGCACAAGAACCAAGCCAAAAGAAACAAACCACAAGGCAGCAAAAATGAATCCAGCAGCACCTGTAAATCCAACAGACTGCAGAAAAAATAGTCAAAAAGCCAATCAGAAAAATCTGATATATTATACACATTAGCAATGCAGAATGCGATCTTTAGGTACAAGGTGTATGCTGAAAGTCTGAAACATCTTAGTGTACTAGTATCTTCAGAATTCACATGCAAATTGTAACAAAAGCCTTGTTTGCCCCCTGATCCTTGTGCCTCTAAGAAAATTTTCTACCTGTTCCACCATATTTATTTTCTAATAGTCACAATCCTCCTACCTCAGTTCATTGAAAAATCCAGAAGAAACACACATATTTCTTCTTCTAAAATATCAACAGAAAAGTTTCTGATTCTTGTAAGACAAATACCAGAAGAATCGGGATCATGGAGAACATTATTTCTCTAGCATTCTCTTAAGTCCCAAATGAATTTAGGATAATTTCTTCCTCTTTTTTTGCTTGAATATATTACACTTTCTTTTCAACAACAACAATAACTGTTCCAATTATGCTCTGTTTCCTTGTCATTATTTCTACATATATTAACAATCTAATATCATTTGACATAGATTCTAACCTCATCATAAAGATACATTTTTATAAACTTAAATATGATATATACAATCCAATATTACCAAGAATTAATCATAACTAAGGCAATCAGATTCAACAGATCAATCAAAAGACTAAGAAGAAAGCAGGGCTGAGCCAAGACTTTACCGCCCAGTAATGCCGGTTGGTAATATCCCAACCACCGAGATAATGCTTGAAATGGCGAAGAATGTCTGGCCTATTTGTCCTTTTTGCTGCCAACACCAGCGTGCTTGGAGGCTCATCATTTGTAGGTGCTGGTGCTTGTGCCAGCTCAGATATCCCATTCTTCCACGGACCTAAATTCACCCCTCCTGCGTACACAACAAATATACACTAAAAATGAAACAATTTGAGATGGCTAATAGCAACAAAACCCTTTCCTTTGTCTTAATTACATAGATTAACAAAAAGTAAGCGCAGAGAAAAAGCAAAACGGAAAAGAAAGATCAGATTTTTCAAAAACAGCAATGAACTCAACCCAGTACTTCAAATTGGCTTATAGTTCACCAAAAAATTATATATCTCGGAACCCAAAAAAAAGGCATAATCCCAGTACTCAAAGTACCATTTTTCTTCCACTTTCCTTTTTTTTTTTTCTCAGCAACCAAATATAACAAAGAATATAAAATCACATTAACACCACATAATTCAAAAAAACCCAGATAAAAGGAAAAAAAAAAGCAAACAAACAAGCAAAATATAAAAGCAATAAAATTTAAACAGTAACGTTACATTATACTAGAAATCAGAACAGAATCATAAAACACCAACCAAAAATAAGCTTGACATGATCATTGATTGGTCCATTTTGAGCCAAAACTGGAACTGGGCTCAAACAACCAAAGCCAACAAGAAGCAAGAAAATGAAGTGTCTAAACAAAATGATCTTCTTCATTTGCGGCTTCAAGAAAAAGTTCACTGGAAACTCATTCTATCCTCTCAAGATATGGCAAACCCAAAAAGCCAAATCATAGAGACACCCCCAGGATCAAAAAAGTAGAAGCAAAGCCAAAAGTAGCGGTGTGAAAAGAAACAAAAGAAACTCTTAACATTTCAGCTTCATGATTTGATATGGTAACAAGTAATCCAAGAAGGAAAAGAAAGTATGATTCTAATTGGGTCTTGATTTAGAGGCAGAGAGAGAGAGAGAAAGGAAGACAGAGTCACATGGGAAGAAGGAGACTGAAAAGGCGGGTAGGATTAACAAACCAACCTTTTGCTTTTAACTCTTAAGGCTTAGTACTATTGGCCGAGCTTCAAGGTGCTTTCATAGACTTTAGTAGATTAAGCAAAGAACAAAAATACAAATACAAATACAGTAGGAAAACTGCATATGGGCTTCCTTCCATTTGCTGCTTTCTACCCACTAATTTTGTTGTTTTCTACTTTTCATTTTCGTGGAGTGCAGCCCTCGATTTTTCTAAATACCCCTTACTTTTCTTTATTCATTCACAACAATTTCCTCATTTGTATTTCAGCTGATAATTAGATGCGAAAAAATTCAAATGGAACTGAATAAGTATAAAGATATGTATTTGAAGCATTATTACTCTACAAATTTTATATATTATTAATAAATTAAATGATATTATTTTATTAATAAAATAAATTAAATAATATTTTTTCATTAATGAATAAAATTTTTAAAAAATTATTTATTTTTATATTTTTAAAAATTGATATTTATACATTAATTAACATCATCAAATTTATTAATAATATATAAAATTTATACATTGATAATATTTAAATATAAACTTTAATTATAAACTCGAATTTGAGTTGCATTAGTTTAATTTGTGAATTTTTTAAATTCAAATAACTATTTATAAATTTATTTACTTAAATTTATAAATAAAAATATAATTATATTACAAATAATGTAACAATTAATAAAAAATAAATTCAATTCAAATAATTTTTTAAATTATCAAATTTAATTAAATAAATATTTTTATAATTTAAATTAAAAATCGAATCAAATATGTATAATAAAATCTCAATCAATCATATGATTCAAATTGATATTTTATTTTTTTCGATTTCCTTTACAATTCGAATCAATTTTTTATTTTTTTAAAATTTTTTTCCTCGGAGTGTATATAAGTTGGTACTGACTTGAATTGATGGACAAAAGTAACTGCTGTATTATTTTATATAGTGTAATCCTTTTTCTTTTTCTTTTTTTTTTTAAATTGATGTTTTAAACACAATCTTTGTCAAACGAGTTCCGTTGCGTTTAGGTGCAGCGTAACATCAATATCTTAACGAATCCGTTACAATAAATCAATCAATTGCGTTGAGTACTGGAACCATGCACAATTTATGATGGGATCAGATCGGACGGTCTAAAATGACTCCAGTACATAAGTGATGAGACATAGCAGGAGGGGCCCCACCCGATGAAAAGTACAGAAGTTAAGATACGGGCGGTGGGTGGGACCCGAATCATCAATGACGAAAAGAAGCGAAGAGCGGTGTGGAACATGGATGCTGTGATCACCGTTCATTACGCGCTTGATTCGTGGAAAGGAGAACTGGGTCGGTTTTGAGATAGGGCCCGTCTTTGGAGGACCGCTTTTTAGATCCGACGGCCTAGGTCGGCAATTGCTTTTTGTCTGCCTTTTTTTTTTTCCCTTAACCATTTTAACAAAAAAAAATTCGAATTCAATATTTTGAGAAGAAGACGCAAACAATTGTTGCTTAAATTTGGTTTCTCGCCAATATGACAATGGGCTATATTTTCAAAGCCCATTAATACTTCATCATATGATCCAAGAAACAAACCTACTATTGGACATAAAGTCCTTGACAAGCTATCAAAACACATAGCCCAATGAAATAGGCCAAATTCTTCATTTGAATCCAAAGTTCTAAATGATTGTAATTGACGATGAAAAAACATTTTAAGGGTCCATTTAAATTCAAACGTATATGGGCACGGCATGGTTCGGTACTTTTTTAAGACAAGGTGGGTTGCATAAAGTAGTGTATCCATTAACACCTTTAAAATTTTAAAAATAAAATTTTGACATTTTAAAATTTTTTTTTATACACAAAACTAATAAATCCATCTATAATTTCTATGAATATTATAAGTATATAGTTATAAAAAAAAAGAGATTTTAATTCAGAACCAAAATCTTTATATCTTTTTAAAAATTCCTTAAGTATTAAATTAAAGAGACAAGGATAATCATGGTTTGATTAAAAAAATTTAGGAGGTCAAAGAAATAATTAAATCCATCTCAATTTCTCAAAGCACCTAACTCAGCATCATTCATACCAGCACCACACCAAAGATACACCCAAGAGTAGGATGCCTAATGAGAAGATAATATGATAATTTATATCAAATCATGTATATAAAATAACCAAAACTCATGTTATCAACTAATCTAAGCATGTGCTTCTATGCATGCCCCAAAATAAAAATCCTAAAACCTGCTTTTCTAAGTAAAGAAAATTAGAAGAGCAAGAATTGTTTTCAATAAGTATTTTTCAACTTTAATTTTATTTCATTTTATTAAAAATTATCATTATTATCAATTTTTTATTAGATGCAAAAAATTTACAAAAATAAGAATTTATTTTAATTAAAATTTTTTCCAGTTAGCAACAGAAAATATTAGTTTTTAAGAAAAAAAATCCCAAAAAAAAAAAATCTCATTATCGACATAAATCAGTAACTATATAATTGTTGCACGAGAAACAAATTTATGGGATTATTAAATTTGGATTTAGTTCAAATAATTAGATAAATTATCACAAAATTAAAATTAGATTCCATTTTAATGATGTAATCAATCGAATTCGAATATTTACAACATTAAATTTGAGTTTGAATTTGATTCTAAATTTAAGATTCCAAATTCGATTCGAATTTGATTATATCTTATTTTTTTAATTTGAACTGGATTTAAGAAGAAATAAAGTTATTCTAGCTCACTCGATTAAGTTTGATTAATACATAAAAATAAACTCGATTCTTATATTCGAGAAAATTTTAATTATTTGTATTTGAACTTTAATTCAAATTAAAGATATTTTATTATTTAAAATAATTAAAATATATTTTTAAATAAAAAAATTCGATTAAATTCATGAGATACTTAAATTAAGTATAAAAATACTCAAACTTAACTTGATTAATAAATCAAATTATTCAAATTTGATATTTACTTAATAATAATATAATTAAATTCAAATTTTATTTGAGTAAATGTCAAATAACTTACAAGTAGTAATATATCATTTATATCTTTATTCTATCAATTGCAAATTTCTATTCATAATCCCTTCAAATAATTAGATAAATTATCACAAAATTAAAATTAAATTCCATTAATTGATTGAATTCGAGTCTATACAATATTAAGTTTGAGCTTGAATTCGATTCTAAATTTAAAATTCAAAATTCGATTTGAACTCGGTTATATATATTTTTTAACTCAAACTCAATTTAAAATATAAATAAAATTATTCGAGTTCATTCTATTAAACTCGATTAATATATAAAAATAAACTCGATTTTTATATTTGAAAAAATTTTGATTATTTGTGTTTGAGTTCGAATTCAAATTTAAAATATTTTATTATTTAAAATAATTAAAATATAAAAATTATATTAGATTCATGATATACTCAAATTAAATATAAAAATATTTAAATTTAATTTCATTAATAAATCAAATTAATCAAATTCAAATTTTACTTGATAATAATCAAATTAAAATTAAAATTTATTTAAATAAAATTTAAATAACTAATAAATATTAATATATCATTTATATCCTTCTTCAACCATTGCAATTTCGATCCATAATCCCTTACGATCGTGACTCGTAAAACGAAAAAGTCTAACCACAAAACCATTTTACGTAAGCAGGGAAAACGCGGGCTGGCTGCTAAGGAATCTTCGTTTCACCCATGTTTCCGTCTTTGCCTCTGTTTTATTTTTAACCCTAACACCGAAACCAAAACCAAAAAAACAGAACAAACGCCCATATATAAATACAAGACTCAACCCTACGACACGAGAGAAGGAATAGAAGGAAAGGCAAAAAGATTGCATTTTCAACTTGCTGCAACATTTGCACTCAACCTCTTGCTTCATCCCAAAACTATAGCTTAATCTTCACAAAGACAAAGGGAGAAAATAAAAGAAAAGAAGGTTCCTTTGCTTGAAGAAAAACGATCCCTTTCTTGTAAGTTTCTTCTTTTTATCCCCTTTTTGTTGCAATTTATCCACTTTTTGTTGCAACCCTTTTTTCTTTCTTTCTTTTTATCATTTATGCTTTTGCCTTTAAGCCTCTTGGATTTGGTAAAGCACTTTCTCTTTTTGGTTTTGGCATCTGGAGGCGCCTTTATATTGTTTTTCTCTAATTCCTGTTTTCCTTTTCTGGGTACTTTACCTTTCTTCTTTTTGTTTACATTGGAATGTTTTTTTTTGGGTGTATTTTCCTCAATGGGTTTATGCCAATTAGTTTGGTTTTATTGGGTTTTCTTTTTGGTAGGCAGTTGTAATAAAGTGTGTTTGTTGTAAAAAAAAAAAAAAATCCTTAGTTTATTTTCAATCTTCTCCCTTTTCCCTCTCTAATTAAACTTTGAGATTTATTTAGAATAACTTCACATTTGTCTTTGCTCCAATCTGTTGAGCTTTTGATGTTGTACCATTCATTTCTGTTCAATTCCTCTTAAGATGTTTCCTTTTGGTTTAATGGTTAGAGCAAAATTCTTCTCACATTTTCTATTAGGTTGCTTTGTCCATCCTTTATTACATTCATTCACTTGTAGGTGGTCCCATTGACCTTGGTTTTAGTTTGTGGGGAGTTTTATGAGCATATATCAATGCACTAGCACCTAAATTTAAAAGCTTTATGATTGTTTATAATGATTTGTAGTTTTTGTGAACAGGTGAGAAAGTAGACAAGAGAACCTGATCAAAGGATTCCTGGCTTGGCTTATTAAGTCTGATTGTTGAATTTTTCTATATCTGAATATGGGGGATCATTTTGTATTACTAGTGGACCGGTTGCTGACAGAGTCCACATTGGAAGCTGCAATTGAAAGCAGGAACCGGTCTTTGCAGGCCACTGCATCAACAGTTGATGACACAAAAATATTCAATTCTTCTCCAAAGTTGGATTTATCGTCCCCAAGGAAAATTGTCGAATGCAGGATATGCCAAGACGAGGATGAAGATTCAAATATGGAGACCCCTTGTTCTTGTTGTGGCAGCTTGAAGGTTAGTTTGGTGCTTATTTGACCGGCAGTTTTCAAATTTTGAAAATATTAAATTTGCGTTAAGTTTCTTTAACAAGCCCCCTTTTTATACTTTTCATGGTCTATTTATTAAAGATAACCCCAGAATTCTTTCATTATATATGATTTGTTTCAAATTTTTATTGAATGATGTGATGAATTTTTATCTAGTTTTTACTGCTCGGAAGACATCATCAGTATCAGCTACCTGGTTATTGTGTAAATTTGAGGATGGAAAACTATTTTGTGGATTAATTCTCTTTATTGTTCTAAAATCTTCCATGAACAAGGATGATGTAAGTTAGGTTTGAGCCTATATCAAGTTGACATGTTTGGGAAGATAAAATAATAAAAAAAAATCATTTTGATCCTGTCTATTGGGGTGGGCAGTTGGCTACTAGGAACTACCTAGTCATTTCCTTCTCATCCCTCCGCCTCCTTTCAATAAAAAAAGAACAGCCTTAGTCCTTAGGCCTAAGTACAAGGCCTTTTTTTTTCTCTATAGCAATTGGCAGACGACAAGTAGTTTCAACTTTCAACATAAGGGCTTGATTTCTTCCATCTTGACTTTCTGCATTCACGTTTGTCTTGTTAATTCTGAAGAATATTTGTTGACAAGTGACACCACCATCATTTTAACTGCACGAACTTATAATTCCTTTGTCCTTGAGTTCATATGTAAGCTTTTCTTCAAATATTTCATTCAATCTTGTTGCAGAGCATACTTGACGTTACAATCTATCATATGTGTCCTGAGACGCAGCAATAGCTCTTTATTTTTGTCCATAGCATTATCTTTTATAACAAGTATGACCCAAAAATTTATTCTCAAAGCCGATTGAAACATGAGACTGCATATTCTCTGAATGTGGCTAATGAGGAAACATCTCTGACTGACTCTTCTTGAATTCGAGTTTGTGTTTCAAGAATAAATTATTTTTGCTTGTGTTCGTATAAGAATTTCTTGCTTCAGTTGCAAGAATATCAATGATATTTTGTAAATAGATTATCTTGCTCCTACAGCCTTAAATTTGCTTTCATTTTAACTTTTTTTTCCTAAAGAACATTGTCCTTGGGAAGCTCTGAATATGCTTTCCTTCCTCCAGCAATGAAAAGTGAAGGGTTTAGTCAAGGTCTGATTAGTTCAAGATCGATTGTAAACTTACCTAATTGGCATGTCAATTAATTATTAGGTTTCAACTTCTACAAATTTGTTTCAAATGCAACAAAGTATTCTTGTATCCGCTGAATTTTCTTTGTCTTAATTTCTTAACACCCTGTATTTTATTACAGTATGCTCATCGTGGATGCGTACAAAGATGGTGCAATGAGAAGGGCAACACTACCTGTGAAATATGCCATCAGGTTACTTATTTGACATTTTATTTTCTAGTTGAAGCCTTTCTTTTTTTTTTTAATTCCAATTTCTTCAAGTGGTATATAGAGTTCGAGTTCTTCCTTGTAGTTCATCTCTGGCATTATGTTAGACTAAAATTATTAGATCATAAATCTTTTGCATTTCAGCAATTCAAGCCAGGCTATACTGCACCACCTTCCTTGTTTCAAATTGGGCGTATTCCAATGAATTTGAGGTAAACTTTTGTATAAGAAAGTGCTCCGTTTTTCTCTACAATTTTCTCAATAAGTACCCTTTATGCTTTTTTATCAGAGGAAACTGGGAGATTTCTAGGAGGGAGTTAAACAATTCCCGCTTTATAGCAGTGGTCTCAACAGATCGTAGCTTACTGGATTCTCGTTATGATAATTATTCAGTCTCGACTACAAGAAGCTTGATATGTTACCGTACAGTTGCAATAATTGTAAGTCTTGTTGTACTTGCGTGCGCACGTGTGTGCGCGCCTTGATTTCTGACAGTCACTAAATCTAGTTAATGGGAGAACCTAAAACAATGGTCGAGACTATACTCTTTGTTCATCAATTGCTATCATTTTGACAGCTCTCTACCCAACTCTTTATCCTTTTCGTCTGCAGTTCATGCTTCTTTTGGTTTTGCGACATACCGTTCCTGTCATACTAAGTGAAACCAACGAGTTCTCTTTCCCATTGTTTATGGTGAGACTTTTTTTTTTTTTTTTTTTTTTCGTGTTGGAAGATAATTGTAAAAATTCTTCACTTTCAGACTATAAATTTATGTCATCATACATTGTACAGTTGTTATTACTTCGGACTGTTGGGATTATCCTGCCAATCTATGTTATGGTTAAAGCAGTGACTGCGCTCCATCGCCGCAGGCGGCAACAGGTGAGTTCCTGTTCATTCAACTCATATTTCGACTGTTCGGGTGTCTATGTTAAGGTGAAAACAGTTAGCTCATCGAGTGCTTTTCTACTTTGACCATTAGGAGACGCCAAATTCATTGTTTACTCAATCAGATGAAGAAACTGAGCATTCTATCATGCAAACTCAGCCTCACATGGTTAACATCCATTGAATTGCAACATAGGTTCACCAAAAGTGATCACAAGATGAGAACACACCACCAATCTTTTTATCTGTTTCATGATTCAAGGTAAATGAAACGAGTAAAAAACTGGAAGGTTTTGATCTCAGTGGATAATACAAGAGGGCTTGTAGTTTGACAAAGTATTGTAATAGCCGTACAAAATGTTTTGGAAATTGTCTTAAAAAATTGTACAGTATGGGAAAGATCCTAATTGTGTATAGTCAAAGAAAATATACATTCAACCAAAGAAATCCAAAGAATGTACTGTGTATATTAACCATTGTACGGTATATAAAAGAACAGCTGCAGTACAAGTGAATAAACTTTATCCTACTCCAATGTTCTTTCTCTTCTTTTTATTATATTTCAGTTGCTTTGTTTTTTTTACCCTGATGCAAAAGTATTGCAGAAAAGAAAAAAAACTAGCAATCTTGTTTGGAGATTTTGGAGACATTAAGATTGTTCAATTTCTACATACATACCTGAGCTTAATAATTGCTAGAAATAGAGTTTAGGTTGGAGAGAAGGAGATAGAATTGTCAATGCAATAATGAAAGTACGACTCATGAAATAACCCTAAAGGGGTTTATACAGTATTCCCATACTAAAGTTAGTATAGTTCTTCACTTTTTAGTATTACAAAAAGAAAAAGAGATAGTTCTTCAGTCTTTACTGTTTTATCAAAAAAAGAACAAAATCAGGTGAAGGAATTGGAGGCCACTTGTATCAGACAATCAGAAAGTCATTCTTAAGTACTCATGCAGCATGTCAAATGTGAATGGAAATTAAAAAAAAAATAGATGCAAGACTAGAACCCAAGATTAAATTTCATGATGAGCTTGATAGATAACTGGTAAAGAATAGGACCTCAAGTGGGACATTTGGTACAAGGCCGTAACCTGGATTTCTACTTGGATCTTGAGATCATCCGACTGGGCATCTTAAAGTTTTTGTGTGATTTTTTGTTGTTTTAGTAATCTTAATTCCAGCTTCTCCTTGGCCTGAAAAGTGGTGGAAGAAAATCAGATAAGAAAGTTACATCCTAACTATCAAAACCTCTCTCTCTCTCTCTACACCTCCCCCCACCCCTTTTACTACCCTGTTTCTTTTTTCACTATAATGCTTTTAATCCTATCTGAAAGTACCCATATCCTCATAATTATCATATGTTCTTTAAAGAGTATAGTTGGTGGTAATACTTCCGATTCTTCTGCTGAGATCGCCAGTAGCAAGCAAGTGCTCCAAATGCACAGCTAGCAAGCGCAATAGCCAATGCAGCCCCCATAGGCACCACAACTGCGTTTGTTGAGGCCACCAAATCATCCAGAGTAGCTTTCTTTCCATCATCGGCAAGTAGACCCTTTTCTTTGTACAAAGATGCTAGTGTATTTCCGTAATAACTAATTAAGAACTTGAACACTTCATCCTGGTCCCAATCAATCTGTTTGCTTCCTTTATCTTTGGGACTTTGGGAGTAGTGATAACATGAAGGACAAAGCTGTTTTGGAGGCCAAATAATCTTTGGGAACTTGGGATCTCCAGTTTTCATAGATGCTTCTTCCTTCATTAATCTCTCATTAACTTGATTATGTGCACTCCACAACCAAAGGGCAAAGTCACGGGCTTTTTTGAAAGGACTAGTAACACTGCAAATTGAACATTTGCAGTTAGATGAAATGAACTTGTATGTATTTAAGAAAATAACTTCCATAGGAATCAAATTTACCTTGAACACATCTCATGAAAATGTTGACGGCAATCCTCACAAATAAAGAAGTTGTGAATAAAATCACATATAGATGTAAATGCAAAGTGGCTTTCTCCATCCTCAATCCTCACAGAGAGTGAATGCATTAAAACCCATAAGCCACAACTGCAAACAAATATGAATAATTATTGACAACTTATAAAATCAATTACAACTGAAGGAAGCTCTCTACTATAATTGACTTAGTATGCGAGGCTTATAATTGTTGAAAAATAAATGTTCTTAGCTATAGAATTATAGGAACAAATAACTAAAGAAGACGGCTAATTTGATAGAGTAAAACAAGTTTCTATGACAAAGGTTACCATTTTATTTTAAGCCACATATAGCAAAATAGCTTAATTTGTTGTTGTTGTTGTTCTATGCTAAAATATCAAAGTAGCTTGACATAAAAGATAATGGATTTTAACAGTTTCCATTTGAGGTAAGGACTTAATGAAACAAAAGTAGTACTTTAAGTGCTCCATTAGATACAATAGTAGAACAAGGGCTGAGCTAAGAAATTTGAAAAAGTACAAGGGCTTTTTTAGTATTTTATCCAAAAAGTAATATCCGAAGAGAGGAAAATAAAGTAACAATCCGCTGTGGGAGAGAGAAGGAACATGACAGAGAGAGGGAAGAAGTTTCTAGAGAAAGGCAAACAATGAAAGTGAAGAAAAGAACTTCTATTCGACATAATTGACATTGATTTTGAAATTTGCTAAAACCACATCACCATCCCCAGCTAACATTATTAGTTAAATAGCACATTAGGAGAAATTGGTGATTGAAGGAGAAAACTAAACAAATTTTCAGTTCAAATACCCAATTAAACATTGAGTTGTACTTGAGGTACCATTTTTGCAATTAACCCTCCTTTTAATACCTCAATATATCATGTTCACCTCAGTATGTCACAATGTAACATGAATGAATGCACATATGCAGTAATAATTGCACTGAAATATATAACGCCATCCCAATTATCTCCCATGCACTGACCCTATAGAAAGAATGCTACTACTTTGTGGGTTCATAGAGAAGTAAAATAATTTGATGCCAAAAGCAATGCCTAAAGAGAGTGAAAGGAACCTATGAGCAGAAAAGTTGAAAATTTTCTTTCAAAAATGCACATTAATTAATACCTAAAGCCCCTGGTATCATTCTTGCTGCCACGACAAAACATCTGCAAAAGGAACATCCGAATGACATAAAGCAAACATTAAAAAAGAAACACCATATGATATTTTCAAAAGAATATATTTATCCTGGGCAAAAGAAAAAAGGAATAAATATTTATAGAGCTTAATCAATTTGACAATCTTACATCTGAAAAATATGTCACAATTTGCTCTTTATTAGTAGACAAAAAGAGAGGCAATGGATCACATGAAATACATGCTGCAGCTATTTTTTGGTAACTAACAATCATCAATGGTAATATTAGAGCATTCCAGTTCATGCAATCTAGTAACTAGTTCCCATGTCAACCATCAAAAATTGAATGTAAAGCAAATGAAAAGCATTTAACCCTGCCTAGATGGTACTACTTAATATCAACATTTTCAAACATATGCATGGAAAGAAATATCAAACCAAATTTGCATTTTAGTACCTACCCAATATCCACGGGGAACTTCCTTTCCACAAATATTGAAATTGCTTAGCACCCCCTTCATGTCATTGGTGGCAACATCATGTCTATCAGATGACCACGTATCTAACGGGCACAAGTCATCGAAGTTCACTAGTACTTCTGCACTTCCCTTTCGACACCTATTACAAACATTCTAGTATCACAATCAAGGAAACACCACACAAAGCAAAGCCAAGGTACATACTGATGTAAGATCTTTACCTCCTGGAAGGATGATGAGCCACTAAAAGCTGAACGAATTTTATGAGTGAAGCTCGAGTTTCTGATTTAATCATCTGAAGGACATCATCTTAAGCAACTTTAGAAGAAAAAAAAAATTCCCAGCTGTGAGAAAGAGAGGAAATTTTACACATGATAGAGAAATTCCCACCTTGTGTTCTACAATGATGTCAAAGGCAGTTGCAGTTGCCTCCTCCACATCATATATGGCTCGAGCAATCTTTCACAACCCAAATAACAAAGAAGTTAAAATCCCAAGCAAAACAAACAAACCTCAAACATGCATTATTTAAGAAGCAAATTGGAAATGCACAAAAAGACCTGTCCAGGATCCGATATATTTGATGGAAGATGCTCGTTTTCAAATTTTTCATCATCAAAGCCATATGAACTGAAAAGGAGTATAAGCAGTAGAAATCAATGAGAACTAGAGCTGATTGTCACAATTTCATAAATAAGTGCAAACCTTTGGCAATAACTTAGCAGCGGAAGATCAATCAAGCACCCATTTTTTACAACTACATTCCGAGAACAGAAGCAGATTTTATTATACCCCAAAAACCTCCCCAATACCGATGGTTGCCATACATTACCTTTAAAAGAAGGTCTAAAGTTCCAATCCTGCTCCCCACCCGGTTTTCTAGGACTAACATAATAATCAACACCATCGGGTGTGACAAGGGAAACCTTCAACTATTATTTTGCATTTTTTTCATAAATTATAATTCTTAATTTTCAGAAATCAGGTACAGACTTGAATCAAAGTATGTGTTACAAAACCAAACACTATAGCAACTAAACTCCCCGTCCTACCAACTCAATACACACTTTGGCATACAATAAACTTCAGGCAACGTATTAAAATATTCAATCATAGTCTGTCTCAAGGATTTATAATAATATGCTGACATAGTTCTACGTACATAAGCATAAGCTGCAATTGAATCTGAAGAATACATCATCTTCCTATATGCTATGTCAGTATGATGCATCCAAGTGCAATCATGAAATTAAAATTAATCTTTATATCATATTAACTGTCAAAATATCTTCCTGCATGTGGAATTAATAATGATAAGATTATTATATAAATAACATGCTTTTACCAAACAGATTATTCAGCAAATCCCAAATGTATAAGCATAAGAGACAAATTTTTGGTAAAAAACTGAGCCTCATTATGGATAGTAAAGCAATCATAATTGCCTTTACAATTCCAAAATTTCAAGTTACCTCATACCTGCCTATTTGCTTATTGATCCAATTAAGTAAGCGTTCCGCTGTCCGTCCATCATCAATTACACGTATTTCAGCTTTTGCTTGGTTGGGTTCCCAGCCAGCAGAAAACTTTGCAGGAGGACCCCAAAACAGCATGGGATAGTGACCCACAGAAAACTTATCACAAAGTTTGGTATTTATCTGTGCTGCCAAACAAGTGAAAGAAACAAAGCAAAATTAACAAGATAAATTTTTCAACAACCGAAAACGAGTCAAAAAGGAATGCAATATTTTATATGGCATTCAGTTAACAGATCAAGGCTAAATAAGTAGTAAATCTAAATATATGGACTAAAAGGAAAAGCTACCTTACATGACTACACTCTAATTCTTCAAAACTCACAAAAATAATGATATTAACAGTGCCATTTTTATTTAACTTTCATTTTAGCTGCTTTACTCCGCAACTCGAGAAGGCCTGAATGACAGAAAACATTAAAAGTGCTAATATCAAAATGCTCTCTTTATTATTGCCCCCATGATCCCATCAATGACATCGTAAGACAATTATTTTCTCAATTATGTACATTTTGACTTCCAAGATTTATGATCTGGCTAATATTAGTTTCAATTGTTCCTGAATTTCTAATTCTACATGTTTCTTCTCAGCAAAAATAACACATAAAATTATCTTTCTAATATATAAGATCTTCCTAACAAATAACAATCCACAAATCATTTTAAAAGAAGTCTTGGTTTCTAATAATTCTCATTTCTTGGAAATTTTCAAGACATTCAACAAATCGACCCCATGTCTAGAGTACCTTCAGTTCGCACCAACTTAAAACTTCTAGATACCTTGTGGACAATGTTAGTAATTATTATGTGATGGGAATAAATCTGGACTCAATCTAATACAGCCTGACAAACACTTTGGAGTATAGAGATTATTGTGTTTTTCTTCTTTTTATTACTCTTTACACCAGTCATCTTTGAGGCCCTTTTATCAACTTAGGAATAGTTGAGCTTTATTTCTAGGGAAGACACCAAGGATAGGTTAGGGTCCATTTAAGATGGAAGAAAATTTATGCAACCAAGGAGGCTGGAGAGGGCGTAGTAAAGATTTTGACTTAGATATTGAGAGAGCATACTAAGTTTGTTATGCAACAAATATACTCAATCAACCAAAGAGGGGAAAAAACACTGGACTGATCTTTTAAGCTCACACAAATGAATTTTGATATATATTCTCAAATAACTGCAGAAGTATTATCAGATAACTTTTTATGTTTGGCGGTGTTAAGAAATGCTTGAATGGAGCAATAACAAGTACAACCACTGAATAATCACTAATCAAATATAATTGTCCATTTGTTCAATGACAGATGCTATTCAAAGATCAAACTGCTTGTTCTAGCTATTAAACATAAGGCGTTAAAACTTTATTTTCCAAATTCTGCATCTACACACTTATCAATTCCATCTTAAATCCCAGCATTATGCTAGTGAGGCAAAGATATGTCATTGAAGAAACAAGTGTATTTACAGTACTACTTCCATGAGGCTGCACTTCACAAGTATCCAGAACAAAAAAAAAAAAAAAAATACCTTCAATGCACAGTCTACTCTAGTCATCAATATGATACCAGGATGCACAGCATCAGGTCCATTGAAAAGCCTTGCAACTTTCTCATAATGGGGCTGTAAAATTGTATGTAAAGCGGTAAAAATCATAAGAACATGAAGTTATGAAAAATGCTAATAGCAAAATATACCATACGATACCTTGTAATTTCTGCAAGCAGGGCACCTGAAAAGTAATAATCACACAGAAGAGACAAATGTCATATAGCATCATAACTGGCATGAAGCATGGAATTCAACTACTAGCTACGTAACACCTAACCTAGGCAGCATGGTAGTTATATGGAAAAAGGCAAGTGCACTGCATGCAAGCACACACGCCCATGCTTAAAAAGGTGCCATTCTTATGAAAAAGGAAAATCTTTTGCTATTATAAACTACAAAAAATGGAGCAAACAAGCCAACTACTAGGAAACAAATTACATCAACCTGGCTGTGAAATATGAACAACTTTGATTAATAATTGGTTTGCTAACCCTTTTCCTACATTGAAAACCAATGAACTCCAAGAGTCTGGTAAAAGTATCCAAGAAGACCAACAGACTTTGACATGGCAACTCCAAAATGTTAGACACGGGGATGCATTTATTTCATATGTTCTTAACCCTAGAATGTCAGAGATATTTTAATACTAGGTTATAGGATTTTGCTTTGTAAGAGAGAACATCCTTGTTGTGTTGGGCAATCTTTGAATTATAAGGACCACCTATATTGGCATGCAAATGGGCTTAGACCCGAAGTAAATGCAGTTGAACATGTTAACTGTCACTGATGTAACTGCCATATGTTTAGGTAAACAAGGTCATTTGTTCCTCTAATCACCAGTCAAGGTCATTATAGTCAAGTGTTCAAACAAAGACATCTTAGAATCTCCAGCTTGTAAGGCAAAGCCTAATATCTGTGTATCCCCAGCTTGTAAGGAAAACCACAAAATATAATTTTACCATGCAAATGGTTGACAATATGCTACATGCCATTTGGAAACAACAAAATGTCACATTGAAAAAGAGTTAATCAAGGGGAATTTCTCCATGGCTTCAAAGGCTTATTTTTGGATCTATTTTGAATTCCATTCCATTAGGTACAGTTTCAAAAGTGGGTACATGTAAAAAAGGCGGTGTTCAATTTCCTCAAGTTTTGCCAATATCTTGATGGTCGTATCCTCATATCTATGTCCATTCAAAGGTGTCTAATTTCTAACCAACGCATGTGGAAAAAAGGATGCATTACACGCTATAATATTATGCAAGTTTGTTATACCAATAAACAAAAAGGATCAATTTTGGACGGTGAATTAAAAAAAGAAATTTAATTTCATAAAGCGTCTCAATTTAATTTTTAAATTCCAGAATTACAAAATATATTACTAATACATTCAATCATATGCAAAGGAAACTGATAAAGGTTCAATACTTCCATCCCTACACTAAAAACTCTATATCTTTGTTTTATTAACACAAACAGAAATTCCGATTCACATCACGATTATCAAATCGGATTACAAACTAATATCCAGCAGATTAAAGTTTTCGTCAAGTGAGAAATTCACAAATAAAAAAAAAAAAGAAACTTTTTCTTCCACGGTCAACACTGTTGAAAAAACTATCAAACTTGAGCATAATTTAATTTTTGAACTCAAAGCTCAAGATTTAAAACAGTTGCGCAGCTAAAAGTGGACGCTTATTGAAAGAGAGCACTAACCAGTGAGCGAAGAATTCGACTATTGCATAAGTGGCTGGAGTATCCTTGAGAACTCCATCGAAATTCGTGACGTTCAATTCGACAGCATAGTCCTTTGGATCACTACCGCCGCCACCGTTGTTATTACCAATCTCTCGAAGTACCGTACGCGATTCCGCTTGCAACGACCTTGCTTTTAAGATCCAAAGATTCAAAATCAGAATCCAATATACAAGAGACATCGTAGTGAAAGAGAAGAAAAAACCACTTTGTCAAAATATATTTATTTTATTTGTTTTTTGCACAGCTTCGTCGGAATTATGGGAGTAGGGGATGAGGCGGTGGGCGGGTTTGGAAATTTCCGGTCGAAAGGGTGAGAATTACGTTTTCTTTTCCTTTTTTGAAATTCTGACGATTAATTATGTTTGCGATAGTCGGTCAAGATCAATTTTTTTGTGTGCAACCGAAAAAATAAATAAATAAATAAAATGCTACCATATAGGTCTTAAATTCCAGGTATTGTTTGCATTTTTTGGGTTAAATTTAACCAATTTTTACTTTTGATCATAATATTTTTTGATACCATATCAATTTAAAATTTTAAAATATAATTCAATAAAAAAATTTAGTTTAAGATTCGGCAAATTTTATTTTTTTGAAATTTTAATTATATTTTAATATTATAATTAAAAAATCAAAGTTGATTTTATTTGATAACAAAATTTACCATGAAATTTCAATTTGATACAAAAAGGGTAATAGTTGTTCATAAATTGTATGTCTTTAATTTTATTTTAATAAATAATTATGAATTTTGCTAAGTTCATACCAAATTAAGTAATAATATCTTAATGTAACTTGGAACAAATTACATTGACTATCAATTAGCTACCTATTTACAGAGTCAATTTCAAATTTGATTGTATCGAATTAAAACTCAATTATAATTCAATTTTTTTTTTTTAAGTAGCACACTTAGTACAAAATCATGAGACTATAAACTAGAAACCATTTCATTAACAATTAGTGTATTCGGTACATTATTATTATAGTAAAAATTAAAGTATTAAATGATTTTTTTGAAATTATATTCATAATTAAATATTACATTTATAAAATTAAATAAATAATTATTATATCATAATCAAAGTTTATTATTAAATAATCAATTAATAATTAAAAGTTAACCAAATTCTTAAAAGTCTTTTTTACTTTGTTCAAATAAATCATTATTCGAAAAAAATATATGGATTTATACATTTAAATATGCTTACATCCATTTAAACTATACATTTAAAGTATGCTTTCCAAAAAAATAACTTACATCCTTTGCACTTGTAAAAGATGATTTAGTTTTTCAAACGAAATGAAAATGGTTAATTAGAAATGTCTACATTTTAAGCATTAAATTGTCTCAATTTCGCTATATTAAAAAAAACACACTCACGCATCAATATTTATGTTTGTAAAAAATATTAATTATCATAATAATTTTGGAGTCATTTGACAAATTAAAAATAAATAAATAAATAAAGTCACTACCATTTTTTTTATTGTGAGTGATTGATCATTTGTTAAAATTTATTTTTTAATAAAACTCTAAAAATTTATTAAAATTTATTAAAAAATAAATTTAAAATTTGTGAAACAATTAGAATCCAATAATCTGTTATGAGTATAGAAATATTAATACATCCATAACACCTGTTTAAATCGATATCAATTAATTAGACATTATATTTTAATTATGGCAAAAAAGACTTTAGTTTCAATGTTTGAAAATAATTTTCTTAACTTTATTTATTTATCGAAATTTTAGTTTATTTATTTGTTATTTCATTTTATTCAAAAATAATAATAAAACTCTTTTATTGAAATAATTCTTAAAATGTTTTAATACGATAATATTAAAAAAAAAATTTATCAAGAAATTTCTTAAGTATCATTTCTCGAAATACTTTATAATATCATATTTGGAGACTTGTATTTATTTTTCATAAAAATAAGATCATACATGCAATGCAAATGATAATTTATTGATGCATACAATTTATTTTTCTTTAAAAATTTTTATTGGTTTTATTTTTTTTTTTAATTTTTTTATTTAAGAAAAAGAAACTTTTTTATCATATTAAAATTTTTTTATAAATATTCAATACACTGATAATATTTTAAAAAAAATCTTATCATCTAAGATTATTTTAGGACATCACTGCTTCAAAAACCTTAAAATCTCTTAATCAAATAAAAATTTATTTTCCATCATTTTTTTACTATTTTTATTGATTTTTTTACTTAATTGTTACTTTTATTAATAATTATTAATTAATTTTTATTTTCATTTTACTCATTTTTGTTTTATTTTATAGAAAAAAATTTTATTGTATTGAAAATTTATATAAATACCTCAATACATTAGTAATATTTAAAAAAAAAATTTCATTTAGAGATTTCGTATATATCTCTACTCAAAATACCTTAAAATATCGTCATTGGTTAAAAAATTTCTTTCCTTATTTTAAAATTATTTTTGTTATTTTTTAAAGAATGGAGGAATTTAGAAAAAAATTACCAAAATTTTGTTTATTTATTGTTTCTTTTTTGTTTTCGTTTTTTTTTTTTTTATTATTATTATTATTATTATTATTTAGTTATTTTTTATTTTATTATCATGTAAAGTTTATTTAGCTTTTAATGGAATTTAAAATTATCAAGAGTTTAAATTTTTTTATTTTTTATTTTATTTAATTGTTTCATTATTATTATTATTATTATTATTATTATTATTATTATTTTAAAAGTTGCAAATATTTATTTTAAAAAATTAAACATTCTAAACTTGCATAAATAATAACTAAAAAATAACTTAAAATGATAAAGAAAATAAAAAAATACAAAAAAAAAACTTAAACCGGTTGGTTCAACTGTTCAAGCCAATTTACAAGTGATTCAATTGAATGATTGAGAGTTGATTAAAAAAAATAAATCGTCGAATCAGATGGACGAACTTAAAATTAAGTTATGAGTCCATGCGTAGATTCTCAGTGAAACGATATCATTTTATCTCTTTCCTTTTAGATAAAAATCACCTTTTTTTTTTAACTCATTTTATCACTTTTTTACAAAAAAAAAAAAAAAAAACTTCACAAACTCTTTCAGCTATTCCCTAACCAGCCCAGATACACTCACCGTCTATCACAACAGCCATCGATCTCTTTCTCATTAATTGTCGTGTTCCACTGTCTCCTATCACCAAAAAGTCCAACAAACTTCTCTCAGCCTTCTTTTAATGATCTAGTTTATTTTTCATCAAAAAGAATCTCATAGATTCAAGCCAAAACCTTTGGGCTACACCTAAAAAAGAAAAACCCAAAATGTTTTTGCTCCTCCTTTTATTTTTTGGTTTTCTCAATTGATCATTTTTCAATATTGGTGCTGGGTCCTCGTTTCAGGGGCTGTGGCTTGGAATTTTTTTTTTTTTTTGGTTTGACAAAAGGCTTTTCTGATAAAAATTCTTTTTTTTTTCTGGTTGTTTATGTGAAGCTCCATTTATAAAGCTTAATTGGGAGACAAACCCCCACGTTTCCTGGTCATAATTTATGCTGCTTAAGTGATGGTGACAGTTGTGGCAGGTGGGGTTAGTGACTGATAAGGTATGAATCTGAGGGGACAGGTGGATTGATGATAGAGTAAGTATCTTAAGGTATGATGGTTCTTAGGACAGGGTATAGTGGCAGCTCAAGTGATTGGAAGGGTTATTGCCATGCACGATATCGTGCTATCTTCTTTTTTTTTTATTTGATTATTTTTATTATCATTATATTTAATATTTAATAATAATTATTATTAGTATTATAATTATTATAAAACAACTAAAGTTAAATAAACAAAGATGGACCTTCAAATGGGCTTTATAAATTGAAATTGGATCTCGAGTTCAAACTTTTGATAAAATTGGATGAACTTAAAATTGATGTTAAATTTGAAGAATTCGGATAAATTTGATATTTGATAATATTTTTTTATATTAAAGATATCGTAATTTAAAATTAAGAAAAAGAATTATAGATGTTATGATTTAAATTTTAAATTTGTTAAATGTTATTTTTTAAATATAAATAAATAAATAAATTAAATTAAATTTCAAATTCAATAACTTATATGATTCTAATTCTAAAAATTCAAGAAGGTTCTTTACATAATGGAGCACGAGAAAATATTTTCATCGCTAAAAATTTGAGCAGGATAAATATGTTGTACGGAATATTGTGGAGGGTAATGGAATATGATCTCTTCTCCTTTGCCTTTCTTGTTATCCTTCACATTTTCTTTATCGTGTGATCGCTCTCCCACAATTTCTGCATGCTTTCCCAATTGTTTGGTGATGGTTTTAACAAGTTTTGGTGGATCAAAATTTCCTCTAATTGTCACCGTCGACTTCTTCATGTCCGGTTCAACATTTAAAATTCCTAATAAACATGCAAATAATTACATAGTAATTAGTAATCTTTTATAATAATCAATAATTCATATTTTTCGATTTGAATCTAATTTAATTCATTCAATCAATTTTAAAATATAATATCTAATAAATTTAAAATTTAAAATTATTTTTATTTTTTATTTTTATAAAAAATAATTCATATATATATTTACAGTAAGAACTGAATGGAACAATTAGAGTAAGGAGATAAAAGGGGAGAAATTAATTACAAGTAAAACCAAAGGGAAAGAGAATTTACCTTCCATTTTCTGTATACCTTTTTTAATATCATTTGCACAGCCTTCACAGTGCATGTACATTTTAAGCACAACAACTTTAATTTGAGGCTGTATAAATAAGAATAAAAATAAGTATTCACATATAAAAAAAAACGGAACGCAAAAAAATATTTAAGTTTATAGTTGATGCATTAATAAATATATAAAAAAATTAATAATTTTTTAAAAAATTTTAAATGATTTATTTTATTAATAAAATAATAATATATAAAACAATACATCAAATATAAACTCAAAAAATATATATACATACTTCTGCATATAAATGACATTTGCATTCCCAAGCTCTTTGAACAGAAGAGATATATATATATATATATATATATATATAAATTATTGAGTAAATATTTGGATACATTCTCAATAAATATATATGTTAAAAAATCATCTGCCTTTCTATAAATTAAATTAATATTCTAAGTCAAAAAAGTTTTCAAATGAAATAAATACTATTAAAACAGAGATTCTTGTAACCCACCTCTGCTTTCTTTTGTAACTCCTGTTTGTCATTAGCCTTAGGTTTTGGTTTGGGAGAAATGAGCTCAGCATTTCTACTATATTTCTTCTTAACTCTTTCCAAGACCTTCAATGGATCAGCCTTTGGTCCCTTCACTATCACTTTGTCACCTTTAACATCCGTCTTCACTTCTTCAATGCCTAATCAAATTAACAAAATAAGTTATATGATATGGATATGCTTAAAAAAAAAAAACAAAAATCAAATTTGATGCAAGCAAATTTCCCTAACCTTCAAAACCTTTCAAACAATTGAAAATCTTGTCCGCACATCCTTCACAATGCATGTAAACTTTTAGTACAATTTCTCTTCCCTTTTCTTCTTTGTTTTCACTGCTTTTTTCAACTTTCACTCCCATAATTTGCTCAACTCCCCACAATTGCGGTTGCCCAAGTAGTGTATTTTATCTATGCCTTTGCTATTACTTGTTTTCTGGATCAAGTTGGTAAACAAAGGGTGTGAGCTAGAAAGAGAGTAGGGGAGCTATAAATAGGATAGTGGTGCCTTTAACTCTATTAATCAATTTCTACCTCCCTTTCAGGAATAAATAATTACCATAGATAGAAACTTATGAATGAGATGGATCTCTTAACCCTTCAGTTATGCGAAATAAAAAAGAAAGCAATCATGTTAAATCTTCCCCACTTATGGCTTACTTTATTTGTTTATGTAGTAATTATACTACGCGTTTACACAATTATATGAAAAAAATAATATTACATTTAATTAAATTGATTCACGAATTCTTTTTAAAAATTAACATTCAAATATATAAATTACAACAATCATAATTTTTTTACATAAAAAAATTATATGAAAATACCCATAAAATGTAGAATTATTTGTTTAACATTTAGATTTTGATACATGAAATTAATTTACATAATCACTATTAAAAAATAATATCCAACATTTACAACATCTTCTCTTATAAAAAATTTATGAAAAATACGTTAAATGCTGAGTTGTTTGTCTGGCTTTCGCATTTAGGTCCCAAAGTTCCCCAATTTAGATTGCATGCAATTATTAATTCTTTCTCTTCCTGTCTCGGCCCAACAAGTAATTTTTAGTGGCATTACAAGTCAGCCCAAACCGATAAGACTAGCTGAGTTAGCCTGGGTTTGTGGGTTGGGCAAAGAATTGGGCCATAGCTTTGTCTCAATTTGTATAGCGAAATCAAGAACAATTTTTATTTCAACCAGGGTGACCGACACATTGGCATAAACTGAACACGTGTAGGAAAACAGAATCCCACTTAAGAATAGCCACGGGTAAAGCCAAAACAGATGCACGTTCAAAAACAACTTCAGATTAGTCCGCCCGCTCTCAGTATTTGTAACGCGAAATCTTCGCTCCCTCAGAGTTGATCATTTCTGTTCCGAATTTGCTTGAATCGTTCATCTTAGTAAGATCTCTTCTCTTCAACTATTTTCTCTTTTTTTTTTTTTGGTTAAATTTTCAGTTTTATATTCTTTACTGTAGTAAGAGTTTACCATTCGGAAGAATTTCACTTCCAAATAAGCTCATAGGATTTTCTTCTGGATTTTCTTTTGTCCTGATTTGCTTTGATTGTGTTTTTTTCTCTTGAACTTTTGAGCAGCAACAATTTTTTTTTAATAAAACTGAAATGGGTTGTAATGGGACATCCTGAAGAATTCTGAAACAGAGTTTTTCATCATTAAAATCGGTGTCTGTCCTAACTTGATGTTCCCTCTCTTACATTTTCTCTTTTAATGCTGATTGGTTGATTATAATTTGCTTCAGACATTTTTCTACTTGTGTAATTCAAGTGTTAGACGTTTTCTCATACATATGATGCCTGTTTCTCCAGAACTGAATTTTGGTTCCCTTCTTTGTCAGGTTTCACAGAACCAGGAACTTTTACTTCATTCCAGAGCAGTCTGTATTTTGCCTAGAACAACCAAAGCAAATCTGAAAAAGTGAAACATGTCCGGTGTATCTCTTGCTGTGGCTCCTAGAAATGAGCTAGATCACACCAAAACACCCGGGGAAAAACCCGAACACAAACACAATCCTCTTCGCGAGCAGCAGCAACAATCAGTGGTGGGCGGTGTAATGAGATCATTGCGTGTGATTGAACTCCAACTGGTAGCTTTCATTATGGTTTTTTCTGTTAGTGGACTTGTCCCACTCCTTGATTTAGTCTTCCCAGCTTTTGCCTCCACTTATATTATCGCCCTTTCACGCTTTGCCTTCCCATCCCATGGTCGTGTATCCACTGGACCGCCAGAGATTTTCCAAGGCAGCAAAATCTTTAGGCTCTTTGTGATTCTTGGAACTACCATAGGGCTTTTCTTGCCGCTGGCGTATGTCTTGGGTGGCTTTGCAAGGGGTGATGATCATGCTGTTCGATCAGCTACACCTCATTTGTTCTTGCTTTCATTTCAAATACTAACAGAAAATGTGATAAGTGGGCTGTCTTTATTTTCACCACCGGTGAGGGCACTTGTCCCATTACTATATACAGTTAGGAGGATCTTTGTTATCATTGACTGGATGTTTGGTGTTTGGCTCAACAAAACTCTGCCTGCGAATGCACAACTGAAGGTAATTAATCTTAACCAAATATTTCTCGTTTCAGGTAATTGGCAACTGTGAATTTTCATGCAACCTGCTTTAAAAAATTCTAACATAATCTAACAATGATTGTGTAGGACATTGCATGGGATTGGTTTGGGAAGGTCCTGGCAGCTGCAAACCTTTTGTACTTCTCTTTTAATCTCTTATGCTTTTTGATTCCTCGATTCCTCCCTCGGGCATTTGAGAAGTATTTTAGGGAGAGGGATGAGATTCATAGTAAGATTTCAGAGGACAAGCGTCCTCCAGCAGCAAACAAGTCTCAAACAACGGATAACAAACTCGATTGAATCTGCTCTCTATTGTTCTCTCTGCTGTCCGCACCACTTGAAGTGCTTGCAATGTGTGAAACGGTATAGTATTGAAAAGCAATAGTATTTTTTTTTCTGCTGCATCTAAACATTCGTCCTTTCTTTTTAGACTTTTGACAATGACATTTTTAGATTCAGTCCTAGCTTATTTGTTTATCTACCATTAATTTTAAATAAATCTTTCTTGTTTCTTTGTATGGTACTATTAGTTATGCCATAATGTGACAAGTCTTTATTTCTTTGTTTGATGTTGCTGCCATAGGAAAGGCTTATTCTAGGTCAGATGTTAGCAAAGTTCCTCCTATAAACTAACAACAGAACTTGCAGCCTGGGATAAACATAGATACCGAATATAGAATAGAAGTTCATTGAAATATGAATTCTTCAATTAATTGTGTGTGTAATTGTAAAATTGTATTAATCAATTAAAATTTAAAATTTAAAGTTGCGTGAATCCCAATTAAAAATTAAAGTCCAAAGTTAAAACTTACGTGAGATTTATAATGTTATCAAAACATTATGTAAAATATTATATATATATTCATGTGAAATTTATATTTATAAATAGTTATAATATATTATGTGAAATTCAGTGGTGAATTTTTATATAATATTTTATTTATTATAATAAGACAATTAGTATTATAATAGAAAAAAATCAGGTGGAATGCTTACGTTTAAGTCCTCTTGACAGGGACATGTCCAAGTTACCATTGTAGTTACTTGGTGTTAAACAAAGCAAAAAAAAAAAAAGTACAAAGAAAAAATATCCTGAAAGTACTAAGCAGGTCATACAAGCAAGGAAATGGAAGCAAATTGTTGAAAGAGGAATTACTTCTTGTCATTGATTTCTCATCCATTACTTCCATTTTTCTGTCGTTGGGTTTGCTTGAAAATCCTTTTTTTCTGTGTGTGTGTGTATGATATCCATTTTCCTTGGCGAAAATCTCAGAAGCAAGCAAGAGGACATCGTTGAAGACTTGGAGTATTTGTTTGTTTGTTTGAGGTGCTGGTTAAGAATAACCTTCTAAGTTTATGTCGGAACCTCGTGATATCCAACAAGTTGACCTACCGAAAACTCCTTAATAGGTTTGGCAGGAAACCATTAAAACATAAAAAGCAAAACAAAAAAAAAAAAATTTACTATATCATGATTGTTTATTAGTCTTAAGGCAAATTCATGACATTGTTTCTCTTTTCTTGGACAATATCGGATCTGAATATAGCCCAAAATTGCTAGGATCTTTTTAAATGTTTCATGCATTTCTTTTTCGTTAAATATTGATACCACTTTCAAAGGAGGTATAATGTCATTCTTGAAAGCAAAATTAATGTTTATATTAGATAATAACAGGTGTACTAGTGAAATTGACTGTGTTTTTATTTATTAATTAAGCATTATGGGGTAGGAGCTTCCTACCTAGAAAAAGTGAGAAAATGAATGACCTATGCCACTTTATTGCTAATAAAAAAAAAGAGAAGGAAGATGATCTTGAAGCTTTTCATATCTACTAAAGATAGAGATCGTTTTTAATTTTTTTTTTATATTTAAATATGTTAAGAATTGATTTCCTATCATTAAACTTAAAAATTTAGCATTTTAGTAACAGATCATATAAACTTTTTTCTTTAAATCAGTTAAAATTTGATCTTTTCTTATTAAAATTAAAATTTTAATATTTTGTCAATAAATCATAGCATACTAACACCAAAATTTCAATATTTTATATCATATGAATTTATCGTTAGACATAGACTTAGGAGCTGCCATTAATTATTTATTTATTTATATGAGATTGGTCACTTAACTGAATTTGTGCTATTTTAAAAAAATCTCAATATTAATTTAGATATCTTTAAATAATATATTATAGTCCATGAAACTATATTTTAGGTTTGAAAGTATAATTACATGTAAAGAAGGTTATGTACCCTCATAGCGTCTATCCAAAGATGGTGTCAGTCTGATTTTAAATTATTTAAGTCTTAAGATATTTTTATAATTTTATCAAATAATTTAATTATTAAAAATTAATCTTAAAATTACTCCAATAGTTTGGTAGCAATTTAAAATAATTTTCTCACCTCATGAGTATTCATAAAAACTAATGTTTAACGAGACTTTATCATCGGATTTATTTAATTGAAAAAATAATTTATTTTTAAAAATATTTTCTAATATGTTGATAAAATTTTTTTTATCAAGAATTATCATCTAATCTATTGATAGGATTGAAAATTTATTTGTTTATGAAAATAATTTATTTTTATAAATATATTCTAATATGTTGGTAAGATTTTCCATCAAGAATTATTCTTCAATTTGTTAGTAGGATTTTTTTAGAAATATTTTTTAAGAAAATTTATTAAATCTTTCAATAACTTGGTAAGACTTAATTCAATATTTAAATCTTTCAATAATATGGTAGGATTGAAAAATATTTTATTTTTTGAAAACTTTTTTTTAAAAATTAAAAAATAAAAAAAAAGAAATCAATTAAAATAAAACAAAAATTATCTTGCAAAATAATATAATATATCACGCAATAATAATAATCATGCAAAAATAATATCATCATGTAATAATATAATATGTTATGCAAGAATATAATTAAATATGTAATCATGCAATAAATAAATAATCATGTAAAAGGATAAATAGAAATATTACAAATAATTTTACCAAAATTTTTTTTCATATTTAATCTAATCACTCAATTAGAATAATAAATGAGGAAAAAAAAGAAATAAAAAATAATGAATAAAATAAAACAATAAAATAAAATCAAAAAGTGAAAATTAAAAATAAAAAGAAAAAGAACAACCCACAATCGGGTCGGGGCGGATCCACTAAAGTTCATGCGGATCAACCCATTGCCAAAACGTTATCGTTTGCTATTATGTATAAAAGCCAAAAGTTCAACATTTTCTTCAGAATGCTCATTTATCCTTTTTTCACTAAAACAAATATTTTTATCTTCTCTTTAAATATTCAACCTGAAAACTCAAACTTTTTCAGTTTCCCACCAAATGTGCAAATTCTAGTGCCAGGAAATTCAACTGGCTGCTGAAAAAATCATCATTTTCTAAAAATTGTATGAACCTAGAACCCGACTATCGTGAAGCCCTTCCGGTCACCATAACTTTTATCAAAAAATTTAAACTTTTGCTGGAAAGTTCATATAAATCCAAAAAATCTAAAAACTTGATTTTTTTTGAAAAATTTTAAAAATTATCAAATTTCACCTAGAACCTAAAAATCAAATCCAAAACTTCAAATCAACATAAAATCCACCCAAACTTCTAGAATCATAATGAATATTTCATAATCAAATATTAGAGCCAAAAATCAAAATCCCAAGATTTATCCCTAAATTTCAGAACTAAAATCTTCAAAATTTTTTAAAAAATAAATAAGATAAAATAAAGACCCAAAGGACAAGAATTACAACCCTAAAAAAATCCCAAAATGAATACCAAAACCCATAAACCTAAACCTAGAATCTTTTAATTGTTTTTTTAAATTTCTTTTTACCCCATTTCTTTGTGGTTAATGGTCTGTTTTTATAGAGATTGAATCCCTCTTAAATTTGAAAATTAAATCAAACTGGTTAAAGATTTTATTTATTTTATTTTATTTTAATTTCCTATGACATTCCATTTTCATGCAAATTGAAATCAAAAGGTCATTCAGAATCAAATCCGTTCTTTTATTTTTGGTTTTCTGACCTTCTTTTTTTAAAAAAAAAAAAAAACTTTTTTATGGACCTTTTGACTTTTTTGAGAAAAAAACTAAAATTAAACAAAAAATTAAATTAAATCAAATTAAAATTAAAATTAAAAAAATTTCTTTTAGGCCTAAAGCTTCTAATCGTGCCCAATTTATAGTCGAAAGCCTGTTTTAGATTTTGAAAAAAAATTTGAACAAAATATGGTGTTTACAGTTACCATTATTTGTGCATTTTTTGTGAGATAGAAATTGCGCAAAGACATAAACAACCATTGTATCTGGTTTAACTCAAGAATCCTTTAAACATAGGCATGCAATTAAAAAAAAAAAACAAATCAAGAAATGGGCTCTTCTAAACAAAAGCTCAACAACTTTAAAAAACTTTAAATAGGAAATATCAAAAGATATCGCTTGAAATCCAAATATTCACAATTTGAAAATTTAAAGGTTTACAAAACTGCAAAAATCCACAAGGTTCCACAACAAATATTAACAGATTCCAAGACTCCAAGATTCACAAAAAATTTGTAATGATTTCAAAATTTGCAAAGATTCGAGATTCACAAATGTTTTTAGATTAGCAAGAATTTTAAGTTTTGCAAAGATTTCAAAAGTTCGTAAATGATTCAAGATTCTCAGAGGTTCCATATTTACAAAGATTTTAAATTCATAAGATTTTAAGTTTTGCAAAGGTTTTAGATTCATAAGGATTTGAAATTTTACAGAGATTCCAGATAAACAAGATTACCAGTTTTGCAAGAATTCATATTCATAAGAATAGAAGATTCACAAAATTTTAAGTTGTAAGAATTTTTGTTTTGCAAGAATTTTCAGATTCACAAGAATTGAAGGTTCACAATAATTTAGATTTGCAAAATTTTTTTCAAATTCGCAAGAATTTTTAGGTTTGCAAGAACTTCAAAGATTCGCAAGAGATTCAGATTGCAAAATTCAAATTTGCAAGAATTTTCATCATTGTAAAGATTTGCAAATTATAATTCGTATTCAAAACGTTTTTTTTAGTAATTCACATCCAAAATTTAAAGTTTCATATAAAAAATTTATGTATTCGCATTTAAGATTTCAAGGCTCACCCCAGAATTCAAATACTTTCATTTAAAAATTTTTTGAAATTCACAGCCAGAAGTTAAAGATTTTCATTCGAAAAATTTAAAGATTCATATTTAAAATTTCAAAGATTCACATTTAAAATATTTTAGAAATTCACATCCAAAAGTTAAAGACTTTTATTCGAAAAACTTAGAGATAGAAAATTTCAAATATTCACACTCGAAAATTTTTATATTCACATGCAAAATTTAAAGGTTCTTTTTCAAAAACTTTCTAGCTTTACAAAAAAAAAATTTTATTCAAAAAAATTTTAGGGTTTCACATCCAAAATTTTAAAAATTCTCATTCAAAAATTTCTTTTAAACAAAAGCTCTATAATTTTAAAAGTTTGGAAAGTTTTCCTTGTCCAAAAATCTCAACATGAAAGATCTTTTTCATTCAAGGAATCAAAAGTCAAACATTTTCTTCCAATAAACACAAATGTCATACTAATAATGCAAATGCCTTCTAAATTATGCAAATGCAACAATCCAGATTCTCACTGAATGATGCAAATGCAAATATCATATAATGATTCAAATGTTCCCTACATGATGCAAATGCATGCCCCAAGATGATGCAAATGTAATTATTAAGGATTTAAATACAATGTAAACACAATGTATGTAATGCAAACATCACTAAATTAATGCCATGAAATTCTTATTGTGATAACTAGCTTCTCAAGACTCCACCATCTTATATATTCCTTCTTAGCTTCTAGTATTAATAATTTCAGAACAAATTCCATCATTCCCCAATTGATCCATGTTATTTTCTTAGTCTAGTCACAACTCATAAGTTATATTAACCAATCCATCATTGTATTAGGTCATCTCATTTGCCTCTATCAAATCATCTTTTTTGGCTTCTTTCGCTTAAGTCATCTGAATTTCCTTTAAAATAATGAAAAAATCTTTTACAGACATTGTCATTCACTTATTTATCATTATTCTAATTCATGACAAATACAATATATTTTTTCAATTCATTCAATGGATGCAAACAAAAAAAAATGGGTATTCATTATCAAAATGAAGTTTGGTCAATAACAAATCAAAGTTGAACAAAAGCAAGATATTATGGACATGAGATATTAACATCTAAAATAATGACTATTTAGATAATTTTAAACTTCAACTTAAAATTTTTTCTCAAAAACACATTCCATTAATGTTTTTGATCTTTAATCCAAACATCGTCCATATTATTGGGATCCTCAAATGAAGCTGTTTTCTCGAATCTCTACTTTTACTTAAATTGCCTTTTTGAGTTTTCAGTTTAAATCTCTTTTTTTTTTAATTTTTTTACACATCTTTTTCTTATCTTTCCTTCTCATTTTTCTTTTTCCTTTATCAAAATCTCAAACAAACCAATGGCAAACCTACCTTAGTTCAATTCTTGATTCTCCAATTTGAGTATTCACATTCGATCAAAATAAAATTTTAAGGGATGTAACATTGGCTAAGGTAAAAAGTTAAGAAAGAAATGGATAATATAGGCTTAAATTGTATTTAAAGGGTAATCAAACCAAAGATCATTTGTTTTCATATGGAGCACCTTGAAATTTTTGCCCCATCAATTTCTCATTCATTTTTTTTTTACACTTGCATCATTTTTTTAGAAAAAATTTGAGCATATAAGGGATTTGCCCATGAGATCATTAAGAATCTTTACTTTCTAAGCTTTTCAAACTTTGCCCTTAGTATGGATCATTAGTTAGGGTTCTTTGAAAAATAATTTTAACAAGCTTAAATGAAATAGCAAAGGATAATTTTACTCTTTTTGTAAAAGGATAGAAGAAGTATGGTAATGTATCATTTCAAACATGAATACTTTTAATGGTGAACACTAATTGACTAAGAACAGACTTATGAATGAACCATTACAAAAATTATGTATTGTATCACTTTCAAAATTTTTCATCAGATTTATCTTTTTTTATTTAACACTCTCAATGAATCAATAATCTTAATTTATCAATCAAATCATCATGAATGATGTTTTCAAAATTAAATCCTGAATTATTATCATAATTATCTGAACATTCATTATTTGAAATAGAAGAATGGATATAAAAAAAGATATGATAGGGTAAAAGTATATAACGGTGATTCAGACGAAAGAGAAAATATCATAAAAATACATCATATCTATCACTTTTATTAAAATGATAAAAAAATAAATTTCAAGTACATAAAAGAGATTCATATTCTAAAAAAACTTTAAATGATAAGTAGTTCTAATCAGTCTTTCCAAAATTATACCCATAGATGATTAGGCAAAAGGTCTTATTAATATTCAACTCTCCTAATTCATTGAAGCTTACCGAACCTACTCGAATCAAACTTTACACCTTGTACTTGAAAGTATGATAAGTTTCTATAGAGTAACCTATATTCCTATTATGATGATTACATGTGATATTAACATTATACCATTTGAGATAGGGTGGCTTCAATGTTCTAAAAGAACTAGAGATACCAAGTCATTCTTAATAAATTTTGAGAATAGCTTAATGTATGTTATAGGGATAGGATTAATATAAGCTCTCTCTTGATGTTTTCTAGATATTTTCAAATCACTAACTTGATTGTTGACCTTAAAATTGGTGTACTAACAAAACTAAACAGATATACAGGTTCTTGTAAAGCTAGTTAATAAAGACTTGGAGAGATATTATTCATAGTTAGATAATGAGACTGGTAAGGGAATTGTGCAATATTATTGACTATAAAGTAGTAAGCAGGATGAACATGTAGTAGATATAGAGCATAACCTTTGAATTATTACCCCTTAAAACTTACTACTTGGGTTTCAGCTTTTTTTTTTTTTAGCATCCCATCTTTTTTAACACTGCTGGCTTTTTTTTTCTCAAGTTTGTCACTCTTGATGTTATTTTTAATAATCTCCTCAGAGATCACCATGTCAGCAAAGTTTTTTATTGTGTTCTCTATCATTTTATTATAATAAAGTGTTTTAAGATGCTAATGAACAAGATAATTATTTTTTTGTCAGTCAGATGAGGTTAAACTTGAGCAATCATATCCCTCTATCATTAAAAATATTTTTTGAAAGATTTCGTTACCTTCTTTTTCATGTTTTGTAAAGAAAGATGATCAGGGGCTAAGTCAATGATGTAGCAATATTGGTTAATAAATGCCTAAGCAAGCTCATTCCAAAAACAAATGCGAGTTCGATCTAACTAAATATATCCCCTTGTAGTTGAGCTAGTAAGGTTGTCTTGAAATATATATATCAATAGTTTTTTATCACTAGTGTAGGCAATTATTTTTCGATGGTACATGATGACATGAGTTATCAAACACTTAGTACCATTATACTTCTTGAACTTTAAAATTTTAAATTTAAAAAGAATTACAATATTTAAGACCAAACAAAGGTTGGTGACATCTATGGAGCCATAAAAAATCTATTCTTTTAATGTCCCATAATCTCTCTTTTAGTAGGTTCATCTTGTAATCAGCTTTAAAGTCTTTCAAAGACTCAACCACTTTCAATTTTAGTTTCTCTTTTGGGTCATTCAAATTGAAAACTTGGACTAGTTCAACTGTCTTTTCAATGAAGGCAGGGTTTATGTAACTTTAGACATTATCTTGGCTAGGTATATATGACATTTTTAAGTAAATATAGCTTGTAAAAAATACGGATTGTTATGATGGGTAGCTTTGAGTAGATTGAGCTTGATACGGGTCATAACTCAAAGGATATAGAGGATCGGTTACATCACATGAAACATCTTCTTCTACTATCTTTCTTTTATTTAGCTTACCCAATGCTTCAAAAATTTTGCTTAATTTTTCATTGATTTTTTTTAGCCCTCTTCAACTTTTCAATGCGGCTTGCATTATCTTGCTCCATTCTTCTGGCTTAGGCTTTGGTATTATACTAGTAGTGAGTTAGTCGAGTTATCTTTAAACCTTGCTATACCATAATTATGGTGCATATATTAGAATGATATTAATGAAAACATCCAATTATACATGAGAATGAATCCAGGAATGAATGCAATAAGGAGAATTTTGTTAACAAAGAAAATCTTGATTGAATTAAAAAGTTATTTCTAACCAAATCCAATATTAAGTCCATGAAAAATCTAAAATTTATTAAAGAAAGAAATTCCTAATTTGTCGATATGGCTTTGCACTTCATTAAAGAAATCTAGTAGTTCTTGACTATGTACTCCCAATAGTGACACCTTTATCTTCCATTCTTTAATCTTTTCTATCATGTCTTTAGCTTTGTAAGCGGTTATATTGATTTGGTCAAGCAAATACTCCTATTGATTATGCTTTTTTACATATTAACAGATACTCCCACTGATTATGCTTTTTCACATATGCCTCTTTTAATTGCTCACACTTTTCATTCGTAGCTCTCATTTGTGTTGCAATTTTAACTACAACTTCATTCAACATTTAGATGTACTTTGATGCCTTAAAGAATGCCCCTTCTTTTTCTTGTAGCTTTGTTTGCAATTGTCTATTTTTTTTTCAAAAGTTAGGTCAATTCTCAATTAGTGGATAATTGTGTTATGTTAAGGTTAGTGAACAAACTCTTCTATTCATCATTTTCTTGTTCAAGTGCTTGAACTTTCCTTTTTAGTTTTTTGTTTGCAAGCTTTAACTATTCAGACTCCCTTTTTAAGTCAGTAGAGAACTTTTTTAGGCTTTTCATAGATATAATTGAGATTTTTCTTATTAAAATTATTTTGTAACAATTACTCCTTATGATAGATCTAATGGTGTAAATGCATGCATAATAAAAGAAAAGGGTTAATAGGCATATAATATATACAAAGAATAATATATAAATACAAAAGACTACATAAAAGGTTAGTATGCAAATAATATATAAAAAATAATGCATAAATTTACAAGCAAAATAAACATACCATCATATATCCTATTTAGGATTTTCTAACACAAAGGACTTCATGGCTGTAACTTAGGTTCAGACTATTAGGATTTATTTACACGCTAGGTTCAAAGATTTGGCAATCTAAGGGTTTTCAAATTATTTTTTACATCATTATCCATTATAATTCTTAAATTACTTGTTTCAAATTCGCAATCTAAGTCAATCTCCTTATTTCAAATTACTCCAATCTTTACTCATTATAGGCTATAAGTGGAAAGAGTTCAATTTAAGTGGAAGTTTTTTTACTAACTTATGTAAAAACATGAAATCTCACAAAGGTATAGATACTTTACTTCTTCTTGAGGGACAGAACTCGAGTATAGAGCTCATGTTATGCATGTGTAAATGAATGACAGATATACAAAATAAATAAAATAAATAAAATACAAACAAAGAGAAAATTTCTTAAATTTATTATGGGTTAAATAACAAAAAATCATTTATTGGCCTAACTCCTGATCTCCCCAGTGAAATTGCCACCAATCTTTTTTATTTAGGTGTGATTGGTCACCTAATTAAATTTATCCCATTTAAAGAAAAATCTCAAGATTTACTTAAGTATCTTTAAATAGTATATTTTAGTTTACGAAACTAGTTTTAGGTTTGAGAGTATAATTATGCGTGAGAAAGATTATAACACTTTCACAATGCAGATCTAAAGATGGTACCGATTTGATTTCAAATTATCCAAGTTTTAAGATATTTTTATAATTTTACCAAATAATTTAATTATTAAAAATTAATCTTCCAATAATTTTAATAGTTTGGTAGTAATTTAAGATAATTTTCTCACCTCAAGAGTATTTATAGAGACTAGTATCCCACTTTGAAGATATTTTATCGTCAGATTCATTTAATTAAAAAATAATTTATTTTTAAAAATATCTTCCAATATGTTGGTAGGATTTTTCATTAAGAATTATTTTTCAATATATTGGTAGGATTTTTTTAAAAATATTTTTTAAAAAAATTCATTAAATCCTCTAATAATTTGATAAGACTTAATTCAAAATTAAATATTCTAATAGTTTGGTAGGATAGAAAAATTTTTTATTTTGAAAATTCTTTTTAAAATTTGAAGGAAAGAAAGAAAATAAATCAATTAAAATAAAACAAAAATTATCATGCAAAATAATATAATATATTACGTAATAATATTAATCATGCAAAAATAATATCATCATGCAATAATATAATATGTCATGCAAGAATATAATTAAATATGTAATCATGGAATAGATAAATAATCATGTAAAAGGATAACTAGAAACATTACAAATAATTTTACCAATTTTCTTTTTTTATAGTTAATCTAATCACTCAATTAGAATAATAAGGAAGGAAAAAAAAAGAATAAAAAATAAGAAATAAAATAAAATAAAATAAAATAAAATAAAAAGAAAAAAAACTACAATCGAGTCATGTTGCCAGATAGGTTAGGGCATGGATCTACGCGGGTTCACATAGGTCAATCCGTTACCAAAACGACATCGTTTGCAGTATTGTATAAAAGCCAAAATTTTAGCCTTTTCTTTCGAACAATATTTTCTCCTTCTTTTTCTAAAATAAATCTCTTTGCTTTCTTTCTAAATATTCAACCTTAAAACTCAAAGTTCCCCAATTTCTGGCTAAATGAGCATATTCCGATGTTGAAAAATTCAACTAACCATCGAAAAATTCGTCATTTTCCAAAAATTGCATGAACCTAAAACTCGACCATTGTGAAGCCCTTTCAGTAGCCATAACCCTAACAAAAAAACTTATACTTTCACCAAAAAGTTTATATAAACCCAAAAAATCCCAAAACTTAATTTTAAACATAGAAAATTCCAAAAAATTACCAAAATTCATCTAGAACCTAAGAAACAGATCCAAAACTCCAAATCAACATAAAATCCACCTAGACTTCCTAAATAAGAATGAATCTTCTAAAACGAAGGATTAGAGTCAAAAATCAAAACCCAAGGATTTATCCTCAAATTTCAGAACTAAAACCTTAAAAAATTTCAAAAAAAATATAAAAATAAAAACCTAGAAGACAAGAATCAAAACCCTAAAAAAATCCCAAAATGAATACCAAGAATTTAGAAAACCTAAATCCATAATCTTCTAATTATTTTTAAAATTTTTTTTCTATCCCCTTTCTTTATGGTTGATGGTTTATTCTTATAGGGATTAAATCCCTTTTAAATTTGGAAATTAAATCAAATTAGTCAAGGAGTTTATTGATTTGATTTGATTTAATTTCTTATGACATTTTATTTTCATGCAGATTGAAATCAAAAGGTTATTCAAAATCGAATCCGTTCATTTCTTTTTGGTTTCCTAACCTTCCTTTTTTTTTTACTTATTTTTTGAACCTTTTGACTTTTTTTTTTATTTCTTTGAGAAAAAAGTAAAATTAAACCAAAAATTAAATTAAATCAAATTAAATTTTTTTTTATTGAGCCTGAAGCTTCCCAATCGGGCCCCATTTAGGATTGAAGCTCTTTTTTTATTCTGAAAAAATTTTCAAACAAAATGCGGTGTCTACATTTTAAATCACAACATATGAACTTAGCAATGGCTAAAGTTTTGTTTAATTTTCAATAATTTGCTTTCATTTTTTTTTAAAGGTCTAATGGGAGTTAAATACTAGTAGGATGAATCCGATATTGACAACTCTTTTCTTTTTCAATATGTATTTTCAGCAATCTTCATGGTTGATCTTTGGTTTTTATTGGGAAGAAAGCACTAGTATTAGGAAACCTATTTTTTTTCATTATGAATAAACGAACTACTATTTTCTTCTCTTGTAAATTAGAATAGTAAATTAATCAAACTTAGAGATGAGTTCATAGAAAATTAATCATACTATCATATTTGATTTTCATCTTATATAATATTTAGTATGAAGTGATTGTTCAAAAAATCATGATAATTTACATATAATTATTAAATCATCGTGCTTAGTAACCACTTAATGACTTCAGGTAACAGTGATCTTAAATTACTATCTTGTAAGATGATTTAATTTCCACTCAAAGTGATGAGAAAATTTTATTATTAAGGTAAGGTGATATGCAAAATTAATAATAGTCAATATTACAATTTAATAAGTGAATTAACATTTTGATTCTTCTTAAAATTGATTGTAATTATTTTATATTATAATTTCATAATTTCATATTTATATTCATTATAACAAGTTCACAAATATTTTATTTATTTTTTTAATTTTTAAAATTTATATAATATAATCTTTTGATTTTAATATATTAATTTTATTTTCTAATTCAAATATTTTTTTACATACTTTATACTATAAAAACTAATTTACTCTTAATAAGTATAGTTTTAATTTAATAATTAATTATATTTATTATGAAAAATATTACTAATATTTTATATATTGATTATTAACTTTGAATAACATTAAAATCATTAACTTGTGTAACTATTAAATATACATGATTATTTTGATACTTTCAAATTAAATAATGTTTGATTTTTAGTAATATCAAATACAATGATATGTAATTACTAAGAATTAATAATTCTTGATCAAATAAAATAATTTTAAATCACGAGTGATAAAATCACTTTTATAATAAAATCATTTCGATAATTAAATTATCGTGATGATCTTAAAAATGATACCAAACCATATTTTAATGAAAACTTTATTTAATTACAATTAATGAGAAATTTTTTTCTATTTATGTAAATATGACAAAATTTTAAATGTTTGAATGTATTATGTACATATACACAACTTTTATCGTTTAGCAAGACATAATTTATAATTATATTACATATAATTGAATGTATAATTTTTTTTCCAAAAAAAGTGCCCTTGTAATTAAAAAGCTATTTGATTTAATGCACCATTAATTCATGCTCAAAAAATAAAAAATCTTTAAAAAAAAAATCTGGGATTGTAAACACAAACAGCATTATCTTATTCTTGCATTGCACGTACATGCTTATTGACGTCAAATGTAGTACTACTTACCGACATAAAATTTTAAGATTTAAATTTTATTCAAATAGATAATAAGATTAATCACGAGAAAATAAAAAATTATTATTATTATTATTATAATTATGATTAAAAAAATTTAATAAAAAATAATATTAAATAAATTTCATTAAAATTAAAATTTAAATTTAATTACTAATATATAATGAATTCAATCATATCAAATGGACACTAATTATTATAATAACCTTAAACCATAGAGTTTACTTCTGAGAAGAAAAAAATAATTTACCTAGCACATCTTCGACTAATATACATGATTAAACTAAAGGAATAGAAAATTGTTTAGCTTTTTCATGCCGTCGAGGTACTTTTTCCGTTTTTAAATATTTATTATATATTAATTTTTATAAAATTTAAGAAAAAAAATTAATTTTAATATTTTTAATATTTTTTATAAAATTAAAATTTTGATTTTTAATATTAAAAAATAAAAAATCATAAAAAATAAAATATTAAATATTAAAAAAAAAACGTAAATTTAAAACATAAAAAAAAAAAAAAAGACAAAAGGAGTAGTATATCTGCGACTCTCGGCGGTGTTGGTCGGTTGCTTAGTACATATCCTACTTCCGGTAAAAGAGATTGTTCTGGCCTTTTCAATTTTTAAAAACTAAAGGGTCGTAAACTGTTCTACAAATATGTCATGTACCATGCCAAAAAGCGGTGCGGACCAAACTCACTGCACCACTCGTCCATGGCCGGTTGCCTCCTTGGGTCTTTACTTAGAATTACAATTCCAAGGGTTGAAATTGAAATTTAACAGAACTTGGAATTTCTCACTATGGTTGATTTTACTACCGTATTTTTGCTAAAAATACGTATTTATGGCATTGTTTTTGTTTTACATGATTTCTTATTCATCAAGAAAAAAAAAAAAAAGGAAATAAAACTAAAAAATTAACCAAATACAGAGTGTTTTTTTTGGAAACTTAACGGATTGACTTACACGCGCCAAAGCGCAGGAGCGTGAAACAGAGATTGTCATTATTAAACCTGAAAAACACGGAACCGTGACACCTCTAGTCTCTGCCCAACGTATCTTCTGACTGCCTTGTCTGTCAAGTAAATAAAAATAAGATAAGCAGATTAACTCAAATAACCAACCAAAATTTCAACTTTTTTTTTTCAATTTTTAAAGGACACCCTAACCAACCACTGTATCCTCTTCTCTTCTTAGCCTCTCTCCCTTGTCCCATAAAATCCCCTTTTCTAAACCTTTACCCATTTCTTTCCCTTTCATAGCAGCCTCAAAGAACCATGAAGCTCAAAAACAAAGGTAAGGTATACCCATCTCCTTCTTCTTCATCTTCTTCTTATTCTTCTTCTGGGGAAGACTACCTTTCCATTTTGAAACTTCTACCAGCTGCCATTTTGGCTCTTGCTTCAGTCCTTTCTCTCGAGGATCGAGAAGTTTTAGCTTACATGATAACCAGGTCCCTCAAAACCACCACCACCAACTCTTCTTTAATCTCTCAAGATTATTCTTCCAAGAAAAGATCTTCCAAGAAGCCACCATCAACCTCCGCCAATCTGACCCAAAAGAGTGGCGCTGCCTCCCATAAGCCACCCGTTTTCGATTGCGAATGTTTTGATTGTTACACGAGTTATTGGTTTCGCTGGGACTCTTCTCTAAACCGTGAGCTTATCCATCAAGTTATTGAAGCTTTTGAAGATCATTTAACCAACGGGGAAGCCAAGAAACCTTCGAAGAAAAAAAGCCGGCCCCAAAGAAGGGATGGTAGCGGCAAAACGGCCACTCAGGTCCCCGATACTCCGGTTGTTGACGTTCTGCGTCAGCCCGACTATGAAGCTCCTGTCTTGGAGAGTTCCACCGAGGAAGCCCCGGTTTTTACTGATGACGTCATTTCAACGGGTAACGATGTTAACGAAGAGGTAGCTGAAGTGGCAGAAGTGACCGAAGAGCTTCCCGTAGCGGAGGATACTGATGAGGAAGTACGGACAGCGGCAGCGGCGGCGGCGGCGGCGGCGACGACAACAAGTAACCACAAGGGTTTGGCTAGGAAGGTGTTACCGGACGTGTTAGGATTATTCAATTCTCGTTTATGGGGTCTTTGGAATCCAAATGTGTAATTTTTAGTTGTTCTTCCCTTTTGGGGAATTTTTCTAGACTTTAAAAATGAGAAAAATTATATTATTAAAATTTTTTTTCGGTGGTGTCAGGTATACATCGGTGCCCGAATCCCTTCCTTTAATGGCATTTCTTTTCTTTTTATTTGTATTTCTACTGTGCCGGCGACAAGTCATTTTCCAGGTAAGAAAAAAAATTGTTTATAATTTGCTTCTCTTTTCAGTTTTGGATGATATAACAATTTCAAATTTCCTTTCAATTTAATATTTTCTGCTTAGGAACTAAGTTTTGTATAATTTGAAAGAGTGGGGGCCATACGAATACTATGATTTAAACAGAGATAATCCCTTATTTATTTTATCCGGCGCTCCGTTTCCTGAAAGTCAATATATCAATATGCGATTTTCTATGTTATCATTTTGATTCCTTTTGTTGGGAGTACTCTAGGGAAATAATTTGGGTGCCCTTTTTTTTTTTTTTTTTCTCTCCAAAGGCCCACTAATTTAGTTTGGTGCCCTATAATTCAGACGTCTAATAAAGTGGGTTCTCTTCCCAAAGTTGCCACGGTTTTTTTGGGAAAACACTAGGTTCTGGTAGGGACGATTGTGTCCTTTTGTCAAATTGAGTTGTGATAGGGCATCCTCCTTTTTTTTCTTTGATCTCCATTTGCTGATGCCATCACAATCTGGGGGTACCTTTTTTTTTTTTTAAATTTTATTGACCATAATAATGGAGTATTGGGGCTTTATCAATATCAAGTGTTTAAGTGCCTAATTAAAGTCGATTAATGATTGTTTAGAGACTAATAAATTATAGAGATTAGTTGTTAAGTTATTATATTTAACAAAAGGGTTTTATCCCTAATGATAGGATTGAAGCTAACCCTCAATAACCATTTCTTTCTTTCAAAAGCACCTTTGTACCCAAAATTGGAGTGTTTTTGTGTTAGGCTTGTAGAATGATGGGGTGCATATGTCCCCAGAGATAGAATCACCTGAAATTCATGACAGTAAATCTTCTTTTCTTGATTATGCAGCGGGGAATGAATCATAAACAAAACAGAATAGATGCCAGACAATTATTTTCAAACCCAAAAAAAAAAAGTTGAAGATGCTTGACAATCCTAAAAGAAACCTTGGGGAAATGTGAAACACGATGAACAGGTAGTTTGAATGAAAAGTTAGGCCAATCATCCAAGGAAAATTAATGTTCACTTTCCCTTCTATATCTTACTAGTACCGATTTTTCATACAAGAGTTTTCATCTTTGTTGTGATGTTGGGTAATGATACTGTTATTGTCCATGTAACTGGAACAATGGGGAATAACATTGGAGGTTTTGTCCCATTCAAGTTAGTTGCCAACATACCCTATCCAACGTACATGGTCATGTTTAGATCCGTAACTTTTTATTTTAAAAAAATGGCTAAGGGTAAATTTCGTGGGACACTGGATTGTTTGTCTCCTCCCCTTTTGTTCTTCCTCGAGCCTGACAAATCCCATCACTGGGGCACCCAGACCCATCTGCACATTACCATCTTCATTTTTATTCAGGAGTGGGGGTGGGGGTATATTGAAATTTGATGACAGAACCTTTAAATCCTTCATCAAAATCAATCATCACATCAATTCTGAAGAGGGATCTCGAGGCAAAGCTTTTCCTCTTTACTGATATTTCCTTCCAACTCATATCTTGATTGCGAAAATGCAAGACACGTATCTTTGGTAGGCGATGAGATCACATCTTCCTGTTAAAGTGAGGTGAGGGAAGAAGTAATCAACATAGATTTTGTGGTCCAAAACTAAGTTGATAAACCATTTAATCTCACGTGAGAGACCAATATTAACATTTTCTTTGCTGTTGATGATATGGCTTTGTATGATATAAAAAGCAAGAAAAGACTGAGATATTTGTTAAAAGGTTGATTTATTGAAAATCTCTTTCTCGTGGACTGGAAAGGTGTTTGACAGTGAAGTGCCCAGTCCATATTAGACTCCCAAGGAAAAATACAAACTATGGTTAATTGTTGATAATGTCAAGGTTAAAGAGTGAAAAGCCAAGACAAACCAAAATATTTGATGATTTTTTGCTGAACAGTGTCATAACATAAAGTTATATCATTCACTCCAAAAAAAAATCTACTAAGAACATAACAGGCTGCAGCAGATATCTTGCTCCTTCATGGCTTGCTTTTTGCATTCACTCCAGAACAATATAATATGAAACGACATGCAACAGCTCTTCATTACATCACACTGTTTACCGTCTAGTCGGTACTGAGTGCACAAGCAAAAAGATACTGAGGAACAAGTGGACTGAATTGTAGTTGCTATGGTGGCCAGAAGGAAAAAGAGAGAAGAGAATAAACAATCAGTTGCTACTGGGACAAGCCTGAACCAAAGCTGATTGGCCTGAAGACTTGAGGTGGGGTTATATTGGTCTTGGTATATGTGCCTAGTCCATAATCTACAGTTGACACTCCTCCACCAAGTGCATTCGATTGCATTTTACTTGCAAAAGAAATAATTTTTCATTGCCTAATGATTTGAATTTAGAGGCTCTAAATAAAATTCTCAAAATCAAAGTCACTTGATTGTTTTTTTCCCTGCATCATGTTTCCTTTTCCTTGAGTGGAAAATTCCAACTTGATTCTCCATAATGAATTCCAGTGTTGAAAACTTAGCATCTGAAGCAGTGTGAGAAAACTGTGACTTCTAAGACAAGGCAGATTCTAACTCTAAATCAAGGGAAAGTGCAGACTTAACCGTTAAAGCAAGGCATAAAATTTGTTTAGGTTCCACAGGAAAAGAAAAAGTTGTGCTTGGAAATTCCACAATTTAGCACCTGTACTGCAACTCAAAGTTAAATTGAAGATGAACCTCGAGTATCCGATGCCGATAGTGCCCCAGCACAATGACTGTTATTTTTTATCCTCCACTCCCGTAGCACCTCCATTTTTTCACATCCCAGCTGCAATTTACAAAAAGTTAAAGGTGAAACAAACAAAAGAGTTAGATTCAGAATAGACGTCCCAGTTGTCATGATAAAAATTGCCAAAAAATGGGGCCAATCGGCTTTTAGACCTGAGAAATCATTCTAAAAAATAAAGATAACTACAATAAGCAAAAGCTAGGAACAAATTTGATCATCATGAAGTAGTTGGTAAGATTATGAAACTTGATAATCAGTCAGAATTATCCAAGAATCATAGGTTCAATCACTCTTGAATTTTAACATGACATGCAAGTTTTTTCCAACAGAAAATATGTGATTACACTGTGCACCAGTTATATCTACTGAGAATGATGAAAATGTGGATGAAAGAATTTCATCCGTGCTTTAACCATACCCTAAGAAGAGAACCTATTCCTATATAACTTAAATATTAAATTAAAAAAAAAATTTCATCCATCTTACGAGATGCATTGCTTTTTAACTGTGACTAACATTCTCCACCCATTGCCATTCAATTGAATGGATTAATATTAGCATTTTCTTTTTGAATTTCTTTTGGGTGCAATGAAACAACAAAATCCAAAACCTCAATTTAAGTACAAGGCCAAACTACTAGATGCCTTCTTCAAGTTAAAAAAGAAGTAAGTGCAATATAGCTTTTGATAAGGCCATATCTAACAAAGTAGTCTATGAGAGGTGTTTTACGTGGTCTAAGGAAAAGCTTAAACCGTTTTCCAGAGAGTAAATAGGGTAAGATGTCATATAAGATCTCATATATAAAATGATTGCTTTGCTACATTCAGATATTAATCAAAGTTGCAATAGCACTAACTTTATTTCTTTTTTGACAGACAAATGCATTGGTTCTTAGGGGGGAAAATGCAAAGCAATCTCTTTTCAGTGATGGGAAAAAAAAAAAGAGTAGACAACATACGATACTTTTGTTTTTCAACCGGTGAGATTATGTTAAATTAGTCACCAAGAAAAGAATGATGTCTGACTTGAACTTAAATAGAAACAGCTATTCAGCTGAAACTTGAATATTCATTTATTTAACTCCACATAACTTCATTTGCTCATTGTCAGAATTTAAATCATGCAGTCAAACTGCCATTTCACATCACACAAGCTTATTGAGATTTTTTTTTTTCAAAACTAAAAAATGACCTCACCCATTAGTTCTAAAACCTTTACCTTAGCCTTACCAACAATGTCATATGCTCCAAATGCAGGCTTGAGGTTGATCTTAGAACTTGCATGTATTTGTTGTCAATGCAGTTGGCTCCAGATTAAACATGACATATAAAAATCAATAGTAGATCAAAATATTATCAAACATGACATATAAAAATCAATAGTAGATCAAAATATTATCATGTAATCAGAAGTGAAAAAAGAGGTGGGACCCGTGATATTAATGGTAATGAAACTGACAACAAGACCCATATGTGACTTATGAGATGCTGAGCAAATTACAATTGCAACAGAGGAAGAGTAATGTGCTGAAGAACAGGTAAAATAAAGAGAGTTAAAATACTCAAGTGCTTGTTCTTGGCATGAAGAAGCAACTGCTGAGTCAGTGAATACTTACATTCTGGATGAACAGAAATTTCCCCAAGGAAATTGTCAGTTAGCTTTTGGCAGGTAGTAAATCAAATTATAGAATTAAAATATTAAAGTTGCAATCAAACTCCCTAAGAGCTTGTAGCATTGACCGACATATTTTCTAACCTTTTGCTGTTCGTCACTTTTAAGCTTTAACATGAAGAGTTTAAAAATTAAATTAGATACATTGAATGCATGATGTTAGCAGCATCCTGTATCAATGCTTAGTCAAAACAGGCAGCCGTAACCTCATTTTAGAAATAATGCAAAAGGCGAGAGAAACTTTAACCTAAGGAATAGGACCCATCAAAGGAAACTAGCAACCTGAATACTTAAAAATGTATAAAACCTTACTTGTTCTCCTTGTACTATAACAAAGTTTGATCACACAAGCATGAAGAAATGTCTTAACAGTATATTTCTTTGAGCTTTTAAACCATCCATCCAGATTTTGGGGCAGTTTGTCTGTGCAGTAGTTTAACATATTCCAGGACAAAATGAGCATGAAAAACCAAATAGAAAGTCTTTTGCACTATAATGATATAAAGCATGGGTTGTCTCTTAATTGATTACCAAATACAAGTCAGAAATGGCGGCACCCTTTGCCCAATCCATGACCATACAAGTATGTGGCAGCAATTCACCTGTTTCTACGATCCACAGGAGAAGCAGAGGATCATAAGGACATACCACATTTGGATTATTGAGGATCAAAATCAATCATAGTACAGAATCAACATCACTGAACACCAATTCAACAGTGTTGAGTTATCCTGATTCACCATATGCACCGCTTGCTTGACACTATCTATTTGATTGATTCTCCACTGTTTTGGTTACAAGAATCTTCTATTTAACAAAGAGAGAAACTACAGACCCACCTTTAGTAAAGCTAGAAAAAATGGAGAGTAAATTAGTTTTGTGACAAATATACCATAACAATATATCCACCATGAATTCACATTGCAGCAGGGGTCTATGCATTCAGATTCAATATAGAAAACAATAGGTCAAACAGGGATGAGAAAACCTTTTAGCGTCTTCCAAGCTGTCAGTTTCCATCATGTTTGAGGCATGAAATTGTCCCAACAGATTGTATTCTAGTTTCATGTTGGCTATGCAAAACGGGATAGCACAGAATTTCGCCTGAACCTACACGTGTAGTATATGATCATTTCTTAACACGGTTACCTAACATACCATTTCGTTCTGTCAGAACCATTTTTCATTTCCGGAGTATTTTATTTTGTCAGTGTAGGTAATTGTTCTTGTGCATGACCATATCAAACACAACACTCCCAATACGACCAAAAGGAAAATGAAAAAGAAGGGAAATTACATATTAGTTATCCTATTGAATTAGGGGCTGATGACTTTCAAAGTTGATTTAAAACCTGGAACCACTAAAGCTGCACAAACATACATATAATTACTCTATACTCTATACAAATATAAGTATATAACCATGCAGGAAACACCATCAACAGCTAGTAGACCAAGTCATTTAGGAAGTATTCAACACTTGAACACCCTCTATTGTTCTTATCAACACCATTCCATGAGTTCATCTATTCAATGGAACATCTTGTGATTAAGTAGTTGCTATACTAGTCATAAAAAGAGAAGCTACTACAAACTCAAATTTTCTATATTTCTTAAACAATTAATTATATAGAACAATATTATTCAATCACAACCAAAATATCTTACATTCATTTCCAGCTTCTAAATATCAATTAATTCATTTTCGTTACTATTCTGAGTTTGCAATAGTTTTATCAGTAATTTGGATGCTGTATCACATACTCTCTCTTGTACAGCAAAAAAGGAAGTACTAGGACAGCCACATGAAGAAGGAAATACCTTTCACTATGAGCATTACTGAAATTTTGATTAAAAGATATTAAAACCTTGGCCCTTAACATAGAGCTAGCAATGTCGAAACCAAAACTGAAATGCAGGTAAGATATTGAAGTTTCAATCAAGAAAGAACTGATCCACACCTAACCTGCTAACCAGTTTCAAACTAATAATGTGCCTTCCAGTTTCTTCTGATTTCTTAGAATTTCCATATTGCAGAGTTCTACACCTGCCTGGACAGTGCAGTTTCAGCACCAACTTCGTATTTTAATTCATTGTTTTGATTGTCCTGCCTCTTTCAGAGATTTTATCTCATTATAATCATCTATGACTTCCTCACACCATTTTCTTTCATGTTTACTTGATACACCATCAAATTCATACCAACCAGCCTGTTATATCAACAACTTAAGAGCAGCACAACAAATCTGCAAGTAGAAGAGAACCATCACTTGTGGGAGCACTGCATCAAAAACTCAAGAAGACCAGTACCTAAGCAGATCATATGTGATCATCATTGTATTTAGATTTATTTTTGAAAAATTGTTGCATGTTTAGACAGAAGAAGGATTCACAAGTATCATCAAAATCTATAGATGATACCATACTACATGGTCCAAGCACCCATATCTCTTGCTCCTTCCTTTGAAGAAGAGTGAAAGTCGTTGATTAAAGCATCATAAAAATAGAAACAAAATGAAGGGCCACAAATATCGAACGATAATACATCTCTATGTTTGCTCCTTTTACTGCATCCTTCATATATTTAAAATGTCAAGGTACTTTATGTAGAAATCATGGAATTTAGAGATTAAATTTCAATGAAAATGATCTTGTAGAGACACACATCCAGATATTGGAACATCAAAGAGCAGTTTTTTCCCATCTCCATGACTATTCATTTTTTTAAGGAAATTATATGAATTAACTGCAGGAGATAATCAATGATTAAAAACATTTAAAATAGCAGTCACAAGGTAATAAATTTAGAACAAGCATTCACTAATAAGCATGGAAGAGCAAAGTAATGTTAGACATTAGTTTCTCTTTCACAGTTACTCATTCAGGCAATCCAGAAGATGCAAGTACTGTTAAAGCATGCTATGAAAATCTATCTATAGATGAGCTTTACAAAATTAGAGGCTACAGATAAGGAACCTCTACTAGAACATAATTCACAAATATTGTTATCGCAGTTGTTAATTAAAGGTTTCGCAAAGATTTACCAGTAGTTGCGGGTATCATAATTTGCTACTCAACATCTATGATATTTGTACTCGTTCACCAAAAATGGCTTTACTACATTTGTCTCTCAGTGATAAACCCTTTATTGTTTTTCAGCACAGTCATAACAAAGTAGCTAGCAAGATACACTGATTTTTTTTGAGGTCAACAGTCATGAACTTGATGAGGCCTGCAGAAATACATATTATAATGGTAATGACAGCGAATCTGTACAAGACTGGCTAAGAATGAAAGCAACTTCAACATTCCATAGAACTGGGAAGTATTGAGATCACAAGCCATGAACTTTTGTTAATGGTCGTTATTTGGCTATGCTTGAAAGTAGATAATGGAGAATTGTTATTAGTAATCACCATGCAGAAGTAAAATCTGATTATGAGAGGTTAGTCATATACAGTGGCAAATTAACAATATATTAAATGCAACTAGATTTATGAAACATAACATGTGAAGAAATGTGTAGGTGAAGAGTTAGATTTTAGTCATACCTGTTGTGGTTAAAAGCTAAATGCATGTTTTCTATGTTCCAAAATAATAGAATTAACTAGAATATCGGGAATATCAAGTGGATCCAATTGGTGACTGCAAATTGAAATTCTTTAAGCAACTTCAACATTATTGTAATGTATTGTATATGAAGATATTTATTTGAGTAAATTATCATTTATTCTTTTCTATCACACGATGGTCATTCAGTTAGAAAACCCCTCACAGTAGCGGACCACCAAGGAGCATCAGGCAGATGTTCTTTTTGAATCCACAATGAGAAAAGATATTCTATTGTCATATTACATTTGAACACAATGAAATCTGACAAAATAGTCTCCGCAGCCCCCACTAGTAAATCTGACAAAATAGTCTCCGCAGCCCCCACTAGTAAAGCCAGGTTCTTCCACCAAATACCAAGTAAACCAATTATTGTAATAATGATAATTAATTCATCAAAATCCAAACCAAAAAGGTGCATGCAGATTTACATGTTGGAAACAGTGGTAACTTACAACATGGCATACTTCAACTTGATGATCTGTAGAATGTGGCATCTTAACTTACAGATTTAATGGACATGTGAGTGATTCATACATGCCACCATAATAAAGATTTTTAAGTATGACAAATCATGCAAACAAATAAATAAATAAGAAACAATGAAAAGAAAGAAAGGAAAAAGTCATAAACCCTGTAACCCGCGATGAATATGAACATGAGTGGATGGCTTATATAGAATTTTGGTCTCCTGGTGCGGAGGACCCACTCTCCATTTGGCTACATGATGTGATCTTGATAATTAATAGCCAACCCAAATCTTGTAATGATCTCTGTGTTTCTCTCCAGCCATCTTTATCTCAGATGATAGAAGGCTTCAAAGGCCTAATTTATTTCACATTCATAAACAGTTCATCATCTAATGGTTAAGTAGATACCCACCCCACACACCATACACAACAACTGGTCAAAGTTGATATCCTAAAGAGAGTGGAGATGAAGGTATACACCTTTCGGTTATGCCTGGTGAAAGTGATCTTCCTCATTCTATGGGCTGAAATTTTCTCTTTTGGATGCAGTTACTTGGTTGGATGCACCGCAAGTTCCGCCAAAATAGCAGTGAACCATTCAAGGATTTTGCCATTGGTAAGTGTCATCCTGCCATATAGCTTTTTCTACTGAGACATTTACATGAAAGATGCAACTGAATGGAAAGCTATAATCTCTGAGTCTTAATCTCTGGTCATGAAAATTATGCAAACTATAATGGCAATGCATGACTGATTATAGATATGCACAAGAGGTTACAGAACTATCAAGACCTGAAAAGTTGGTGCAAATTCGACTTCATGCACACGAATCACAAAGAACTTTGAACAGCATACTCTTCATGCTGTTCACTATGATGACTGGAATATAGGCTTAAGATGAACCAAAAACGATCTATATAACGATAAATACATAGTGATTAAATAAATATAAATCCTTCTTTTAAACTAAATGCTAGAGCATGGGTAAGGAAAAGTTATCAATGTTGTCTCTGCCGAAATAGTATGCTAGAACCTATTCTTCCATATAACCTCACCATCATCCAAGTTTTTCTTTAAACATTTTCTGTGTCAGGGCATTCTTGTAATTGTCTGACAGGGCAATCATCACTGGATGACCAATTTTACTCAAAGCCGAACTATGGCACCAAGCCATTCAGACAACACCAGAGAGACCATCTTCGAAAGTCTTTTGCCGGTGTAGAAGCAGCGCAGGTAGAAGAAGAAGAAGACTACGAAGAAGATTCATCATCAGCAATATCTGACCTATTCCACGGTTTTCTTGCCATTGGCACACTAGGTTCAGACCCTAACATTCCCGATCCATCAACACCAACATTTGCTATCTCTGTAGAGAATATAACTGAAAAAGAAACTGAAATAACAGAGAATGAGCTGAAGCTCATTAATGATGAGTTGGAGAAGGTTCTGGGAGCTGAAGCTAAAGAAGAAGGCTGCAATGACTCATCTGGAAGAAAACAGTCATGTCAGCACAGGAAGAAGCAGTCATGGCAGTACAATTACACTTAGTGGAAAGCCAATGGAAGGTCCGGATACCAATGGGAATGGTACTATGGTTTGTCCACTCCAAGGTTATCTTTTTGGCTCAGCAATTGAATTATCAGAAACAACTGCAGTGGCAAAAAAGGAACACAGGACCTCACTTGCAGAGCTGTTTCAGAGGACTAAAATAACAGAAGAAAATTTTGGGAGTAAATATGACAAGGAGGAGAAGCGAACAGAGAAGGAAGGAGATAAATCTGCAGTGCACATTATGAAAAGAATGCTGAAGAAAAAAATGCTCACTGCTTCTAGGAGCTCTACTGCAGCTACCAGTGGAAATATTGATTCTGCTTCGGCAGAAACAAAACTGCAGAAGGTACGTTGAAAAAACATAACTAGATCAAACTTCTTCTTTTCAGGCCTTTGCAGGATCATTACAAAGTAATAGTATGTTAGTAACAAAGAAAATTTTGTGAGTATAAAATTCAATAATTTGTATGCTGTGACTATATGATCCTAAATGTGAACAATGACAAATGCTGGCCAAGATAAAGAACCAAATTGAATGGTCAGCATATCAAGTATGTGTTAACAAAAGTTTTCTTTCTTCCCTAGCTTTCTTCTGCCCTTTCTTCTCTCTTCTTTATTTCAAGATTTACAAATAATTAGCAAAACAGACCATTGGTTTTGAGTTTTGATGAATGTACTTAAGATTCTGATGATGAAAAAGACTGAATTCCCTAATTCCCAGAAATGTGGCGTGTAGATCTTACACATGTTCCACAGAAAAGTTCATCCTGAAAGCTCAACAGCCACAAATAAGCATGACAAGCCCCAAAAGAATGAGAACAAGAAAGGCATCGTCTATGATGGAGGACATGAGAATGGAGGTCATATGCTTGCAGATGAGGACATAATGATATTTCCTCAGAGAGCACTTTCAAAGAACGTGAGATGCTACAAGAGCCAATCTAACCCACCTCAGTTCACACTTAGCTGCAATGATTCAAATGGGAACAGGGAGTGCTGGATCAAAACAGATGCAGACTGTAAGTACACACACATTTGACATTTTCAATATCCATTAAGAAAGCCTGTCATGGACCATCTAGAATTCATTGATGAAATATCATACTTGTCCGATTTGTTATTAGTTTCTTGATTTCTTTCCAAGAATATTTCATTGTTTTCAATAGCTAGTTTCCCTAATTGATATCCTACTATGGATGATTATAGCCATGCAACAAAACCAAGTGGCACTTCTGATGCCTTGTGATCCTTCTCGCATAATGACTTTACAGTAAGCATTAGTGTCAATGTGTCATCACATTTTAGCACATGGAATTGAATACCAAAAGGCAGATGCAGCAGTCAATTGTTTGTGACTGTTACATATATATATATATATATATATTTATATGCTGGTGTGACTATTTTGAGTTTTCAAAATAAATATCCTAATCCCGTAAATTTATTTGTGTTTGTAGACCTGGTGTTGGAGCTGTAAAGGCAGAAGAAACTTTCAAGTCTGGTTTTCCAATTATCATCCCCAGTTAGTACGAATGAAAATTGATGGTGTTCCCTTTGCTTGCGAGAGTCTCTATTATTAGTAATCATTAAACTGGTATTTGAGAGTGGCTATTTTACAATAGAGCTTGAAATAAATAAAGGAATAAAGGAGGCCCTCCTCCTGCAGCCTACAGGTGAGAGTGCTTAATGTAAAATTATAAGACATTATCGCTTTCCTACCAAACATATCTCAATTAGTATTGGAGTTCAGTTACTTCAATGTCTCCTTAATTATAGATCAACAGAAAATCATAATATGCTTGAAGCAAAACACAGCATTTAACAACAGACAAACAGAAAGCTACAAACAAATGTGAATCAATCTGCTTTTTACTTTCTTTATAACATTTTCTACATGAAGTACCACAAATTAGAACCAATCCGAAAATAGTGACGGAAAATAATGCAGAAAGTGTAGCCAGAAACCCAATTTCTTTTTTGTTTTTTTGCCTCTATTCTCTTTTGCATATTTCCTAACCACGTCTGCAACAGGAAAATTAAAAATTTGGGAGCACCATTAGATAGCTTAACAAAGAGAGTGTAAAAAAAAAACAAAGTAGTGGCTTCAAAAGAAAAAGGAAAAAGTCATAGCCTCAAAAAGAGTATATACCCCTTAGTTGGCTATAGTTCAAGTACACTGTAGCTATTTTAAATGCTGGGAAAGTTGCAAATAAACAATAACACAGGGAAACAAACAGAGGGTAGCGCAAACAAGTCTTTGCAATTGTAAGTTCATCCAATGGCAGTTGCCTAACGAAAATTCATTGAAGACGCCAAATAGAAACAGCCCATCGTATTTAAGCCTTTAAATTATATGTAATAATTCACCGAGTTTGCTGCAACTTCACATGAAAGAAAAAAAAAAAAAAGGTGGCTTACCTGGAAAAAGGATTGAGTGGCCATTGTTTCTGGTTTGCTTCTTCTCTGTCCGGTTTCGTTGTCAGTTTTTCCTTTGTAGTCAAATGGTCAATTTCCCAAGAACTGAAATTTTGAGGGAAATTGGTTAGGTTTTGGAAATCAAATTCAAGAGTCAAGGATTTACCGCACAGACAAAGGTACCCCAGCCCTGGACACCATTTCTGACTCTAAACATCTATGTAGTCTACAAAATCTTATGAGTTTCTTCTTTAAACGGACCATTGTCATTGCCTTTTTTTTTTTTTTTTCTTGTACTGCTTGGCTTTTCGTTCCTCCCAAAGGCAACAAAGGTCTAAAATCCGCACCCCTTCCTTGACTGCACGAAGAATTATTAAAATTTTACTTAAATGCCATTCATTTATTCTTATATTTTAATTAATTTTAATATTGTTATTATTAAAAACTAAAAATCCAATACTTTTATTTTATACAAAAATTGAAAGATAAAATAATTGTAAAAATAATTACATTTTAAGTTTAAACTAATTATCTTATAAAAAGTACTAAAAAGGAATTCATTGAAAAATAAATCAGTAATTATGGAACTGGGAATTTAGAGAAAAAATCAAATGAACATTTATTTCCTTGATGAATTAACCAGAATTCTTATACAGACCAATAGAATGTGAAGAAGTAAAAGGATCAGAACTGACGTATGGTATGGGTGATGGCAAGCTATGAGGCTATGACATATCCTAGCATATACCATCCATGTAATTTACCAACAATTCTTGAACCATGCCTCTATCTGGCATCCTTCCCGCTGCACCGTATATGGGTGCTAGGCCTCCACTTATAGGGCCTGGATTTTCTTTCACCTGCAACAGACATACATAAAGGAATCAGCATCAAGTTCCGATAGAACAAAAAATTTCTCTAAAATACAGTAAACATGCTTTATGTCGCTGACTATCGTCGAGCATACTATTCATGACTTGGTATTTTCAGTGAAAAACAGCTTACAGTTTTTACAGCTTCCCTCAAGTCCTGGAGGAAGGCATTAACAACTGGCACATGTTGAAGAGTGATACATATATGAATGCTGATTCAACAACATGGAAGAAAATAATCAGTCTCCAAGAATAGACATTGCTGCCATGGTTAAAATGATTCTAACTTTAAGACAAGTTGAAAATGAAGAATGAAACACTACTGGTATTTATATAGAAGTTAAAATTCACAATCAAAGAAACATCTAATCAATGGAATCAAAGTGAGACCACTTTATAATTCATTTCAAATGACCAACTAAGGCACTCACTATTAAAAAGAATTCGATCCGATAAGAAATAAAAGAAAGAATAAGGCAGAGACTGCTCACCTGTTGGGTCTCTGTAAGGCATTCAAATGCCAACCTTTGCGAGACATGATATCATTGACTTCAAATATGTCCAGAACAGCAGATCCAATTGCCACAATTGTCATGTCTGGCTTTCCAATGATAAACAACTCAGGAATCTCCTTTATCCTGCATTTAAAGTGGCTGTTATTCTCCATATCTGAAAATTAGAGAATTCAGTAGAAAATGTGAAACGAATTCGAACCCTTTCTGTATCATCTTCGATACTTCCATGATCTTTCTTGTATTCTCCAAGTAACCTATGGTTTGTCAAGAAACAATAATCAGACAAAAAAACAGAGCACCTGAATAATTTAACAACAATGTCGGTAACCATTTCATAGCTTCAGGCATTGCAGACTAAAAAAGCATTTTGCTACCTTCTTGTCCCAGAGACATCATTGCTGCCCAAGCTCCAGCAATCAATCCTCCAGGCCTGCTTCCAGCTATTGTTGGAGAAACATAAAGCCCACCTGACCACTCAGTAACTGTAGCATGTACAAAAACAAAACAAATTAAGTACAATTATAAAGCAGAGAACTGCTAAGCATTCCTTACATTGCAATTCCCCTTCCCTATCCCCTTAGGCTTTAGCCTCCCTTGTACCAAAAAAAAAAAAATTGATTGTAGCATCCCGAAAATCATTTCGATGCACTATCTGCTTTAAAAGCTATCCTTCCAATTATAATAAATTAATGCTTTACAGTCTCAAAACAGCCTCATATTACCAAATGTTTTAAATAGCCCCAGACAATCAGAAATACTAGAAATAGTTTTAAATCATTCAAGACTCCTAGAAGAAACTTGGCTGCCTCCTTTTTAAACGTTGAAACAGCCCTAAGCATTTCCCATCCCCTTCCTTTTCCACATCAAGTTTATTTCTCCTTTTCTTTTTCCTTGATAGCAAAGATTCTACTTACCAGCAACAAATTGATGCTGTTGGAGAACAGTCAGCCAAGAAATCCAGCCATATCATTTAGTAGCCACCAACCAAGATGCCATGAGAAGAAAATCAAATCATTAAGAACTTGATCAGAAGTGTTTACACATACATACATATATATATATATATATGACAAATATTTAGATAAAATCTAAAACTTATGCTGTGTTACCAGAAAATTAGTCTTGGCATTTCTCATGTAGCTTTTGAGGATGCAATATGCATACCAAAAGGCAAAAACCAAACCAAACAATAATAGATAATACGCAATATGTAAATTGTACATAGAATTTTCAGCTGTCAGTGGATACATACAGCACAAAATCTCCAATTTAAGTTTTTACTTCAGCAAGATAGCAACTATATGCAATCAAATAGTAGAGCCCAAACGATGTTCCATGTTGTTCAAGGATAACTGATATCTACCTTTCTAATGTCATGATTTCTGTACAGAACTACACTTGTTCCTTTAGGAGCCAGCCCATATTTATGCACATCCACTGACATTGAAGTTACTCCCATAATAGTGAAATCAAAAGATGGAATTGGGTACCTAAGAAGAAAAAAGGGGAAAATATTAAGAATTATACTCCCAATAATACTTTTTACAACAGTTCAAAAACAAAACACTAATATTTTCAAATAAGCATTCATGTATCTGACAGTGAGAAATTTAAAAAAAAAAAAAAAAAACTCAAATCAGAATCTTATAGCATTTGATAAAAAATCACTACAGGTAGTCCATGCAAGGCATATGCTAATTAAGGAAAAGTGATGATTCCACACTAAGATGAGAAAAAAGTGGCAGCTCGAATAACACAAAACAGTTTCCTAATGAAATGGCATGTTGTAGCTGGTTATACAGATCACAACATCAACTCAATGGCGTGAAACAAATCAAGTTGATAAATTCATTCAAAGGGAAAAAAGTTTATGTCAATCAATGTGAAGACATTTTTTCCAGAGAAAGAAACCTTAGCATGTTCAACAACTGCATAAGAAAATAGACGACTCCCTTACAGAGGGGAAGAAAAAAACTCTCAACTTCTTCAAAATAGAGTACATAACCTGTTATCCATTGAACATTAAAACTACTAAAAGCAGGCTGACATCTATTTTTGAAAACTTTTTACTAATGACCTGAACAAACAGTTAATGAGGGAAACAGGTATCAAATCAACAACAGAGAACTGCAAGCCTTTAAAGAATAAGAACCAAAACAAAACAATGACAACTACTATTCTAATGTTTTAGTCCGTGCTGAAAAGATATAAAGAAAATAATCCAATACTACTAAGAGTTCAGCTGCACATACCCAAGTTTACGAGCAAAAGGCAATACAAAGCCACCAAGACAAAGGTCAACATGTAAACAAATTCCATATCTATAACCCAATTTACCAAGCTCCTACAAGAAAGATGCCATATTTTCTGAATAAGAAACCAAGTAAAATATAACATGAACAAATTACATTTACAAACTTTTCCTATCACATTGAAACATGTAATGAGTAGTGGCACACCTCAATAGGGTCAATGATGCCATGAGGAAACCCAGGTGCAGATCCAACAATCTGCAGTATCACAAGATTCTGGTCAGGCCAACTTAATAACAAAGACCCCATGGTGCATACAGAATACTGGAAATAACAAAGGCATGTATACCAAGATTGTGTTTCTGTTAATATATTGCGCTATTGCTTTCACATCTGCTTGAAATTCCTTATTGACAGGAACACGATGCAGCTTGATGTTAAAATATTGCGCTGCCTTGTCATATGCCGAATGTGCAGATTCAGCTATTATCCTATGCTTGGGAATAGGATAATTCAAATTAATAACAACAGGATAAATAAAAAAACTAATGAAATTATTGAAGTAAATATCAGGAAACACATACATTTCTGGCCTTGTAATCCCCTTCTTCATCTTCATATAATCCCGAGACGTTTTCACAGCTAATAATATACTCTCGGTTCCTCCTGATGTCATGTTTCCGCATACTTCTCCACCAGAAGCCTTCTCTTTACTGCTAAGCAAAGCAGCTGTCATAGCAACCACTTCAGCCTCAAATCGTGCCACACTTTGGAACACATCCAAATGTAATGGATTGGTATGAGCAAACCTGAAAATAGTCTACAGAATTTTTTAAGGATGGGTAACCAAAAGAGTAGGGCAGACCTGAATTCCTCAAAGTTACTATAAAAGAATTAATAGAAATTTTCACTGACACAAGAAAAAGTCAATGAGCACACTTCTTGGAAAACCAAGATAGTGTCAACTGATTCTACGCAACTTCCAATTCATCTACAACTCTCTCACCAGTGATATTTAATAAATCAAGTAAGTTTAAAGCATTGCAAATAATAACAGATAATAGATGATCTTCTTGGAATATAAAACAATGTTAAATTTCCAGTATCTTACTAACATTGAACATGCCTCGTTGATCAAAGAAAAATGCCCTTCAGATTCATTTCCACCAATGTAGCTGGACCAAGTAAACCCAGAATTTTATCAAGCTCAATCACAGTTCAACAAAAACTGATATTTATATTTGATGTAGAAGAAAATAGACACAATATTTCCAAGCCAAAATTATAAACATACACTGTACCAGAGCATTTTCCTTGCCAATCAGCATCCTTGCCCTTTTCATCTTTCATTTCCTCTATAACACCTACTCCTAAACCTGTGGTTGGCAACTCCATCCTCCAGTGTTCTCTATTGGATTTGCTACCAGATTGTAACTTATCCACAACCTGCATTGTTCAGCAGACCAGTACATGTACCAAATTATATTCATGCTAATTTCAAGATGGAAAGATTTTAATCATTTAAGACAAAACGTACTAGGACCTGATTCCATGAAACATAAAATGCATAAACAAAATTTTAAAAATAAAGTTGCATCTAGAGACAATATCAGTATTTTAGTTCTAGAAGCAAGAACATAAGAGTGTCTGTGCAACAACTGTAAAACGACAAGGACAAGCATTATTTGATTTGGGCTATACCTAAATATTACGCACTTGTGCAGAGTTTCATCCATATGGGGGAAAAATACAATGATCAAAAGAGTGTAAGAACCACTTAGCTTCCACTAATTGGCTTGATAAACAAAACAACACCATTACTGGTGTCATTCAGGCTTCAGCCACTCTACATTAATTATCCAACAAATCAATAATCATGCTTAGTTTAAACGAAGACATCGTATGTTTCAATCTTGAAAAAATCAAACAAGCAAACATATGCTACACTACAGTTTCACAACCCAAACTACAAGCATCTTATCTATTTATAAATTCCTTATTAAATGAATGAAAGGTAGGTAAAAATACTTTGCAGAGAGAAAATTCTAAACAGCACCTGTTACTATAACTGTAATAACTGAAAATCCTATCCAGTTATTGACACTGAGAAAGGCCAAAATCATAGTCTATGATGGCAAATAAATGCAATTGAATAAATCCAACCAACTCTATAGCACCATAAAATGCGAATCATAAATGCATTTCATCAATCAGCAGGTCAGATCAGACAGTGAAAAACAAATACATGGAATTCTCCTATTCACAGGACCACAAACAATAGTAGCAGTAGAGAAGCAGCCAGATTTGAAATTTCTATGAAAAAATAACAACAAACTAACAAATGCATTGAATGCAACTCAGCAGACAAGTGTTAAATGCTTCCAGTTATTCCTAATCCAATTATACTATATATTCTTTATTTATTACCCAAACCAAAAAAAAAGAAAAAACAATTTTCTAATGTTCGCAACGAATCAAAACTAACCATTAATCCACAGTACGGAGCTTATATAACAAAAAAAGATCAATAAATCTGAAAAATTAAAAAAGAACAAGAAAAAGAAAATTAAATATATCTGACCTTCTGTTTCTCCGCATCAATATAACTCTTAACACCAGGAACCAGCCTTTTTTTTTTTTTTTGGAAAATGGAAAACAAACAAATTGGTCAATGAAAATGAAATCTCCGCTCTGAAACTTTAATCAAACAAAAAATTAGTAAGTTCGATAAAAATTACTTGATAGAGCTCATGAAAAAACCTAGAAGCGTAGCTTTGAGGCCTTTCTCGTGAATAACGGAAAGAAACGACTCAAGTACACGCGCGACGAGGAGAGTAAGGAGAGGGGCGAAGAGCAGAGCCAGAGGTTCGAATTGTGAAAGGAACGAATTGGCGGAAGCTCGGATGCGAATCAAGAATGAGTTAAACGAAGCAGAAGAAGAAGAAGAAGAAGAAGAAGAAGAATCCATTTTTATTAATTCCTAATTCACATGTAAACCCCAATCCTTGTCTCCGTTTTAAGAGGGTTTGGTAATCGCGTGCATTATACGTTCCTTTACCTTTTTTTGGCAGGTTGGATTGATTGCGTGACGTTGCCTCACTTTATATTAATAATTATACATTTTATATTTTAATTTTATTATAAAATGAATATAATAATAAGATTAATTAATTATTATAAGATCAAAAATGTGGGAACAAATAATAGTAATTTTCTTGCATATATTATTTATGCCATACAATAGTAAATTTAGTTTTGGAGTTGAATAGCAGGGCTTGATCCCTTAAATGGGCTAATCATAACATTTGTATGCTCAAGGAGTGAGGAACCAATGATGGCATTAATGGCTGACTCAGGTTGGGCTGCCGACGGCTCATCAAGAAGTGGATCAAATACTAGGTGTTGGAATAGCTATAAAGGCTCAGCCCTGATTCTTACATCTCAGCTCTAAGAAGATGTGGGCTAGAAAATTATTATACTAGCATGTTGTATTTTACACTTTCTGTTAAAAATGATAAAAAAATAATTTTAAAATAAAATTTTAAAATAATGTAAAATTTTAACAAAAATTATATATGAATTTGAAAAAAAAATGTTTAGTGTTCAAAAAATTAACATAAATTATGATATAATAATTTTATATTTTCTATATATTTAACATGAAATATATATAACATTAATATATAAATTGATTGACACAGTATAAAGTTTATTGTATTACTAAGCTTTTTTTTTTTTTTGATAAATTTTGTGAAAGTTGAGAGATGTCTCAAAATGTTAGGGTTGGAATCAAACTAGTCCTAACAACTATACATTGACGATTATTGAAAAAGGTTAAATTTTATGGAGGGAATTAGCGCGTCCCCTCTCATTAGGTCACACATGCACTGAATTCTTTGGCGTGAATATAACTCCACGTTCTTAGTCAAAGTATGAAAATACAAATATGGTTTACGTGGGAGGCATAGTTTCCAAGAAAGGTTATTCAAGCATACCTTTTTCTCCAGAGGGAAGTTGCAAGCATGAAAGCGCCGCGTTCAGCCTCCAGGAATCAAACCTATCTAAAACAAACTAAAAAACAAAAAACATGACAACATCAGTTACGCTAGATTGATAGAAGTATGACGGCATTAATTGTAAGATGGCGAAGCTTCCTACCACAGTTCCAACCAAAAGAATGTTAATAATAGTCTTACTCAACTTTGAATCAGTGGATTGGCTTTGGCAGGTGATACCAAACTTTCTCGTCATCGAGCAGCGGATCTCTCGTTTATAATGCTTATGTTTGACTACCAAAAATCAAAATATTTTATAATAAATTTACGTAATTTTACCCAAATAAAAACAAAATTTTCTTTCTGTTGGCAATAATACTATATTACTTTCCATAACATTAAAGCTACTTAGGCTTATTTGGATTCAAACCGTTTTTCATGAAAATTTAAGTAAACTGCGCCGAGATTCAATTTGGATGTTTAAACTGTACGGTTCGATTTTTTTTTTTTCATTGGTTGTTTTGGGTCCAGTGAACCAACGCTGGATAACTTTTTTTTTTTTTACTTTTTTACCCTTTCAATCGTATTGAAGAGATAAAAATATTTTTATAATTTAATTTAATTTTTAAATTTTTTATTTAAAAATATAAAATAATTTTGTTAACTAATACAATAAAAATATTATTTTTTAATTATTTTATTAACAAATTTATTATTTATCATAAAAATAGTTTATTAATTATTTATTTATTTTATAAATATTAAATAATGTAATTTTTTTATTACATTCAAAATTTAATTTAATATCAGTGATGATTATTTTTCTTCTCATCATAATTTAATTCATTATCATTACTATTATATATTTTTATCATTTATTTTAATCTCATCATTACAATAATTTATTTCACTTCTATCATTATTTTTAATTTCCTCAAAATTAATATTATTATCCATAAATGGACAAATATAGAGCTTGTAAATTACGCGACCAAGGATAAAGTAGTACTCCAGCCCCATTTAATGGCTGCTTAGCGTTTAGCTTTCTCCTTTTTTTTTTTTTTTTTAAATTGAAACTTCCAGATATTCATATCAAAGGTGGTCACTATCGGGCCGAATGGACAAAGTTTATATATTTCAAGTACTAATTTATATATTTTTTAAAAATTTAAATAAAAAAAATGTAATTAACTCTTCTATAAATTAACCCTACCGACTTTCATTACCTCACTATTTTGTGAGGACGTTATTTAAACTGTATTACTGCATCTACCTTCGAATTAACTTACATCGGAGAGTTATCACTTTCAGTAATCAATTAATAGTTTGAATTATTACAATGACGATTGATAATGATGACGTGAGAAGCCAATAATGTGTATTTTTTTCTTTCGGATTGAAGAAATATACATAAAGTTAGGATAACGTTAGCATCAAAATGACTGCAACCTAACAGCTGACTAAATGATCAGAATACACCATTTAATACCTCAAAACAATACTACATCTAATTATATCGTTGCTTGTAAGCCGACTGCTCTTGATTTATCTTTCTTCTTCCCCTTAAAGAAATTTTCTTAATCACATCGAAAATCATAGTATTAAAATTTTAATTTCGTAATCACAAGAACATTAACTATTAATATAAATATAAAGAAAGAAATTTGTGATATATAGTTAAATATTTCATTTTTATTTCCATGTCAGCATGAATGGATGGTACTAATATTTTTTTTAAGTACATAAAAGTTGTAAATTTTAAGTATAAAAAATTTGTAAGGATTAAAATTTAAAATTTAAGTTTATTAAATATTATTTTTTTAAAATAATTCTATAAATAGATATAGATAAACTCCAAATTTAATTCACTCTTAATAATAATATCTGTGCAGTATTGCAGTATTGCTTTGCCAAAAAATTCTTTTGTCCTTTACCATATCAAAAACAACGGGCTGAAACCGAAGTAGATTTGGAAGATTTAAAAACGGTTGCTTTAAAGAAAATTTTTTATTATATTTTTTTAATAATTATAGAGTTAATATTTATATATTATCAATATAAAATTTTAATTACACAAATTATGTTAAAAAGATGATGTATGTCTATTTTTTTAATTATATTTTTTATATTTTTAAATGTAGTTAAAAGACGTGTATTATTTTTTTAATTATGCTTGTATAATTAAAATTTTACATTAATAGTATATAAAATATTAAATCATTATTATATTACAATAAATTAATTTAATTTTTAAATTATATAAATTTTATTAAAATATTATTTGAAACTAAAATTTATAAGTAGCACTCTTATATAATTTTTAATTATGATTGAATAATTATAGAAATAAATATAATAAAAGAAATTTCAAGTGAAATGCTCTTCTTCAACGTTGCGGGCAGCGGGGCAGTATCTTTTAGATATGTAAAGTTGCAGGTTTCGGATACAAATATATACAATTTTTTTTTGGAAAATTATGATTTATGGGACTCAATAAAGGGGAAGGGCTGCGTCGCACTTTGTAATTTTACCATTAAAAATACAGTAAATAAGAAAAATTCAGTGGTCAAAGAGCCTCAAGGTCTTACCTCTCTCTTAGAGAGAAGATGGTTGAAGTTCAACTATATTATCCTATTTACAGCGAAGCACCTCCCTGCAGGAAAGAAAATCACAAATTTCTGATATGTAATATATGTGCCTCATCACACGCTTTAGTTGAAGCAATTTTATTTGTGTTTTAAAATATATATTATATATTTACTCAGAATTTCCAAGAAAGTTTGTTTGGTGAAATACAAAAACACAGCAGGCATGACAATAACATGTGTGCTGTATAAAACAATTTTCAAAATCTAGAATGAATGTTTGAACACTGATTGGTCCTCGTGTTTCCAATGTTCCTTTCAACAATATTATCTCTTGGAAAATTAATTAAATGCTCAACGATTACAGATCATATAATAAAGACTGAACAATAGGTCAATTTCAAAAAGACAAATTAATCCATAAAACGATATTTAAAATACGGTAAAATTTTTCCTACTATGCATCCAAATAAGTTCTTCGTCTCTTCGTTTTCACTACACCTATAACAAATGACACCTAAGAAATTAACCAACTCAACGCTTGTAGAGGTTAGCCTCTCTGTAGTTATTTTCTTCGGAAGGGTAAAGGTTTTATAAGAGGAAAATGATTAATAAATTATAACTCACGTTCACGTATCATTTTCATAACATCTTAACCACTAAACCAATAAGAGGAGGCATAATACCATACACTGATGGTACATGGGATTGGCTTGGAAGCACTGCGCCACTAGGCTGTTGGTATAGATAGCCTACAGAATCATCTAGTTGCGCGTGCCAAGGATCCTTCCTTAGCCACCAAGACCTATCCCGAACGGCATTAAAACCAAGTCTAACTTCGGGAACTTTTATGAAGCATGCAATATAAATAAGGATTAATATTTTTGTAGCATCATCAAGCCTTAATTTCATCCAATAACCAACAAGGGCTACAATATTGTTTGCAACGCAGGCAGGGTTTCTTTTGCTCAACAGCTCACGTATTCCAGACCGTCTCTACTAGATAATTAAGTTAGTTAGGCCATAATCCAGCACCACATCCGAAACCGCCTGCCCTTAAGCTAAAAGCCTTGGATTAGCTGGCCCCCGGCCTTTGACATAGGAATTCCACTAGTAATACTTTTTATAGATCCCCCTTTTATTGTTACCTTTAATATATTAGTAGTGTATAATATTTAAAAAAAAAAATCAAAAGATGTGATTTTTTTGAAAAAATACGTTATTCTAAATGAAAATTACCATTGAATTGATGTTATATTTTAATCAATTACTATTACAATGTTGTGTTTATCATTCATTTTTATTTTTAATTATTTTAAATATATAAAAATATTTATACTTAACAGAGCTAAGCATTTAAGGTGATTAAAGGTTTGTTTCAAATAACAGAGCTAGCGTTTAAGATGATTGAAGGTTGTTTCAAATAAGAGACACGTCAATGTTATTTTGTACTTTTGGGATATTTTTTCTCCAAAAAAAAAAAAACAAAGGGAAAGGATAACTATTTAAGGACATTTTATATAGTGATTATTTAATCTCAATCATCCATAACTATTTGTACTTGATAAAAATAACATATGCAATACACTAAATAATATATACTAATTGAAATTATTTTTTTTTATAAAGGAGATTGAAACATAAGGAATCGAAGACGAAGGGAAATTAAAAAAGCTAAGGATCAAACTTTAACTTAGGAAAAATCAACATTTCTTAAAAAAATGAATTTTTTGGGTTAAATTCTAAGTTCTTAACTATATGTATATATTACTTTATATATAATTTATATATACATATATATTAAATTTACATATATAATTTATATTTGATGTATTAATAATATATAAAATGTTATATATTATCAGTGAATTATAAAATAATAATAGATATTTTATTAGTGAAAAAAAAAACTTAAAACGTCATCCAACATAAATATTTGCTAACTTTAATTATTTAATCAAACAAAAGGAATGATTTAAAAAGAAAACAAAAGTAATTTATTATTAATATGTTTTTTTTTTGGGTTAAAACTTCTTTGAACAGTTTTTTTTTTCTTTTGTTAAAACTAGTTGCAATCGCAATTACAAAAACCCAAACTAAAAATCAAAGAGTCCATTAATTATTGGATCTCAACCTCTATCGTTACTTACGTAGCCGAAAATAAAAAATTGTTATAAATCAAAATTCCACGAAACATGTTTTTTTTTTTTTTTTTTTTCTATTTTTTCAGTTCTACGTGTGGAGCGTACAATGGAGGGCGCGCTCTCCGCACTGACCAAACAAAAAATTCAAACCACATGTTTCTAAGAGACTATTTCCTTGGCTTAAACAATACTAATATTCAAACAAACGGTCGCTTGGTCTTCGTCTCCTAGATGCATGCTTAACCCTTTCCTTCTCTCTCTTGGAAAAACTGAGTGTACGAACCAAAGGCTTGAATCATTTGTTGAACCTTCTCATTTTTAACTATAAAACAAGTTCTGGCCACGACTTTATTATATCAATTCAATCAATTTAGCTCATGATATAAAGTTTTACCTTATGATATGTTTATTTATAAATTAACATATATGTAAAATATTAATTTCCTATAGTTAATATTGCATATTTTTATTTTTAATAATCAAAATTATGAATTTAACACTTTTAATGTCATATTATACAAATGCTTACATATATATGAACTTATCTCTGTCGTTGTTGGCTAACTCGGTTTTGGCCTTTTAAGTCAAAGGGAATAGACTAGCAATAGTTGCAGCGTGTCGAAGTTTCTACATCCGTTGAATCCCATCAATCTGGCAATCAAGATTCTTAAAGTAGGGTAAATGATGAATAATGTGAATTATTTTCTTCTTTTCCATTTATTTATTTATATTTATTTTTCGATTAATTATGTTACATGTATGTATGGCACAATTGCTTCCGGAGACTCACACATTGTTGCCAATAGCATGACACTTAAGCAAACATTGAAAATTCTTAATGGTAACGAATGAAAGATTGATTCGTAAGTTCATTCATTTGAATATATCAAGTTTTGATATATTCAGAAAAAGAAAAAGAAGGGAAATTCAGAATAATATATAATTTAATAAGAGAACGCATCTGCTGACCAGTAAAATGTTGACTGTCCACACCCATTAAAATGTGCGACTATGAAGATAAACTATATAAATAGCTGAAACATTATTTTTATTTGTAGATTACCTGTCGACAATGAAAAAAATTGTCAAAGAAAAGTACTCATGCATGTACGAAATTGAGAGTTTGGTCAAAACCAACTAAGATATATAAATATATATATATATATATATATATATTATAAAGTAGAGCAGTAGATTTTATAGCAATATCATCAGCCACTACACCGTCGATTATCACTTTATCTTCTTACCTTTAAATCATGAAGTTCTCCGATATTTCCCCTCTATTCGACAAATATAAAATAAAATAAAAACTAGGGTTAATGTATAATATAGTCTCTAAATTATATTATTTTTTTAATTTATTATCTATAAAAAATTTATAATTAAACATACAAATTTTATTTTTATCAAATACTTTATCTCATACATTAATTTCATTAATTGCAAGTTGATGTGACTAAAAAATTCAATAATATCACTAATAAATAACATATTTTTATTGGTCAACATTTTATAGAGATAGTATTTTAATTATTGATATACAAAATTCAATTACTAATATTTTTTGTAAGTACTAAATTATTAAAAATATATAATTTAAAGTTGAAATTACATGTGAACCTGAATCTAATACTAGTGGTATCTTTATTTTACCAGTTGCTTTACTAATCTTGTACTATATATATTTTTTACGTGCCGTTCACGATACCAGACGTAAGATAAGGAAGATGACCGCTACATCTAGCCATCGGGCCGCCTCCCTGTTTTAAGTTTCTCTTACATCTCTCTGAGTCTCTAACCTTTGCAAGCCTTTTTCATACTTGATTTGTTGTTTCTGCCTTATATGCTGTGTAGTACTTATAATTACTGAATCATCTCTTTGCCTCTCTTTTGTTTTTTCTCTCTGTTTCTTTGTTTCTGTCTTTTAACATGGAAAATTTTCAGGGATTTTTCCCTAGTTCATCGACATTATCAGTGTCTTCCTCGTCATTAAACATGACGAATTCGCCTGGTTATGGTGAATTTCAAGGTGGCAAGGCTAATGGGTTATTGGGATTAATGGCAGAGATGGAAGTTCCTGGCAGCTTGAATGTGCACAACATTTCCCAGGACAAAAGCTTTCCTGAGAGCAACAGCTTGGCTGGGACTGAAACTGAAGTGAAGAAAAAGGGAGATAAAAAGATAAGAAAGCCGAAATATGCTTTTCAAACAAGAAGCCAAGTTGATATACTTGATGATGGCTATAGATGGAGAAAATATGGGCAGAAAGCTGTGAAGAATAACAAATTTCCAAGGTATGCAAAGCTCTTCTCAGATCCTGTTCTTTTTGTTTTTATTTTTTTTTTAACACTGGTTTTGAATCACTGGATTTAGTATATCTATCTTAGTTGCAGAATCCTGATTAAAATTTAAAAAAAAAAAGGTAATTCAGAATATTCATTGTTCACATACAAAAAAGAGTGCCGGTACTAGGATTTGACCTGTATATGTATGTATTAAATTATAAATATACCGATTGTTAGAGTAATATGCTATGTTAAGGCTGAGTGCTGAAAAATGACTAACAAATTCCGTAATCCGACTGCGAAATGTAAATTACGACAAATAGTGAAATTAAGGGGAAGTTTGCTGCCCAAAATCAAAACCGAAATGCTTTGCACTCTTAGCGTGTTAGATGGGGAGCAGGGTAATGGACGTGGTTTTTGTAACTTACTACTCCTTTTGAGTTTTTTTTTTTTTGGTAATCGAGGTTAGTGAGATTTGAATATTGATTACTAGAATTAAGAATCCAGCATTCTAATAAAGATCACACCACCGTTGGCGACTCCTTTTGAGTTTTGCCAACCTTGAGCGATTTAACTTTAGCCTTGTAGAAGAGTTTAATTTCTCATTCCATGAGAAAACTAATTACGTATAGAGCAACAAAACCTGCAGAGGGGACATGAAATGATTGCCATGGCCAAGGGAGGAACTGATGAGATGCTTAGGGTAACTGATGCAGGTTCATTTCACTTAAAAAAGAACCAGCTTTGCCTTCTTCCATCTTAATTACTTCTTCTTCTTTTTCTTTATGGATTTATATATAACTCATCGAATAGTTCCAGTTGAAATTTGCGTCGCCTCCATTAATATGTACTGTAATTATTGTTTTGCAGAAGTTACTATCGATGTACCCACAAAGGATGTAATGTCAAGAAACAAGTGCAAAGATTAACCAATGATGAAGGAATGGTGGTGACAACTTACGAAGGCATGCATTCACATCCCATCCAAAAATCTACTGACAACTTTGAGCATATCTTAAGCCAGATGCAAATCTACTCTACATCCTTCTGAATCAAAGGCGATCGAGCAGAGATATTCATCATATACATAATACTTGTAAATTAAGAACTATGCATTATTGGATTGAGACAATTTTAAATTAAATTCACTGCCCCCTATTGATCGACGAGAAAATTTCTTTTAGATCATTTTTCATTCACAAAAAAAAAAAGACCATTTGTTTTGTTTATCATCTCGAAATTAATGGTGATTGATAGGTCAAAGAACTCGTGCTGTAATTTGGGAGGATAATTTATAATCTGATTATGTCTATTGGATTTACGATTAGAAAGGACTTATTTTTGTACCATTTTATTTTGGGTTGTTATACAACAGTGTAAAAAAAACAGTGTCCACGCCTGGGCCATTCTCTGGGTGGCGCTTGGTTCGCATCTGTACTTGTGCTTGGATTTGTCTTCAAGCTGTTGAATCTGATCAACTGACCTGGACTTTTAGAGTCCTTTACAGCGCCCGCACATTCTCTTTGGGTCTTGGTCCTGCCCTCAGGACCTTCGTTGCATCCCTGGACCTGCTCTCCTGTGCGATACCGCAACAGCAATGGTTCGACTAAACTTCTGCTTGTGTTTCCATTGTAACTCGGTTTTTATTTACGACTTCAGACCATCTATATATAAAGTAAAATAGAGTTTTTTGGGACTCATTAGTCGGACCATCAGCAATGCAGTAGTCTCGAATTCTTCCTCTTTGAGTAAGCTTGTGAAGCTCTCCTCAAGTTTCATTTTTCGTGTACTCTTATTTAAATTATTATTTAAGTTTTTCTATGAGCTGATTTCATGTGATGATTGCTTGCTCACCACGCTTGATACTATCATACTGGTGATGCCACCACAATTGAGCATTATCACTAAAAAATATAGTAGCTAAACTTAGCATCATTTGCTGTCCCAACCATTTGAAAATATTGTTCTATGCCCCATAAAAAGTTGTCCACGTTTTTATCTAATTAAAGTACTTAATTACATTTACAAGACATGAGATTTGAGTTTTGAAAGTTTAATTATTGATGCTAGATACTAATTGTAAATTTTTGGCGAAAAAAAATAAATTAATCGTAATTTTGTTATTCCCCGGCTGTCGTCATAGGATTGCTATCATAGACCACAATAAAGTATTATTTACTAAATTAATTTTAATTGAAAAGACAAATATATCATTTGTTAATTATTAATCATTTAACATTAATACGTTCATCTTAAAAGTAATATAATTCCATTATTTTAAATAAAAATAATAGAATACATTCATCTTAAAATTAATATGACCATGAGTTGATATATAAGATAAAGGCCATAATTTATTTAATTCTCTCGTGATATGTTAATGCATTGAACAAAACTTCACTGCTATATATCATCTTCAGCAACAATTCCTAAATTTGCCGTGAAACATTAACGATTCTAAATCGTAGATTTAAATTTTTTTTTAAGTGTTTATGTAATATATATAAATATAATTATCTATAAATTTATTAATTTTATAAAAAAAACCATAAAACTTTTAAAATATTTAAAAATATTTTTTAATTAATTTTTTACTTTTTAATACACCCTATTTCATACTTTGAATCCGCAATCCGCGTATGCCTATTTGGAAAATTACTCATCCGAAAGTTGTTATATTCAGGCCATAAAATGCCTAGCTTGATTAGTTGATGTGTACCATCCTCGTGCACAAACTCGAGGCATGAATACTCTTTTATCCTACCCAAATAAGGCATATAAATTTAACAAATATTCAATTTGATCCATGAATTTTTGATACCACATTTTTATTTTTTAAAAACCTAATGACTAGATTAATGGAATTTAAATATTTATTTCAAGTAATGTTTATATTAAACAATAAATTTTCAGCATTTTAATTTGATTGTTTGTATTGAAAAAAGGAATGTTACATACACAAAAAATATACACATAAATACAATAATTTTTAATCAGGTCCTTATGTTATTTTATATGTATGAAATTTGTATAATTATTATGTGTATATAATATGTTATTAAAATTACTCCTTATTTTTCTATTTGTAAAAAATAAAAAATTTTTTTTACAGATTTTTGAGAAGACATATTCGTAATTATAAAAGAGGACAATGGTGGCATATTCGCTTTAACAGTTGCTCTTTTCGTGATTTATTAAAAAGTCAAGGGCTTTTATCTAAGTAACTATAAAACGGCAAATAGTAGGAGTCCCAAATAGGGTTGTTGGGTTGTTTGCATACTAACCAAGCTTTGATTTCATAATTAAAAAAAAAAAAAAAGTCTTTGATTTCCCAGTTTCCCCTGCAAATTGCAAGTGGAGAAATCCAGCAATAAAATGAAATTAATAACTGTAGTTTAAAAAAATCAAAATTTATTTTTCGTCTCATGCTACTTTAAGTCTCTACTATCCAGTATATAGGCGTTCAAAGATACGCTCCAAGCGTAGCTGGCCATGGCTCTTCCTCTTGGGAAGTTAACTATTCTCGTCGGTGCAGGTTCGTATAATCGTGGCTTTACGATTTTTTCTTTTTTTAGAATATGTTATTGTTTGGAATTTTGAGATTTTGTTACGAGCTTGCTGCGATTTCGGATTGAATCGATTTTTTTTGGTTTAGTGGAACTAAATTTAGGGTTTTAGTTAAACTCTTGATTTGTAGTAGGGTTTGGTTGTTGGTATTTATGTGTTTTGTTACTTTGATTGATTGTGGAATTAGTAGTAATGTTTGGTAGTTTTTGCCGCGTTGGCAATTAATTAGGATTTCAGAGGAGTTTGGGTTGAAGTAACAGGAGGTTTGCTGGCGCCTGGCAATGTTATGTTTAGTGCTTTGTTAGATAGTTTATTGGGGACAAAGGTCATAGCGATGGGACTGGGATTGGAACGGAATGGAAAGATGCAATCTTGTTTTTGTTAGCTGAAGATGGTCCAATTGACGGACATTGTTAGAAGCACAAAGGATCACTGTACAGGCTAGTGGGTTGGAGTGATATTTAATGGAACCGTAAATGTGTACAGTATAAACCTAGAATGTTCTATGTATTATATCAATGCCTATTTTATCCTATTGTGAAGCTCCTTTTCTCCCAATGGAAGATGATCCGATCGACTTTTATGATCTAGGATTGGAAGCTACAATTGAGAAAAAGAAAGAAGGCTTCTATTGCCAAGTTTAACTTAGAAATAGCTTGCTTCTTTTTGGGTTCTAAATGGATTAATTGATTAGACAGAATCATTGCATTGATGATTACATTCAAAACATGTTATTGTTGTAATGTTTATTCCCCTTTAGAGGAGTTATGTAGCTATCAGTCTGGCTATGGCTTAGCCATTAGAAAGAATTGATTTTCTAATTTAATTAGCTATTGTTTGTCTTTTAGGTATTGTTGGCTCGATTCTTGTGAAAGAAGGGCGCATGTCAGGTGTTTCTGATTTTGTCTCTGGTGCTTTCAAGGTATTTTGCACTTATCTGAGTCATGACTTAAAACTAAAGACAGTTTTTTGTGTTCCTTAAAATAGGTGGATTTGAGATGATGGTGCATTTACTTTCTTGCTGACTTAGTAATAATTTGTCTCCTGCTGTAGTTTGCTTTTCGGCAACTTAAACATGATGATTCTACTCCATCAGTAAACAAGCCACGTAATGACTATTTGATGGCTCAGGTTTGTATTTGATCATCTATGTCCATTATGTGCTGAATAATAATCTAATTATCTGGAATATTGGCAATTGTTTCTGATATTTGGAACTATTTCTGCTTGTTTGATTGTTATGGGTGAAAATTGAAATGCCAATTGAAAAAGGATGGAAATGCTCTTTATTAAATTCTCTCTTCATCTTGTTTTTCTTTTATGGATAGACCCTTGACTAAATATTTGATGATTGAAAATATATATGTGATCTCCTGGTGGTGTTGATGATTGTAAATAATAATTTACCTCTTTTTTTAGTCATGACAGTAGGTTGCATTTGCTTGAGGATTAATTTCTTATGACATTTCTATATAGTGGTGAGTAGGAAGTGGGTAGCTGCATGTCAGTGTTATTAGGCTATAAATTTTTATATTCACTTAAAAGCTGAAAAACTGTTAGCATGTGATCTGGCAATTTGGAAGATTAAGTTTATGTGCATTATTGATTATCCTATGTATTTTCATGCTTCTGTTACTTTTTTGAGCAATATATTATTGTTAACATTAAGTATTCATGAACCTTTTGTTATTAATTCTTTGTGCTTATCGTTTCAGTGCGGATGGCACCCTATTATCCTAATACTTGCTTGTATATTTAAATTTATATAATTATATCTTGTTCGAACTTGTTTACTTTTTCAGGTTAACAGCCTAAGGCAGGAACTGCAAATCTTGGCATCAAACAGACCAATTACAATTGTAACTGGACGTGGAACAGGTTTGATATTTGCAGGGAAAAATATTGATGTCGTTCATCTTGCTCTAAATGGCACACATTCTATCTAGAATTTTTGACAAAATTATGCCAATTTGTATTTTCTTCTCATCCTTTTTTGCAATATGCACAACTATTATGGATCCATATCAATGAGCAAATAATGAGGATCCTTTTTCTTAATTAGCTTATGACACTTTTTTTTAATACTTATTTTCTTATTATTCTTCATTTTTTCGGAGATATGATAACTTCCAATACAGATCAATTAAATTCAACTCTATACAGTTCCTGAGCATTATTTTGGGGGAATGTTTTTGTCACATGCAGGTACTAGTAAATACGGCATAATCATTGTTGTTGTAGTAGTTGGATATGGCTATGTTTGGTGGAAGGTAATGATATTTTATTCCTTTGAGTGTATTACTGTGTGTAGGTTCAATATGAGCAACTAATAAGATGCTTGAATTCTCTGATAATTGTGCCACGTGAAAATTTCCAGCACCATTTGCTTTTTTTTTTTTTTTTTTCTCTGGCCATGGTAGATAGTTTTGCAAAGTACAAGATGGCCAGTACTTTACTGGCTTGCTCTTCTTTCATCTAAGGCACAATCCTGTTTTATGGTTTCAGTTGGCTTGTTTTCATTTTTCTTATGCACTTATATAGTTCATTGATTTTTCTCATTAATCCCTACTTTTTCTCAAATGAAGAATTTTGTTAAGAGTTAAAATTGATGAGCCATTTTTTTTTCACATGGATGTGGTATGGATCTTGTGGAAACTTAAGTCTTGGATATTTGAGCAACTGGTAAGAAATTTATTAAAAGTGATGGATGACCAGACTCAGCAATTGAAGCTGATGGAATGATGGTTATTCTTTGTCAGTGAAGTTTTGCACTATAAGAATGTAAAATATTTTCTAGAAAAGTATCGGAAGTACTTGGTAGATAAATATTCAAACACATGGTTTAGAATTTTAATTTTGTGTTATTTCAGTTAGTTATTAGTAAATTGTAATTATATATATATATATATATATAGACAGAAACTGTAATTATATATATATATATATATATAGACAGAAACTGTAATTGCTGCTCTATGCTATTTATTGTATATTTTTTGCTTCAAAAATGTTTCTTTACTCTTAGCTAGAGTATAAATCTTATATTCCTTAAATTGTTTCAGGGTTGGAGACTTCCTGATATGATGTTTGCAACGAGGCGTAGTTTATCCGATGCACGTGATGCCATAGCCAAGCAGCTTGAGAGTGTTTACTCATCAATCTCGGCAAGTCTCTTTTACTGGCATAACTTTTTCTTGTTTAAATTTATTCGTTAATTTATATGATGTGATAGATTTCCTAAATCCCTGAATGGCCACACTATATGAAGGTTTCAAGTAACGAGTTACATGTTTTCAGATTCCATACTTTATGTCAGTGTTTTACCTAGTGAATTGGCTGAATTCTCCTTTGTCCCTCTTCCTTATTAATTTTGTCTTGTTCACTTCTAGGCTACCAAACGACATCTATCCTCAAGAATTGAGGGTGTGGATAATCATCTGGATGAAATTGCGGATATGACTGCTACTACACAAGATGAGGTGAGATATAAGATTGTAATAGTAGCTTAAAGGAGGTTTCATTGTTATTCACTGAAAATTGATTGAGTTGTATAGGTTTCTCTGCTACAAGATAAATCAAAGATGCTCAACAACAATGTTCAATCTGTTCGTTATGTAGTTCAAACTCTGGTAAACATTTTTGAAGACTTGATTTTACTATATTTTTCTGTGATGTGGTTATCTTATACCCTGGATGTGAAACTAAGACTACCATCTCTCTCTCTCTCTTTTGGGGGGGGTGGGGGGGGGGTTCTTGTCTCAGGAAAGTAAGATTAACAGAATAGAAGGGAAGCAGGTAATTCTTATATTAACATAAAAAATATACGGTGCAATATTAATGTGATTTCTTTTATTGCTTTTGTTAATTTGTATGGTTTTCTATCATCTACGTAGGATATTACAAACGAAGGAGTAAACTGGTTGTGTGATTACACCCAGACCATTGAACAGAATAGATCCACCAATCGTATTCAGGTGTGTTTCCTTTATTTTATTTATCTGCAATGAACTATATGCTTTCCAGCATATCTGTTTCTTTATTTCATTGGTGTCTATTTGTCAAGATTTCATTATACTTATCAATTTATTGTGGTACTTAACATGAAGCCAAACCTTGAGAACAGACGATTATTCTTCTTTTGGATCACTGTTGATCAGAATCATTGTTTTACAGTTGTATTTTTAGAGCCACATATTTTATGTGTTTGCTTTCAACTTGTTTCCTATGCTTATGTTTCATCATGCTGATTGTTATTTCAATCTTGCAGGCTTCACAAGCTAGTTCCTCCACGCCAGCTCTTGAAGCACCAACGAAAACACCATCAAGGGTCAGATTCTTTTTCTCTTTAATGCATGGTCTAATGAATGATTACTTGATTAAATAATGAAATTCTTGGACTATGTGGAACATTCATTCTAAGGGTAGAATTTCGAGACTGGTGCCTTCGGACCTTTTAAAAAATTTCTGTTATCTCCTTTTAGTAGATGCTCTTGCCTTTTGTTTTTAGCTATTTGTTCTTTATTGTCATATTTGACCCATGTACTTTACAAAATTTTTCAATGTGGTATTTGTACTTTTAAAATGTGTAATGCAATGCATGTACAATCATTCCATGTGATAATCTGGTATCCTACAGTCAATACTGTTAACTTAGGATGGTAACGTGACATTTAACCAATCACACTTTGACACGTGGCAAATAATGCCACACCATCATGCCATGTCATCAGTGGGAATCATATTGAAATCTACACGTGTCACTGACGTGGCACTCTCGTGGATGTTAGATGTCATTAAAAATAAAAAATAATTTTTTTTTTTTTAAAAAGATTTTTTGTTTCTTTTTTTTTTTTCTTCCTTTCTCTCCCTTTCCTCCACTCCCTTCTCTCCTGATCTCATTCCCACTTATCGATTCTGGCCAATCACCAACTGGATCAAGCCAGATGAGGCTGGATTTGATGCCGGTAGGCCGGAAATGGCTGGAACCAGGGGAAATTGGATTGAACAGGCTGGAATCTGCCTCTAAATATGACATGTAGTATCTATGTGTATGTTAAGTGGCATGATGATGTGACATTATTTGCCATGTCTCACGTCATCATCTTAAGTTAACAATGTTAACCCCAGATATCAGATTATCACATGGAATAATAGGACTTGTACCATATTACACATTTTAAAAGTAGGGGTACTACATTGGAAAAGTTTGTAAACTGTAGGGGCCAAATATGACATTAACCTTTTTGCAAACAACTTAAAAAGCAATAGCATCTACCAAATGGAGTCTTAATTTCAATTCCGTTAACCAAATATACGTCAGTCAATCTCAGGCTCACAGTCCTTTTATTTCTGCTGAGACTGGGAAATCAGACATGGATATTTGATATTGGATGCAATGCATTGCTTATTTTCCCTGTCCAATTTATTTGAATGATGTTAAATTTTAGTTCGTGATTCCATAAGCTGAAGTAATAAGCAAGTGGTGGAAACTGCCTGTAATGCTTTTTGACAAGTCGTTTCTTTGTGTTCATGCAGAGTGGGTCTTTGCCTCCCATTTTATCAGTTGAATCACCGTCTCCTTCCAATGGAACTTATAAGGTTAGTTGACTTTACAGAGTCCTGAATTAGAATTAAAAGAACAGAAAAGTACTGAAGTAGTTCTGGAAAAGGTGGTAAAAGAAAGGATGTGGGATTGTTAATGATTTTTGTTGGGTTTATCTTACATGCATGGAGAAATTTGGTTCCACAGGATTTTTTTTAATTATCTTAAGAGATATCTTTGTTAAGCCAAATTGGTCATCAGGACCAGCATAAATAACTAAATCATGGATTCTGTCCAAATGCTTGGTCTAAAACAATCGTTTGTCCCCTTTAGTAAACCCTTTGCTCTCTGATTTGACTTCTGGCAGGTTAAGAGATCTCCAAGAAATGCTGTCTCTGCCACAGGCCTTAAGGTTAACCTTTTTGTTTCCTCTCTCTCTCTAACAAGTGGTTTCTCCTGTTATTTTTTCAAATGCATCCTTTTGGGTCTCAATTGTTACATATCTGGTTTCAGGAAGTAGGTGAATCAAGTAACCATGATGTTGCCAATGGGAATGGCACTTCAGGAGACAAAACTAATGGGTCTTCAAGCTCTGGTTTCTTTGGGATGATGTTTTCAGGTGGGAATGGTTCTTTTCTCACGAGAACACGAAGTGCAACAAATGCCGTGCCACAACAGATACGATCAAGTAGACAACAATCGTGAAGATCTTATGTTGAAAAGTAGTATTTAAATTTCTGCTTGATTACGACTTTCTCAGGTTTTATGGGTGTCTTAGGCTCCTTATTCCCTCCAGTAGTGCCTAAGCCAAAAGTTAAGTTGGAGTGGGTGCTGAATTTTGTAGAGAAGATGTTTGTATAATTAATGGGGTGATATACTAATATCATTCTTGTTAGGTGGTGAATGCTGGCTGTTAGAAGTTCTTTTTTTTTCTTTTTGTTTATCTTATTGATAAGTATGAATAGTAGGTTCCGGAAGGGGAGCAAGTGGGAAAGAGATCATTGAGCGAGTCTATTAGATTATCCCATAATCTGGTCTTTTCTTCACCAACAATAAAAGCAAATTCTCTGTCATTAAACCTTAAGTTTTGCCCTCTATGATACAGGCTCTTTGAGATAAATTGGTCAATTTCAGTGGAGCATTAGTTCACGTTTACATAGTGTTTCATTTTTTTGGTCGGAATATATTGTTTTAAGTTGTTAGTGGTATAATTCATCCTAAATATTTTGTCCTTATTTTGAATTGTTTCAACTAAATCCTTTTTCTCATGATTATCCTCTTGAAGTTGGCATTGGCATTTTTATATTTTTGTGAAATATACTACCGAGTTGGAAGCGCGTCATCAGCCAAGCAGGTTAAGGTGGTCCATTTCCCGCCAATTTCCCATCAGCTCCCAACCTTACGGCGCTCTTTTCCCATAAGCCCGACGGTGGCCTTTTCTTTTTTTTTTTTTTTTTTTTTTTTTCTCCCTGGGAAACAAAAGAAAAACAAAACCCGCCGCTTGTCGGCTCGGTAATCGGAATTACACACAGAAAGAAACCGCAAAAAGGAAAATGGAAGTAGTTCAATCTCATAGGAAATCCAGTTCCAACGATGTCATCGTTTCGACTCTTCCTCTCTACAGATTGCCCCTCCCCTCGAAGTCCGTCTTTAAGATTTCGAGCTCTTTGCCATGGATCTTCTTCGAGGTACACTAATGTCCTCTGCTATTATTTCTACAGCTTTAGTCCGTCAAGAAAAAAAACCCTCCTACGAACATTTTTTTTGGGAGGATTTAGTTTTTTTGACTCACTGATTGGATACTGACGACTGACGAAACGCTACTAAAGAAGTGGAATAGAACGTATGAGATTTCAGTTTTGTGAGGGTTTTGTAACGATTAATTTCTCCAGGAGTGAGAACTTTAGAGTTGGGGTTTAGAGCACCAGTTTAGTTATTTCCATTAGGAGCTTCACAAAATATAGTTAAATTGCATGATTAACATTTAAAAAGTTTAGCTCTATGAAAGTCTCTTATTTAAGTTTTTGTAGTATCTGATTCTTTTAATTGATGGATGCAGTTCTAAAAGGTATCTCCGATGGATTATCTCGTGGAAAGAAACCTGAAGAAATGGAAAAATTGGTAAAACTATTGACTTTTTCTTTACATTTTTTTTAACAAATTAAGGCCTGTTTTGATTGGTACTTTGCTTTTTATTTTTATTCTAATACAAGGAGAAAAAGCAAAAATAAAAAATAAACTGAAAACAAAACAGGGAAAAAAAGCAAGAATAAAAAAACCCAACCAAAATAGTCTAATTGTTTTCACTTTCCAAATTCACATACTGAATTGGCTCAGGCAATGGATCTTTGGAAAACAAATATGAGACATCCGCAGACAACAGAGGATGTAAACAAGGATATGATATCATCCTTTGTTCTTCGTCTTGTGTATTGTAGAACTCGTGATATTCTTGATGTTATTCATCTTGTCTTCTTTTCTTCTTTTTTTAATTGATTAATAACAATAATCATCATTATTTTTCTTTTTTCTTGCTATGGCTAGTGAGGAGCTAAGAAAGTGGTTTCTGTCCATGGAGACTGCCCTTTTTCGCTACCGTTTTTGCTTTGAAAGCTCTGAGGCACAGGTAGCATATGTTCATTCTTTTTCAGTGTTTGGTTTTCTGGTTTATTAAGTTCATGCTGATTGCTTGTATGGTGTTGTTATAGAGGGCTTTGATGTCTGAGTTTAAGCTTCCCTACAAGAAAGTCAGCAATGCAGAATTTGAGGTAGTCATGCTCCTCTATTTTCTAATTCATTCGAGCTATTTGTTTTCAGCAAGATGCAAATGCTGAACCTTATTATGATACGATATATGGTGCCTTTTAATTTTACCTAAATTTCGAATTTCCTAGTAACTGTAGCTATTTTGTTTCTCCGCAGAGTGTAAAGGATAAGTTAGGTCAAGGGATAAGTTAGGTCAAGTTGCACGCTCTATGTGTCAGACTTTACCTACTGGTATGAGATTAGTGACTGGCTTCGTTGGCCATTTTCCACATGGAAGGCATAAGTTTCTCTGTCTTATTACATTCCTTCTCGTCTCGCATTGAGTCATTTTGTTAAAGTGAGACATTTAAATTTGGAACATGTTATCTTCCTCCCCCTGTAGATTGTAGATGTATTAGTTTCTACTGGCTACAATGCTGGGACTATAGCTTTCTTATCATCATTTTTGTAGACAAGATACTATGAGATAAGGATATAGAAAAATTCTCTGAAAACTGTAAACAGGGTTCGATGGAGAATGAATTGAGGTGGGTAGATTAGGCAATATTTGGAAGATGAAGCTTATTGTAAAGTATTAAATATAAAAATAGCTTCTAACTATATATTTTCTGTTAATTTAGTACCTAAAAAAATAAAATTAACGGTTTGATACGTAAACTTACATTCCATTATCACTTTGGTGTTTTGGATTAATGCCATTAGTTCGACGTGGCATAAACATCAAATGAAATATTGACACGTGTCAAAAGTTCAATTAGCATCACATCAGCATTAAATAAAAAATTCAAAAATTTTTTTTAAATTAAAAAAAAAATTTAAAAAAATCTACAATATTTTTAAAAATTAAAAAAATTAAAAAATATATTAAATATTTCTAAAATTATAAAAATTAATATATATATGGAAACTAAAAAAATTCAAAAAAAGCAAAATTTTAATAAAAAATCTAAAAAAATAAAAAAAATTAATAAAAACAAAATTTTCTTAAAATTGAAATAAAAGATTTGCAAAAACTTAAAAAATTGAAAATAAATAATCTAATTTTTTTTTAAAAAAATGAAAATTTATAAAAGAAATTCTTAAAAATTAAAAAATTTGATAAATTTTAAATATTCTAAAAAATTTACAAAATTTTGGAAAAGTAAAAAATTAAAAAATTAAATTTTTAGTAAAAAATCCAATAAGATTTCAAAAAATCTAAAAAATTCATAACATATATAAAAAATTAAATTTGTAATATTAAAAAAATGAAAAAATTTCATAAATATATATTTTTTTACAATTATTTAGAATTTTTAGACTTTTAAAAAAAAATTTAGATTTTTTATTTAAATTTTTTAAAAGTTTTTGTGAATTTTTTCAATTTGAACAAAATTTTATTTTTATTAAAAGTTTCATTTTTTCAAATGTTTCAAAATTTTTTTTGAAATTTTTGGGATTTTTTTATTAAAATTTTGAGATTTTTTTTTTGAATTTTTAAAGTTTTTATAATTTTTTAAAATTTTTTTAAAATATTCAGATTTTTTTAAAACTTTTTAGAATTTTTGTTTTTAATGCTGATGTGGCAATTGATGATGTGGTACTTATTGGACTTTTTTGATACGTGTCAACATTTTATTGGATATTTATGTCACCTCAGCAAATTGACTGATGATGTTACTCTTAGATACTAAAGTGATTTATAGAATAAAAATTGGAATACTAAACTGACAATTTTATGTTTTTTAGGTATCAAACTGATAGAAAATGTACAATTCAGAAGTCATTTTTATATTTAACCTTATTGTAAAGTTATCTATTTGGGAAATTAACATGCTTGTAATGTTTTCTAGCGTTATGTGGTGGAATCTAAAGATCTTGTTTATTGAATCTCTAATGATTTAACCAAACTGAATAGGGTGCTGGTTTTATTTAACTCGGGTTTAACATCTATCAGTAAATGGGGTGCTGGTTTTATTTAACTCGGGTTTAACATCTATCAGTAAATGTGGAGGTGCCGAGGTGGTTATAAATATATTTCATGCCATAGAGGGTTTATAAATATTTTTCATGCCATAGAGGGTTATCTTTGGGAAGGCTCTTATTTGAGTGCTCCATTTTTCAGTTACAATGAGGCTTGACCAAGATGCATGAAAACTAACAGCAACAATAATTTTTACCTGTTATGGAATTATTTGTGTCTTCTTTATTTTAATATACTTGGAATCCCTCTTCTGTGAGGTTCAATTTGAAGCATAACCGTTCATATCCTTGATTGAATTTATCAATTTTTATACTCTTGACTATTGTTCTTGGGTTAAATCAATCTTAGGTTTTAGAATGAAAATGTTGAGGCTGACAAAGAGTTTCAATGACTGATTCTGTTTCATTTTTACTCCAGAATGCTCTCCATAAATGATTTTCCTTAGATAATTAAGGTATTCTAGGAAACATATTCTTTTCCCCAATTATGTATGCTTGTCTAAGTCACTAAACTATAATTAAAAGAAAAAAAACGTTTTTGATGTTTTTTCTATGTTGTGATTAGATTTTTTTTTCTTTTGTTCTCTTCTTTTTGCTGCTGATGCCATATTCTACAAGGTACAACTGTGTTTTCTTGATTCTTCTCCTGCATTTCAAACGAATGCAGTGGTAGCTTACCCTTGTGAAAGAATTGTCTAACTTGGTTTGATACTGGAAATGATCTCCCATAGCCATGTGTTGATATAATATAATAATCAATGTTAATATAATGCAGTTAGATACTTAGATTGCTCTGGCCATTGACTTGAATTAGTAAGTACATGGATGGAGAAAGAAAGGGAGGACAGGATTAAACAGTGTTAAGTCAAATATCATTCTTGGTTGGTGATATGTGGTCCGGAGAGAACACTGATGGTCTGATAGTCATTCTTCTTAGGCCCAGGGTTAGTCCTTGGATAAAATTCTGATATAGTTGCTAGGTTTACCTGACTCATTGTGTGTGCTTCCTCCCTATGAAGTTGCCGTTTGAAGAAGTTCCAGATCTTGTAGCTGGTCGTTGAGTGTTTATACATATAGGGCATGCATATATTGCTATGAATCAAGTAATCATTATGACTTCCTTCTAATCTTTGAATCTTGCCTAAAAAATATTGAATATCATCAACATGAATTAACATTTATACTTTCAATCTCTCCTTTCTTCTGTTTAATCTTTTCAGGTGGTTTCTCTTGTTGTCACACAATTTTGAAGTCATCTATCAAATGCACTCATTTTAACAAACAGGTTTCTTCTTTGTCCATTCAGGGCTGTAGAAAGTTGCTGTATATGTTTTGAACATCTGCTTTGGTCTTTGTCAAGCAATGAACAAGTCCGCTATATGTTAGGACTGGTGTGTCAACTTGATTTAGAACATCCTGCAGGCATCCCAGATTTCATTGGCTGAATTGCATATCATGGCACATGTAGTTCTGATGACAATTAGTTGATTGTTACTGCAAAATCAATTTTTGAGTTACATGCATAATTTTCATTACACGTGTTGTTATTATAGGTTGGTAATATGCTTCATGCTGATTAGTAGAACCGTCTCTATTAAAATGTCATGGTATATATTCCATGCTGCTATCAATCCCCGCATTTACCAGAAGCAGTAGTTATTCTTGCCATTATCATCATTCTGCTAGGCAGCAAGTATATTGCAACGCAGGACTTACTTTCTTCTCATTCTCTATCATAACCCCAAATACAAGGGAGCATGCCTAGCATTTTCTTTCATTATTTGTGATAATGCATCTCCTTAGTATGTCCTAAACAAGTTCAAGTTTACCAGCACGCAGCTGCTGAAATCCATGATATTCATTAATTTAATTTCTTTAGTGATGAAACATTGTATTAATATTCATGAAAAGTAAAGGAAGTTTATGCATTACATCGAAGCTTCTGCAGATGAACTTCTTTCCCTTTTCCTTGTGTAATTTTTGCTTTGTCCATAAAAAAATATTTTAATGTATTTACCAAGTTTTGGAATTTGGAATTTTCGCTTGCAGAAAATGGACTTCTACCATCAGAGAACAAGAGAAGGATCGTCTGGCTCCTGTGAGTATTGGAATGTGAACCTTTTTATTGAAAGATCCTTTTGTTTGATATGACCACTTTCTTTTTCTCCCTGATCGTTTTCTTTTGTTTGATATTGTTTAGAATGTGGAAGCCCTAGGCACAAGCTACCTGGGGCCTGACTATTCTCAGGTGTTTATACATCATTTTATCAGCTCATCGACCACCCTGATTATAGGTGTTTGTGTTTAAGCTTATTTTTCTTAACTTGATTGGTTTGACTTTTTAGCCAAAAGAATTTGCAGAGATATCTATTAAGGACATTGATCAAATTGCTAAGACTTCATTTCCTCTCTGTATGCGCCACCTATTTGAAAAGGTAAGAAATTGGATTGTGAAATCATGGTTATCATTGTCTTCAATTGTCTTTCCTTTCTTCTTTTTTTTAATAAAAATAATTCTGCTATATCTTGTACTTTTCACGTAAGAGAGGATCATCATTTCCAGCATGGAGGAAGGATGCAATTAGGTCTTTTCTTGAAGGTTGTACTTTTACTAATATAATTTGTCTTCAGTACAGTTGCCTGTAACAGTAGCATTATAAGGATTTAACCTGTGAAAGCAGACAAAGGCATGGTACTCCTGTCTTATGGCTGGATATGCATTAATGCTTGTGTTCAGACATCTTGTTTGTGTCTGTGTGTGGTGTGGAACATCCTACCTGAAACTGATTGATAATAGATGGAGAGGTTCAACTTCAATTAAATGTCACTGAAAACTCTAAACTTAACAAGTATGGGGTCAATATTAACAACAGTAAATATTGTGCTGATAAATCATGAAAATGTTCTCTTTAGTGTGATTCCTCCTTTTTCTCATGATTATGTCTTTGTTTTCCCTTCCCTCCTCTGCTTGGGGTGTTGGACTGAAGCTCGATGATGCCTTAGCATTTTGGAAAGCTGAGTTCATGTCGAAGGTAGGTGGTTTACTGCACAGGTATTTTGTTACTGTATGTATAATGCCACGGAAATATTTTGTTTGCCTTGAAGTTTTCATTTTCTCTGTTTCTTAGAGAACTACTTGGATTTCTTTTTATTTTCAACCACAAGCAGGAAAATGATAAAAAGTAAGAAAAAAAAGGAAATATTTAACCATGAGCATTTGTAACATCTATTTATTTCCCTATCTTACATTATACTAGCTGCTTCCAAGTCTGGAAGTCTGTTATTGAAGTGCGTAAAGGATAACCCCCTTTCCTCTCTCCCCCTCTCCATGATAAATATCTGAATATTGTGATTGTTTAGTTTTAGCATATTATAGCTTTCAATGCTTTGTTTCTCACTGCCCACGCGGTGGAATACTAGGTTATTAACGCTAAATCATTTCTTCTTGCAGGTTGGTGCAGAGAGGTTTGACAAAGAATATGCATGCAACATACGACATAATTATGGAAGAGAAGGGAAGAGAACAGTAAGATACTTTTATCCCCATTTAACAATGGGATGTGTATCAAATTTGGATTAGTAAGGTATTTACAATCGCTTCAGAAACAGTTGAAAATTTATTTACTGGTTCTGAGGTTTTTGGCCTTTTTCTTCGTCTTTGGAACTTGAGTATGTGTTAAGATCTCATTTAATCAATTATCATTTCATGGTTATTGCGGGATTATACACCTTATTCCTGTCAAAAAATTATCTTGCTAAGTTCTGGTGTCACGGACTTAAGGAGGAGTCCTGAATCCCACATCGAATATAAAAAAAAGTCACTGAAGTATATAAGGGTTCATATCATCTCTTCCTTGTGGGGTGCCTTTTGTAGGATAAAATCGTAAGACCATGGGTCAGAGCTGAGACTCTGGATAAGTGAATGCCTGGATCTTAGAGCCGCACGGTGGGACTTTGGATGAGTGGGATGAGTGGATGCCCGGGTCTTGGAGCCATACGGGTCGAAGCTTAAGTCTTGACACGTGACAAGCCTAAACCGTTCGATCCACACCAAGTGCCTCAAGAGAGGTAGGTCACCAAGCGCCTCAAGAGGACGTGACAAGCCTAAACCGTTCGATCCACACCAAGTGCCTCAAGAGAGGTAGGTCACCAAGCGCCTCAAGAGAGGTAGGTAGGGTGATCAGCTTTCGTGACACTTGTGGTAGGTAAGTTGATCTGGGACTCTGGATGAGTAGATGCTCGGGTCGAAGAGCCAGCCTCGATTCATGCCAAGCGCCTCGAGGGAGGTAGGCAGGTGACCAGCCTTCGTGACGAGGGCGTCACGAAATTGGGTGGGAGAGAATGTCACGGACTTAAGGAGGAGTCTTGAATCCCACATCGAATATAAAAGGAAGGTCACTGGGGTATATAAGGGTTCACACCATCTTTTTCTTATAAGGCACTTTTTGTAGGATAAAACCGTGAGCCCATGGGATTAGAGCGAACAATACCTCACAAGAATGTGAACCATGACAGGTAGGCTGATCTGGGATGCCGGATGAATAGATGCTCAGGTCCTAGAATCGCACGGGTCGGAACTTAAGTCTTGACATGTGACACTGGCGTCGGAGATCACCATGGCTGCCCCTGTAGGCATTTTAGGTCAATATTGTAGCCACTTTTCTTTATTAAGGAGAGTTTGCTAGGCTTCATAATGTATGGTGTCCCTCTTGGAAAACTTCATTTAGATGGTTTGGTTTTTCCTAATAAAAACATACTCGGTAAAGTGTTAGTAGTTAACAAGGTTAGCAGCGTCCATTACCAAATTGTTTCCAAATACTTTAGTTATATGAATTTGTTTACTTTTAATAGATTTATCAGTTGTTGCAAATGCTTGAGTTTTGTTGATACAACAGCTTATACAATTACTTTACAGGCATCTGCACTCAATTTCACTTGTTATATTGCTTACTATTCTTACATGACAGTGAGGAGAATTTAAGGGCCGCCCTTGCAAGAATGGGAGTAGGCAGTCGCGCAGTAGAGGATGTAATGGATAAAGTGCACAATAGGCATTATCAGGTACTTCGAGGTGACTTTGCTAAAATGGTTTATTGACATGGAAATCCATAATCCTGAGCGATAGTGATATGTGTGCAGTTGGCATGTACCCTAACATTTGAAGCTGTTCATGGCTCACCATGTGATGCTGGTATCAATCATCCAAACCGATATTTCATCGACAGCCAGAAGATCCTGCAATCAAAAGTAGTTGCTGTAGTATGATGTACAATTCACTTTTTAGTTTGAATTTGTTAATTTTTTTTGGAGAGCACTTTGTGAATGCCGTGTCTAACCCATTTTTCCTTTTATTGGTTGTGTGGCGTAAGGAGACAATTTCAGGCATTGCTCGAGTCATTAAATATTTTGCATTTCGATACACAGGCATAGGCGGATTCATAATTGCTACCTCCATTGAAATCTTAAAAAACTTTTTTGTAATATTATGTAATTGTCAGAAATTGTATCACAAATTGAGAACAGTTGCTCTCACTGAAATTTAGCTAGCATCTTACTTTAATTAGATTTGTGTTAATATTATTACGTAACAAACAAACTTTTAAAGAATTTTTTCCTTTACAAAAACGTATAATGTTATAGTTGTGATTTAAGTCTATCAAAATGTTATGAGAATTTTTTTCATTACCGAATTTTTACATTGTCAAATTTATGAGATTAAAACTAGATAATCATTATGTTAAAAGAAAAAAAATTGCCCTCTGACTGGAACTTCAAATATAAACTGTTTTTGTTTGGTGTTGCTTCAGTGAAGTTCCAATTTGGTTTTACCGACTCATTTTCAAGGGTTATGAAGTGACGAATGGGCGTCATCAATCAACAACCATTATGGTGGTTGGCCTTCTCTATTTTTATCTAGAATTCTTATTTTCTTTTGTTGGTTGAAGGGCTGCACCTGACCTATCGAATCTTGGCTTGTAGTTAGTTAAAGTTAGCATCTGGTCTGGAATGGAAAACAAACACTGACTTTTGTGTTGTTTGGGACGATGCCCGGACCAACTGACATTTGTCTAGAGTTCATAGACGTTGCCGAGTCTTCACCTTTGCTATACTCGGGTCTTGTAGATTTAGTTAGTTGGTCTGATTGGTGGCACTTACCCAAATGATTTCAAAAGCATTCTATTTATTTTAAGAAAAATTTTACAGCTTTTCACCCACAACTTCGTTTTTCAACGTTGATGTAATGCATAAATAAATATAATTAAGTTTTGAAGTACCAATGCTCGAGGGTATTGGAACTTGGAATGTTTATCCATAGCATAGCAGTGTTGCATTCCTACATTTGATTTGATGGTTTCCAACCTTGGAAGAAATCGTTGGCAAAAAAACAACCCGTAGAAGAAATGAGAATTCTGTCCATTAAATTCCTAAAGTAGCTTTTTTTTTTTTTTTTTTTTCTCAAATTTAATCCCTGGTGATGATGGTAAGTGACTTTTCGCTGGTCTTGATATACTAAGCATGATTAATGGGATTATGTCAAATATGTCAAGCCTTTGGCAGGCAATTGATTTCCGCCAAACGCCACTCATCAATTTTTATTAATTAGTTGGATCCTCATCCTATTGATTTTTTTTTTAATAACAGTTATCCAAAGTGAAAAAAAAAAAGTTCAAAAGTATAGTTTTCCTGGATCAGGTGAGCACTATGGAGTGTGGAATCATTTGTACCAGGTGTCGTAGACGACAAAGTGTAGGTTTGTTGTGCTGATTTTTCATGCATGTTAGTATTATTGTGACAAAACCAATATTAAAATGAAAAAGATTGACGAGATTGTGTTTTAACTTATACAATTTAAGTTTTACTTAAGGTTTTATTTTATTGATATTTTTATTATGTATATTTTAGTATTTATTTATTGTTTAATTATATTTTTTACTTTCTATTATTTTTATAAAAAATAAAAATAAAAATAAAATACCATTCAAACATTGCCTAACTTATTTATTTTGTATTTTCTCTTAGTAAATCACTAAACTTACTTTGAGGAAACACTTTTCCAATAAAAAAAAGAGAGATAACATAATTCAATACAAATTATTGTTAAAATCTGTGATATGTTCTAATCTTAAAATAAAATAATCTCCTCCTACCTAAATATTATTTTCACAAAAAAGAAGTTCTTTCATATTATTAAGAGAATAAGGTAAAAGTTTGAATTTTCTCCTCCTAAACTTATTCAAATAAATGTGTAGAAAAAGAAAAAAAGAAAGTCAAATAAAATCGTTTTACGAGTACTTAATTGTTTTGATCACTGGCTGCATAAAAAACGACATATTGGGATGGGATCAATGCTTCCATTTATAGCAACGATGTGTTTAGCAGTTGGATCGTCACTTCAATTTCCTGGAATATTGTTTGGTGCATGTCACATTCTGCCCAAAGCATGTGCCTTACGTGTACAACGGGCTTAAAACTTGAATTTCGGCTAATGGTAACATCCACATATGGGATATTAATGTTAATACATAATTAATCTCCTAATCTAATCATTAATATATATTATGTATTATTTTACTAGGACAATTAGGCTTTTGATTTCGAATATTCCCAATGCGTGAACAGTGAAATCAAGGCGGCGCTATGATCATATCATATGTAACATAAAAAAAATATCTTCATATAACTGTTTGTCAGAAGAACAATGGAGTATTTTATAGGACTTTTTTCTTCTTCTTTTTTTAAACTTTTAGCCTATACGGAGAAGGGGGCCATAATCTTTCTTTATTCATTGATTCAATTCTTCTACTAATGAAACAAACGTATAGAAATCTAAAAGTTAGAAGAAAGTGGGGGAGGCTTCAAAATTGAGATGCATGGTGCAAAAATATAAAAGCTGCTTTTTATTGCACCTAGACACATCTAGGTGCTTGCAAAAAGGTTTATCCACATAAATAATGGACCATTACGTACTTTCTATTTTTGTATCTCATATTATTTTAATCTCAATCTCCTTTTACAAATGCTGTGTGCTTCAAGAGTGGCCAGCCCCAAGGAGCTAAAGCTAAGCTACCTATAATTATGTTATCTCAAAGAAATTAAGAAAGCCAGCCTTTTTTGTTTTGGTTCAACGTCAATCATACATGAATTGGGGCTAAAATTTGAATTGGGACTGGCCTAGGTGGGGTTGATTGCGCCATGGATCACCCGATGAAGCTATACTATAGTTATAGTTTTAAAGCAAGTAAAAAATACAAATAAGAGAGCAACTTTTTAAAGCTTGAGAGTTCAGATGGGAGGAGTTAACGAGACTTACATAAATGGTTCTCATAAGTCATATCTAATAGGGGTATCATCCCTATCTGCCTATCAGGCCAATAATTTTTCCTTATCCAACACCAATTTCCTTATTCTATCCTATGTTCCAATAATTTTACTTTTTAGTTTCAGTTTTGTCTTATCCTTTTCTTTTTCATTTATGAAAGCCATAAGCCAAAAAAAAAAAAAAGTATTTAGAGCCAAAATAACCCCAATTATTATAATCTCAATTATATGTATATCTGAAATTGTTATAGTACTAACTACTAAGTTGTGGTATTTGCTTTCAATTCTTTTTCTACTACTAGTTGTTTATAAATAACAATTGATTATATGAATATTTGATTTAATGATCTATATATATATTTAAAAATTTTAAATTTAAATTTTATTATTTTAATATAAAAACAATAATTGAAAAAAATAAATAAGTTATACTAGATAGTAAAAATGATCTTAATTTATTTTTTTAAGTACTAGTCTTTTATAAAATTGTTTCAAATGAAACTGAATAATTAATTAATGAGAAGTTGTTTATTAATTGAGAATGTGGAATTGTTTTTTAGAAAAACTTAGACTTTGACAATAATTTTGTTCGACTTTAAAGTAGATTTACTCGTAAATATGATTCAACTTGAATTGGGTTTCAAATAAAAATTTTTGAATTTAACAACTAGTGGGATTGAGATATTATTTGATTAATTTTTTTAATATTAATTTTAAAATATATTTAAAATTTAAATCTAAAAATAAATTTAATATATTTTTTAAACGATACGAGACTTATTCAAGCTTAATTGACCAGCTTAAATCAAATTTTGGGCAAACTTTCAAAAAATCAATTGGAACAGCTGAATCTAACTCGATTCGTACGAATAACTTTATTTTAAAGACATGAACGCCACGCGAGGGGTTGGAAAACCCAATTTAAGGGGTAGCGAATTTCACACCGGTTGCAGTAGTTGATAATTGATGTTTGTTGGAAAATCTACCTATTAATTGCAACACGTTTTTTGCAAATTGAATCAAGCATGTTTGTGACTTTTCCTCCTTTGAGATCATGACAATCGCATTTGGCAATTACCTGTAAATATTTCCACATTTGACTTCCACTAATCCATTCTGGCTCTCCAGCACAGACAAATCAGGACTCGTTTTTTCCATCTAAGCCATAGGCAGGCATGATCGATCTAGACGAGCTTAAGGACCCCAGTTGGAAAATTGTACCAAAACCTCGATATCAGTATATCCCAAAATCAATCATTTCTCTATTTTTCTTCACATTATTATAGCTTTATTGAATTTCGGATTTCCACCCCCAAAAAGAAAAAGGAAAGAATCATGCATGTGCTCCCATGTTGTGAAATAAAACGAGTTTCGAAAAAAAATAGTTGAATGGAGTTGGTAGTGTTACTTAGATTCAAAAGAATACCACCATAAATGTCCTTGAATTTTGGACGTCATATCATAATCTGCATCTATGGGCTTTTAGATTATTTTTTATAATAAAATTAAAAATTTAATTCAATTAATTTATATAATTATTTAAAAAATAATATTTAACATATTTAAAATTCAAATCTTAACAATTTATAATTTTTTTTTCTCTCTCAACTACGATTTCCTTTTTATAATTTTTTTTAAAAATCTCTTTTTATCATGTTACTCCCTCTTTGAAATTCAGGCACTTGTGTTCGCCTAAACTTGGCCAAATCCAACCACCCATTCATGCTACAAAAGCACTAAAAACAAATTTCTCAACTACAAGGAATTAAGGTTCTTAATTATCATAAACAAACTTAGATGTTAGAGCATGTATCATTTAAATTTTTTTATAGTAGTTGTTCGTAGTATAATCAAGCTAATGTTGCTCCAAGTCAAATACAAAATAATTCCATTGCTATCACTTTAGTGATAATATCCAAATAAATTCTCTTATTTTATTAAAAATAAATAAGTTTTCGATCATTTATTTTATATAAAATTTAAATTATGAAGTTTTATTTTATTATAATGAGAACTTGATATTATCGAATATTATTTGGTTTTAAAATTTTTTTGGTGATTGCTGTAATTTATAATAACTTATTTATCTAGATTTATAAGGATAAACTGAATGATATTTACTATAAAAAAAAACCATTTCAATAATTTTGATAATTAAATGTTATTCACTCATTTTCAAGTTAAATAGATATAATTTATAATCAAATAAAAATTTATTTTTATAAAATTATAAAGTTCATTTGGATATTATCTAATCACCTTAATTTTTTTTTAATGGAGGGCAAAACCCTATAACAAGAGGGAAGAGGAGAAGCTAAAGTCGAATCTCAATTTTGATTTTTTTTTTTTAAATTTACATGATCATTAAATAAAAAATAAAAAATTAATTACCTTAAATTTATAAATTAGTACAAGTAATTAGTCAAAACATCAATAATATCAGCCTCGGGGCTTTTACACATGCTGTTTCAATAGTTTGACTTGATTATCTAAAAGACAAGAAATCAGAAAAAAAAAAAAAATGTAGCCTGAAAATCCAACAGATAAGTGTTTAAGTAAGAGGAAGAAGCCGAAGTGGTGGGGATGGACGACCGACTTCTCACGGTTGCTTTTCAAGACAAATATTTACTTGTATGATGTTCATAATTCGAGACTGAATATAATGAATGATGATAATGGGTATATTAAAAGATAATGAATAAACAAGTAAATATGAAAAGTATCCAACGGGGTGAGAACTGAGGGATGGGATGGTGTTACCTAAAGCAAAGTAACCCAAGGAGTAAGGAGAAAAGACCCATGAAGGAACAAACGAACATAAAAAAATGTGGAACACAAGAAACACTTACATAACTTTCTTTTCCACTTCTTCTCTCCCTCTGTACTTTTCCTTTCTCTCACTTGAAAAGTTGAAGGCAAGGACACCCTGTCCCTTTCCTAGCCACTCGCTTTTTTTCCTCAATTTTCTACTCCCATAATTTTATGTTTTTTTTTTTTATTGCAAATTGTTTCAAGGCTCTAAGCCTAAAAAGGTAGGAAAGAGAGCTGGCAAGATCAACCCCCCTTGGTTGTTGCCTTTCATGGTTAATCTCCTTTGTCAATTTCATTCATATCTCTCTCTTTCTCTTCATCAGTTGAATACATTATCCATTTCTCTCTCTCTGTTATTTCCAATAATTCCCTCATAGATTAGCTCAATCTCTTCTTTCTGTCATATGCTTCAACAAAGCCAGCCACTCTCTCTCTCTCGGCTTGCTAGACTTTTCGGTATGATACTGTTGTCAGAATATTAATGGCTAGGAATTAAGGGCCTGTCTTCTTTCTTTCTTTCTTTCTTGCTTTTAACTTAGCTTCTGAAACTTGTCTACAATTACTTCCACTACACAGTATCCCAGTTTTCCAATTCTTACTAAATTTTCACTTCAACTTTCCCACTTTTCTCTCCTCTTTTTGACGGTTTATCTGTAACTGGCAGTGCAGGACTTACCAAGATAAGATTCTTCCTTTCCTCTGCTAGATTTCTGGGATTCTCTCAGGTACCATTTAGTTCTCACTTAGCTTTTTTTTTTTTTTATTAAACTGCCCTTTTATTTTTTGTAATGTATTTTTTATGTAGTAGTATGTATATCAAGTTCAAGACAGAAATTCAAAATTCTCCATTCTATTAAGAAATTGGATGTAGTAATAAGTAGTATAGTTTATGCTTATAAAAATTGTAGGGTTCTTTACCCTCTACTCCTTGGCCAATGCAATGATAATTATGTTGTCACGGGTTAAAAAGACCCATATGGTCTTCCTCCCCTTTTTCAGTCAATGAAAGTGGCAGTAGCAACTATTTCTTCAACTTCAAAGATAACATGTCTCTACTTTGGGAAATACCCGGTTACTATAAAAAATTATACCACTACTGCTACTTGTTAAGCATAAGTTCTAGCTCCCGTCATGCATAACTTGGTACCCTAAAATCCGCTAGTTGAATATTTTTAAGCCCAATTGGGATTTTCATTGTGTTTTGTTTGATAAAATAAAAAGAAAAACCAAATTTTGTGATAGAGGCCATTATTTATTTCCAAAAATATCTTCCATGCTATTTGTGGTTGGGATGCGAGTGCTGACTGCATTGATGTGACAGGTATCCAGCGTCTGATTACCATAGAAGTTGCACTTTGTTAAGGGAGTGCAATGACCATTGACACCCCTCCCACCACCTCTTTTCTTTCTTCTTCATATGTTGCTTCCTGGACACTACAACTAGGACTAGGGAAAAGCCCCATTAGGCTTCTTTCATTGGAATGGGAAGTTTGGTCATGACTCATATGATTCTTTGAGACATTGGCAACTGTGCGTCCACCTTGAAGATTTCATTTCTATAAACTTATCATTAATAATTGCAATTAATTGTCAACAACCCTTGATTTGGTCCTTGTTGATGAATCACGTGATGTAGGCATCATATTTTGAGTTCCAACCCAACTCAATCCCCTTCCTCTAATTCTTCTTCAAAGAAAAGGAAAAAGTTTGTACTACTATGTATTTACACCTAACTCTTCTAAGTTTAAATTTTTATGTTATAATTTCGAAACAAAAGTTATAAAAGAAGCATTTCTGCTTGGTGTTTTCTTATGCAAGCCAGTGTTCTAGTCATGGAATTGTTGTTCTGATTCTAATTTGTTCATATGGTTTTATGAAGAACCATTTGATAATTGGGGCAGGTTATTTAAGTTCAGTGGGGAGAAGAATTTGATTAAGGTTAGCTGAATGTTGCAGCAATATTGAGCTGTTAAGTCCAGTAGTTAAGTAGGTGAATCAGGTTTGGCTTGGCATTTCCGGATTGGGAGTTTGGAATACACTTTAAGGTTCCTGGGGTCCCGTTGATGGAATCATCAACACCTACTTCGTTTAAAAGGGCTCGGGCACCTGGCTGCGGAAACCAAGTACCTTCATGCTTGGTTGACGGTTGCACTGCAGACCTCAGCAAATGCAGGGACTACCATCGACGTCATAAAGTATGCGAAGTCCACTCCAAAACCCCAAAAGTTACAATTAGGGGTCAGGAACAACGGTTTTGCCAGCAGTGTAGCAGGTAAATAATTAGAACATCTTCTATGCAGATGGAACTGATTAGGTTTTCCATCCTCAATCATTTTGCTTTTTCCATTGGCTCCCTCCTAATCTGCAAATTTTCCTATTTCGAAGGGTCATGAGCATTGAGAATGAATTTGAGGTAGTTTCATAGTGATTTGAGGTTTCTGAGGAGGATTTAATTGTTGCTTTTTCTTGCACGAATTGCAGTTCTATTGTTAAATTTCTTATTTGGCTTACTAACCGCCTTGTAGTACAATTTGTTTTGGGTGCATGTTTTGTATAAAGTGTTTGAGATATTGAGATTGAGTTTCAGTATTCAATAAGCTTTATTTGTTGGTGTTTTGGTATCTGAATTCCGATATGTAACACCATTTATCGTGAAGTAGGCTTCAATATTGTTGTCTGAAGTCAACCTAATCCTACACAATGCAATTGTTTCTTTGTACAAGAAATCTAGAATCCGTATTTGCAAAATCCATGTTCAAACCAGTTTTTCAATTTGACCATAGCTCTTATGTGAATGTCCATGCCTTAAGTGTACCCAATTACAAAGAAAAAACATTCTAACCTATGATTCGAGAATACATGGTAATGAAGAAATTGAATTTCTACTAACATTTTCTGCTGTCTTATTAGAAGATTATTAATGATTCCTTAAGGGCGATTTATGTCTAGGATTGTACGGCTGCTTAATCTCTGCTAAAATTGTCCTTCTGACACGAGTCTATTTAGTGCAAAATTCTCTTATGATTTTATGACAGCATAATATTTTCTCTATGCATCATGAATGCTAATCAAATTATTAAATGCTTTAATGTGATTTGCTCCTTACAAGATTGTCTGTCCCTTGTCCTCATTCATTTTTTGGTTGTATATTTCATTTATAAGGATAAGAGTTAGTTTCTGATGAATGCATTTTATTAGGTTTCATTCGTTGGTGGAGTTTGATGACGGGAAACGAAGCTGCAGGAAACGTCTTGATGGACACAACCGACGACGGAGAAAGCCTCAACCTGATTCGCTGTCCGTAAATTCAGGAAGGTTTCTTTCTAATCATCAAGGTTTGACTGGATTTTTAATGTTCAAATAAGTAACTTGTTTTACCTTCATTTTTCATGAACATAGAAAGAATTAAACCAGTTTTCTTAATATTTCCATGTAGTAGCTTATATGTGATGTATTTTGCTCTGTTTGATATAATGAGATTCGGCTGCAGGTACTAGATATTTACCGTTCAGTGGCCCCCAAATATTTTCCACTACCGCCATAACCTCTTCTTGGATAGGGGCTGTGAAAATGGAAACTGATATAAACTCAGAGTTAAATTTCAGCAGCAGAAATAGCTTGTTCCCTGGATCCTCATCTAATGACTACACAGGAGAAAAGCAGCTCTCATTCTTGCAAAGCACTAGTTCATCACTCCCTGGAGTTTCTGTGTGTCAACCACTTCTCAATGTCAGTCCTTCATCAAGTGATAGTGGCTGCAGCCGGAAAATGTTCGCAAATGGGTTAAATCAAGCCATCGACTCTAATCGTGCTCTCTCTCTTCTGTCATCCCAATCAGCTGAGACTCGGGAGATTGGTTTGAGCCCCATGGTACAGTCTGGCCTAGCTTCATCCTTGATCCCGAACTTGCAATACAATGGTCTAGGAATGGAAGGTGAGCAAGTAGGAACTATTTTGGCCTCTGATGGCAGTAGTAACACCAACCACCGTGGACATGAAATGTTTGGAATTGGCCATCCTGTGTCATCTGCAAGTGGTACTCATCAGACACTCTCCTTCTCATGGGAGTAATATTGTGCCATTTCCATCTACCTTCAAATCAGATGGTTTGAGTAATCAAAATTTCTTATCCCTTAGAAATAGACTGTTTAGAGCCTTTTAAGCAGTGGCAATTTGAAGTGTGTACAAGTGTGTTTTGCCTTAATAATTTTTAATGTGGCCTTGTTTAAATGAGTTCCCAATTATGCATGAACCTTTGAGACAAACTATTTTCTTCTGCAGTTGTAGTTGTTCGATCTCATTAGATACTTCAGTTGTGAGCACTAATACGTTCATTTATGCTGGCGAAAGACAGAGTTCCCAGCAGAAGCTGCCCGAGCTATGCCAAAACTGTTACTACTGTTAAACATTCTTTAGAGATCTCAACACCTGAGCTGAAAGTGAAGGTTATTACATATAAGTCTTGATGCTTCAAGGTTCAACCCTGCGAAAGATGGATAGTTCAACCAATTACCTGCTGGTCCATTTAATACTAGGTGTTTTAGCTGTACATTTGGTTGGCAATATTTGTCAAAACGTTGGCAAAGGAAATTTGTTTATCAGAAAAGCTGGATAAGCTTTCATTAGCAACTTGGTTATGGTCTAAGATTGTTCCAACGCAGCTTTTATTTTTAAATTTCCAAGTTGAAAGTATCAGATTTAAGGAGAATGAAAAATACATGTATCCCTTGTTCAAAGAGCCGAATATAATTATTTTTCTTTAAAATAAAATAATGATAATAAAAATCACAATTATTTGCTGTTGTGACAACTGACAAATGAAAAGTTTTCTTTTCACCACGTCCATACAAAAGAAACGTTCTTTTTTCTTTTTATCTAAACAAGAATTGCCCTATCCAATGTATTTCATGGACTGAGAGAACCAATGTTTAAGATTATCCGAGTTCATCCATTCCCTTCTTTATAATTCTTTTTGCCTTTCACGTATTTCCATTGAAGGCAGATAAGAACTGAGCTCGAATCAAATGCTATTACCAAACAACAGAACATGATAAACATAACAAGACAAAAAAAATACTAGACCGGTTGGGATTGAGACGATCGGTGATGTCGTGGCATATTCTTTGACAGCATTGTTGACCGTGATAATCCATCCTCTCTCGAGATGCCAGACATCGGCGACAGTTTATTCTTAAAACCAAAACAAAAAAACAAAAAAACAAAAATCCAGAACAGAGCCTAAACACGAAATATGTCATATAAAGCTGGTTAAGAATAAAGACTAAAGCATCAATGGATCAAACTCTTTCGGTTAGGTAAAATGCCTAAACGGGTTAGCAATTAAAAAAAGAAATTCTACTCTTTGGTGTACCACGGAATTTGGCCAAGTTCTGCTACGTTCAAACTGATTTTTATAATGGGCAAGGTCATTGGTCAAAAGTTTTAACAGGGATCAAATAAATCAATTCAAATTAGGCTTAGGAATTTTGTATGAAGTTCAAAGCCTTGCTTTAAAAGAAGATAAATAAAAAAAATCTATTGAATAAAGATCTCCTAATTGTGTGACATATCACAGTCCTGGAAAAGCAAAAGAGACCCGCCGTATCTTTCAGGGGGGGCGGAAGTATCCAGGGCAAGTTCTGATCGGCAAACCACATCTTGAAACACGGTTGAAAGCACAATACAATAGGCCAGGAATATATCCGTTATCCAGTTCGTACCCTGTCTGGGTCTGAGATTTATAACATTTTGATTATCGATTTTGTACTTTTAATTGATGGACGGCGTGGGCCAGCCATGGATTTCATTTCATGTTTATCTAAAAAGCCCAGTTTTGCTCAATTCACACAAAAACTCTTTTACAAGAGTTTCTTTAGTCTATTATTTTTTCATTCAGTCACTGTAACTAGATTCTAAAGGGAGATTGTTGCATCAATTAGAGGTTGGTCAGGGGTAGATTTGTCATTTTGGATGATTGGAAGGCTCAACGCTCTATATATAGAGGAGAACTAGCCCATCGTTGTGAACAAGCCAACCATACCATCTCTTCTAAAGCTTCTTCTACTGAAAGAGTTTACTAGTCTTTGATTTGTTATAGTTAGATAACTCAAATGGAGGCAACTCAGAAAAGGGGGTTCTTCAAAGGCAAGCTAGCCAAGTCTTTCTCTCGAGTCACCAAGCTACGAACTACATCTCATCAGCAATGTGATAGTAGTAGCGGAAGCAGCAAGGTGGTTCCCTGCTCGGCATCATCAATCTCAAACGGTTCTTCTGCAAGTGTTTTCACAGGCCAGAACTTGGCAAACTATCCGTCAATCCCAAGGGTGTCTACCTATTCCTGTGCTAGCTCCAAGCAGCCAACTAGTTTCCATGAACTGAAGAATGTTGCAAATCTTCCATCATCAACGCAAAAGGTGTCTTATGCCAGCTTTAAGCCACCAAGCTTCTACGACCAGAATGGCTATGCAAATGACACATGGGGTCATGGCGACGAAAACGTGGACTTCAAGGCCACAAGCTATATTTCAAGTGTCCGAGAACGTTTTAAGATTGATAGAGTTTGATTCCGCTGGTAAAAAGTAGCATGAATGCTCTAGAGAATAGAGTCTCTGCTAAAGGCAGAACTACGGTAATTATGATAGAAGATCTAGTTGAGCTAATTGTTATAAGGACGGATTAATAAGTCTAGTGGTATTGTGACCTTTTGAGTTTTGAACGACCTTGGATTTGTATTAGTGTACAAGTTTTTACGTGTACACACTTTGAACTTAATTAATTAGTACTTGCTATATGCATCTGGTGCCATTTTTCTTATATCCTGACAGATAAGCTTCATTTAAGCAAAGGGTAAAACCTAAATAAAGAATAATTAAAAATTAAAAATTTAATTTAATTTAATTGATTTCTGTAATTATCTTTAAGAAATAGTATTTAATAAGTTTAGAATTTGAAGCTTAATACATATAATCTCTTTCTTTATTTTTAGATTTCAATCTTTTATGTAAAAAAAAAAAAAGAGTAAATTGGGATGAGAGGGGGAGGGACATGAAGAAAATATCGTTTTAAGCATTTTGGCACATTAATATTATTGAAACCACGTAAAAAAAAAAAAATACTCTCTACTAATCATTAATCATACTATACATTTTTTAATACAATCAAATGTATTTTCAAGTTTTGTTTGAATTTAATATTTGTTTCAATGATTTTTAAGAGCATATTACCTCACATATAGGTTTAATATATTCAAGATTTTAATCCCAAAATGACATTCATTTTGCAATTGGAGATTTCGCATATCCAATTAAGAAATGCTAAAAAACAAACTACTATTTCTTGGTAGGGCTTTCAATTCATTCCTTTGATAGAACGAACCTCTTTGATGCAGACATACATGAAGGCTGAAGCATAGTAGTACATGAGGTAATAATTTGGATGTCAAGTTGGAAAATATTCCATCGTGAACAACACACAAGTTTGAAGTATATATGACCAATCAAACTATTTGCAAACCCATAAATTCATCAAAAGAAGAAAATTTTGCTGATTGTAAGTCTAGAACCTTGATTGCACCTAAAAGATATTTATCACAACGAAATTTTCGTAAAATAAATTAAGTGGCTCATTCCTCAATAATTTAAAAAAAAAAAAAAGAAAGAAAAAGTGGTTCATTCCGTTAATTAATTAATTAATTAATTAAGTAATGAGCATTAAATTAATTTAAACCTTTTTAGTTACAAAAGTTGAGACCTAACGAAACCAAATGATTGGTATTAATCTTATTGAAATCGAACCTGAAATAATTATAAACAAACCAAAACGAGTTGAGCATAACCTAATTTCTTTGGACTTTAGGTTAAAAAAAAAAAATCGCCCCCATACCGATTCTAATACACTCGATGGAATCTTCAAGAGAGAGACGTGATAAAAGAGCTATACCTAGCTATGGTGGTAGGGTTGGTGCAAAGGATATATAATTTAGGGCAGACCTGGTTCTGGACTGGATGTGAACCTGCAATGCCGAATGTGAGAAACAGTCTGGTAGGCATGCTGCTGCCTATGCGGTTCCTAGTTGCTTCATCGGTTAGGCAGGAATTCCGAATCAAATAAGTATCAAATTCAATTATATCACCAAACAATCAAATAAGACAAGGAAGCAGTAAAATGAAGTTTGTAGTAGTATTGTTTTAGTACCTTTTGTTCGACCTTCTTCTTTTTCCCTAGGCATAATTCCCTCATCAACTTTGTATATTATAAAGCAGGCCATGCCTAGCTAATATATTCCTCGTATCTTTGCATATCAAAGTGGGCCAAGCTTGTGAGCTTAGAAGGATCAATAATATATTAATAATTGGCTACCACTCCATAACTGGCATCTCAGGATAATTTTGATTACAGGCTTGGCAATTTTCTTTTTTGAAGTAATTAAGATCATTTCAATTCTAATATGACGGTAAATTTGATCATTTTCTTTTAGAATTAAGAGTTTAGTTGTTCAAACAGCTAATAATAAACCACTTTTTTTCCTTCTATTCTCTACTTTTCTTCATTTTTGGAACAATTCCCTCTATCACCTTGTAACCAGACTTCAATTAACCCTTTTTCAATTAATAAAACAATGTTTAAGATTGTTAAAATGATATTCTTTTACATCTAATAAATATTTAATTTTTTGTAATCTAATATTTAAGTTAAATACCTTAACTTATTATCAATTGATTTTAAATTAAATACTTAATATGTTATAATTATCAAGATTTCTTTCTTGTTACTCTTTTTAAATTTGTCATAGGATAAACTTTACGTGATGAGACTTGTTAAAAGTTATATTATTTTACATCTAATAAATATTTAATTTTTTATAATTTTATATTTAATTAAGGACTTTTTACTTAATATCAAATGATTTTAAGTTTGATATTTAATAAAGATTACGTGAACAATTAAAAAAAAATTAGTAAAATAAAAGAACCTAATAAAAAAAATCAAATAAAGTGACAATTTATAAGAAGGGATTGAAGGAACATAAGAAAAATGAGACAAAACCGTCATATATGTGCTCCATATGCTCTACTTATTCGGTTTGTTAATGTATGTGATCCGCATTTTTTTTTCTTTTTTTTCCTCAAAATCAAATAGTACTCCCGACCATAGCGATAAGCGAGAATTAAGGAATATGACGTGCCTACAATGGACTTGACAAACATAAATGGCTTCCACGTGATTTGCCCTTGACATTGCCATCTAATTACTATTTCACACCCAGCAGTTTCACCACCTTAATCGTTCCGTCATAGCAATGAGATTATGTCCTTCTCTTTTCTTTTCTTTTTTTTTTTTTTCACAAAAGTGACTGCAATTTGGATAAATGAAAATAAATTATATATATTAAAATTTGAATTTTAAATATAGTAAATATTTTTTTCAAGTGTGATTTCATTAATAAATTGAGTCAAACCGTAAGTTCTGCTCCTTTTAATCTTTTACATATTCATTAATTAATTGCAAGATGATTTAATTTGACATTTCTTTTTCTTATAAAAGAAATACCTTAGTATCCAAGTTTTGTCCGAGTAGAGACAATTTTCTGCGCATCTTGTCTTTATGAATGATAGATCACTTTGTATTGGTTTATTAAATATCATAAACTTTTTTTAATCGACAAGAGATTTTTAACTTTAACAACATTTATGTGATCTATAAATTTATTGTAAGTTAACTAAGTAAACTAACTATGCCCATGGAGCTGGTAATTCAGCAATGATTTTAGATGTTGTGACATCATATATTAAATATTTTATTATTCGATGGTAATATTAATTAAATTAATAAAATTAACTATATACTTAAGTTGGTGCTTAGCGAATTTCTATATACAGAGTGAGGAGAGGGTTAACTTGAGGCGGCTGCAAGAAGGAAATGGTTATTGAGATGTAACATGTTATCTGCTAACCAAAGCTGATCCTTTGATCAACCGACTGGTTCAGTACTTTATGTCTTCACATGAATGATGCAGACTAGTCGGTTACATTCCTTAAGGTTTATCAAATCATGTTTTCATCATAGTTAGAGCCAGATTGTTTAACCTTAAAGAGGTCAAAATAAAAGGTCCAGAATTGGTCCATGAAGAGAGAACAACCTCTCTATCCCATCTTTTCTGACAACTACTCAAGGATGATAATCCGAGGTCTTCTCCTTTAAATGGGTAATCAATAAATCTGGCAATTAGGATTAAAGGATTTTTTTTTTTAAGTTTATAAATACAGAACTTTGGAGGCCCTTTTGCTTTGGTTGTTTTGTCTTCGATCTGTTGCAAATATCATGCTCTTAAGGTCCAAGATGTGGTTTTTAGAAGGGTAATCTGTGGACCCTTTTCAATGTTCTGGTGGATTAACATCACTAAATTTAGGTTAATTTATGGCCAGATATGTATCAAAGAACAACATGGACATCATTCCATGAACATAATATTGCAGGGCAGCCAAACAAATGAAAGGAGGTGAACGTGATTTATGCAAAAAAATGACTCACAGCTTGACATTAAATTTGGAATGTGTGTCGTTGTTACTTTCTGCCTTTTTCCCATGTGCGGTGGTCGAGAAAATTTTGTCTAAAAGTAAGCATTGTTCATGAAAAAAGTTGAACAAATTTACTTTAACCAAATATATAGTGTGCTTTCAAGCCCATGGATGATGGATCGAAGTTTAATGGCGTATATATTCTCACTAATCACTATCCAGGGCTCTCTGCTTGGAAACATGCTTTTGAAAGCTTTGCTTTCTATTTTAAGTCGGAGAGAGCTAGGGATGCAAGAATGGATATTAAGTGGTGGCAACCACACGGTTAATTTATATGCATAATAATGACTGGATCGGAATAACATTGATCACTGTCATAGTACTGTATTTTGTCCGTGAAAGAGTAAATTTCCATTGTACTTTTCTCTACCACCAGTCGTTGGGGTTCGAAAGCTTAAGGAGATAATTGCAAACTGCATCTTAACTTGGTGCAAACAACCACTCCTTGGTAGTTATGCATTAATTCTTGCATTATTCAAGCCTGGATCCATGGAATCATATATTGAACTAAATCCCTTCCCTCGTATATCTGCTTTATATCATAATTCTAGAGAATCATGAGGATTAAAATCTGCTCATTGCTTAATTCTTATCCTCAGGATTTACGACCCCTAAAATAACCCGTGTGTTTCATGTTGAGCATTATAAATTTTATGTTGCTTGCTTTGACTCATGTATGCATGTGGCACATGCATGGAATGTTCAATTGTTCATATTTTGTCTGTATTTTTGAAGATGAACAGCTTTCTTAACCCATATTTTTTTTCAAATCTTTTACGTTGGAGAGGGAGAAGGAGAGACTATGATTTTGAAATTACTAATTAAAAGCATATAATGTGTTATTTTTTTATATTTAAAATTATCCAAAATTTTTATTACTCAAACTAAAAATTAACATTCTATCAACAGGCCATATATTTATATACAATGTGTTATTTTTTCATTACCATGTAAAGTGCTGAAATTTTGTACTAGCTTTTTATTTTTTTTTTTCCCAATGTTATCTCCTTTTATCATTTTCAATTTATTCTTTTCTGTTCTAACCTTTTATACCAAACACATGCTATAAAGTTAGAAACTGAAAGTCAACAAAACCGAGTGAAGATAAAAACACGATGGCGTAAGGAAGTCAAAAACTTACCGACCCAACTTTCTCCAAAGATAGAAGTACTGTCCCAAATCTATGGTGGAGTATGTTATATGAATAGAAAAATGTTGGGAGTACGGTAATTTCTCATCCAAACCATGGTAAAAATATATATATATATATGATCATAATGTTTAAAAATCTCCAAATTGTAAAGTACGATGACAACAATAATGATCACGATGACCCAAACAGAAGCCAAACAAAAGATGGCTGTTTCTTTTACCTACAGTGGTTTACCCACTAGCACCGCCCACAACCAAAGAGGAGTGTAAAAATGGTGCACTGAGAACGAAAAGAAATGTTATGGTCCTGCAAAAAACAGCCAGGTAAACGAAAAAAGAAAAATAAAATAAAGGAGGGGTGGGGGAGGGGCGTTGGGTTCTGCTGCCGCTTGCTGCTGCTGATAGGACCTGCCCTTCCGGCTAACCCCACTAGACGTGATTACCTTAAAGAGAAGAAGCCAAAATGGAATGAGGTCCACGTGTCATTATGGTTGACACTGATGGTGTCTGCCTTAAAACGGAATGAAATCGACATTTGCAATTGTACCTTGGGGGGACCCCCCGACCTTTATCATTTTAGCTTCGGCCTTTGGATTTCAATCGGACCTTAACTCCCTCACTGGTCCCCCCCACCATCGCCTCACCGCATTGGTTTAGATCGCTCAAAATTCAACTTAGTTTTTTGTGATCGAGGTAATTGAATATCACAGTTTCCTTACATGCTAGTTTTGGGGTTGAGCCATCGTTTCTAGTTTGGGTTTTGGGCACTAACCAAAGCTGCCAGTAATTCAACATTAATTTCCTTTCTACTATATAAAACAATATCCACTTTTGATTCCTTAATTTTTAACCTATACCTCAAAAAATTAATTTTCTTGCAAACTCCTAATTCTAAATCCACTAGTAAGAAATTACAACTCCTGTTTGTTTGAATTCTAGCTTTTAACATGGCTTTCCGACAATTCCATTTCTCCGTCGGAGTTGTTTCGAGGAAAGAAGGGAAAAAGAGATAAAGAGAAGGAGTTTGATAGTGAGATGAGATCAGCTAATGGAACACGGCACAGAAACCAGGCACATGATAGTTACAAACTGTAAAATCAAATTAATATATAGTATCATACAATTGAATGCAATGCAATGGATTATTTGTTTCTCGCCAAACCACCAAATCCACCAAGAACCATGCATGACCTTAAAACCCCAAGTAGAAAACAGCAATTTTTGAGTAGAAAAGTGGGGTTAATACAGAAAATCAAGACATAACCCGGGGGGTAGTACAAAGGGAGTTGATGAATCACTGTGCTTTGCTTTTGACAGATTGACTAAAGCCATCTGCGCCCAATGGGCAATGGCCCACTTTGTGATTGATGATTGAAGGGGTGCAAATAAAGGCAAAGAGATGCATAGCCATCGCAATCAATGCAGAACCTTACTGTTCAGTTTTCCCCCTAGAGTACTGTACATCGTCCCTACTGTCTACTAAAAATTATTAAAATTATAAATAAAATATTAATATTGGTAAATTATTTTGAATTTGATTTGAACAAAATTTAAATTTAAATATATTATTATTGAATTAAATTAAATTTAAATAATTTAATTTATCGATTGATTTAAATTTAAATATTTTTATATTTAATTTTAATAGTTCCTAAATTAAATTAAAATTTTATATTTAATATATTTTTATTATTTTAATTAATAAAATATCTTAAATTTAAAATATAAAAATAAAATTTGATCGAGTTCGAATCGAATTTTAAATATTAAAATTTTAATATAAATTTAAACTTAAATTTAATATTATATAATTTGAATTTAATCAATTATATTTTTAAAGGTTTGCGTGTTTTTACTTTTAACTCCTTTCTGTAAATAACTCGGACGAATTTCTACACCGCAGGCCCATGTTATGGCTCAATCTCAATGGACCAAACAAATCCAAGGATCCAATATATTATTAAAATTCTATCGAACAAATCCAAGGATCCAATATATCAATGAATTGTAATTAAGCATCACATTATTAATTCGTCTTCTCTATATATTGACTATTAACTGAATTCTAGTACCATTAACTTTGATTTCCTTAGTTTCAAGGCTGCTGAGAATATGAGAAAATCACAACCAAAATCATGAAATTAAGAAAAAAAAACTACCGATCTCTGGGAAATATATAGGCATAGGGCAATCACAGTTACCGAGTTACAGACATAACTATGAATTTTAACTTGCTACTACCGTGCGTATATCACTTTGTAAAGAGACGTATGGCCAGACATTTTTTTTTTTTTTTGTTTAACGTTTTGTTCATAGGTGCATAATAATATATCACTTGACATTGACCCCATTGATAAAGAGGTAATACGTCAAGGTGCACCTTCTTAGTCCTGTATTATTGGACCACGTTACAATTCTCGCAACTTTGCTTTCAAAGAGAAACCCACGTGGTCTTGATCACGTTACAATCTCCTGGTCAAAAGTACAACTTAATTTCAGTACCACTATTTCCTCGAAATATCATTTTTCTGGGAGCTTACAAGGAAGAGCAACTTGAAGATCCAAAAGCAAACCCTACAACATGATCAGTTGCGTACGGGATTACATTAATTCTTAGATGATTAATTATTCAAGGCTAAAGCAGTTTTAGCCACAAAGTTCCTTGTACTTCTCTGTAAAGGCTAGCTAAGCTTACTTTCTTCTGATTTTTTCCCCGGGAATGCCCAGAGGGGGCGGAGCAGGCGGGTTAAAGTAGCTTCTGGGGTGCTCCTCTTAAAAACCCAGCTAACACCACTTCCTTTCATATGGAATATCTAATTATATCATGTGCAAAGAGGCCTAAGTCAACCATCACTGTAATTCTTGCCCAAAATAACAATTTTTTTTTGTATGAATTGAATTTATTACCATAACCCTTTTTTTGTTGTATATGAAATATTTCTTTGCAACTTTATTTATAACAATGAAAGAATTTTCTTTTTACAAAAAGAAACTGCAATTTAGAGATATAAAAAGAGGTTGTAAGTGTTAAAATTTAAATATTAAATTTATTGAATATTATCTCATAAAGATAATTACATAAATTAATTGAATTAAACTGAGTTCAATGTAAAAAGTTTTTAGCTTAAAGAAATCGTTACCTTATTATATATTAGGTTACAACTTGCAATTAAAAGTGCTAATGGTTCAAGGTTTTGTTGCAATTTTAATTACTTAATCTCTGGGAATTTTATTAAGAAAACTTTAATTGTATATATTAATTTAAGAAAACATATTTATATATATATTGGAACTACAAGTATTAACTAAAATACATTATTTATTTATACATATATGTTAAGAGTAATATCATGTTTAATTCATGCTAGAAAAAAATCTTAACAAGCCGAAATAAGACTTTTACATGTAGACGCAATACAATTTTCTTCAAAAAGGTGTTGATTTAGCTCCACCTTTATAAAAACTTTTCAAGTTTTCATTCTTTCATCAATTTTGATTGTTAAAATACATTTGCACAAAAGTAGAAAAATTGGAGATTTGATGCAAAAAATTTGGATTGTTAATTTTGCCAATTCTATGTACAAATTGGACAAGCACACAAAAGTTGACATATTAGTTTGAAAGCTCTTTCAAAGGGTATAAATAGATTATAACTAATGAGAACTCAAAGGAAGACTTTTTGAAGGACCAGAGACCTTTAATTTATATTAGGTGCAAAGCTTAATAATTTGGTAAAATCCAAATGTGTGTGTATATTCTTTTCAGATATCTGATATCAAATTGCATTGCACTTTATGTGGATTATGAGTACGGATTTCTTTTTATTTTTGCTAAGCGATCAGATTTTAATTGACAAGAAATAGGCCGTTACAGCTATAACTAGCATATATATGGAGAGTTGGAGACTAGCATAAATTAAAGATTAAAGATTTATTTAGATACAAAGTAAAGGTCAAAGACTTCAAGAGTTTATTTGGATGCAATAAAAATATAAAATCTTACCTAAGTGATAGAATTAAGAGGCTTTTTAATTATTGTAGCCTTTAATCTTATATATGTATGAAAAAGGTGTTATTAATATTTTTTTTTTGAAATGAAAAAAGTTTTACTAATGAGTGAAATCGGTTTGAAAATTGAGAGTTTCGAATTCAAATTTCAATCATAATCCAAAGACAAAAAAATAAAAGATAAAACATATAGAAAAAAAGTTTAAGAAATGGAAATAGTTATAAGTAACTTGTAGCTTGTGGCATAATAATTTGAGTTCCCCACCAAATGGTTCCTGAAATCTATTATAACTGAAAGCATTGATTATTCTTTTCTAGATCTGTTGATCTGCAACGAGAAAACATAGGTGTTTCCAGCAGCTATATCATACCTTAATTAAAAGTTGAATTGATATATCTTACAAATATTAATCACTTAAAAAATTCACTTTTCCCCATTGAAAAATTCCACAAATTAACACGTTACTGGCAAATGTTTCCCAATTAAGCTTGTAGCTCTAAACTCATTTTGTAGGAAAACAAACGTAATCCTTTAAATAAATTTTTTCTATGATACGTTTGTGTTAAACAGAAACCCACCTCAAAATTTTGAAAATTTTCAATCAACTTCAAGTGAGATGCTAACATGAGTTTTAAAAACAGTTATATGAATTAACTGATTAAGTCTCGGATTCCATTAAAATATATATTTCACCTTTGATTTATATTTCTTTCCAAAATATTCTCAAAGGTGTTATGCTTTTACCCTATAAGAGTCTTTGAGTTCCTAAGCCCTGATTAGTTGTTTTAAGTAAAGCGGCAGTGGCAGATGGAACTGCCTGCTGCTGAAGTATCCATCACACCCAATAACATTATCAGTGACAGTTCCATACTATTTCTTAATTATGGAAGGAGATAGAGAAGTTTCCCTTTCAGCAAAATATGCTTCCTGGTGGAAAATAGTCGGATTATTTTGGCCTTTGTCTATAATGAGCAGATGCTCAAAGTATATATTCAAAAAAATACAAGGCCAAGATGATGAAAACAAGTCTTATCTGACAACAAAAACACAATTTCTTACCTTCTAAATTAATTATTGTTCATTTCAATGAAAACAAAACAACACCAAAAAATGCCCCAACCAAATGAATTATGGTTACTTGCAAGTTTCCACCAAATGTATGATCTTCAAATATTGTTTTGGTCTTTAATTAGCATTATCATTCACTTTTTGTGTGTGCATGTGTGTGATCGAATTGCCTATAATTTGGTGCCTGTTGGCAGATATAGAATTGAATTTACAGATGACAACTGACTGTTTCATCGTTATAGAGAAATCTAAATTGTTTATCTTTTGGGTTACATATCCTTGAATCTAAATGTTGGATACAGATTAAGTCTCCTTTAACTTTGTTGAAATCATAATGACACGACTCGCTTACAATATAAGAACGCTAAAGTTTTATATAGACTTGTACACGGGTCAAGTTTTGAATAAAGTTTTTGAAGTCTATGTTGGACTTTTTAATTATTAAAAATTCTTTTTTATTTAATTTTAATTTTAAAATATTATATATTAATATATTTTAAAAATTTTTGAGTTTATTGAACTTGACACATAAAGCCGGGTCTTGGACAAGGATTTCCAAAGATCAACTAGATTAGCTTGATTCGGCTCGATCCATGCATGGACAATTTTAATTTTAACAGTGGATCATCATTTATTCCCCAACAAAATCATTTTTATACTCCATTTGTTTGTTTTGTTTAACTTTTTTTTTAACTAATTCAACTTAAGTCGTTGTTTTAAAACACATTTTTTGAAAAGTTATATATGCCAAAATGGATCAATCAATGTACAATTGAGAAGTTTTATACTATTTTCTAATAATTGATTTCGATAAATTAAAATAACAAGAGAAACAAGTCAAAAAGAAAAAAAATTATTTACTTTTATTTCTCGAATCTATTAAGATCAATAATTAAAAAAAAAATGTATAACTTTTTAGTTTTATACCGGTGTAAGTAGATTCCCTCTCTCTATATAAATTAAATATAAATTAAAGGTAGCATTTTTATAATCTAAGGCTTAACCCAAATAATTCACCTGCCTTTCTTAGGAGGTGATTTCAAGTAAGGTTAGGGGTTTAATTTTCGGCACTTGCAAATTTTCTTTCTTTAATTTTTTTTTTTAGATCTTGATCTTCTATATATTAAAAAAAAAGTAGCATTTTTATATATAATTTTTTTACTACAATCTTATAATAGTCTAATGATAACAAAAAATTATATGGAAATTCGTCATTTATAATTACAAGGTCCATACAAAATATAAATTCTACACAATTTTAAAATTAAGATTAATTAATTGTAATGTAATAATTGTGTATAACATTTTATATATATATATATATATATATATATATATATATAAAGTCGGCAGGATTCAAAATTTTCAATTCACAGTCAATTTTAAATTTCAAGATATAATTTATTATTTTGGAAAATTTGTTACTTGGCCATTTAACAAAAAGTCGTTCACGAAACATACAGCTCTTTCTTTTAATAATTGAGGGTTTTTTTTTAATTTTTTTGCCCATCTCTTAATAATGGAGTTGGACGGAAGAACTTAGGCCATGCTTTTAATAATTGAGGTTTTTTTTTTCCCCATCCCTTAATAATGGAGTTGGAAGGAAGAATTTATGACTGTTTCGTTTATAAGATAAAATAATAATTGTTGAGAGATGATTTGTTATATTTGAATAAATATATGTTGGACATTATTTGAGTATAAAAATTTAAGTTATTGGGTTCTTGAATTTTTCATATACATATATATATATGTATATATATGATATCTCAATTTCATTTCTTAATGATGTGAACTTTTTTACTCACATGTAAATCATCACAACAATAATTGTAAGTACCAATTTTGTCTGATTCTATTTTAACTTAAATATATTTTGTTTATAATAATAATAATAATAATATTATTATTATTATTATTATTATTATATTATATTATTATTATTATCATCAATTAATCTTTAAAAAAAAGTAAAAAAAAAAAATTGGTTTCAACTCTGGCAACTGAAATCAAGTTACCAAAGTGGTCATTTTTCTCTCGTAACACTGTCTAACTTGGCAGCATGAAATCCAATAATCAAAAGTTATAGGACATGTCTCCATAATTTTTCATATAAGGATCCCAGGAGATTTTGGTTTTGAATCTCAAAAACTCTATAAATAGAGCTAATTTTTGCAAAACATTAAATCTAATAACCAAAAGTTATTGGACATGCCTCAAGAATTTTGCGTATAAAGATCCCAGGAGATTTGGGTTTTGAATCCCAAAAACTCTATAAATAGAGCTAATTTCTGTAAAACATGAGAAGGGAGAAAAATGAAGGGAATATTGTAAAAAAAAAAAGAGGAATACAGAAGATGCCTTAGGGTTCTGCCAAAAAAAAAAAACAACATACACACGCAAACAAAAAATAAAATAAAAACAATCACAGTCCTCTTTGATAGAGGAACTAGCAGCAAACATAAAAAAAAAAAAATTTAGAAACAAAAAAAGACTCCAAGAATGAAATTCTCGATTTAGGAGGTTTGAGATTTTCTTTTGAAAAATTTGATTTCAAGATAGTGTTTAGAAAACAAAAAAGATCAATTTAAGATTTTTTAAGAATTTTTTAAATTTTTTTAAAGTATTTATATTCTAAAAAACTTTGAATTTTTTTATTACCTTTAAAATTTTTAGCAACCAATATCTAGGAAAATGATCGAAATCTGAAAATTATTTGAATTTACCAACTTTGTTTGAAGTTTTCGACCACAACATGACAACAACTAACCAAAAATTTGGTAACTACGACAGACGATGGAAGGGGACCGATTTTAGAGAAAAAGGCTCTGGATTTATAGAGAGAAAGGGAAGAAAGAAAAAATAAAAAAAAGGCCTATTTATAGGACTTCAAAACAATGCCATTTTATACGTCTGACCCTCCCCCGACCCTTACATGATCTACGTGTTAACCCGTGTTTTGACTCAACCTGTTTGATAGTTTTTTTTTTCTTTTTATTAATTTTCTTTTTATTTTATTTATTTTATGTTGATTTTTATGTTATTTTTTATTTTTTTATGATATTGTTAGTATTATTATTATTGTTATTTTATATTATTTTATACTATTACCAGTAATAATTTTTTTAGAAATAAATAAATAAAATGAAAAACAGAACTAACATAAAATATGGACCTAAAAAATATAATATGCAAAAAAAATTAATAAAAATAATAACTATTTAAGGAAAATAAAATTTTATTACAAGCAAAAATGTTATTTAAATTCCACCAAATTATTGAGATAATTTAAAAAATAATAATAACATTATAAATAAAGATAAATAAAATAAAATAAATGATAAATTATTTAATGAATCTTTTAAATGTAATTTTTATAGAAAATTAAAAAATTTTGGTTTTCTTTAATTATTGCAAGTAAAAATAATTTTTTGGATTTCACTATAGAGTTGTAATAATCTAAAATTATTTTTACTAGAATAAATGTTCATTTAAACAATATAAAATATAATAAAATATAATAATGCAATAATAATAATAATAATAATAATTGATATTTTGAATAAATCTTTTTTAAATGTAATTTTTTAAAGAAAATTGAAAGAGTTTGTTTTCTTTAATACAAGTAAAAAATTAATATTTTTAGATTTTACCGATGAATCTGGATAATATAAAATTTTTTAAAATAATATAATAAAAAAGATAAAAACAATAAATAGTAAATAATAACAAAAAAATTATCACAATAAAAATTAATTAATTAATTCAATCCCTTAATTATCATAAAAAATGATTTTATTTAGGATCTCGTCAGAAAATTGGAATGATCCTAAAATTTATTCAAAATTTTTAAGATTTTGTCGAAGAGTCGGGATAATCTTAAATTTTGTTTAATAAATTTTGAGAACTTACCAAAGAGTCGAAATGTCTCTAAAATTATTTTATTAAATAAATAAAATATCTTATAGTGAGATTTTAAGAATTTTATGAATAATCAATTTTTTTGAAATATTTTATAAATAAAAATTTTCTATGAATTCCATCAAAGTGTTGACAAATTCATAGAATACGAAATAATAATAATAAATTTTACAACAAAGAAATATTGTTTTCATAAATAAATTTTAAGAAATTAAATTTAAATATAAAAAGATCGTATCATCAAAATTAAAAGATTACACATGTTTAATCAGTATCGTTCCTCAAATGAGCGACGTGAGGATGTTAATACCTTTCTCACTCGTAACCGTATACTCGAATCTAATCTTAATTTCACAGACCTAAACTTCTTTCAATAAATCTTAATTAATTTCAAGATTTTTATTAAAAGATGATTTTTTGGGTGGCCAATCACACCCTACAAGAAATATTGGTGGTGACTTCAAAAAAGTTTTTCTAAATCTAACGATCGAGTCTCTCACGGACAAAAATCGTTATAATAATAATCATCCTATATTATATTTGGTTTGCATATAAAAAAAATGATAAGATTGTAAGAAGGGTAATTATTATCTTGATATATGATGATTTAATCGTCCCAAAGTGGAGAGATTATTTTTAATTTATGAGATTAAACTTATATATCTTATTATACTATTAAAAATTATATCAATAATTTAAATTATATAAACTTTGAGAAAAGATAATTTTAACCAATAAATAAATTATCCTATTATAATCATTATACATATCAAACATAAGATAGAATGATATTATTTAATCTAATTTTATTCATAATATCATTTTATCTTATCATATCATACTTTTGTATATCAAATACATTCTTAATCAAATTTTTTCCTTCTTAATATGCCATGAAGACCATATATATATATATATATATATGACAAATTTAATAAAAAGTATTTTAGGTATATATATAATTAATGTGTGTTTGTATATTGTTGCATTCATAGTTACATAGCAATGTAAATTAACTCTTTAATTTTTCTCTTCACTTTCAAAATATTTTTAGAAAAGAAAATTATATGCACGAATTGTTACTAATTAATAATTGAAATTCACCAACAATGATGAAATGATGAATTTTAATTTATGTCGCACTATCATTTGTATTTGTTTTCTTTGATTTTTATCTCTATCATCTGTGTAGACACCCCATTTTGTCCAAGGTCTTTTGTCAATTGAGACCGATCCAAGCTCGATTGTAAAGATTTTTATTCATCTTTATTTCAGATTTTTATTTCATATTTATCATTTTTTTATTTTTATTTTATGGTCTATCTGTTGTATATTTTTTTTTCTTTCTTCATTATCTGATTAATTAAAAAAAAAAGTCAAAATATCGAGATTAAGCTTGGTGATGATTGTGATGATTGTTATCAGAAAGCATACTAGATGCTAATATTTAGCTTTGGATGCTAATCAAAATTGAACTGAAACTCTATCTGTTGGGAATATTGACTCAAATCTCATAAGAGATTTGTTAGAGATTTGTTAGAGATTTGTTTGGGATTTATCAGATATTGCTTGATGGACAAGAATACTTGCAAAAGAAAAATTCCAAGAGAAAAAGGATTCTTAATAGGTAAGTTTGACTTGCAAGAGAAGAATTCTAAGAGGAGAGAGATTCTTAATGGGCAAGTTTGTATGGTTATAAATAGGTGAAGTCTCTACAGGGTTAGGTATGAGAAAAAGATGTAAGAGAGTTGTAGGGTTTTGTGGGATAGACACCCCATAAGAGTATTGGGACTCTACGTTTTATGAGTGTGAATGTTTGTTTGTGAGTGGACTAGAAGAGACTGAGAGGGTCCACATAGGTATGATGTATGGGAGCATATGGGTATGTGTTTAGTTATGTTAAAAGAGTGCACAAGGGTTTAGGTTTGTGTTTGTTTGGGTTGAGAATACTCTATAGGACTAGAGCAGATTGTGAGTGTCTTATGAGTATTGATTGTTGAGTGAGGTTGATAATTTGATGTAAGTTTGTAATTCTCTACAACTAGTGGATCTTATTTCTCATCCGTGGATGTAGGTCAGTTGGACCGAACCACGTTAAATTATTGTCTCTTATGTGTTTGATTTATTATTTGATTTCGCTTCCGCTAGTGTGATTGGATTGGAGGCTTTTAGCCCAACAAATGGTATCAGAGTTGTGGTGTTCCCCAACAAGTGGTATCAGAGCTGAAAGTTCGAAACATGAGAAGAGTCAAATGTTCGAGATGTGGAAAGAGCTGATGGTTCGAGACATGGAAAGAGTTGACAGTTCGAGATATGGGAAGAGCTTGGTTTGAAATATGAGAAGAAGTAAGCTTAGAGGAGCTCGATTCAAGAGAAGAGTTCGAGTTCAAGTTTTGAGAATTGGTTTGTATGAAGCGTGAAGACACAAGAGAAAAGAAGATGATTGTAAGACTTCCATTGCAGGTAGAGCCAAGGATGTCTAACATGAAGACAGATGATTGATGAAATTTGAGTCAAGGTGGAGATTGTTGAGAATATTGACTCAAATCTCATAAGAGATTTGTTAGAGATTTGTTAGAGATTTGTTTGGGATTTATCAGATATTGCTTGATGGACAAGAATACTTCCAAAAAAAGAATTCCAAGAGAAAGAGGATTCTTAATAGGTAAGTTTGACTTGCAAGAGAAGAATTCTAAGAGGAGGGGGATTCTTAATGGGCAAGTTTGTATGGTTATAAATAGATGAAGTCTCTACAGGGTTAGGTATGAGAAAAAGATGTAAGAGAGTTGTAGGGTTTTATGGGATAGACACCCCATAGGAGTATTGGGGCTCTAAGTCTTATGGGTGTGAATGTTTGTTTGTGAGTGGACTAGAGGAGACTGAGAGGGTCCACATAGGTATGATGTATGAGAGCATATAGGTATGTGTTTGGTTATGTTAAAAGAGTACACAAGGGTTTAGGTTTGTGTTTGTTTCGGTTGAGAATACTCTATAGGACTAGAGCAGATTGTGAGTGTCTTATGAGTATTGATTGTTGAGTGAGGTTGATAATTTGATGTAAGTTTGTAATTTTCTACAACTAGTGGATCTTGTTTCTCATCCGTGGATGTAGGTCAGTTGGACCGAACCACGTTAAATTATTGTCTCTTATGTGTTTGATTTCGCTTTCGTTAGTGTGATTGGATTGGAGGCTTTTAGCCCAACACTATCAGCATGGTTTTATAAATAATTGTGATTCACAGCAATGAAAAATAGAATATGAGTACAGTGATCAGGGAAGGGATCACAGAGAGGAATAGAAATACACGGCACTACCAGTTTCCACCAAGCTAATTTTACCACCATCTTTCACACTGCTCATTTTTTCCACCATTGGCAATCCACACCATCAGTAGCCTAGCCTTGAAACTCAATTCTGTCTCTATCACCAGTCGAGGCCATATTCATCTTAAACTCACCTTCAGCGACCATTATTGTTAGTAGCATAAACACAGAGACAAAACCTAGCATCCAATTACACTACAACATTCAAGTAAGAAGAAGCCATTCAAGAGAGCTACACCATTCGAGTAACAGGAAACAAAAAAAAACAATAATTTCAATTCCTATTCCAGCTACCAAAAATCACTCAATAAAACATAAGCAATTCCATTAGCAAATAGAGAAATATGAATTTTTTCTTATCTGTTTCAGTCGCTTCCACCGTTGGGTCTTCCCTAACTTTTAGTATGTAATTTTTCTCGTCAAGCTTCACGTCTTCACCGTCTGAATTTCTCAAAAGTCACATCGATCATCGCTTGTCACCATTGCCACCATGGTAGGTTTCGGGTTTCCCTTTTTATTCGTCTTTTTTTTTGTTTTTGATCTCCTATGGTTTCTGACTTAGCTTTGTTTATTTTATGAATTTTTGTTTAGGGCGACTGACTGACGATGGGCAATGGTCTAACAAAATCCCAATGATGGTGAGTTATTGATCGATGGATGGGGATGGTGTTGAAAGATAGCTAAACACATAATCAATCTATTGAAAGGTGAACTTTGTGATTTTTTATGTTCTGTGGTTTGCTTCTGATTATATTTTGGAAATCGATTTACAAGGTGTTGGGTTTTGGCTGACAATGGCATAAGGCTTTCGAGTCTGTGATTTTGATGAAGGTGAAGTTAATCACTTGGCTTGACAAATGAAAATTTTAAGACATTTTCAAATGAGAATTTTTTAGATATAAAACCCTAAAGTTCGTTGGATGTGAATCTTTAAAATTTAAACAAAAAGCTTTGAACTCAACTTCTAGATATGAATCTTTAAATTTTTTAGTGAAAACCTTTGAACTTAGATATGAAACTTTAAGATTTCTTGAATGTGAACCTTTGAATTCGAATGAGAAGTTTTAAACTTTTGGATGTGAATCTCTAAAATTTGAATGAGAATCTTTAAATGTGGATGCGAATCTTGCAATTTGCAAATGCGAATCTTAAGATCTTTCAAATTTAAATTCTTGTGAAACTAAAATTTTGATAATCAAATTTTAGTGAATTCTTGTAAATCTGAACCTTTGAATTTTGAACTCAAATTGTAAATCTTTGAGTTTTCATTACAAATTTTATCAGATTTGATCTATGACTCCTCTGCACATAATCTTCAAAGAGCATTTTTATTTTTCAAAGTTGTGATGCCTCTGTTTAGAAGAGTATTTATTTTTTTCAAAGTCATTGAGCTTCTATTTATAAGAGCTTTTTTTATTTTTATTTTTAAAATAATAACAAAAAAAAATGTGTCGAGCTGATTATCTAGATATGAGAGGTATCTACGTCTTTGTACAATTCTTGTTGCATAAGAACTGTGCAAAAAGGGGTAGCTGTAGATACCCTATTTTATCTAGAGTTTTTTGTCAATTGAGACCAATCCAAGCTCGATTGTAGGAACTTTTATTCATTTTTATTTCAATTTTTTATTTCATATTTATCATTTTTTATTTTTATTTTATGGTCTATCTGTTGTATATTTTCTTTTTCTTTCTTCATTATCTGATTAATTAAAAAAAAAAGTCGAAAGATCAAGATTAGGCTTGATGATGATTATGATGATTGTTATCAGAAAGCATAACTAGATGCTAATATTTAGCTTTGGATGCTAATCAGAATTGAACTGAAACTCTATCAGCATAGTTTTCTAAATAATTGTGATTCACAGCAATGAAAAATAGAATAGGAGTACAGTGATCAGGGAAGGGATCACAGAGAGAAATAGAAATACACGGCACTACCAGTTTCCACCAAGTTAATTTTGCCACCATCTTTCACACTACTCATCTTTCCCACCATTGGCAATCCACACCATCAATAGCCTAGCCTTGAAACTCAATTCTGTCTCTATCACCAATCGAGGCCATACTCATCTTAAACTCACCCTTAGTGACCATTATTGTTAGTAGCATAAACACAGAGACAAAACATAACATCCAATTACGCTACAACATTCAAGTAGAAATAAGCCATTCAAGAGAGCTACACCATTCGAGTAACAGGAAATAAAAAAAACAATAATTTCAATTCCTATTCCAGCTACCAAAAATCACTCAATAAACATAAGCAATTTCATTAGCAAACAAAAAAATCTGAATCTGGCAGTGTTAGTGCCGATTTGTCAAGCCAAGTGATTAACTTCGCCTTCATCAAAATTCACAAACTCAAAAGCCTTATGCCATTGTCAGCCAAAACCTAACACCCTGTAAATTGATTTTTAGAATGTAATCACAAGCAAACCACAGAACATAAAAAGTCACAAAGTTCACCTTTCAATTGACTGATTCTGTGTTTGGCTATCCTTCAACACCATCCCCACCCATCGACCAGCCATCGTCAGTTAGTCGCCCCAAACATAAATTCAAAAAATAAACAAAGCTAAGTAAAAAACTAGAGGAGATAAAAAATAATAAAAAAAGATGAATAAAAGAAGAAACCCGAAACCTACCCTGGTGCCAATGGTGACAAGCGACAATCGACGTGACTTCTGAAAAATTCAGATGGTGAAGAAGTGGAGCTTGATGAGAGAAATTACATACTGAAAGTTAGGGAAAATCCAACGGTGAAAGTGACTAAAACAGAGAAGGAAAAAATTGTAACTTGAATGCCAGATTTACGCCTTTAGAAAGCGATTTATGAAAAACCAAGCTCATATTCAACATGAGAGTAGCAAGAAGTAATGATGGGGAGAATTTTGGCTTAATTTCGTCGAAAGATGACGGAGTACGACGACGTCGGTGGTGGATCACGACAATGTCGATGTAAGAATATGAAATTCTTTAAAGTTTTCAACCAGGTTCTTTTGTCCATAAATAAAGAAAGATAGAACAAAAGTTATACAGAGAGAAAAAATGGTAAAATGAAGAGAAAAGCTTAAGAGTAGGCTTTTATAGGATCAATAAAATGGTGTCATTTTGGCCAAGAAAATCGGGTTTCCTTTGACCCGTTTCAAGGATTTACATGTCAAATATTGGGTGATCCAACCTAGTTGCTCAGCGCAATCTTCTGTTCCAGTCTAGCTTCGCGTCATTTGAGTTCCAAGCTGAGCCGTTTTCTTGTGTGAAGCTGAGTCGAGGTGATTTTTCAGAGCCAAATCGCGAATTGTTTTGTGTATTCTTTATCCATTTTTGTCAATTTGCTCATTATTTGTCTTTTTTTTTAATGAGTAAAAAGGGATAAATGAATAAAGAAAATTTTTCAAAAAATATTTTTGAGGAAAAGTTAAAAGTATCAATTTTTCTTGAAAATAAAATTTCTAAAAAATATTTTTCAAAAAAAGTTGAAAGGATAAATTTTTCTTAAAAATAAAATCTTTAAAAAATATATTTCTAAAGAAAAGTTAGAAGTATCGATTTTTCTTAAAAATAAAATTTGAAGAAAAATATTTTTAAGGAAAAAGTTGATAGTATCAATTTTTCTTGTATAAAAGCATAAGTTTTTTTTCTTATAAAACAATAAAAAAGAGATCTCTATCAAAAGTTGAATCATCATCCATTTTTCCTTTTATTTTTTTTATTTCTCAAAATTTTTTTTAATGTTAAATAATCCAACAACGAAGTCTCCGCAAAAGAAACAATAATTTTCTTGCATACTCTTGAAATGAGAGAATTTTTTTAATTTTCTACCAAAAATATTGGAGTCAATTAAGAATAATTTTTAATAATTAATTACTTGGTAAAATCTTTAAGGCTTAATAGATGACACGAAATCGAACTGGTACTATCTTTCAATGGGTATTGTGAGGATGTTATAACCTTTTTCACACGTAATCGTACTCTTGAATATAATCCTAGTTCTGCAGACATTGAATTTACCTTTTCGAGATACCTAAGTCAAACTTAAGATTCCTCTTTTAAAAGGATAGATTTAGTTAGGTGACCAATCACACCTAAACAAAGATTGATAACGACTTCTCAAGTCAATGTCTAACGATGGATCCATGAATCTAGACGTTATGACAATCTGTCTAACAACATGACTCGTGAGTCTTGAAGTAGTAACATGTTGAGCCTTTAGTTTAACGATTAAAGGTGTTTGAAAGAACATCAAGAGATTGATTTCTTATCATATCTCTTCCTTTTTTCTTACTTATATTAAGATTTTACTCTACTAATGTAACAATATATATATATATATATATAGTACGCCACCGCACCCTAATGCAACGCGTGTTGAATACCATTTCCCTATTGTCTTGTTTGACAGATTCGGTAATGTTCCGCATTTTCACGGTCTTCCATTGCGGGTCAAAGAGCGGAAAACTATATCAACCAAGTTGAAAAATACCCAATCAATTTTCCAAGCAACGGATGAATTTTTTTTTTTTTTTCAAAATGCTCATTGGAATTTTTCCTTTTCACAATTACTTTTATTTACACTTTAGACATTGACTGTCAGCAAGAGAAATTATCACATTTATTGTAATTGAAATTTTTATATTTTACAAACAAATTTAACAAAATGACACGTACTATTTAAAATATAAGAAGATAAATTTTAAATTCACAAATTATATCAATAGATTTTTCAAATTCACCGTTAAATAGACATTCACCAAATCCATAAATTTGAAAATGATCATGAAAGTAGTATTTACATATATATGCCTTATCATACAATTTATATTAAATTTGAAATTTAATCTCTTTTTTTAAAATGCAACCATATATTTTATGCTATATATCCAATAAATCAATGGATTGTTTTTTGTTTTTAGCAAAATTAACTTGGATGTTCCCAATTGATTGGGACAAAGAAAACAATATGATGGCCTCAACTCACTATCTTGGCAAAAAATGGCATAGTTAAAAGTACATTTCACAAATGCACCACGCTTCTTTTGGTGAATAATTAATTATATTTCAACAGAAGGCCGTAATTACCCTTTTTTTTTTTTTTTTTACATGAAATCACCTATAGCCATAGCCATATTCCACTAATCTTCACTAAATCCCCCAATAATTTTTTCATGAAAGTCCCACGATGAAGACAAGTACATATTAAAAAGATTTATATATAGTAATTTTTTTTAACAATAAGAGATTAGGGTTTTTTTGGATGGTGTAAATAAAATTTCAATTACTTCAAAATGAGGCAAATAACTAGAACATTGAAAATATTTGAAGCTTCGGAACACCTACAATCTCTTCCTCTATTTTCATGTTTTGGCATATTTTTGTAAAAAAAAAAATAATTTTCCAGGCTTGTTTGGGCAATGAAAGTGGAGTAATTAACGTTAATACTAACATGTTTGATAGCCAAGAGTATTTCCATTCTGATCCAAGAAACACAAGTTGTATATTCTAAATTATAAGGGTTTGGATCATTTATCTGAATTAATCTATCGGCCAAAAATGGCACATTCTCTTCATGGCTTGAAAGAAAAGTTTATCTCTGATTTTAATGTGTGTTTCTTAAACTAGCAAGAAAAGCTGAAAGGGTACTTATTTCTCTTCATGACCAGTTAACATAGGATGGTAGGATCATTAAATTCGAAGGTTCTCTTTATTTCATAGAAATTGACTCCTACATTTTTTAATTTTCCTAGCAAAAAATTATTTGATCAATGAAAAAAGATTTACTGATCAACATAAAAAAAGTTATCTACGGATATAAGGGCTACTTGTTAACTCTGCGAACTTAGTTTGACTCGAAGTGAACTTTTGACATTATTTTTTAGGTTCAAACTTATGTTAACTTGACTCATAATAATATTATTATTAATTATTAATTTATTTAATTTTAATTCAAAAATTTTTAAATAATAAATTATTTTTATATAAAAAATATTTTAATATTTTAATTTTAAAAAATTCTCTTTTGAATATTATATATCAAACATAAATATTTCAATATTTTATTAATAACTATTATATATTGTTCTTTTAATAATAAATATTAATATGATAAATAATATTCTTATTAATTTAATTATGAATTTTTAATTAAAAATATTATTTTAATAATAATTTTTAATAATGTGAATATTTTTAAATTTAAAATATATAGTATTTAAAAATCTTAATGATAAATGTTTTTATATTACAATTTTAATAATAAATATAAATAAATAGTAATTTTTAATTCCATATAAAATATTACTACTTTAATACTGTAAATATTTTTTTATTTTAATAATAAATATTACTATTTTAATATTAATAAAATAACAATTCTATTGTAAATATTTTAACATATGAATAACATAAATAACATTTTAACAATAAATAGTATTTTTTAAGTATTTAATATTTTAATATTAAATAATATTATTTAAAATTTTTAATACCAAAATTTTACTAATTTGAATATTTCAATCATAAGTATTTTCACTAGTTGAATAATAAATTATTTTTAATGTTTTAATAATAATTAATTTAATATTTTAATAGTTCTGTCAATTATCTATTTCAAATGAAAAAAAGAAGAATTTTCAAAAAATTATTAAAACAACTGAAAATATTTTTTAAAAGTCAATTTTTGTGAACTGAAACATTTATGAATGTTGTGAGGATAAAGTGGGCGTCGCCAAACAAACATGCAATTAATTGATCAACAAAATTTTCACATTGCTTGCAAAATGTATTGACGGGTTTAAGACAATGTGAGAGCCGCATTTAGCAAGTTTCTTTCTTAAAATTCCTTCAAACCCCTCCTCCATTCGAACTGATCATCAAAATATTTCTGCAGTTCATCAAAATATTTCTGCTTCTATTCAGCTTTTCTTTCCCTGCTCAGTATAATTTGCTTTGGTTCTAATCATGCAATTCTTGTTATAATATTTAAAGATGTGGATTTGACTCGACAACTCAAGTAATTCTAGTTAAAAACGGGGCATGCACTAACCTTGGTATACAACGCCATGGTAAACTTATTATAGTAAAATCAAGGTTTTTTTTAATAAAAAAGAAAAAAATTGTTATATGATCGATGTAATGTTAAAAATTAATTCAAAAATATATAAATTTAATAATTTTAAATATGATATGATAACATGATATAAAAATAATATTATGAAAATATATATATATAATAACTTAATTTAAAATATTAACAAAAAATATATGATTTTGACAAAAATCAAAAATATTTTTTATTTGATATATCAACATAAATTATAAAATAAACATATATAATATACATGAATTGTTAGGAGTACATATGTATATGATTGTTTGATTATACTATTATTACATGAACAGGTAATGTCGAAAGAAGGAAGATTTTCAGCAAAAAAAAAAAAAAAGGAACGAAGATTTTAAGACATGAACTTTTCTTAAAATAAAATGCTACAGACAGAGATTCGGACATGAAAAGTGAGCCACCTTGAAGGGTAATTCCGTAAATATACGGTAACACACGAAGGTTGCCCTTCTTAAGGTTAGGTCACATGATTGCCCGAACCCGAAAATGGTCAGGTGGAGTATCAGAAGTCTCTTAACTTCTTCTCTCGACACGTAGCACCGTCCCTTAACCTTTGCATTTATTGGTTGAGGTTTCCCATCTTCTCCCTCTTTGCTCTCTCTCAATCCCTTCTTTAAATTCTTTTCCATTTCATCATTTATTTTCCAGCGTTGGATCCTCCATCCAACGACAGACATTAACTAAACGTACAAAATTGGGACCCCAAAGTTACATCAACTCGCTTTTGCTACGTACTTGTTTAGGCGTTAAACAAAGCAAAAGATTTTATTACCATAATTATTTTAGAAGGGTTTTAGTATGTCATCCAAAATTATAATGAAGTTCTTAGCTGACTATCTAAAAAGCTGAGAGTACAAATAGAGAAGGGGTTATTAAAGGTCAGCAAGAACAAGAACAAGAACACAGCTACCCTTTTCATTTCTTTGGTTTTTGGGAAGCTTTTTAGGGCTTGGGGTTTGTTGGAGATCAGAAACAAATGGGGAGAGGTAGGGTTGAGTTGAAGAGGATTGAGAACAAGATCAATAGGCAAGTAACTTTTGCTAAGAGAAGGAATGGACTTTTGAAGAAAGCCTATGAGCTTTCCGTTCTTTGTGATGCCGAGGTTGCTCTCATCATCTTCTCCAATAGAGGAAAGCTGTACGAGTTTTGCAGTAGTTCAAGGTATCACCAAAACAACTAAAGCTTTTTTTTTGTTGGTACCTTCTTTCAAAAGCAAAACCAAGCAAAAAAAAAAAAAAACACAAATACTACTACTACACTTCAGAAAACACAAAGGATTTTCCTTTTTTTTTTCTTTCTTTTTCTTCACAAAACAAAGCAAGCTCTCTCCTCTTTCTCTCTTTCTTCTCTTTACTTTTCTTTTTCGTTGTTTCTTTTGGCTTGCTTGCTTTGAATTCTGACTTTAGATCTTGAGAGGTTAAAGAGGTGGATTTTTTTGCTGTTTTGAGTGATTGGGTATTGAAGGTTAGAGAGAAATTTTGAGAAAAGAGTAAAAAAGTAAAGTTGTGTTTCAGTTTTGCCGTTTTGGTGAATGTCTCGGCGTTTATAGCATGGCCTGAGTGTTTTTGCTGTTCCAATTGATGTTAGATCTGCAAGTGAAAACCATATAAAGAAGATCACTGTTATATTGACCCTAATTTCATGTCTTTTTTCTTTTCTTTTTAGTTTCCCCAAAGCCCTTTCATTCCTTCTCTTTTTTCCCGTTTTATCTTCTGAATTTCTCTTCTTTTTTTTTTTTTTGCTTAATCCTTTATGCTTATAAAGTTTAATCTCTGATCTAACATTTTTCAAGTTTAACATACAGTTTTTCTCTACATTGAAGAAGCTCAGAGATCTGTTCCATGCTAGTAATTTTCTTTGGAGTTAATGAATTAGTTTTTTGTACCTTTTTGTTCCTCCAAGATTTAAAAAAAAAAAACTGAATAAAGGTTTACTTTTGTTTTTTTACTTGCTTTTTCAATCATTCAAGCTTTGATTAGATCTTTTGTCTTTCCATTTTGTTCTTAATCACTATAAATCAAGGTTATTAACTACTCAGTCAAACCAATATTCAAAATCTTTTATACAAAAAGCTTTTAATCTTCTTTTGTAACTTCTATTTAATCAGTTTAGTTTGCTTAAAAGTTTACAGGATCTTCCAACTTTGTTAAGCTGCAAGTTTCTGTTCCTTGGATGGATTGTAAAGTCTTTTACACAAAAAGCTTTTAATCTTCTCTTGTAACTTCTATTTAATTAATCAGTTTAATTTGCTTAAAAGTTTACAGGATCTTCCATCTTTGTTAAGCTGCAAGTTTCTGTTCCTTGGATGGATTGTAAAGTCTTTTACACAAAAAGCTTTTAATCTTCTCTTGTAACTTCTATTTAATCAGTTTAATTTGCTTAAAAGTTTACAGGATCTTCCATCTTTGTTAAGCTGCAAGTTTCTGTTCCTTGGATGGATTGTAAAGTCTTTTACACAAAAAGCTTTTAATCTTCTTTTGTAACTTCTATTTAATCAGTTTAATTTGTTTAAAAGTTTACAGGATCTTCCATCTTTGTTAAGCTGCAAGTTTCTCTTCCTTGGATGAATTGTAAATTTTGCGTTGAGCAATTTGGAACTATGATTTTGTTAGTGGAAAGTGAAAACATTTTTGAAAACAAAACAGACAAAAAAACAATGGATCATAGTAAAATTGCTCAAAGCTGTCTTCTGATCCATACGGACAGCTTCGGATGTTACTAATCAATCAAAGCAGCGAAGACCAATAAGAGATTTCACAGAATCGTTTCTATTCTTTGGGTGATCGAGTCTTTTCTTTCATACAAACGAACTCCCTTCTTTCCAGAGGATTATATTACCACTCTCTCTCTCTCTCTCTCTCTCTCTCTCTGAGAATATATCAATCAGTTAAAAGTGGATGGAGACATCTCCATGAATGCCTCTGAGCTCTTAGGGTTTTGATTTTCCCAAAGCTGGTTCCCCAGGATAGGGTTTCAACTTTCAATTCTTTAAGTTTAAACTTAAACTCTCTCTTCCATAACACCCCCGTTTTCCTCAGATCTAAATTTTGTGGAAGCTGGATATATATATATATATATATTTATATATGTTTGCTATTTACTTTTTTCAAAGTTTAAAAACTGGTTTACTTCCCATTGATCTGGTTGTATACCCAATTTTTGTCCTAATTCCTTTGCCTACTAATTTTAATTAAAGTAATTGAATTTATTATGTTATTTATAGAGCTAATTAATCTCTATTTCATCATAAATTTGTAGTAAAGTATGAACTTTTTTGTAAGTTTAATAAAGCATATTTAACTTTAGGTGTGTTTTGAAACATAGGATGAGGAATTATTTAATTTGTGGGAAAAAGGTTGGAAAGTCGATAAAGAATTTTATCAATAGGGAACAAGTACAAATACCCAACATTTGGTGAATAATTAAACCAATTAATTTATTATACCAAAAAAATATATGTACTTAAAGAACCCAACTAGTTGATTCTTTTGATTTTTATAACTGGTTTTAATACCATATATCAACTAAAGGATCCTTTGCATTTCTTTATTTAAAGGTGAGTAATGTTCAGCTAATCTTTTTTTTGTCAGAATAATCAATTAATTTAGGGTTAATATTTATTCAAATCATTTCTTAATAAAAAATTTTTTATCTTTATATTTAATTTAAAATCATTAAATTTTTAGTCATAGATTTAATTGAGAGTGCATTACTCACTTTTGGGTAAAGTAGTGGAATGTTAATTAATTATGTTCCTGCCATTATGTTTGTTAATGGCTTGTATCCTTGAACTAAAGTTTACCATGATAAATAGCATGATCAAAACATTGGAGAGGTACCAGAAGTGCAACTATGGAGCTCCAGAGACAAATGTATCAGCCAGGGAAGCTCTGGTAATGCATATTAACCTCTGCAACTTATTTTTACTTACACTGCCTCTTGCCTTCTGCTTGCTCTTTGTTCTTTATTAGAGTTTAGACTGCTTCTCTATATTACATTAATTACACTTGACTTGGCAATATTCATGTTACTCTTTGTTGTCTAAGAACTAATCTTGTTTAACATGTAGTTAGAAATAGATATTTTGTCAAAAATATTACGGAAAAACATATGCCTTTGCTACAAGTGATCAGATCTTTCCCACTTTGCTTTTTGTTGTTTGTGTTTGCATTATTCCAAATAAAATGTGCCCAATGACGGATTTTAATATAAAATTTTGAAGGAACCAACTAATAATATATAATTTTTTATTTTTTTTAAAAATGTATTTTATCATACTATTAATATATATGTGCAAATAATATACTAATAAAAACATGATAAACTCATAAAATTGTAAAACAAAAATATTTCTATGACAATATTATTCTTTTAATAATAACATGATTTACAATAAACCATAACTAATTACATAAGCTAAATCTCTCACAATGAGCTATAGAATTACTAATTATATAAGCTAAATCTCTCTTTCCCTAAATTTTCTAAACGTTGACTTCACTTGTATTAAAAAAAAAAAAAAAAAGAAAAACACATTTGGTGCTTGGTGGAAAACTTGAATCTTGTTGAAAGAGTTGAAAAGTTAATTTGATTTTTGTTATGTTCATTTAAAAATGATGCCAAATCTCTTGATTTTAAGAATTTATAAGTAATAACTATTGGATACAATAAATAAACAAATATTAATGCTATTTGAATATCTCTTAAATTGCAATACATAAAATTAAGTTGTGAAACATAAAAAATAATAAAATTAACATTTTTAATTTAGAGGACTAATTTAAATATAATTAATATTAATATATATACATGCTAAAAGGTGTTTAAAAAATTTTGGGGGGGGGGGGGGGGCAAGGCCACCTCAGGCTCCCATTACCAACCGCCCATGAATGTTTTCCTATATTTGTTGGTACAAGATTAAGCAAATAAAATAAATGACCATGGTCAATCTCTAGATGATCGACAAGGGGAAGACAAAGAATAAAGCAGAGAAAATGCAATATGAAAATTCGTACTGAGACCAATCTTGGGTGTCCTTAATTAATGTCCTCTGAATGATAAAAACTTGGTAGTGAACGAAATAACCTTATATTTCCATGCATGAGGAGTTAGGTTATTACCATTGTCTACAAATTGACTCACTATTCGCTAGCATTTGTTAACTTTTTTGGTAACTTAAGCAGAACCCTCACCAAAATGCCATGTCTACCTAGTTGAAGATGTTGCAATTAGGGAAAAAAAAAGCAGCATCATTTTATCATTTTATGTAACCTTTTTGGTCCACAAATCCATAATAGCCGCAAACAGTAGTTGAAGAAGTACTGTTTGCTTGTGTGTTTGTGCGAATACATGTAACAAATGTTTAGTTTATTAATAAAGTTGGATTTCATTAGAATTACGAACTTTTATAAAATGAAAGAAAAAAAAACAGTGAAAGAAAATGTACGTAATATCTTATGCATTGGCTTACATTTTCTTCAACTTGATAATGATTAAAACAACAAACAGTGTGCATTGCAATTTGTCTATTTTGATCTATGCTGAAATTGCTGCAATCTGTAGTTTTAAAGAAAGAGAAGAATCATCTAACCTTGCATTCAGAAGCATACTACTATAAACTAGTACTAGTTTCAGAAATTATTTGAAGTCAGGAATACTAATTAGGAAAATGTTCAGAGAAGGTTATTGCACAAGTAAAAGGAAGCAACTCCAGAATTAGTGAAGAAAAATGAACATGCTCTCATTTAGCCGACAAATATAAACTTGGTTATAAACAATAACAAATTAAATACTGTCACAGCTGTGTAACCTGTTAGTAAAATGTTAAATTTTTAATTCTAGTGACCAAGATTCAAATCCCATTAACTTCAAATATAAAAATAATAATAATAAATTAAATACATGCAAATTATAAGATAAAGTATGTTGAAATAGCCAATCGGAGGTTAGTATAGATATAAAAATGCTGCAAAATATTGTGTAAAGTTTTATGACAACTCAAGTTAAAATTTTTGTATGTGTATCACATATTGCAATTCCCATCAATGCTGTAAATGTATTTTGCATGCTGTCTCTATAGGAGTTAAGCAGTCAACAGGAATATCTGAAGCTTAAAGCACGTTATGAAGCCCTACAAAGGTCCCAAAGGTGAGTGAGCAACCATTGAAATGACCAAAACTCTTGGTAAATTTTATGCTAACACGCGTAGGCCGTTTGAAGTATGGACATGGCTCATTATTTCCTTGATTTATATTACTAGGAATTTACTAGGAGAAGATCTGGGCCCTCTAAACAGCAAAGAGCTTGAGTCGCTTGAGAGGCAGCTTGATTCATCATTGAAGCAGATCAGATCAACGCGGGTACTTTAACTTAACTCCAGAATCTACTACTTACATCGTGTTTACATTAAAAAAAATCCTTTTTTCATACATTGTATTGAAGCCTTGCATCTATTTAGTTGGGAGTGGCCAATCTCTCTCTGTGTGTGGAAAAAGGGACACGAGCGGAATATGCTGAAGTCCCAACTTTTTCTTATGGGTGAAAACAGCAATCCTAAGTCCTAACATATACAACATGTTCAATGTCGCAAGCATGCTTAGAGAAATAATAACATTAATTGTAGATTTTTTTTACAATAATCCTTAACCAAAAAAAAAAAAAACAACACAAGCAAACAACACTTATTTATGAAAACCACTTTACAAGATTTTGAGTTCTATTCACATCTAAGACCGTCAGCAACTTCATTAACCTCTCATGGTATATGAAAATCTTACCAAGTTCCTAGTTGTTGTTTCAAGGTTTTCATATGCAGTGTGTGATTTTTTAATCTCCAAAGAGTATTGTTAAACGATTTGACCTAATTCACCTTGTTTAAAGAGTCACTTTCAATAAGCAAAGTATGATTGCTAGCCCACGAGGAGGTCACAAACAAAATGAGTGCTCCCTTTTTATTGCCAACAATTAACATTAATTGTAAATTAATGAGTAGTTTGAGTGTTTTATTCAAAATATGTTGGTAAGTTATTTAAATGTTCTTTGTTCTAATTGTAAGCATGATTGAGCTTTTTGGTTCCTCAGTTCTGTAAAAATGCTACTCCCGCCGTCCTATTTTGATTCCCCCATATTAATTTTTGGATTAGTGAATCAATCTTTGATAATTATTTTTAACAAAATTTTAAAATTTTAAAATTAAGATTCGTAAATTTTGAGTTTCAAATTTTTAAAAACATATTTTTAAAATTTTAATTTAATATAATATTTTTAAAAATTAAAATTAAATTGGCTTGACAAAAATTAAAAAAAGAAAAAGAATAAGTAAAATAAGACAGAGGAAGTATGAGAACATAAAACTGTAAAATATTATCTCCTAGACCTAGATATACTCTTAGGTTAGCTATTAGAATATATATATATATATATATATATATATATGTGTGTGTGTGTGTGTGTGTAATTGCTCTTTTGGGAAAAAAAATAGATAATATATGATTGAAGTTCTATTTTGTACATTTTCTTTTCTTTCCCGTAGATGCTTCTTATTAGTGAAAATTGGGTTTCTCATTTCACTATTGTTCTGTTGTTTGTAGACCCAATACATGCTGGATCAGCTCACTGATCTCCAACGGAAGGTTTGCAATTATATTAATTAAAATTCTTAAATTTCAAACTCAGTTTCTTATCTGTCTCACCAATGCAATATTATTCATTCTCTTTAATGCAGGAACATCTGCTTAATGAAGCCAATAGGACCCTAAAACAAAGGGTAGGTTATTTTTTTAACTTCATGGTTACCAAATTAAGCAGGAAGGGAATTGCCTTCAATTCTATATTTCCCAATCTTAATCTTTCCGTTTAAAAATCATGACATACTCGAATTCTGGTTATGATGTTCCTCCTTTATTTGTGCTCACCAATCAAACTCACAAACTCAACTTTATCTATTGAGACAATCAAAATATCAATTATCTAAGAACTTATTCAATGACTTGTGGACCGGTGGTTTTGTAGTTGATGGAAGGCTACCAAGTAAATTCACTCCAGTTGAATCCAAATCCAGAAGATGTCGGCTATGGCCGACAGCCATCTCACCAGCCTCAGTGTGATGGCTTCTTTCACCCATTGGAGTGTGAGCCAACATTACAAATTGGGTAGGGCCTTCTGAATTTACAAAATTCATCAGTTTTTTTCCCTTAAATTTGTGGTGATTAATTGGAAGACAGTACTAAGATATTTCCTGGTAGTGATACTAAAAAGAAAAAGCTATATCGTTTTAAGCTACATACTCAGGATTCTTGTTACCATGAACCAAAACAAACCATTGCTGATAAAACTACAATCTTACTTACTTTGCTGATTTGTGGAATTACAGATATCAGCCTGATCCTATATCGGTGGTCACCGCGGGCCCAAGTTTGAATAATTATATGACAGGATGGCTACCATGATATATATATATATATATATATATATATATATATATATATAGATAAATAAGAAGAAAGCATGGGCAAATCATGCATGCATGGTATAAAACTATGCATTCCTTCAAAGAATCAGCACATTTTATTATCATCTATTTGTATGTTATTTGATGATACAGAATATATGTTATGGCAGGGATTTAATATTATTATAACTTTGTCTTTAATTAGGATGCAGTGTAAGTAACGACTTGTGTGAGCTCTCAAGCACTGCGCATCATCTTTCATTGAGCAGTTTAATTTGTTTGAAATAATGTGTTTGCTTGTAAGACGATTCAAACTTTGTGCATCTACTTAATTTGTTTTGTTTTTGTTTCGTTCTTAGCCAAAAAAACACTTTGTTTAATCTATGTAAGAGAAAATATTGCATAAATCTTTCTTATAATGTCAGTCCTAAGTTCAATCGTTCAAGACATAACTTGCCATTAATAATGATCATTTCAACATGTATGGGTCACACTTCACTAACATCGTCATTATAAACATGGATTCATATATGTTGATATGATAAATTTAATGATGTCATGTATTTTGATTGGTTGGACTGACAATTAAGATGATTATAAATATGTTGGTTTATGTATGTTGATATGACATGTTCCAATTACATGTTATCTTGGTTAGTTAGAGCTACACAATTAACATAATGGAAATACAAAGATCTATACATAATAATTTCTTCCTCTATGGCTCTTTTCACCTGTTTAGATTTCAGGCGATCCTGGAAATCCTTGTGAATTTTGTGATGTAAAGGAGAAAAGATCCAAAAAAATGGGAGTGTAAATAGGGCGGGAGACATTGCTATCCCATTACCTTTTGCATGAAGTGAGAAGCAAGCCCATGTATACCGGCCACTTCTCGTGATTTTAGTTGGGGAAATGCAAGCCCAAAAGTGTTTGGTTGGAGGGTCAAAAGCCCAGTCAGGGTGTTGTTGAAACCGCAGTTCCACTTCGGTGGGGTGGGGTGATGAAGTCATGTCATACGTCTAGAGTCACTCTGTAGATTGTGGAGTCTCAAATAGTAATTAAAGCCGAATGGTGCAGTGGCTCTAAGAAATTCAGAATCCCAATCCCCCACCAGGAAAAGAAGGATCAATCATTCAATTGTCTTGGATTGGACTTCGGGTCTTTCGGCAGTGGACCATGGTTCACAATAGTGGCGCCATCCAAGCGTTGGGTCCCATCCCCGTCCTGTCAAGGCCCTCTAATGCTACTGTGTAGGCATACTTATGGATTTTGTTTTTTCCTTTTTAATTTGAGCACGTGAGACAAATGAAATAATTATATATTTTTTAATTATTAAAACTTGTCGTTTTCTTTTATGTCAAATCGCTATCAGATTTATTTACATCATTAATAATTAAACAAGTAATGACATATTTTTCTGATATTTGAAAATTTTCAACTCTTAACTGTTTTTTTAAGTTTATTTTTATCAATATGTAAAAACTTAAATTAACTTAGGCTTTTTAACTTCATTGAAATATGGGATAACAAATCACTGGCAAAAAGAGAAATCAATGGGCTGGAAAATACCCCTGCCCTAAGTGGTTAAACTGGAACTGCCGTTAATGAATAAGCCTGAAAGCTGCTCCCACTGTTTTCATAAAGATGTGACGTGCCATTTTTCTTTTCCCTCTCTTTATTTAGTATCATTTATGTGTGGAACGGTAGGCAAGTACGACGTTAAAGATTTCATTATAATACAGTGTTATGTGTTTTTTATATTACGATTGATACTTAAATTCAAATTTTTTAATTTTAAAATCAATTTCAATACCTGCCTTCACTAACAATAGTGGCCTTCTCTGCACTAACAATTATTTTTCAAGATATTCCATATCTTTACCCTTTTTTTTTCCTTAAAAGTATATATGAAAATTTTCAAAATAAAAAAAATGAATAATAAGAATTTAAATTTTATATATTATTAATAAATTGATAATATTATATTATTAATAAGTAAATATTAGTCTTTAAAAGGCATTTGGTTCTCAAAATTTTAAATTCCAAAAAAAAATATAATTCACAAGAAAGTACAATATTTGAGTTTTTTTTTTTATTTTTAAGATATCTTATATTCATATTTACTTATTTAATTTGAAAGAATTTATATATATATATTAATTTTTAAATAATTATCATAATATTTTTTATATATACGATGATAATTTTTTATTAATTTTTATTAACAATACTCATCCAAACGATAAATAATATCTTTAGTAATAAAAGAGACAAATATTTTATTTGATTATTATTTTTATTTATAAAATATCATTAATTAATATGTTTAACACTTTTTTTTAATAATAGAAATTGATAAAAAATAGTTTAAAAAATCAATTAATCTCTTTACCATTTTTTTATATAATGAAAATAATAAAAAATATCATTTTAATTTATTTATAAAAAGATTATTAAAGATATATTTTGTTAAAAAAACATCTTAAATAATTAGTTATATAGTCTTAAAAGATATTATTTAATGTGTTTTTTATACAAAATTTACTTAAATATTTTTTTAAAATAAATTAAAAGATTATTTAAGACTTTTTTTATTTAAAAATATCTTAAATAATTTTTTTATATTTTTATAAATGACATAATTTCAAATTTTTTAAAAAAAATATCTTAAATAATTTTTTTATGTTTTTATAAAAAAAACGTTTTTCAAGAAAACGTCTGAATAATAAATATTACAGGGTTTTCAAGAATTTTAGAAAGTGAACGAGACAAAACATGGTTAGTAAGAGATCACGCCCTCGAATACACGATGATATGCTACTCACTCCTAGGGATGGCGAGTTAACCCGTCCCCGACGGGTTCCGGTCCGACCCGACCTCACGGGGTCGGGTTTTTTTTTTAAAATTTGGGTTTCGGGGTCGGATCGGGTCGGATACAATAAGAAAACAGTCGGGGTCGGGTCGGCGTCGGGTTTACCTAAAACCCGACCCGACTCGACCCGATATTATATAAAAAATTATTTTTTAATTAATTATTTAATTTTTTATTATATATATTTATATAATGATATTTTAAAATATTTATATTTAAAAAATAATATTTTATATTTAAAAAAATAATATTTTATTAATTTCAGGTCGGATCGGGTCGGGTACGGTTGCGTGGTGTCGGGGGTCGGGTTGGGTTCGGGTATGAAAAATCAAAAAAAAATTTGGGTAAGATCGGGTTCGGGTTTAATAAAGCTTAAATCAGGTCGGATTCGGAGCGAGCAAAACCCGCCCCGAACCCGACCCGATGCCAACCCTACTCACTCCGCTTGTGGTTGATTTCCACATGGATGATATTTATTGGATGATCAACGTCATTGTATGCTGGTTGGAAAACAAAGTCATTGCAGGCAAGTACATCTGGCGTTATCTTTTTAAAGCATGTGATTGATTTGGGCATGTGGTTCATTTCTGGAGATATTTTTTTGTTCAAACAAATTAAATCTTTCCACGTCATTTTTGTTGCATTTCAATTGGTTTTATTTTTTAAGTTTCGTGGTTTGACCTGCTGGGATACAATTTTGTTTCTCTTTTATTAATCAAGAATTAACGGCTACGATTTTTTTTTTGTTAATAGAAATTTAGTTAACGAGAGATTACATTTTTTTAAGATCGGTTGATGTAATAAGTTATAAAAACTTTAAAATATATTTTTATTTAAAATTTTCAAATATTAGTTTTTAAATATACAAAAGTTAGATTTTTTATTTCATTAAATTTTTAAATATTTTATTTTAATGAATTAAATTTTTATTAAAGAAAAAATAGTTAGTGGCTTTCGTTCAATCGAGAAATTAATAAAATGAAAATAAATATATAAAAATTTAATTAAATAAAATTATATATTTAAATATTTAACTAATTCAAAATAAATTATATAAAATTTAATTAATTGTAATTAAATATAAAAAATTTAATTAATTATTAAATTTTTATTTAAATATATTTTTTTAATTCTTATGCTTTTTAAATATTAAACATTATTTAAGGTATTTAAAAAAAAAAACACCTTAAATAATAATCATTTATAGAATTTCATCAACTTAAACAACTTAAAAGATTGATTATTTAAGATATATTTTTTTAAATATCATTAATTGTAATATAAAAAAATTTTAGTATTTAAAAATTTGTAATTGAGTTACAATCATTTTCATACGAGCTTTTCAAAAAGATAACGATTATTTTATAATTTTTTATTTAAATTAAATTTAAAAATAACATAATTTCTCTCATTTAATCATATAATACATCAAGTGAAGGTAAATCTTTTATTTTGAGACTTTGAATATTATTGAAAATATGTCACTTTTTTATGTAATTTGATTGGTTTAATCAATTATTAAAATCAAATACTCACTAATAAGATTTCGAGATAAAATTTATAATTTTTTTAAAATAAAACACCGTTTTAAAATAATATATAAAATATTAATATTTTAAATTTTTTATTTATAAATAAAATAATTTAATTTAATTCATATCATTTGATTCATTGATAATATATAAAATTTATATACTTATATTACATTAAATTTAAATTATAATAATATTATATTCAAAAAATAAATAATATATCATTTATAATTGTTATGTTATAATTAATTATAATTTAAAATTAGATAAGATTCATTAAAATTTTATATAAAATATATATTTATAAATAATATAATTTTATTATAATTAAATAATTATAAAATTATAATAAAATTTTATAGATAAAACGCATCCATATAAACTATGTTTGACATTTCCAACCTTTTATGCCATTTATTAATTGTCCACGTGCTACCGACCCCATTCGCTATTACCTCTCTTGTCGATTCTGATATGCAACTTGACAAAATGGAAATCATTGGCAGGCTTGCAATTGGGTCCTCGTGGGCCCTGTTTTAAGCCGACTCGGTTCTGTTTTTGTCCGGTAGCATAGCGCACCGCAGCTCCCAATTTGCAGTCAGGTGTGACAATCGCATGTGAAATTCCCAAACGTGTCAAAATATGATCCGCCAGTGAGACATCATTATTCCCGATATCTCTGCCCTATTTTCTCTTATCGGTCTTTTTCGTTTCGTTTATTATTTTTATTATTAAATTACCTTTCATCTGCTAAAGTGGATTTTTTTTCCTTATTTAGTAAAGGTAACTAAGGAAGTAAATGGAAAAAGGGGAAAACCCTTCTTCAGTAATTTGGTCTCTCTCTCTATCTGACAGCCGACCTCCGTTTGGATAGAAGTTCAATTGTTACGATAAATTGTACCAATATAATTTATAAATTCAAATAATGTAATGATGCAGCGCGGTTTACGTCAATTTCATAAGAGATAGAATTTTCAGTGGTTCAACGCAATTGCTTTATGTTTTTTGTTTCTACTTTTCTCCTGTAGTCAATAACTTTAATACTTTATATTTATTTTTTATTTAAAAATTATAAAGTAATTTTATTAACTTAATCTAAAATAAAATTTATTATCTAATAAATAAATTTTAATTACTTATTTATAAAATTATTATTTAATTTTAAAACAATTTAATATTTATCAATTATTTATTAATTTTATAAATATTAAATTATTTATTAATTTTATAAATATTAAATTATTTAATATTTTTAATATGTATAATTTTTAGTCTATATCTTAAAATTTTTTTTCTCCCTACAATTTATGTCACCATCATCCTCTTTTTATATCCGAACACATTCTATCATTAATTTTAATCTTATTATTATAATATTTAATTTTATTTTTATTATTATTATTATTTTTATTAAAATTAATCTTATCATGTATCTAAATAAATTTTAAATTTAAAATAATTATTTCACATAATTTTTTAATTAAATAAATATAAAAGACAAAAAATTAAGAATAAATTAAAAATTTTAAAAATAACACAATACTGTAGGGGCCAAATAACGCAGAATTTTAGCATGCGCTTACTTCTAACATCATAGTATTAATAATTGATTGTATTTTTTTTAACTTAAGATTTAATTTAAATAATTAATTTTTTTTAAAGAGTTGGATTGCAGCAAAGCTGAAATTTAATCATAAATATTTACAAATTTTTATTTTTTAATTTTTTTAAGCATCGATCTCTGTTATGTAAAAATGAATGCATGTATTTTCCTCTCTCTAATGTGGCTCTCCCACATAGTTATCCACGTCTGGTTCGTTTTTTTTAAATTATTATCTGTTTGATTTTTCTACCTAAGAACACGGTTTCTGAGTGTGATATCTTTGACTTGATTGCACATCATAAAAAGCAATCATTTTTCATTTTTTATTCATGGGTTCATTAACAATGGCATCGTTTGCAATCTCGGAGTATGTGCAAATTTTAATACGAAAAAATTGTTTCATCTGTTTCACATTTTTTGTAAAGCTTTTTATACTTGAATATGGGACAAGCGCTATTGAAGTTTCAAAGTCCCTTGATAATTAGAGTAAAATGGGTTGGATGGCACATGATAATTTAAATATAATGTGGATTATGTTTGGCATAATTCGTTATTAAATAATTGACTTAAGTTAAATACGATATATTTGTACATATCATAGTAGGCTTAAGGATTTTAAATTTATAAGTTGATATGACACGATTTATTAAATATTAATATTAATATGTAACATATAAATTAATAAAAAATTTAAATGATATTTTGATTATATAACACGATGTATAAATTTTTATAAATTTTATTTATATTTTTTAAATTTTTAATATTTTATTAATAATTTATAAAAATAAAATTGTATTAAATAAATCTCTTTATAAAATACTAAATTATTGTTAGATGAATATATAATCAATTCATTTTGAATATAAAAATGTATGATATCTCACTTTTTTATGGAGAAAATTTTTCATGAAAGCTACACTACAAGTAAATTAAAACTCATAAAAAAACTACTAAAGTAAAAAAAAAAAAAAAGTACCACTTGATCTAATAGGAATAAAAATAACTAAGATATCTTTAGTAGGACTAAAACAAAAGCGGATACTATTGAAATATGTATATTATTTAAAAATTAATTAAATGAAAAAGTTTAATCACAAGACAAAGCATATTATATAAGTTAATTATTATACGATGAAAATGATAAATAAAATAAGAGATTTATGATATGTTTGATATGTAATATTGTGATAAGATAAGATAAAATGATATTATAAATATGATTAGATTAAATCATATATTACGTTTTAGGCGTGTAAAAATTAAAATAAGATAATTTATTTATTAATCAAAATTATATTTTTTTAAATTTTATGAAATTTAAATTATTGATATAATTTTTAAAGATTGATATAATACGATATATAAGTTTAATCTCATTAATTTAAAAATAAATTTCTTCACTTTTGGAGAATTAACTTATCTCATACTAAGAAAACGATAAATGATTAATCCTTATTGTAATATTATCATTATCTTTAAATACAAATAAAGAATAATTTATAATTATTATCATTTTATCTTATTCATCATCTTATGCACTAAAAAAAACTGTCTTATAATCGACTTTTTGTGTTTTAAAATATTAGAATTGTAAATTTTAATATATTTATTTAATAAATTTTATTATATTTTTAAAATATTTTATCGAACTACATAAATTATATCTTTTTATCTTATTTTATTTATTTATCCTACATATTATTTTTAATAATAGATAAAAATAAAAATATTAAAAAAACTATTAATAAAATCGTACTTGATATGACATATCTTATAAATATTATATATCATGTGAAATTATTCTCTTAATTTTTATGAATCATGTCAACATGAGCCATTAAAAAATAGTACCGAGTGACGCGTCTTGACACCTCTTGTTTTGGCATTGCGCATCGAATAAATCGATTGTTGTTCAAAAATATTAAAATACTAATCTTTTAAATAATTTTTATATTTAAAAATTAAATTTAAATAAAAATATATTTTACTTGTTAAATAATAATTTTTAGATTTGAGCTTCAAAATTCTTATTTGATATCCGGCTCGAGAACCTGATCCACGGATCAAAAGAATAACCTGATTCATTGCCATAATTATTTTGTTCATTCTTGAAAAATAGATCTCCAAGCCTCGGTGTGAGGACATATCGAGGACAAATGGTTTCTCCTTGGAAAAAGAAAAAAAAAAAACCCCAAAAAAGGTTTTAAATATACAATTTAAGTAACAAGCAAACGGAACTACTAAAATGCCCATTGCCTTACCGACCCTCTCCCAAAAGAAAAAAAAAAGTAGCCGCAATGAAAGACGACATGCTCACAAGCCACGTGTCATAGAAGCGGGGTTTGCCGTTATCAAGGCCACACATCGACGGACTTACTTTCTTCTAGTACTGCTGCTAAATGCTAAGTAAGTTACTTACTTCCCAGGCCCCTCATTTTTCTTTAAATACCTCATCCATATCACTTATTCCATTAACTTTCTGCTTTTGTTTCCCCTATTCTTTCTTCTTCCCCGGAAGACAAATAAAGTAAATTAAAAAAGATAGGGCAAAAACCATCCGAAAATGGGGAGGAGGAAGGTGGAGATGAAGCGAATCGAAGATAAGAGCAGTCGCCAAGTTACCTTTTCAAAACGCCGCTCCGGCTTGATCAAGAAGGCTCATGAACTCTCCGTTCTCTGCGACGTCGAGATCGCTCTCGTTATCTTCTCTAGCCGCGGCAGGCTCTACGAGTTCTCTAGCGCCGACAGGTACGCTTTTCTCCCCCTCTCTACTCTCTTTTATCGCTTCGTCTCCCTCTCTTTGCTCTGCGTTTTGGTTTCTGAGAGAGTCTAACGTAAAGTCAATTATAATTCAAACAATTTTAATAGTACTACCAAAGCTTATTTCTTTTTTGTTTGTTAATGTACGTTTTCGACTTTTCCTTTCTTTCTATATCCGTGCACTTTATATATATTTCTATTCTTTATTAATGCCGTAATTGATCCCTAGGGATCTAGAACTCTTATGTTTGGGAACTCAAGCGCTTTTCCATTATTTTATGTCTAGAATGGTGAGTCCTTGTCTTTAAGATAAGCCGATTTAGTTCTACCTTTTCTTTTGTCTATTACCATATAGTTTATTATATTTTTTTAATTGGTTGCTCGTATTAAGTATGCATGTTTTTTGTTTTTGTTTTTTACTTTTTGTTATTGTATTTTAGTTTTATTTTATTTTATTTTTGTTCTCGTATGGCTTCTCTAAAACGTGGTTCAAACTTAAAAATTTAAGGCATCTTTAGTCATTGCTTTAGGATTCTTTGATATTTGCTTTTGCGTAAAAGAGTTGTTTCCTGTTGTTCGAATTCATCATTCAAGCCACAGTGAAGATGCCCGCAAGCTGATTTGTGTTGGTCGGCTTTTCTATTGACTTTTGATATATTCGTACGTAACCACGTTTTCTCTTTCTTTTTTTTTTTCTCATCTTAGATTCTTAGGAAGCAACCTATTTATATATTTTTTTGTCTAATTACGAAAAAAAATAAGGCGTTTGGTCCATTGCCTGTCCCTCCAGAGCTGTTCATAAGGTTTTTCCACGTTTGATTTTGACCAAGTGAAACATTAAACATGACAGATAATTGTTGAGGATAAGTTGGGACTACCAGGAAGTGAATCGATCCATTTGTAGTGGATTAACAAGAGGAAGGCTGCTAGGCTCAGTGCAAGAAAAATGCAAAAAAATAAAAATAAAAAATAAAGGAGGATCTTGATTTATGATGAAGAACCAAAGTGGATGATCAATATTTTGCAGTAAGTTGAGGATTTTTTGAATGAATTAAGGTGCAGGCTTTGGTCATGAACCGTTCGAGGGGTTTGATTCTATTGGCCAGAGTTTAAATCTTGACTCCTGTTGAAACTTGGAGGTCACCATGCATTAAGCATGACTTGAGAAGTTATTTAAATGGTTTTAGGAAACTCTCGATGTTAGGATTTTGGTTTTTTTTTTTTTTCTTTCAAGCAATACGAAAAGAGAGAAAGGATTATATCATCATAGTTGCAAAAAGTGATGATATCTTGTCCTCTAGGGAAATTTAACATAAACTATTTGAGGAAAATTCATTGAACTTTGGATACAAACCTCGACATCTCGGCCTCAAAAATAATATGCAAGTAAACATGGTTTCCACAAGGTGTTAGTTTGGTTTTTGAGATAGCAGTCTAGTGTTTAGGCCTAAAATATATGCACATGCGCTTGGTTATATAGGGTCTGCAACGAGGCAATTGGGATGCCAAAGTCGTAAATCTCATATAAGTATGCAAGTTCCTTGAGAGTAGTTATTTACTTGTTTGATAATTAGTGGGAAAATAAAGATTTAGATAGTCATTTGATGATTGGTAAGTAGATATCTCAACTACAAATGATTGTTGGAATTTTAGCAAAAATGTAAGGCACCAATGGAGAAAGTCTGAGAATGAGTTATAATGAAATAATTAGGATTTTGCCCCAAGCTACTTTGCCCATTGAAGAAGAAAAAAAGGACATAAGTTGAATATTGGGTTGAAACTGAATCAACAAATAGACTTGACATAAACAAATATTGGCATTACATAAGAACTAAAGTTGTTTATAAAAAGAAGATTAAGAACAAGGTATAATGGATTAACGATGGGGAAAAACCATGTGATATAAAAGATTTTAGTTGCAGTTCTAATCAATATGGGTACTATTGTGATTGCAGAAAAGTTACAAGCAAAATTATTGTTTTTGATATGAGATTGTACCTGGCGAAAGATGTCATGGATGCAGTGAATAGATGAAAATTTTTCATCGTCATTTATAAAGAATAAATATATTAGACATGGAAATGTTGATGATAGTTCAATTGTTTCTTCATTTCAATGTCAGTGGTTTTAACTTCCACAAATTTAGTAAATTGCAAATTAGAATTAGAAGCAACTTCGTGTTCCAAACTAGAAAGAGGAAGTATCAAAATAAATATAAAATAGCAATAAGTCTAGTGGACTTTTGGTTAGAAGGTTCTCAAGGTTAATAGGTGATATTCTTCAAGCAAGTAAAACTATTTGGTCGTGATAAGTGTTTTTTTTTTCCCCCTATCATAGGTCAAAATAAGAATATTCTACTCACAAGGGTGCAAGGCAAGAGTCTCCTTTATCAAGTTGGATTTTTTCTTATTGGGATATTTCAAGAGTAAAATCTTGAATACACCAGATTATCATGGAAAAGTGCATCATTAAGATCACCCTAAAAAAAGTTAACCTAGGCAAAGCTTGAAGAAATACATAATCATCTTATGAAAAAAGGAATATTCTTCAACCCAACTAAAAACATATGAATGATTTAAAATTTGCTTAAAAATTGGAAATTTGTAAAGAAAGCAATCAAACAAGGAAGAATGGAATGTGTGAAGCATCTGGTACGTGAAAGAGGTTTAATGTGCCCTAGCCGTTTGAGATGAAGAATGATACTAGGTGAATGGAATGGTCCTAAGGATAGAGGCTAGCCAGTTCCCATTCATCCAGTTCCCTTTTTGGAGGTTCAGTGCTAGGGCTTGAGTTCAAGTTGTAGTTGCGTTCCATGCATAGGATGTTATAGGTTACGGGTTCGATACATTTCCAGTTCCGTTGTACATTCCAGTAGAGTCTTTCCTCTAGATAGAGGACAAGGTTCCAGTGGAGGCAATCTAGGCTCCCAGCTCTGAATTTTGCATGCTTGCTCTTAACCCAACTTTCAAGTTAGCTCTAGACGGGAGGTTGATCAATTCAATGAGTGGCTGAAAACTGAAAGAAAGTTGATGAGACATATTCCCCATTATAAATCTTAGTGCAAAATAGGAATCCAATAACAAAAGATAAAAGCTTTAAAAAGTTAAAAGCATTGAGTACCCTCCGAAATGCCTCAACTTTTTTAGGACAAGTCCGAGTCAAATAGCAATTATTTGAAGCACTTTTTTTTACTCTATTTCAAAAACCTAATGACTCAATCATATGGATATGTAAAATACATGATTTCCAATCCTATTAGGAAAAGGAGGGAAACAAATAATCAAATTAAAGTGAGTAAACAGAATTCTATACTCCATCTCATAGATACATATAGAATTCTGTGGAAAACCGTATTCGATGAAAGTCGCATGTATGGCTTAAAGGGAGATCTTTCATACCTTTCAAGAACCACCCTACAATATGAGGTCTGTGGAAACTGAATTTATATTAAAAAACTGCTTATTTTGAATTATACAAGAATCTTAGGTTTATATACAACTAACTAGGTGTTAAACTAGGAAACTAAATCTTCCTTAATTCTAGAGATACAAATACTTAATTCTAGAGATACAAATATAAATATACAGATTACAAGATTACAACCAGCTGTAAATAAGTGTTTTCTCACACTCTCCCTCAAGCTGGTGAATAGGTGTTTTTCATTTTCAGCTTGAAAATAATTTCTTGAAATGTTGCACTGCTAAGACCTTTAGTCAACACATCTGTAAGTTGACCCTTGGTTGATACATAAGGTGTACAAATCAACCCATTGTCTAGTTTCTCCTTTATGAAATGTCGGTCTACTTCAATGTGTTTTGTTCAGTCATGTTGCACAAGATTGTGTGCAATGCTTATTGCAGACTTGTTATCACAGTAGAGTTTCATTGGGCCATCCCACTTGATCTTCAAGTGTTCTAGGATAATCTTTAACCATAGTAGTTCACAAATTCCTTGAGCCATTGCTTTGAACTCTGCTTCAGCACTTGATCTTGCCACCACATTCTGTTTTTTACTCCTCCAAGTCACAAGATTATCACCTAAGAAAGAGCAGTAGCCTAAGGTGGATCTTCTATCAGTTACTGAACCTGCATAATCAGCATCTGTATATACTTCTAGAACTAACCCCGAATTTCTTTTGAATAAGATACCTCTCCCAGGATTGGCCTTCAAATAATGCAATATACAGTAGATAGCCTATAGGTGCACTTTTTTAGGACTATGCATAAATTGACTTACCACACTCACAGCATATGCTATATCAGGTCTAGTATGTGAGAGATAAATGAGTCTTCCAACTAATCTTTGGTACATCTCTCTATTTACAACAGCATCTTCATTAGCTTCTCCAATTTTATGATTAGGATCTGTAGGGGTATTTGTAGGTTTACATGCAAGCTTCCCAGTTTCCTTCAGAAGATCCATCACATATTTTTGTTGTGAGATAAAAATACCATGCCGTGAGTGAGCTACTTCAATTTCTAGGAAGTATTTCAATCTTTCTAGCTCTTTTATCTCAAATTCTCTAGTCAAACACTGTTTTAGAGATTCTCTCTCTTTTCATTATCTCCAGTTACAATTATATCATCAACATACACTAATAGAACTGTGACTCTCCCTGAACCAGAGTGCTTGATAAACAATGTGTGATCTCCTTGACTCTGTTTATATCCCATTACTAGCATCACTTTGGCAAATCTCCCGAACCAAGCTCTAGGAGACTGTTTAAGGCCATATAAAGCTTTTTTTAGCCTGCATACTTTGTTTGCTTCTAGATGACCTCCAAATCCCGGTGGAACCTTCATATATATTTCTTCTTCCAAATCACCATGTAGAAAAGCATTCTTTACACCAAATTGTTGAAGCTACCAATTGTAATTTGCAGCCAATGATAACAAAATCCTAACTGTATTCATCTTGGCAACTGGAGCAAAGGTTTCTTGGTAATCCACTCCATAGGTTTAAGTGTAGCCCTTAGTCACTAACCTGGCTTTATACCTTTCAACAGTACCATCTGCCTTGTATTTTACAGTGAAAACTCATTTACACCCCACTGGATTTTTTTCTTTAGGCAACTCTACCAATTCCCACATTTGATTTTTCTCTAAGGCCTCAATTTCTATTTTCATAGCTTGCCTTCATTTCTCATTAGATAATGCCTTGGATAATATAGTTGGAACAGAAATAGTGTTAGGCTCACAAGAAAATTTTTGTGGGATGGTGAGAATTTTTCAAATGACACAAAATTAGATATTGGGTATAATGAATGCTTGGTACATTCTCTGGTTCTTTTCCTAATGGAAATAGGCAAATCATAATCACTAGTTATAATTTTAGGAGATTCATGCTCATTTTGAGAAACAGAGTCAAACTGTAGTTACCTCATTTTCAGAGTTAGGATCAGATTCTTGGACTGGCACTAGTTCAGGATCTGGAACTTTCCTTCTTGAGTACACCTGTAATTTCTTCATAGAATCAAGAACAATATTATCCTTTGTCACATCTTTCATATTTGGAATGGGTTCAGATTCAAATTCAGTATTTGACTTGGCCTCAGTAGAAACAGGTTTCGACTCAGAAGAATTAATGGGTGTAAATGTTGAAGAAAGGGACAAATTAAGCAAAAAGAAGTCTTTATCTTTATCTTCTATGAATGAAGCTTCCTCTTGAAGACAAGGTTGAGTAAAAAATGGTTTATTTTCTTCAAAAGTGACATCTGCAGACACAATTTTTTTGGTAGGAGGATGATAGCACTTATATCCTTTTTGAGTTGAAGAATACCCCACAAAAATACACTTAATCGCTCTTGGATCTAACTTTTCCCTGTTATAACTGTGAACATAAACAAATGATGTACAATCAAATATCCTAGGTGTGAGATTGTTTGTGGTATTGAGGTTGGGATAAAATTGTGAGAGTAGTTCCATAGGAGTTTTAAATCCCAAAACTCTTGAAGGTAACCTATTTATAATGTGTGTGACAGTGAGAACAGCTTCCCTTCAATAAGATTTAGGTACATTTGCTTGAAAAAGAACGGCTCGGATTGTGGCTAATAAATGGCTGTTTTTCCTTTCTGTCACTCCATTCTGCTGTGAAGTATTAACATAAGATGACTCATGGATAATTTTTTCTTTTTGGAAATAGGTGGATAGACTCTGGTTGAAGTAGTCTCTTGCATTATCAGACCTAAATCTCTTGATTCTCACTCCAAATTGATTTTGGATCATGTTTTGGAAGCTTAAAAACACACTATTCACATTTGATTTGGATTTAAGTAAAAAAATTCAAGAGACCCTAGTACAATCATCTATAAATGAAACAAATCATCTGGCATCAGAAATATTAGGAATTGTAGAGGGACCCCAAATGTCACTATGAATCAACTAAAAGGGAGTAGAACTTCTTTTGTTATTGATTGAAAAAGACACACGTCTATGTTTTGCAAATTCGCAAATATCACAATGAAAATCTTCAACATTTAATCCTTTGAACAAAGAAGGAAACATGTTTCTCAAGGTTCCAAAAGAAAGATGTCCAAGACGAAAATGATAAAGCCAGATTTTGTCTTTATTGGAAGATTTTTCAAAAAGAAATGACAAAGGTAAACTATTTTTGATACTACTTGTGTTATTTGATGTCTCAAGATAGTATAGTCCATCCTTTTCCTTAGCAAGTCCAATCATCTTCTCCGAACTCTGGTCCTGAAATTCACAATAAGAAGGATAAAAAAGTTACTTTGCAATTCATATCTCTGGTAAGTTTTTATATAGATATCAGATTAATAGACAATCTAGGAACATGAAGAACATTTTTGAGAACAAACGAGGGATTAACTTGAACATCTCATAATCCTGCCACTGTGTTGAGCGAACCATCAGCAACAACAATTTTCTTATTACGAGGACACAGGTTATATGTACTAAACTTTTGCGAGGAATGTGTCATATGATCATGGCTCCTGAGTCAATGACCTAAGAACTTGTAATAGACTTAGCCGAGACAATTAATCCATGAGAACTGGCTAGAAACTTTACCCAAAGAACATACCATAGTAGGCTTTTCAAGGATTTTCAATAAGTTTCTCAGCTTTTCAATCTCTTCCTTGTTGAACTCTCCTTGTTTTTGAGACATCTGTAGTACTCCAATGATTTTTTCAGTTAACGTTTTCTCAAATTGGGTGGTAGTGATATCTTTCTTTGAAAGGGTTCGGCAATGAAGGCCTAAACAGGATTCGGCAATGAAGGCCTAAAAAAGTTAGCAATGAAGGCTGAAAATTTTGCTTCCTAAAAAGAGCCTATAGCTCTGATACCATGTGGAAACTGAATGTATATTGAAAAACTGCTTATTTTGAATTATACAAGAATCTTAGGTTTATATACAACTAACTAGGGGTTAAACTAGGAAATTAAATCTTCTTTAATTCTAGAGATACAAATATAAATATACAGATTACAAGATTACAACCAGTTGTAAATAAGTGTTTTCCCACAAGGTCAAAAAGTCAAAATAAATTATTTTAACCCTTAAAAAAAAAAAAAAAGAGGATTCTTGAATCCTTTTCATGCTCACATCACGTCGAGGTACTGCTAAAGAAAAAATTGCAAAATCTGATCCAATTTATCATAATCGATTAGTTAACATGCTGGTTAACCGTATTCTGAAACGCAAAAAAAATCATTGGCTTATCTAATTATCTATCGAGCCTTGAAAAAGATTCAACAAAAGATAGAAACAAATCCACTCTCTGTTTTACGTCAAGCAATACATGGAGTAACTTTTGATATAGCAGTAAAAGCAAGATGTGTAAGTAGATCGACTCATCAAGTTCCCATTGAAATATGAACCACACAGGGAAAAGCATTTGCCATTTGTTGGTAATTAGGGGCATCTCGAAAATGTTTGGGTCGAATTAGTAAGTCGAGTAATTTCCTGAGTCTGTGCAAGCCATTGAGGAATAAGTGGATTTCAAATCTCTTTTTTATAGAATATTTAGTTAGACCCTAGCCTAGATAGAATTCTTCCCTTGTAAAAGGAGGGTCTTGGCCTAAGCTTCCTTTCCTCTTTCCTTCCCATTCTTCCCTGAATCTTAGGCTTTTTAGATTTTATTTGCTTTGCCCTCTATTTTTGCCTATCTTGCTTATCACTTTTTAGAAAAAGGATAAGCCATTCCATTGTAAGTTCACTTGGATAATGTGCTATCCTTTATAGGGGTTTCCTTTATTTGCTTTGTGTTGGGTGGATTGCCTTGAATATTTATGTTTTGTACCCTTGTGATTCAACTTTCCTTTGTTGATGGAGAGAATGGCGTTGGTATAGAATCTAACAACAATTCTTCCTGTGCATTTATCAATTCCTTCAAACAAGCCCTTTTAGCTTCAATCCTCAATTGAAGTGAACGAAAAAAGTCAAAAGCTTTAGTCCTCTTTTTTTTGTTATAGGGTTACTTATATTCAATAGCATGGGATTCTTTAGCAGCTTTAAGAGCTAAAGTTGAAAAGGCATGAAAGAATATAGTCATTGCTCATCTCTCCATTTCTTTTGACGGCATGAGCTTGTTCAATGCCACAACTTTATTCTATTTTATTTAATAAGGGAATTGGCTGCCATGAGGTTCTTGTTTGTAGTCATTTGTTTATCACATAGTTGACCTAGTATCAACCCCCTCTTCCAAATTCGCTTCTATGGGTCAAATCACTTTCATCAAGAGTTATCTCTTAGACTACGCTGTTTTCAGTTTTGTTACCTAGACACTCATCCTAAGTGATAGCAATCTTTTCCGGTTAAACAAACAATTTATAATGATGATAAGTATTACAAAAAAGCCAATGCATTAGGTTTCTCCAATAAAATAAACTATATAAAAAAGAAAACAAGATAATGCTAATATAATCAAAAGGACAACAAAACCTGATTACACATCAACTCAAATTTGTGCAACTTACACTAAAAAAGAAACCCATCAACTCTAATTTATGCAACTTACACTTAAAGAGAAAATAAGCCCAAGCACCTGGTGGACACTAAAATTAAAAAAAGCAAAACCATGAAAACTTTGGCAAACAAGGTTGCCTAGCCATTGATGCCAATATAGTGACAAAAAGAGTGGTTAAGTACATGGTTTCAAATTTTACCTCATATATTTGTTTGTTCTATACTTTAATGAGAAAAGAGACATTGTTAAGAGTTAAGTGGTGCAGTTTCACTTTTGTTAATTTTGCAATGCTGCTAATACTCTTATTAGGTTTCTCTGACAATTCTGTATTTGCATTAGGTTGAACATCTTTACATGATATTGAAGCATTGGCTGTTTGAAGCATTAGGTGCAATTGTTTTATTATCCTAAAAATTTAAGATGCAAGGACCAAGAATTTAAAATATGGTACTTAACTAGAGCTAGTTTTTAAACTATATGGCAATATTCACAATCACCAATTGCATTTAGAAGCAAAGTCTAGTGGACAAAATCATGTTGTTAGTAGGTGCAAATTTAGTAAAAAGTTAATACTGATGTTAGGTTGAAGGATATGTGAGTTGTTTAAGATTTAGGAGGGTGGAGATTGTGTAAATATGAGAATGACAGCATTGGCGTAAAACTTTTAAGAAGCTTATGATTATGAGGAAATGATTTAAGCTTTATTGTGTTCACTTGGGTGTTAAGTTGCAAATATTGCTTTATTAATGAAGGAAACTGACAACATATGGACTACTATGTCTAGGTGTAAATATGATGCGTCGCATATGTTTGGTCTTTTATCAAATTGAAATTGTTTATTGCTAGTAATCAACAAAAAAATCTATTGCTTGCTTAAATGTCATACAATGGAGTATTACCAAGATTTCAAAAAAAGAAGTCCTTTTTTAAACCTAATCTAGTAACTTTTTGTTCTTTTTTGCCTTAAGTTGATTTAGAGGAATTATATTAAAATGATGGTTTAAAGCTTGATACCAAGTCTTTGACTTTGATTGTCATATGCTTTTATAGACATTCTTAAAGGAAAATGGTGAAAATCACTTTTTGATGGTGAAAACTAGTAGGCTTACGTTTAGTGGTGTATGCAAGTGCACTAAAACCCCATGTAAATGTAAAATAGGGGTGTAAACATTTATAAATGAACTTTATTATGTTTGTGATCTGTTCGTTTAATTAACAAATTCTAAAATATTGTTCGTGATCATCTGTTAAACTTGATAAATGAATAGAAACTAAGAGTGTTCACAAACTATTTGTTGAACACTCTCTTCATTCACACATCTATGTTTAAATGAACCGAACATGAATGAACTTTGCTTTGTTCATGATCTGTTCGTTTAATTAATGAATTATGAAATGTTGTTCGTGATAGTTTGTTAAGTTTAATAAACAAACATAAATGACAAGGAACCGAACTTATTCACAAATTGTTCATCGAACGTTCTGTTCGTTTACTCTTCTAATAAAAACTAATGCAACAAGGGGCTTATCTCGTACATTTGGACCTTTGCTCGATGCACTTAAAAACCAGCTTAATAAGTTGGTTCAAAATTGGGAGTTATCTATGAAAGATATGTCTAACTTGGTTGCTTGCTCCTCTTCCATTGTCAAGTAGATGATTCCCATTTTAGTTTCCTATGGTCAAGTGGGCAAATTACTTCATTGTCATATGCTTAGATACCATGCAGATGAGATTCTATCATTGGTGGAGTCCTCATCCCAACAAACAACCTAGAAATCAAAGCTTAGAACCTATAAATAGTTTATTTGTGCCTTATACTCTTCCCACCCTTCCCCATCTTCCCCATCTTCCTTTTTCTTGAACAGATGAAAACTATCAAGTTTTGAACCTAAGATCTCTCTCTTTTCTTTTCTTTTGTGGGAGACGTCTTTACATATTCTTAACATTGAGAAATAGCATAATAGCATAAATGATGGTACAATTGCAATCTTTTGTTAACAACATGGAAGCAAGTTAATTATTGGCTTAGAATTAACAGTTGTTATAATATTGTGGTGGATGCTAATTCTTGAGGAAACAGCTAAGGTCAACATTGTTCTTTCATATCTATTATATGGGAAAAAAAGGATAGGAGATAAAAGCACACCAAAACTTGGTGGTGGATGGTATTTAAACTTGTTCAAGGTTGCTTGTTATAGCAAATGGGGAAAAGAGGGGTGGTTGTGGAATCCTAGTGTGCTTCATCAATTTTGCAAAAATAGAAGAGATTGGTGTGGGAATGATTCAAGAGGAATTTTGGTACTATGCGAGGAAGTTACCTATTAATTAGTAAAGCTCTATCACAAAATTTGGTCTGAAAGAACGATAATATTCACTTTCATTTTTCCATTTTTTCCCTCTCTATTCCATATTTTAGGTTTGAAATGTGGGCAGTTTTATTCTGTACAATATAGGTTTGACTAGTTGTTTTTGAAATGTAAATCAGTTGATCCTTAAGGATTCTTAGATGAGTTTTGGTGATAAGTTCTCTGGTTTTGGCTGGTGGAATGATATTGGTGCCTACGTGCATTATGGTATTCAAATGTTGGGGATTGGGATACTGGTATGCAACTTAATAGAGTTTTTCGTGAATGGAGTGAAACAGGCTCTGATGTGAAGGAATTTTGCAAAAGAAGTGATGCTAGGAACTATATATTCTAGTTCTATCCTCGGTCATTTATTTTTACTTTAATTGTTGACTTGTCCCTTGTGAGCTCACTTGTATTCAGTAATCTATGCCTAAAACTTCTTTCACTACTCCAAGTACTACATTTACTCTTCTTTAGGCCTTAGTTTAATTTGCCTAGTCAGCCCTTTTTTGTCAATAATGTCAATGTATGAATATTCCCCCATGAACATAACATAGATGTTGAACCTCTTTGTAAGGTTGCCTTATACAACTCGTCAAGTTGATATCTTTTGTAGCACTGTCTTCCAATATATCATATAAGATAGCATATCTTTATATAGAATGCTCAGGACTTGCACAACTTTTTCATGGAAACTTGTTTTATGTAATACTAAACAGTTTTGATCTACTTGTTATTATGATTAATGAGATTAAGCTTTTTCCAGTTTGGCCAAGATTCTTGAACGCTATCAGAGTCACCATGAAAAGGAATCTGAGGCTTCAAAAGATGTTAATGAAGCAGTAAGTGATCCTTCTTCTTTCTACAGTGAGCTTAGTGCTGTCCATCACATGTTGAGAAACATCTTTTTTGAAAGAGGTATCAAATGATTTATCAATTGCTCATACTTGTGCAGTTAAGATTCTGCATGACTGGTTGCTGGTGATTGTGTACCAGAACACCACTAATAGGAAACCCTTGTTTATCTAAGAGCTCTTGGCTTCAAAGCTGATTTGTAAATGAGGTTCTAACAGATATAGATATCTTGTCAATCGACAAAGTGTTTGAACAGTGTGATCAGTGTTGGCCCAACTACCGTTCAATAATTGCTTTCATAAGCTTGCACGAAAATATGAGGTTGTGCAAATAACTGTAATTGTCAGTTTGTCTGCATGCTCTCCAAAGTACCTTATGCTCCTAAGTGCTAAATTAAAATTGGTTCAGCCATTCTTAGGTCCTTATGCTGCTAATTAAAGGATCATAAATAGCTCAGTTGCTTAGACATCCTTGATCCTTGACACTGATAAGCAATCAGCCAGAGCTTGCTTCACTGTAATTTTACCAATACGTTTAAGCCTAGGGTTTGGGTTTCTGTTGGGTGAATTTGTTCTCTAACTACATTGATGCTGCTTGTAATTTGCATCCTAGTATTTTTATTAGTAGTCAATGGTCATGTTCTCCATATGCTTTAAACATGATTCTTCTTATCTCAGATAATGGAACTATTTAACTGCCTATTTGCCCTTCAGATAATGAGTAAACTGAAGTTTTCTAATCAAGAGGTTTTATTTTAAAAAAAGAACAAAATGGACTTACAGATCAATTAGTCAAGCTAATGAGGAGTTTTGGCATTTTAGATTGCTCTGAGCTCCTAGGTGTGGTCTATTCAGGTATTTCTCGTCAATAATAGCTGTCAATTTTTTTCTACAGCTCCTTTCACATACCGAGCTACTGCATATAGTTCAAAGGTGACTTTCTTATTGCTTAATGGTACACTAAAAAGTTATCATACAAGTTGTTGTTTTAAATATTAGTATGTGTTGACAGCCAACTGGAAGAACCAACTGTTGAGCAGCTGAGTCTGATGGACCTTGTACACTTAGAGAAACAACTTGATAGGGCACTTTACGAAATAAGAGCTAGAAAGGTTAGTATACCATGTTGAGGAAAATTTGGCATATCAGGGTAAATATCTTGTGTAAGCTACTTAGTTTGTTCAAAGAAATCAGATCTTATGCTTTAGCTACAGTTTGGAAATATCTTGCAAAACCTCAACTAACCATTCACCCCTTGTTCTATAGTAGCGTACATTTCCCTATCACTCTCTTCAGTTGCTAGCTTTCATTGTACCATAGAGTTGTGTTATAGAGGTGATCAAATGTATATTTGATTCTTCCTATTTATTGACCACCTGCTCGGTTAAGTTATGCTCCATTGCAGGGTTTAGCAGCCCCTATAAGTGAAATTTTGCTGCTGATACTTGCATTATCTCTGCATTTAAAACTTTTTTTTTTTTCATAAAACAATTTTGACAGACGTTTTGTATATTGAAATCCATGAATATTGACAGATGTTTTGCCCCAGGTTTGAAACAATGAAAGTATTTCACATTGAATTATTTTGCCCACCCCTTACTAGCATCCTCTTTCACTATTATGATCTAACAGATTGAACTCAGATTCTAAATTTGAGCAAGTTGGCATGTCAAGAGAATCTAGAAGATGATTGCCAACCAAAGAATCAACTTAATCACCCAAGTCACTGTTTTATTTTACTGGATAGGCTTCCTTCAGCACAAGAGAGGGAATGGGTAAATCTAAAACGTGATTTCTGAGACATAGTACATCATTGACTTCTGATGCTTTTGAAAATTATTCCACTACAAAACTTTAAGTGACTTTCTCCAGTAATATTTGCGCTGTGCACATCAAGTATGAAATCTTTTGTTTGTTCCTGATTTTATTGGACAAGAATGCTGCTATGTGATATGGAGACCTATTCTATCTGTATGTTTATTGAGATTCTCACCTGATCAAGTTTTTCTGCAGACACAATTAATGATGGAGTCCGTACTGACCCTCCAAGAAAAGGTATGCAACCATTGTTCTTGGCTTTACCTAAATTGTGAAGAACATCCCTGTTGGGTTCTATTATTTTATGATGTTGCAGGATATTTTAACCGTACTAATATAGCTGTTTGCAATCAGTGTAATAGAAAATTTTCAGCCTATCGTGAACCAGAATAGGACCATTCTAAATCACCCTTCCCAGGATTTCATTTTGCTTGGCTCTTATTATTTTCTTTATCCATTGAACTTAAAATCATAACTTGGACTCTTGCACCTATGAAAACAACCCCAAAAACTATGAACAATCTCATCGTTGCCCCTATCTACCATGTGCCTTAGGCTTGATCACATTTGAATACGGCAGAATAGTTTTGTTTGCAATAAGTCTCTTTCCTGGATTCCCATTGCACAGAAACTTTCATATTAAACATTCCTTGCATGCTCTTACAGTTAACAATTTTCAGATCTTCAATATAGGACTTTTATCTTATTTTTATTTATTTATTTTTGGTTTTTGGAGTTTGGGGTGCGGTGCATCAGTATAACCTTACACTAGATGTATTAATAGATAGTGAGCTCATACTACAAATGCTATTGTTCAAGTTCTTGTTCAGCACCCTCATAGTCTACCAGCAGATTTGAAGCTTGTAGATGTGTTCTGACAATTCTAAATCTACATAATACAAGTATACAACTTGATGTTGCTAAATCTATATAATATATATGATCTGATCTGTTGTTCAACTTAGTCCATGCTGTCGACTTACGCGACCAAGAAGCTCCTAACAGGATGAATCGAATATATCTTTGGTTGAACAATTAATTTTCCGGTTACTTGCTAGACCAGTCTTTCTTTAGCTACCTCAAAATCCGAATGTGTGGCTACCACTACTCTTTTTCGGTCCTCAACCAACTAAATCATTGAACCGTAAGTTTCCCCTGCTAACCCTAGTTCTCTAGAAATATCTACTGAATTGGTAAATTGGTAAAATAATAACAACACGAAACTCTGCAGGGGAAGTTTGACATGGCTAAAAGTAGTTGCTCTGCCGATATAATCACACATACTGCCTCCTTCAATCAAACATATTTGTTCCACTAGGGGTCAATACAGAAGCAAAGATACAACTGATGACACAAGTCATCACAGACAAGAAAATTATTGAAAACACGTATAGAGGAACAGCTGAAACTAGAGAAACACAAGCACAAACGTAATAGCAAGACACAGCATAGGACAAGTAGTTATTTAACAGTGCCATTTTCCTTGGATTTGGTGTTCTAATCGGTGACCATTCCTCTTTTATGCAGGAAAAGTTGCTGAAAGCAGAAAACGAACTTTTAGAAAGAGAGGTATAAGATTTTAGATTTTCTAGAGCTAATCTATATGCTCGCCATTAAAGCAGACAAACAATTATTTAGAAAAAAGAAATACACAAGAAAAACTGAACAAGCATTGGAGGATGATGTTCTTGTGACTTACAGATTGAAGCAATGGAAAAGAATGAAGATGACAGGATTGAAGTGGTGATAGGGTTCAGCCATCCCGAACATTTGGGTCATCAAAACCAGCAGCAAACCCTTAGTTTGCTTCAATAAGACGGTTAGTTGGCCTATTATTGTGTGCTTTGCTCAATGGGTGCGATGGAGCTATTGCCACTGAGACTGTTCCCTTTTAAGCACCAGCCACTAATAGGTAACCAAACCAAAAGCATGCAGAGATTATTATGTGGCCGTAATAAGCTTGTCGCCAAGTGATTTTATTTTAAATAATTTTTCCCTCTTCCTCCCTTCTCTCTCTTAGTGGATCCTTATGCTGTCCAACCCCCCTTGTAATAAGTCTCAGGGAAGTGGGAACCTCTCAAATACGTTTCTTTCTAAGACTTTGCTCACATATCTGCCGTTTCTGAAATCAAACCTACGTTGTCACTTGTAAGGGTGTATCCATTAATAGTTTCTTGTTCCTTCGGCAATATCATCTCTGTCTCTCGCGTTTGCTCCCATCTTTGTGATGAATAATGCTGAACTTTAACTATTTATTAATATAGTTAAAATATACTAATAAAATAGGCGGCACCGGTGCATACTGCTGCTGATATATTTAAGTAAAAGACCATTGTACAGATATTTTATGTTCTTGTTGCCCCACACACTTGACAATGGAACACGTGTAGTGTACTCTGGAGTGGACGGTACTCTAACCGCTCAGCTTGAGTCCTTGTCCGCCTCCAACGAAAACAAGACAACACACTGCTTTTTGTTTTTTATTTTTTAAAAAAGGAATCATCAAAGCCTACTTCCACTGTACCTCCATTACTTTAGGCGTACGCAAATAGGAAATCCATTTTATCTACCATTTACTACTCCTGTATACTGTCTTTTATTACTCCTTCTCGGGTTGTTAATTTTTACTAAATTTAATAAAATTTTAATTTTAATATATTTAATATTAAATTTTAAATTTTTTTATAAAATTAAATTTCATAATTTTTAATATAAAATATAAATTTAAAATATAAAAAATTTAAATTTAAATGTTCAAAAAATATATAATTTTGAGATATTTAAAAAAAAAAAACGAGGAGAGTAATTGCTATTAGATAATAGCTACTGGTAAATCATTAGTACTCAACTCCTCATGTTCACCAAAGTACTAGTGTTTAGTTTGGTTACTTTCATATTTCCTCTATTTCAGAATGATTATTTAGGTTTGAGCTCCATTTTAACTTAACTGTCATTTGAAGAAATAATTTCAAGTAAAGATGAAATTTAACATTTATAATTTTTAAACTATGATTTTTTAATAAAAAATATTCATATTTAACTGAATATATTGAATATTACTAGTACTTACATCGATGAATTTGCATGTGTCCAAAAAATTTTAAAAAAAAAAATTTGAATAAGAATTTTCACTTGAACATTTCTAAAACTTTTTTCTGAACATTCGTCCATTGACAAATTAGTAAATCTGTTAGCTTATATATATTATAAATGGATTGGACACCTCCAAAAAAATATCTTGAATCCATCACTGCATACTTATATAAAGACTGTAAATCAACTTATCAAAATTTTAAAAATGTTTAAATTAAAAATTTATTGAAAAGATAAATAAAAATGGTTTTCAATTTGAAGTTAAATATAATGTAAAATTTTTCTTTGAATCATTGAATGAGATGATTAGGCATGTTTAAGGGTTAGGTTTTCTGTTTAGGTCCAAATGTCAGCTTAAATTTTGAAAATATTTGAATAAAAAATTAAGATTCGTTAAATGTATTTGGATATAATTTTTAATATCATTTAAATTTTAAGATGAGTTTTAGATAAAAAAAATTAAAATTTAAACTTGACTCGATTCGAATAAAATATATAATTAAAATATTATAATTACATAAGTATATATAAATTTTATTTAATATTTTTTATTTTTCTATTGTACAAATTAGATTTAATAGGTGGTTTGAAATTTACTTTTTCAAATTCAGTCGAACTTAAAAAAATTTGAAATTAAAAAATTCAATGGAGACTCAATAAATATATAAATTATTAATATTAATTATGGTTCAACTCAAAATCGTTCCATGAACACTTCTAAAGATGGTTGCTTTTTTTTACTCTTTCTATTGATTTATCAAAAATATATATATATATTTTTATAAACCGTGTTAAAGTTTATTTCTTATCATTCACGATTTTTAATTTTAACAATATTTATATTAAATTAAAATCTAAAAATATATATATCTAAGATTCCTTTTGTACAAAGTTTTAAAGAGGTTTTCTAATCAATGACGATTTTAAATGCAAGGAAATATGGTTATAATAAGAATTTTTTTTTAAGTAGAATTCTGTAAAATGTTGTAATGGGACAAGCAGAGGGTTTATTTTCATTGAAATTAATCAAACACTCACTTCCCCCACAGAAATCTTTTAGTTAAAGAAATTGATTTTTTTTTCTTTATTAAATAATTTCAATTTGACAAAATTTAAAAAAGGTTAATGGTTTTTTATTTAATAAAAAAGTCATGATTTTTTTTAAAAAAAATCGGGAATGAAACTTGAATTATTAATTTATTAAATATCATTTAATGATTATATAATTAATTGAATTAAGTTTAAAATTTTTAATTGTTGTACTTACCACTTATCAAGACAATTGAAATCTGAAGGTTTTAGTTATATCAATATATCTCCTCTCTTAGATTAACTAGCACGTACCACTAATAAGTCTATGTTTTTATACAAGCGATAGACAATTAATGATAAGTTTTAAAAAGAAAATTATATATAAAAAAGTATATTTAATAATTTATATTTGTTTATTTTATATTTAATACATATAAAATATAAAAATTATTATATTATGATTTATTATTTTATTTTTATTTTGATGTTATTAAGCAAAATTAAAAAAAAAAAAAAACACAATATGATTAACCGCCAAAATCAAAGTTAGAGTCTAACCCTAAGTTATATTTATGAATTTATCCTTTCTTCTTAGAAACTTCTATAAATTACAAGTGCAGCATATTGGATACTGCTGCTAGCTGATGGACATGGACAAGCCACAAGGTATCCTTTTTTGTCATGGCGTTGGAATTTCACCAAAAAAGTAATGGTCAGGGGCTTTAGAAAGCATTGATGGGTCGGGTTGGATTTTGGAAAAGCTCTGTTCAATGCCCTGCCCTATAATATTTTTACTAGATTATGACATTTATTATATTTATTTTATATATTACTGTGATTTTAATTTGAGTTTCATGGCAATTATTCAATGATTTTCTTCTCTAATTTTCCATTATGACGTTTCCAAATAAATGAATTACTCATATATTTTGTATTATATTTTATATATTATATATCGGTAATATAATTTTTAATATCAACAGACGATATTCGAGAGTGAATGGATTTATTTAATAACTAGATTATAACATGTGTGATACACAAAATAATTTTACTTATTTGATATGAATATATATATTATTTTTTAAAAAAATTATATTTAAATCTTTAAAACTCATGACATATATAAAATTTATTATATTGATTTGTCATTAAAAAATAATTTTTTTGAAAACGGTAAAAAAAATTATGTCTTTCATTTGGATATTTTTGTTTACAATAATATTTATACATCGATAAAATTATATCAAATAAAAATAAAGTATACACTTTTTAAAATAAATAAAAAAATATTATTGAATGATAAATTAAATAATAAAAGAAGTATTAACATATTTTTCGTTTTAGTAATCTTGACTAAATTATTATACAAAAAATAAAAAATGTTAGAAAATATGTAAACAAAGAAAAAATAAATTAAAAAATATTATTTTTATAATAAAATTGTGATAACAATAAAATATATCTTGAAAAAAAGTTATAAACAAAAAAAAATTGTAATAGTAATAAAATATACTTTAGAAAAAAGTTAATGAATTGTAGTCTTAAATTTGTAAAAGAATTTTTTAATGACAATTAATATTAAATAGATAATTTTTAAATTAATTTTTTAAAATTTAAAATGGATATAGTTAATAATAAAGATAATATTATTTTTTTTGCATTTATTTGAAATATAAATTTGATAATTAGAGTTCAAATAGATATAATCATTTTGATAATTTTATTATTTAAAGATTTAAGATGAAAATTTTTTAAATTTTCAAAATCTTATATAAAGTTACTTGAATTTTTAATATCTTACGTAAATTTTTTACAAAGATAATTTTTTAAATCAAGATAAAAAAAGATTGTTGAAGATTTGGATAAACTTAATCTTTATAATTTTTAAACATGTTTAAAAGATTTTGATAATTAAATAATTTTTTAAATAAGATTATTAGGTAAACAACTAAAATTATTTATTAAAAAATAAATAACATATTTAATATTTTTAATTTTAGAAAATAAATTTTTAAATTGATTTGATTTTCAATTATAATTTGAATAAATTTAAAATTATCTAATTCGTAATAAAAATAAAATATTTTATTCTTTTAAAAAATTATCCTATTTGTCATTTAAAAAAATTGTCCCTATAAACACCAATGTGATAAATTTATTTATGTATGTTGTTATATAATATATATTAGATTACTTAATTTATCACTTTTATAAATTTATTTTAATAGAACAATGGTCAATTTTTTTAATTTTGTTTGTGAAATTTTATATTTTTTATTATTACTAGAAAAAGCTATCTCGCTATATTGTGATGAATTATTTTGCTGTCAAAAAAATTTATAATTTACAATTTATTAATTTTTTATTATTTTAAATATAATTATAATTATTTTAATATAAAAATAATAAATAATAAAATAAATAAAAAATATTAGAAAAGTATTAAAATTAATATATATATATAGTATTTCATATATTGTGATTATAGTTTTTTGTTAATTCTTATATTATATTTTGAACGTTGTATTTTTATTAATCATTTGATCAAATGTATGATTTTTAATTTATGGTAATTTATAAACTTTTTAATAAAATTATTTTAATCTTTTTGTTACATCTTTTTACATTTATATTTATCATATATTTTTTTAATTTTTTTATTATAGTAATTTAATATATAGTAAAGTTTCATCTAATTAATTTAATGTATAAGTTAATATGGATATTATAATAATTTTCATAAAATGTCACGTGTCAAATTTTTATAAAATAATAATAAAGTTACTTATAAGTTATATGTTAGCCTTGAACTGATCTTTATTTTGAAATGATAAAATATTAAAGCTAAATAAACTTGATCAAGATTTTGAAAAAGATGTATTTAGTACATGTTCTTAAGTTTTATATTTTGTTACTAAATAAATAATATGATTTTCAAAGCTTAAACAAACTTTTCTTTGTTTTCATATTTCTCAAATCAAATCTATCTTTAAAGATTATTTATTTGAGCTTAAATGAAAGTTCAATTGTTGTTTTTAAAGTGAACTTATTCATTTTGAACTTAATACAAATTTGATAATATTGGTTTTGAGAAATAGATTAACTTAAGAAAGCTATTTTATAAGAACAAAATTTTTTAACGTTGAATTTGTTTTATTTTTCTGTATTAATTCACAAAGTCTTAATATTTAAAATTTATATGGTTGGAAAGCTCTTTAAGTCTACTTTCTAATAGATTAAACAAGATCAAAATCTAAATATTTTAAGAAAAGATTTTAAATTTTTACTAGACACACTATAGTTGTCTAAAAACTATACAGGGGTAGATTTCAAAATTTACTATAATTCGTATTTAGTGAATTAGGTGTTAAACTTTATAAGGATAGAAAGCCCTTTAAGTCTAGTTTTTAAATCTTCAAACGGTTTATAATTTGGATTTGTATAACTTAAGATATGATCAAATTAGTAAGTAGAGTGCAAAATAAAAGACTATCACCAAATATAGATAGGATCGATCCCCTCTACAAGGGATCAATTACTTTTTCAAACAGAATGTTCTTAGGACTGAAAATCTAGAAAATGGATCGATCCTTCCACATAGGGGATCGATCACCCCATTAACCAATCGATCCCTTACAAAAAGAGATCGATCGGTTAGGCTATTTTTAAGTGAAAAATGATTCAAAACATGAACCAATCGATCCCCTTAAGCAAAAGATCGATCGATTCTGGGTGCAAGCACACCAACGGCTATTTTTTCATGATTTCAACGGGCATTTCTTCACTCCAAGCTTCCCTAACGGTTATTTTTTAAATTTCTCTATAAATTAGGCACTCTAACACACTAAAAAGATTGATGAATTAAGAGTGCAAGAGCCAATAAGTCATATTTTTATGCTCTCAAAGAATCAAAAGTTTTTAGAGCTTCAAAGTTCATATCTTTGTATTTATTGTATCCAAATTATATTTGTTATTCATTCATCATTTTCTTGTACTTAAACTTAGCAAACACTTAGCCTTAAAGAGGTTGTTCAATTGTTTGCAAAATTACCTCTGATATATAAGGGTGAAAGAGAACAAAAGGTGAGGTATCCTCTTGATATTGTAAGGGTAGAGGTTGTTATCTAAGCCTTAAGAAAAAGATAGAGATTTAGTACAAGATAGGCTTGTATCTTGTAAGAATTTTTTTTCAATTAATGGATTGAAGCCTTGGTGTGGACAACCAAGAGAGAGGACGTAGGTGCCTTGTATCTTGTAAAAAATTTTTTTCAATTAATGGATTGAAGCCTTGGTGTAGACAACCAAGAGAGAGGACGTAGGTGCCTTGTGGAGAAGAATCAAACTTCTATAAATCGTTGTGTTTGATTTCTCTATCCCTATCTCCTTGGAATTTATTGTTGTTTATATTTGATTTTAAGTTAATTAATTATTATTGTTAGCATTATATTTTCATCAAAAGTGCTTATTATTTTAATTTTCATTCAATTATATTTAAATCATTTGAAGAAATCCAATTCACTCCCTTCTTGGATCACCATCTCACCTATAAAGCTAATAATTGGTATCAGAGCTTTGATATCTTTTTGTAAGTTTAACCACCTTGAATAAAGATCCTATGGCTCAATTTTGGTTTCAAGATGGTGTGAAAATCTTTAAAGCTCCCATGATTTATAAATTTGAATTTTACGAATGGAGAAGGAAGATGAAGATGTTCATAATGGCCAAAGATTTTAGAGCTTGAAATGTGGTTGAAAAAGGGCTTGGAATTTCTTCAAATGATACAAACTACATGAGGTAAATAGTAGATGATGCAAAGGTCAAGTACATTCTCTATGGAGCTTTAGATGATTACAACTTAAACTTAGTCTCAAAATGCTCAACCTCAAATGAGATATGGAGAAAGTTGGATAAGCTATATGAAAAATAAATTTTCAATCAACATGTACCATGTCTCATGGCTATTGATGAACCAAAGGTAACCTCTAACTCTTGTGATTCAAACTCTTATACTTTTGATGAGTTACAAGATGCTTACAATGATTTAGTAATTGAGTTTAAAAATATGCATTTGAAACATAAAAAAATATTTCAAAATAAAAAGTTGAAAATGAATTTTTAATGAATTCAAAGAAGGATTTGGAAAAAAAAATGATAAATTGAAAATGAATTTTGAAGCTTGTCAAAAAAGAAATGAAATGCTAGAAAAAGAGAATTTAGAATTGAGAAAAAAATTTGAAGTTTTGATGAATGAAAAATAAGAGCTTTTAAATAAGAGTTTAAGTAGTAAAATGATTAAATGTAATTTTTATAATTTTCATGGTTATACTATACATATTTTTCCTATTAGAAGAAAATTTTCATTTAGAATTAGACAAGTATGGGTTCCTAAAGAAATAAAAGACTTGCTCACTAACTCTCAAGAACCCAAAGCAATTTGAGTATAAAAAATCAAATGAGTTTGTCTCTTGTAGGTATGCTATAGCAAGGAGCCACAATGTGAGAATGAATATTGAATACTCTAGATACACAATGGAGTTAGATAACCTTTAAATTTTTATTTGAAGAGAATTTGAAGTTGGTTACCTATTTTTGATGAAATTTGAATACTCGATTGATTATGCAAAATTTGGTTAACATTGATTACAAGACATATGTTGCATAATCTTGAGAAATGTGAGCTTACATTGAATATGCATTTATTTTGCTCTTAAGTATGTTTGATATGCTTGTTGAAATTGTTTGTGGTGTTAAATTGCTTGAGCATACTTTTGCTGATAAATATATTTATTGATTTGTGATTGTTAAACATACCTATATGACCATGATGTTTAACATTGTTCAAATTTGTTTATAATGTTTGGATCTTGTGAATTCTTTGAACTTGATTATGTTATACATAAGTGTTTTAACTCTTGATTTGTGATTTTAAAAATTGATGATTATCTTGTGCTCAAATAATATATATTGATGTTTGATTGTTCATTTCTTAACTTCTTATAAAATAATCTTGAAGTATGATTTAATTCATTATCCTTATTAATTCAAGATTTATTTCTTCTCTTGTGTTTATAAATTAACGAACTTTATGTACTTAAGTAATATATATTGATTCTTTGTTCATCTATATTTTTGGTCAAGATATGTGTTCATATGATGATTGGTTCAACTTGACCTTAATACTTGTGATTTGAAAGTGTTTAAATTATCTATTTTTAATTTGTGAAATACTTTTGTGAAATATGCTTATTTTTATGCTTAACCATTAACCAATCGATCTCTTACAAAAAAGGATCGATCGGTTAGGCTATTTTCAAGTGAAAAATGGTTCAAAACATGAACTAATCGATCCCCTCAAGCAATGGATCGATCGGTTCTGGGCGTAAGCACACCAATGACTACTTTTTCATGATTCCAACTGGCATTTCTTCACTCCAAGCTTTCCCAATGGCTACTTTTTCAATTTCTTTATAAATTGGGCATTCCAACACACTAAGATGATTGATAAATCAAGAGAGCAAGAGCCAATAAGCTATATTTTTATTCTCTCAAATAATCAAGATTTTTTAAAGCTTAAAAGTCTATATCTTTGTATTTATTGTATCCAAACTATATTTGTTGTTCATTCATCATTTTCTTGTACTTAAACTTAGCAAACATTTAGTCTTAGAGATGTTGTTCAATTGTTTGCAAAATTACCTTTGATATACAAAGGTGGAAGAGAACCAGAGGTGATGTATCTTCTTGATATTGTAAAGGTAGAGGTTGTTATCTAAGCTTTGAGAAAAAGATAAAGATTTAGTATAAGATAGGCTTGTATCTTGTAAGAATTTTTCTTCAATTAGTGGATTGAAGCCTTGGTGTGACAACCAAGAGAGAGAACATAGGTGCCTTGTGGAGAAGGACCGAACGTCTATAAATAATTGTGTTTGATTTTTCTATCTCTATCTCCTTACAATTTATTGTTGTTTATATTTGATTTTAGGTTCATTAATTATTATTGTTAGCATTATATTTTCATCAAAAGTGCTTATTGTTTTAATTTCTATTCAATTATATTGAAATCATTTATTTAGGAAAAATTTGAAGAAGTCCAATTCATCCCCCAAGTTTCATCTAATTAATTTAATATATAAGTTAATATGGATATTATAATAATTTTCATAAAATGTCACATGTCAAATTTTTATAAAATAATGATAAAGTTATTTATAAGTTATACTATCAAACTTTAGAAAAAAGTAATTGAATGTATATTACGACTTGAGGTCACTATTTCTAAAAATCAATTTGGATTTATGCAATGACACTCTAGAACAAAGGTGATCCACCTTTTGAGGCTTTTTATTTAAGGGTTTTCAGGTGAGAAAGAAATAACTATATACGGTATTTATCGACTTGAAAAAAGTATACAATGGAGTTTATTGAGAGGTACTTTGGTAAGCTTTAATGAATAAAAGAGTCCCTTTTAAGTATATAGACATAGTTAAAAATATATATGAAGTGGTAATGAATATAAAAATGATTGGGGGCATGACATATAATTTCTCTATTACCTAATGATTACATTAAGGCTTAGCATTAAATATTTTCCTTTTTGCATTAATTATGAACAAATTCATTAGATGTATCTAAGATAAGGTGTTATACTATATGTTATTTGCTAACGATATAGTCTCAGTGGCTGAAACTTGCGATGCCATGAATAAAAAATTAGAATTATAAAAAAATACATTAAAGTTTCGAGATTTTAAATTGAGTAAATTTAAAATTGAATATAGGAAATACAAGTTTAGTTGTCACAAAGAAGTAGGTACTAGCATGATTAAGTTAGATGGCGAAGGAGTACCAAAGAGTATCCAGTTTTGATATTCGGGATTAATTATTTAAAGTGATACTAAGATAGAAACAGATATCAAACATAGGATTCAAGCATAATGAACGAGGTGGCGAAATGCATCGAATGTGTTGTGTGATCACAATATACCTTTAAAGTTAAAAATGAAGTTGTATAAAATAATTGTAAAGCCTACGTTACTATATGAAATTGAGTGTTGTGCTATTAATAAATAACGTGAGAAGAAAATAAATGTAGCGAAAATGAAGATATTTAGATAGATGTGTGGTAATACTAAAAAAAAAAAAATGAATATATTTGAAAAAAATTAGGGATAATTCGAATTAAAAAAAAGATAAAAAAAGTTGTTTGAAATGGTTTGGACTTGTGAAACGTAGGCCTAGCTGTGCACTGGTTAGGAAAATTGAGTCTTTAGATATAGGAAAGATCAAAACATCTAGAGGTAGACCACGAAAGATATTGATGCAAATAACAAAAATAATATGATGGTTAAGAAATTAAATAAAAATGTGATTATTGATAAAAATAAGTAGGGTAAGTAAATTTAAATTACAACTTAACTTGATTCTCTTATTAAGTTTATCTTACAATTAATTTCAGAGTATGAGATATAAGATTTAGTTTGTTGTTATTTGTTGTTGTAATGATAAGGGTTTTTTAATAATTTAATATGTGATTAATTTTATTTTATGCTAAAATTTAATACGTAATTATGATAGAAGAGACATTTCATAATTATGGTAAAATGACTATTATAGTAACTTTGATTAATTATAATAGAGAGAGATATTTTTATAATTTTGATAATAAAAATAATATAATAATTTTAATCATTTAGGAAAAGAGGTATATTATTATAATTTTTGTGATGTAATTAAATATATATATATATATATATATATAAGAGTATATTTTCATAATTTTGATAAAAGGACAATAAAAAATATCACGCATTATCGAATTGGAAAGGAATCCTAAAAGTATTAATGAAATTTCGATGGGGTTTTCTTGTAATTATAATTATAGATTTTGAAAGTTTTGCTTAGTCCACCTGTCTAATTGTCAACCCATAAGTATATAATCTTAATACCAATTATTAAACATTTAAAAATAATAATTTTGTACTATATGATTGTGATACTTTCGTTCTACAATGTTATTTATACTAATATATAGGGTATGACATAAGTCATACACTGAAAAAAAGAAAACCAAATATTTTAACCCACAAAAGAAAATGGAATGACCAAAATCCATGCATATGTTGATTCTGAATTTCTGATCGAATCCTCTTATGCCTCCGAAACCAGTTTTAGTAATTAGAAACTCAAACCATTTAATATACTTAATAATTTTCCGTTAAAAAATGACCTTTTGCCTTTGTTAGAATTCTCAAACAACTATATGTTCTAATAAGTAGAGGCAATTCTATAGATTTTGATAATTTATATATTTATATTATATTTATTTCACATTAAATATTTATAAAATATAAATATTATTGTGACATAATTTATATTGATATGTTAAATATGAAATAAATTTTTTATTTTTATCAAATTCATATAAGATTTTTTTTAAATTTAAATATTTTATTTGCGTAATTTTTTTTGTATTATATTATTTTATTATTTTTTAAATTGTTAAATCTACTATTTAGATATACAACTTTTAATCTTAAACGTGAAATAATAATTTATGTAATAATTAAAATATATTTAAAAAATTAATAAATTTATAATCCTCATACAATTATATATTAGTAAGATTATTCTCAACTTGAGTCTTCAATTCCGCAACAACACTGGTCTGACTTGATTCTTGCACGTCTTTCTGTTGCAGCATGATCTTTATTTTCGGTTTTTGACCATTTAAGAAACGCTTAGGCCCCACTACCTTGGGTCTCAAGCCCACACCAATAACTACAGTAACTCGCAATGCAGTGTGATCAGCCTTGAGCCTGGCTGACTCTTCTCATGAGGTGGACACCGTGGCTTCCAATGTCTAATTTCGTTGCATAGTGCTTCCAATGCCTCGTTGAGACAATTTAATTATATTTAAATATTAATTTATAAATATTTTATTTATTATTTTACTAATCAAAAGATAATTTGTTTATTTTAGATCAAAATATTATTTTTATCGGTGTAAGTGTTAATTTTGATTAAAAAATAAAAACGTGACAATTAAGTGGATTCTTGAAAACATAAAAGAGTTCTCCTTTTCTTTATTTGATATTTTTGAATATTTCATGATTTCATCGTCACAAGAATTTGAAGGGTTGGCTTCTAAATGAAACGCGTCATCTCTGACAAGTAAAGGCCATGATTTCCGGACACGGGATGGGAATTCTAACTTCTTTGCTTCTACGTTTAACCAAACTTATGAAGTAATTAATTACAAATTAAAAATTGAAACAAAATTACTTTATTTTTATTTTTAAAGCAGGAATTTTCTTTACCAATCATATTACTTTAACCCAATAATTTGTACATTATAATTTTCTATTATTACAAAAATTTAGGTAAAAATTTTCTTCAAAATTTCGAAAAAGAAGAGTTAATAAAATTAGCAAATACCTAAAAAAAATATAAAATAAAAATGAATTTAGATTTACTTTTTTAGGCAAAAAAACAAAAAATAAATGCAATTAACACTAATTAGTAGCATCCACGCGCGAGAGAAGTTGATCATAACATCAAGGTTCAAAGGATAAGGCTTACGTCAGCTATCCCCACCTAAGACTTTCACGTCCGCTGTAATCCATGAAGCGTTTTCAACACACGCGCCAAAAATTACGGGTGGAACCTATTACTTCTCTTCCAAAAAATACACTTATTTTATTTTTAAAAAGAAAAAGGTGGCGTGATCATTCAAAAAACGTGTCAATACAATAATTTTCTTTCAATCCGAACTCCGAAACTTTTCCCCCCTTTTCTTTATTTTGTTTTGGTTTCTGAAAATTCCAATTCATTAGAATAACAACATTACAGCGTCACTTTCTTTTTTGTTTCCCTCCAGAATTTCCTGAGAAACAAACAAAGATTTAACTATCAGAAAGCTCCATCTGCTAATTCTTCTCCAATCAAACAGCGGTTTAGATAACTGCCCCCGAGTTTATCCATTTGACTTGTTTTAGCAAAAAAGCAGATAAAAATCCTATTTTTTTTCTTCGGATTATAGGGTTTAGAAAATTTTCATCTTCGAATTTTCAATCGGATTTTGTCTGAGAAAAAAATGATGAGAAGACCACAGCAAAATCATCGACTTCAGGATCAGCAATCAAGGGTTTTCTACGAGTTGTCGGCGCTGCTTCTGAATCTTCTACGATTGCCTCCGAAGCCGATGCCTTTCACCGAACAATCTCCGTCGCCGACGAGGCCTCATCCCCCAACGACATCGATGGCGACAACGAAGATATCGCCGGCGGGATTCGCTTGGCTGATGTTAGGGATATCGGTTTCGTTGATGCTGTGTGGTTCAGTCACTTTCTTTATAGGGTTCATGTTGATGCCTTGGGTTCTTGGTTTGGTCATGGTATTTTATGTTGCTGGCATTGTTTCCATGGTTTCCATGTTGGGTCGTTCTATTCTTTGTTACGCCATGGCCTCTCCTTCACCGCGAAAGGAAATTCCCGGTAATTTTTTTTTATTAATTCTTCTTGAAAATACTTTAAATATATGGATCAATGTTGTCTTTTACATTTTACATTTAATTTTGTTTTATGTTATAACTTATTAGTTATTACCTGTTGATTTCCTGAATCGGAGCTTTCATGCTTGAGATAAATTTGTTTTCTTTTATTCTCTGATTGCATGCTTCGGGGTGTTTTTTTCCCCCTATTTTCATCTCTTTGGTTGTTGTGTTTGATTTTCGTGACGAACTAGGAGAAAAAATTTTTCGGTTCTAGATTCTCCTTTTATTTTGATTTTTTTTTTGTTAATAATTGAAAAGTCATTCATATAAAAACCAGAGAGAACATTTCGTAGGATCCTTTATATATATATATATATATATTTATTTATTTATATATAGTACAAGTGACTTTAATTTCAATATCATAATAATAATAATACCACTATGCTATAGGAATTGTAGGTTTGGAGATTAGGGTTTTCTTTCTAGATTGAGTGTTGAATGAATAAAAGATGCAAAAAGTGCATGTTGTTTATCTTAGAGTACTAAATAGATTATTGTGAATTAAATCTCATATTTCCCCTAGTTTATCTCTTCTGGTCCCAGGAATTAAACCCCTTTTGTCCCGTTTCTTGCATTTTTTTGGGGATACATATATGATCTATTAGCCTTAGCTAAATGGTTGTTCACCTGTTCTGCTAAAATTTAGCATTGGATATTTTAGAATGGTGGGTGGTTGCTTGTTTCTTACTAGAGCAATGGTAAACTGTATTTTGAGAGGTGAGCAACAAACCTAGAAAAAAAGAGAATTTGCAGATTACCTGCGGAAAACTAGGAAACAGAGCTTAATTAACTCTTTCAGGTGGTTTTTTATAATCCTTAAAACAAGAGATAGCTATAATTGACAGGGTTTTGGAAGCCCCACCCTCCTTGAGACCTGATTTTTCTCCTGCATTTTATATTTGGAATATTAAGAATGCTTTTGAATACGTTGTTTACTCTTTAGCAAAATATACTTGCCATTTTGTCCAATCTTTAGTTAACTGTGTCCATTGATCTTCGGTGTGTACTTCTTGAGAGCCTTTTATGCAATCAAAGCCGAATTTTTCTTCTTATGATACTGGAAAACTTTGTTAAGAGTGAAAATAAGTTTAAGAATGGATCAAATAGGTGCATATCAAGTTTTGTTTTATAATGTTTCCATGTTCTCTTTACTTTGTTGGTTAGAAGTGTAATGAATGCATTATCTTTGTAGTTTTGTTTTGCACTCATTTGACATTATGGGTATAGCAAGTTCAAGATATGACAAATTGCTGGTTGGTGGTTTCTTTGACAAGTGGTGGAATAAGACAATAATAAATAATGACTTGTCTAAACTGTTATTGGCTGATCAAAATTGGGCAAAATTTTGAAGCAGACTGGCTCATTTTGACTTTGGGTTTGAGCTTTGGATCTAACTCTAGATAAATTGAGCTTGCGGTCGAAAATTATGACATTGTTTAAGGTTATAGTAGTTTCATGATTTCAAGTTGTTGACCTTTTTTGCAGCTAATTAGATTAATTACCATGTTGTATCTGATATCTCTGCTCTTCAGTAATCATTTGTTATCATTTATGTTTTGCATGGTACAAGAGGTTTTCAAATTCTTGTGAAGAAACAATAGATTTTTGTTTGGGCTGCTAATTGCATGAAATGAAACATGGTAGTTCGTTGTTGAACGGATTGCTTTTTTGTTTTTTTTTTTTTTTTTATGTTTTCCCTTCAGTCAATTAAATGTATGTAACATTTAAGAGATTGCTGATAGGCTTTTTGTTGACGATTTGGCATTGCAGCATGGAAACTTTTGTGAAGAGAAAAGGTGGCTCGGACAGAGAGTTGGAACGCCACGGAGATTCGAGCAGCACTTGGGTTATTGCTAGTGGATTTACCAGGTTTCTTCAAGTATTAATGCAGGAAATGTGGATAACATACAGTTCAAATGTTAGTGAAGTATGTGGATGTGGCTTCTTTGTCTAGTTAAAGTAGTGACTTGTCAAAAGATTTAACTGATCAATGTGTCTTGTTTTCTTATTTGCGAGAGGAAACGGGACAGTTATTTCCCATTTCTTTTCTATATTCAATTTCCATTGGATAGGCCTCTGTCTCTCTCTCTCTCTATTTTTTTTTACTGTTAGGGAACAAACTAAATAGAAATATTTTTTTAACGGCACAGACGGCATTTTAAATTTGGCTTGTCTACAGTGCCTTCTCCATCGTTAACGTGGTCAATATGCAGGGTCAATTTAAAGGGAAGTTCTTTGAAAACCAAAGGTTCTTTTTGTTGTTTGTTTGCTTGTTTTTTTTTTTTCTGTTTCAAAATCTTCAGAATTAATCGGCATCGATATTCTTATCCAAAAAGGCAGATGAAAACGAGCAAAAAAGGTATTTTTACAATATCGAAGGGACAGGTGTGAATAAAGAGGGCTTTGCTGCTGCTGGATTACACGACTTCCTCTCACCCTTGTTTTAAGTTATTTTAGTTCTATAAAATGGCAGAGCCATTACGGCATAACCCAACTGCCTCCTTTGTTGTTTTCTTTGATATTAAACAGTCAGTGCTCAACTCAACTCCGCTTAACAAAGTGAACAAACTTCTGATCTTATCAGTTAATCAGGCAAGAGCTTGGGTAATTGGAAATATCAGATATCGAAGGCAAAAACAGAGACTCGGAACACGAACAATAATGTTATTTGTCCAATTATTCATATTATTCTAACACTGCATTACAAAGCACATTAAGAGGAAGCATCAAGAGTAATAGATCGCAACCACTACCAAACCAAAGTAAAACCATCACTTTCCATTAACAAATCACCAGGATAATCAAAGACGCAGAAACGAGAAACATAACACTATAAAAAGGAAAAAAAAAAAAAAAACAAATGTAGAAGTAGCTATCCTATCCAGTGTAGATGTGAACACCTATGGCGATGAGGAAGATGGTGATGAGGCCAAAGAAGATTATGGCATGGACAAGGACTGAAATCCCACTCGTTTGCATGTTCCCAAACTCCACCACTTTGTTCCTCCCTGGCAACTGAAACAACAACCCTGGACTTAACAGCACAAAAAGCACCACTGCTATCACCACCGGCCCCCAATCCGCCATGCTTCTTAATTTCTTTACAAAACGAATCTACCCTTTTTGTCTCTTGATGGGGTATGAAAGGAAAATCAAACAAACGGAAACTTATATAGCTGATGAAGCTGGGAATTGAAGATGGAACTCTGAGTTGTCATTGAAAGAAGAAAGCAAGGAAGGAATACGATCTGTTTTTCAGAGCTGAGGAGTATATGTGAACTGCAAGAAATCGGGTTAAAGACAAAAGGCAAAGGACAGCAAATGCATGTCGACATCGTGGTTTCTCGACGGATGCCAGTGCAAAAGCTACGTAGCAGCATGATGGATCGAATTACTGTCCGTGTAGTAGTATGTCTCTGCTAATATAAAATCGTTTTATGATTAAGAACCCTGATTGTGATTTTCTTTTTCTTTTCTTCTGTTTTTTCCAGATGATGGAAGAAATCCAAATTGCAAGCAACATGATTTCCATTTCAGAGTTTCGAAATCTGATCAAAATTGCAGTAGTTAAAAACAACTCAATTAATTCGTATCATCATTATTTTACTATCATTTCCCCATATCCATGCTGCTCATTTGTAAAAAAAAAAAAAAAAAAGTTTTAAATTTTGCAAGCTAACATCCCCACCAACCACAATTGAAAGGTTATGAGAGGTAAAAATAGGAATATTCCAAGTTAAACAAACAAATTAAACCAGTTTAGTTTCTTCTCAAGATAACAGACATTTTAAAAATAAATAACAGATTAAAGCCTCTGACATTACATAGTAGAGTAAATTGTAGGGAGCCTAGAAAATACTGATTATAGGCCACAATTGTATAGTTATATTAGTAGCATAAATCAGTAGTCAGATTAGATGTAAGGAGGAATGATTTGAGATATTAATTTGAAACTTTCAGCTTGAGAAGTGGATTCTGACTAATGCCCAAGATAATATTGATTAACTTTTATTTAAGCTCAATCAAATCTGGCGGAAGCCTACATCAAAAGCAGTTGGTGCATTGTATCAGAAAACTCCAAAGTCAAGGCCTGTCTAATCAATTTCTATGATTTCATGGCTGAATTGGATTTGATTGTTGTCAATGTTTTTTTGTATCACTCAATAGCATAATTGGCATTCTGCTGCTAGCTTTCAGGCTTCAAAATTTTTCCTTCTTTCCTGTTGATGATGAGCATGTAAATTCATTTGATGAAAAGATTTACAAGGAGTACCCAAAAATATAAGCAGAACCATTTTAGAGCATTAGCTGATACAAGTTACACATAGGAAATTTAGTCCAAAAAAATATCTTGAAGAATATATGCCAATTTAGTCAAATCAGTTTATTCCTTGGGGGACATTTACATGAACTACAAGAAGTTACTTTATTCCTGGAATTGATAGTAAAGCTGTGAACACTGAAGGATTGATTCTTTAGACTTTGAAAGCTGGAAGAGTAGCTTGCCATTCCATGCCAACTTCAGTACCATGGCACATGGAACACTAAGAGTTCCCTTTTTGTAGCAGCATTATGCCAGATAATACAGCATCAACCCATCACGACGTTCTACAAACGATTAATCAAGGTATAATCTAATTCTAGTATTCCTGTTAGGATACTTCTAGGGAAAGAATAATTGAAGAAAAGAGTTGTCTAGACTAAAGTGCTGCATTGCGGAACAGAGGAAATTGCGAGAGAGAGACTCCCCCCAAGGAGAGCATCTCTCTTTTGTTTGCCTGTTTTTAACTATTTGCTAGTGTCGTGAAATAAAATTATTCTGTGGTACATGCGGTGATGGAGACAATGGACCATGTTAAGGGAACCAGTCTAGAGTAGATATTCCCAACTCTCAAACCGAAGATGACTGACTTGGAGCGATCCTTTTCTTGGAATCAGGTAAATCACTATTAGGGGAAGTTACACCAGCATTGCTTGCTTGAATTTCCGTCATCATTGCATCTGATTTTACCGGAGTCTCGACACATTATACAGGCAATCCTGTTATCAATTTGAATGCCAGAATGATTAATAACCTGAATTACTAAGGCCCATGCCAGAAAAGGGGGGAAGGTGGTCCACTACCTTGCAAATCCCTCAGAATTAACTTCTTCCAACACATTAACTGAAGAAGAACTTTCCCTCTAGAATTCATCTGCCACTGGATGAGGGAACCTGAACCAATAACTTGTCCAACTCTAACTGAGGCTGTATGAGGACTCATGTTATGATGTCACTATGTCAAATGAAAGAGGGATATTTATCTCATTAATAAGCTAGCTGAACCAGTCAGTCATCATGATCAATGTTTTATCCATAAAACTACAAGCCTTTGTTTTACAAGCTTTAATATTATCAACCAAAGAAAGGCATCTGAGTCTTGAAATAGAGACTAAATTCAGTATAGATATATCAGCTGGTTCTACAAGCAAGCAGCTGCATCAGTACAAGTTGGGTTTTAACTTTTACTGTTGAGGAAAAAAAACATTACAATTGTGTTAGTCTTCTCAAGTGGATAATTCTCAGACACCTCTACTTCAAGATAATGTCGGAGACACAACAGCTTCTGGAGAAACCGACCACATATTATAGTACTTTCATGAGATAGATATAACATTTATGGATCCAAAGTTTCAGTGCAACTGAGAACTACCTAGAATTATAAAACTCCGCCAAGCTAAATAATCTAAAAGAAATTTTGGTCGAATTGATTGCAAGTAAAAGGAGACGTTCTCCCTGCCTAATTTGGTCGAATTGATTGCTAGGAAAAGGAGAAGTTCTTACCTGGCAGGCCACGTTTAATCTAGCTTTTGAAAAGAAAGCATTCATAACTGAGGTTAGTTGAATATTTTTTTAAGTGGATGGTAGCCGAAGTAGTTGTTTTTCATAGTCAAGTATTGCAGCATATGATCTAAAGTTCTGAATTGAATTCACCGTGCTGTCAGTCCATCAGTCAAAACGTTTAAAGTCTAGCTCCATAATATTCGACGGAAGCAATAATTTTTTTTAATTGAAAAAAAATACTTGCGAGTTCAGAACAACAGAATCAACAAATACAAAAGAGCTTATGGCATTAAGCTCAAGACTCAACATTAGAACGTGAAACAAGCAAACATGACAAGATTACAATTGACTGGAATAAGATAATACTCCACAACATCCTTAATCAGATTATATAAGACCACATTTATGATCAACCTATATACAAGTGAACCTTAATGGCAAGCAAGAAGACACAAATGAGCCCAAAATACAGCAGGGAATGGATCAGAATCGAAGCACCACTAGTCTTAAAGTTGCCAAACTCCACGCACCTGTGGTGCCCCGGCACCTGAAACAACAACCCTGGTGTTAGCAGCACGAACAACACCACTGCCACAAAAACAGGACCCCAATCCGACATTGTTTCTCCTACAACAAGGTATCTGACAACTTGGGTAAGATGCAAGGGAAGTGATTGGTGCAGCTGATTAATGGAGTTGTGAGAGTTGAGAGTCAGTATATATGCAAAGAAAAAGTGGGGGCAGATAAAGAGAGAGTGTGGAGAGTAGTGTGGGGCGGAATTTAGGAGATGAAGTCATTTGGATTCACTGCCACCGTCACATTTGTACTGCTGGGTTTCTTCCTGTCGTATCCTTTGACAACTGGCACCAGAATAACTTGCTTCCCATTCTTGCTCTTCCGTATTATGATGGTATATCCAAAATTCCAAATAGTTTAATTAGGTATAAACCTTTACTTATTTTATATATCGATAGGAAAATACAGCCTGTATCTGCAGAGAATATGTGATGTCCAAGCAAATTAAAAGAAAACACAAGAAAAAGGATCCCACCTATATTATTGGTTTGATTATTTTATGAGTTTCAAAGTGGAAAGGAAAGGGAAAAACAGAATTGCATGATTTTTGCGATTTACATTATTATCGAGATGCATCCTTTTTAGCAGACTGCTAAGGAATGGATTTTGAGTTTTGAATTCATATTTTGTTTGCCAAGCCTATTAGTATTTAGTAGCATTTTTGTAGAAACAAATTTAGGGAATTCAAAACTATGATTTAATACAGTGCCAACATTTTGGAAGAAAACTAATGAACAGGTCCATTCTCTTACCAACAGTGCCAACATTTTGGAAAATGAACGAACCAATCAAATTCTGGGAACTTATCATAGAGGGAAAACATTGGCTAATTGATTGATTTAAAATGAACTCTTGGTGCATGAAAGAGTCAGACATATATCTACATAAATACTTGAAAATCAATGGCTAATTGTCCTGAAGAATGAATGAAGGATGTCTATTTCTCTGTTAGCATTAAATTTTCAGTGTATTTGATTGTTCTAATATCCATGGAGTTCTATATTTATTTCTTCTATCTGAGAGGTGATACGTTATATGCATGACCAGGTTGGTAATGTTGAAACTTTAAATTGTTACTATGCTCATGGAGAGCAGAACCACTGTTTTCAGAGACGTAGCTATTGGATGCTGGACCCGTAAGTGTACTTGGTAGTTTATTTATTTATAGCGTTTCATTTCCTGATATGAAACATTTAGTTATGGGGAGGCATATTTGCTAATAGTTTAGTACTTTGGCAGGGCATATGAGCATATTGTTCTAGTTCATTATAGAGAGATAAATGAGGTAAGTTTGGATATTTAGACTAATCACGTTGTCTCTTTATGATCTTTTTATTCTTTCTGTTTAGAATTAAATCTTTCCAGCCCAACTTGCTTGCTCTAAGCGTGGTTTCCTAGCAAGTTGAGTGGAATTTGCCATCTCTTTTGAGGGATTAGTTTTCTTAAAACTTTGTCTTCTTCTCTGTGTAGCTGGTATCCAATATAACTTCACCGTTCACCATGAGAAATAGACATGCTTTACTTTATCTTCTAAATTAATGTCACTCTTCACATTTGTATACAGGCTAAGCACAGTTCGGCATCCATTGTGTGGTCACCAGTATCCTCTTCTGCCTTTAGTCCAAGTCCAAACTCTTATAATTCTCAAAATCCTGGATCCAACTCTCTAGCTTGCGATGTACATCAAACATATCAGAATTTGTCTAGTCCAGGGTCTGTTGAAGTTAGTTCTGATATAGTTATTAAGCACAATGAGATAGATAATTCATTAGAGTATACCATTCCGGCTGATCTTCAGGTTAGTCAAGCTTTAAAGAGGCTTGAGGAGCAGTTAAGTTTGAATGAGGACAGCTTTAAAGACAGTTCAGCATCCATTGTGCGGTCACCAGTATCCTCTTCTACCTTTAGTCCAAGTCCAAACTCATATACTTCTCAAAATCGTGGATCCAACTCTCTAGCTAGTGATGTACATGAAACGTATCAGAATTTGTCTAGTCCAGGGTCTGTTGAAGTTAGTTCTGATATATTCATGAAGAACAATGGGATAGAGAATACAGTAGAGTATATCTGTCCAGCTGATCTTCAGGTTAGTCACGCTTTAAAGAGGCTTGAGGAGCAGTTAAGTTTGAACGAGGACAGCTTCAAAGAAATGAGTCCTTTCTGCAGACTGGATGGGACACAGATGATTCAAAATTTCTGGAATATGGAAGGAGACTGCCAAGCAGGACCCACAAGAAGATCTACTGTATGAACCAGATGATATCATTCAAGATCACCTTTATTCTCAACCTGTTGGAAGAAACTTATGATTTAATACAGGTCCATTCTCTTACCTTATAATGCACGTGTGAAGCCATTGATGGTGCCAGTTTCTCATTTTCTTGGGGTCCATTTGTGTTCTCTTCCTTATCACTTGAGCTGCCAATCCTCGACTACAATTCAAAGTAAATTCCTCGTCTACGGTAGGCAGAGTGGGAGCTTCTGATTGAGATTTTGCGCATCCATCTATTGCTAGGATTTCTTCAACCGCCTCTCCAGTCATCATTCATAAAGAAAAGACGTCAAACATTTTTTTTTTTCTGTAAGAAGTAGTTAAGTTATGCTACCTCAATTCTACTGAAAAAGCATTCAAACGAACTAACCTAACGATAACCGATAAGTGGTTTGGTAGTCGGGTATCAAGTTATAATCGAGCTCAGTCGAGTCGATATAGTGAAAAGCTCGAGCTCACAACTCGCGGCTCGATACTCGGCTCGAATTCGATCGAGTTTTATTTTTCAAACTCGAACTCAATTCGTGATTGAATTCGAGCTACTTGAACTCGCTCGATTAAGCTCAATTAATATGTAAAAATAAACTCAATTGATATATTTGATAAGATTTCGATTATTTATGCTCGAGCTCGAACTCGAATTCGAAATAATTTATTAATTAAAATAATAAAAATATATTCAAATATAAAAATTCGATTAAGCTCGCGAGCTACTCGAGTCGGATATAAAAATATTTGAATTCAGCTCGATCGATAAGTCGAACTATTCGAGTTCAAGCTCGACTCGATAATAATCGAACCGAATTCGAGTTTTTTTCGAATCGAATCTGAATAATTTGTGAGTACTAATGTATCATTTACACCCCTAATCGAGTATATTGAAGTGATACAATAGATTGGATTAACGAATTAAAAATGTTATTTTTTTCGACTTTATTTCAAAAGCAAAATCAAGTTGGTTACATAGTCAACAGGAACCATGAAAACAAATTAATATCATGTAGGGGCATTAATGCAAGTTGATGTTGTATTTTACCATGAATGAATTCACTCGTTTTCTGCCAGCTTACTTTAAGCAGGTATGACTTAGACAAGGTAGATAAAATATATGATCCGTGTCTTTTCACTCACTTCACTACACTCTCCTCTACAACAACCCTTTTCCAAGGATTCATGCTTTAAAATGATGCTGTCTAAAGGCGTGTAGTACAAAACCAAGATCAGAGTAGAGAATAAACTATAGATTGTATATCATACATAGTCCAAAGATATGGAATCGAGTTCAAGTTGAAGGGTTTTGAAGATACTGATTTTAGTCCGAACAGAGACAGGCTAATCTGAAACACTTATTGTGAGCCTATCAGGCCCTTGGACTTAACCCCTTGGACGGGAGGAAAGGAAAGATTAAGATGGAGTGGAATTGTTGGGATTACGCTCATACTTTTGAGTATAGACACTACGCTAGACAGGGCTAATGCAAAGTGGTACGTCCGTGTCAAAGAAAGGAAATGGTTACACAACTTTTGGGTTTTGCGATACAAATTTCCAAAAGCATTTAATAAAAACAAAGGCACCCAACCCAGAATTATGGAGGCCACTGACATAATTTCATTCCAGCCTTTTTGTGAACGTCAACTCCCGAAGACAGAAAGAAACTTCCATTTAATCCTATTTTTCAACTTGCACTGTCTTTTTAAGCTTAAAGGATAACGGAAATTGGAAACAATATTTATGTGGTAAGGGGAGCATGAGTTCCTAATCATAGGTTCCACCACCCAAAATAAACAAATACCAAGACAACAGTAAAACACAAAGGGCCCATGTGTGTTAAATGCACCTTACAAATTTGAACAATAGGTTAAATAGTAGTTCTCATCATTAATCTCAAAAAAGCTGATGCATAAAAAAAAATGGAGACCAAACAATAACAATCAAATTTATTAAATTTCACCCAAAAAATTACACTAAATAAAAGAGGTTCAACCATGGTTATCAGTATTGTACTGGTATCCGCTTATACATATTAATTTTAGGGATGCCTACTGATATAGATACCAATACATAACAATACCAAAAAAATATACAGTACTGGTTACTTTGGGTTCAACAATACCCTTTTATATTTAAAAAAAATTAATACCCTTTTATGGATGATCAAATAATTATATATAAAATCTTATTTTTCACATAAAAAATAATAATTTGAATCAAAAACTGGAGCAGGAAGGAATCAAGGTTCAAACTTTAAATTTTAAAATAGTTATTAATCCATGTACAAACAGACCACGTACGATGAGTTAGCGACATCCTTGTACTGTATGTAGGTGGTGATAAGTGGATAACATAGTAAAATGAATATAGGGGCGCCGTCAGAATCAGGTACCTTTGGCACGTATTTTTCTGTTGTTAAAACAATAAAATGTCTTAAAATATTCAGCGCGTTAATGCATTATCTCCGAGGTTTGGACGCTAGCGGCCACTTGCTCAATGTTAATACTAATGCTTTGCCCAAACCCAACGGCCCTTTCATTTCGCCGCTACTTCTTATAAATAAAGAAATAGATTCTCCACGACCACCTACCTAACGCCATTGGAAAATTGTGGGCCTGCCTTTCTACTATAACATAATTAAACAACGACGTCAATGCTCAGAAGTCTATTTCCTTTTACCAAAATTTGCCCCTCAATTCATCACCCTGGCATCGGTTGCCCTTCAATTTGAGACAGTCCGGAACTTCACGATGAGGACAATGGTCAAAACATGGTCAATGGGTTTATCTCATTGGGTGTGGTCAGCAGGGGTCTCATCTCAAATAGCTAAAAGAGTAAAAGCCAAGAAGCCGTGATCGGCTTTCTATTAATATAACCAGTCCAAACTTGCCACCTCACTACAAGACCAAACCCATCATTTCATTATTCATTCGGGCACCAGCAGATTCCAGCGCGCCTTCGTGGTTCCAGTGGTGATTCCACAATACAAGGCCCAGCCATTCAATGACGGAGAAATTTGAAGTCATATTCCAATCCCTTCTTTTTATCTTTTCTTTCTTTTCTTTCTATATGACTTACTGTTAAGAGCTTAAACTTAAACCTGTTTCAATTGTGTTTCCTTAACTTATCCCTCGCTTCCAATACTTCCACCCTTATTCCGGCCCCGGTTATTCCTATTCCTGCAGGATCTTGGGCTTCAGCTTCGGTTCCTCCTCGATCTAGTAAACGTCTTTGCTTCAAATGACCACAATCCAATCGTTTCCTCCATAGTTCGTTTGGTTTTGAATTTCTTATAGGAATTAAAAAAATGGAGCAATCAGGTAAAAAAATTAGGACTTTTGTTTTTGAATTTCTCTCTTTACTGTTTAAGTTAGATTAAATCTGATTTTAGGGTTAACTAAATTGGGAATCATTTGAACAGAAATTTGTTTCTTTTTTTTCTTTTATTTCAATATTAATCTCAGGGTATGATATTAATAATCTATTTCGAGAAGCTCAAGCTCGGTGGCTGAAGCCAGCTGAAGTACTCTTTATACTACAAAATCATGAGAAGTATCAACTCACGCAGGAGCCTCCTCAAAAGCCAACAAGTAAATCGTTTAACATGAACTTCAAACTTCGTTAATTTCAATTTTAATGCTATTACATTACATGTTTGGATATCACTATTATTAACTGGAATTTTTTGATATATTTTATGTTCAGGTGGCTCTTTGTTTCTTTTCAACAAGAGGGTTCTTCGTTTCTTTCGTAAAGATGGTCATAGTTGGCGTAAAAAGAAGGATGGAAGAACTGTCGGTGAAGCCCATGAAAGGCTTAAGGTTTAGTCAAACACCGCCTGCATTTTAATTATTGGTTTTTTTCCTTTTTTCTTCTATCACGTCACGAGAGATAAATTTCTGTAAAATGTGTGCTTTTGTTGTTTGGGAAATGAACGAACCAATCAAATTCAGGGAACTTATCATAGAGGGAAAACATTGGCTAATTGATTGATTTAAAATGAACTCTTGGTGCATGAAAGAGTCAGACATATATCTACATAAATACGTGAAAATCAATGGCTAATTGTCCTGAAGAATGAATGAAGGATGTCCATTTCTCTGTTAGCATTAAATTGTCAGTGTATTTGATTGTTCTAATATCCATGGAGTTCTATATTTATTTCTTCTATCTGCGAGGTGATACGTTATATGCATGACCAGGTTGGTAATGTTGAAACTTTAAATTGTTACTATGCTCATGGAGAGCAGAACCCTAGTTTTCAGAGACGTAGCTATTGGATGCTGGACCCGTAAGTGTACTTGGTAGTTTATTTGTTTATAGCGTTTTATTTCCTGATATGAAATATTTAGTTATGGGGAGGCATATTTGCTAATAGTTTAGTACTTTGGCAGGGCATATGAGCATATTGTTCTCGTTCATTATAGAGAGATAAATGAGGTAAGTTTGGATGTTTAGACTAATCATGTTGTCCCTTTATGATCTTTTTATTCTTTCTGCTTAGAATTAAATCTTTCCAGCCCAACTTGCCTACTCTAAGCATGGTTTCCTAGCAAGTTGGGTGGAATTTGCCATCTCTTTTGAGGGATTAGTTTGCTTAAAACTTTGTCTTCTTCTCTGTGTAGCTGGTATCCAATATAACCTCACCGTTCACCATGAGAAATAGACATGCTTTACTTTATCTTCTAAATTAATGTCACTCTTCACATTTGTATACAGGCTAAGCACAGTTTGGCATCCATTGTGCAGTCACCGGTATCCTCCTCTGCCTTTAGTCCAAGTCCAAACTCTTATAATTCTCAAAATCCTGGATCCAACTCTCTAGCTTGCGATGTACATCAAACATATCAGAATTTGTCTAGTCCAGGGTCTGTTGAAGTTAGTTCTGATATAGTTATTAAGCACAATGAGATAGATAATTCAGTAGAGTATACCATTCCAGCTGATCTTCAGGTTAGTCAAGCTTTAAAGAGGATTGAGGAGCAGTTAAGTTTGAATGAGGACAGCTTTAAAGACAGTTCAGCATCCATTGTGCAGTCACCAGTATCCTCTTCTGCCTTTAGTCCAAGTCCAAACTCATATACTTCTCAAAATCGTGGATCCAACTCTCTAGCTAGTGATGTACATGAAACGTTTCAGAATTTGTCTAGTCCAGGGTCTGTTGAAGTTAGTTCTGATATATTCATGAAGAACAATGGGATAGATAATACAGTAGAGTATATCTGTCCGGCTGATCTTCAGGTTAGTCATGCTTTAAAGAGGCTTGAGGAGCAGTTAAGTTTGAACGAGGACAGCTTCAAAGAAATGAGTCCTTTCTGCAGCCTGGATGGGGACACAGATGATTCAAAATTTCTGGAATATGGAAGGGAGACTGCCAAGCAGGACCCACAAGAAGATCTACTGTATGAACCAGATGATATCATTCAAGATCACCTTTATTCTCAACCTGCTAGGGTGGAAAATTATTCAAATAATTTTGCGCTGCTTTCAGATGGAGGTTTGTTTGTTTGCCATTTCTTTGGTGATCAGAAATGCCACAATTCATGTGCTGTACTGATTTTTTATCCTCCATATTTACTTGGACATGATTTGTTTTAGTTGAGTTAGAAGTAGGGTTTTTCTTACATATTTAGTTAACTATCCTGAAAAGCAATTTGCCGTTTTTCTCTTGACTTTGTTGGTCATAATAGCTTTTCTGCATTTATGTGTGTGTGTGTATAAACTTCTAATACTGGGTTTTGACAGAACAAAGCCTAAAAATTGAATATATGCTATATATTGATAGTACAAAAGTTGAATATTGTGGAATCTTGGCTATAGAAAAACATTGAAGCCTGTTATAAATCTTAACCTTAACTACATTCGTAGATGCTTACATAGATGCAATTGCCATAAGTTGATGCCTAAAATACACTAGTATTGGAATTCTGCAAACTCAGAAGAAAAACTGAGGATGTTGGATGAAAAGGTTTAGAATGGCCCTAATGTTTATTGTTTTGTTAATAGAGGCAATAATCCCGACTTTGGTACCATAACAAATTTAGGAACATGAAGAAAGATCTTTATTTCATAAATTTTTATAGCATTATAAAATTGGAGAACTTTGGGCTATCTTTGATTATATGTGGAGACATTGTTTATTTTTAAATTACCATGCGACCAGTGAAAATTGACTTAGGCATAGGTCTTTGCCCCTATATGTTAGACACCCCTGCCCCTCTTTTAATCAAAGCAAAAAAAAAGTTCCTATGTCTACAGTACACAGTAAGAAGAGTAGAGCAGTTGAAATCACACCCAAGGTATTCCCTATAGTTAGGAAAACTGTAAATTTCAAAATTTCCCCAACCCCCCCCCTCTCTCTCTCTCTCTCTCTCTCTCTCTCTCTCTCCAGTCTTCCCCAGAGAAATGGAGAAGGAAAATGAAAGGAAAGAAAAGAAATATAGAAGTAAAATTTGAAAACATCATTCATCAGTTTGATATTTCATATTCAAATTTGTGGCAAGCATGAATATCGGACAGATGAATTGTTATCAAATTTAATGGCTAGCCTCTGTTTTTGTTTTTCTTGGTTGATTCTTGAATATGATGGATAAGGAAGCTGAAAAGAATTGCTACTCTTTTTCTGTAGGTAAAAATGGAGAACATAGCCAAGTATATAGCAATGATAATTCAGATGGAAGTAAGGAATCTCTATATTGGAAAAATGTATTAGACTCATGCAAGAATCAATCAGGTGTCGACTCCCAGGTAAAGACTTTTCCTCTGTGAACGGAAATGTCAAAGCACGGAAAGTGTTTTAATATCCGCATGCTAATGACCCTCTATTATATATTTATTTGCCACGACATAAAGGTTCCCTTTGATACTGAGAATCTTGTTTCCAGCCTTATAGTTCATTGCTGTGTGAGCATAAAGCACCAATACCTCTATAATAAGCTGTTTAAGTATCCTTTTGTAATTATTCAATTCTAGGTTACTTTTTAGCTGAGGTTTTATTGCTGGGTCTGTGGTTTGGGCCATAGACCTGTTGTAATCCCCTACTCAAAGGTGGGTACCTGACCGCATTTGCCAAAGCTCAGTCTTTAGGTTACTTTTTGGACTTAATATGAGGCTATCATTTTTTTTCCTGCTATAAGGAGAGTTTCGTTGTCCTTAAAACAGGGAAGGCCACTATCTTCTTCAAGGACAGGACCCACTGAGCAACAGGAACAGTCTGTTTGGCTGAATTTCAATGGATCAGACTTGAAAGATTGTATGATCTCCTTCTACTCTTGATAGTAGTCTTGACACTAGAAATTCTAGTATCTAATTTATTTTGTTAAGATCTGACTATCCCTTTCTCTGCCAGCATCTGTACTGCTATGTCAAGAAGCTGAAAATGTTGAAATTCCTTCATATTCTTCTGCAATACAAGCTATTGGTACCAATTCTGATTATTATACGATGTTGTGCAACCAAGACAATATAGAAATTCCTCTTGCAACAGATTCAAGCTTGACTGTTGCACAGAAGCAGAAGTTCACAATTTGGGAAATTTCTCCAGAATGGGGTTACTCCAGTGAGGCTACAAAGGTGCGTGTCAAGGAATTCTATTTCTGTTGTCTCTAAAATGCTCTTGCTTCAGGAAGTTCTTTATCTCTACCACTGCAGTTAAAGCTTAAAAGTTTAAAGCATATTTCCAAATGCAGGTCATCATTGTTGGATCTTTTCTTTGTGATCCATCAGAATCAGAATCTGCCTGGGCTTGTATGTTTGGGGAGACTGAAGTTCCTCTTGAGATCATTCAGGAAGGTGTTGTCTGTTGTAAAGCACCTCCTCACCTTCCTGGGAAGGTCACGCTCTGCATCACCGATGGCAATCGTGAGTCCTGCAGTGAAATCAGAGAGTTTGAGTATAGAGTTAATGCTAGTAGTTGTGCTCGGTGTAATTTATCCCACACAGAAGTTCCTAAAAGTCTGGAAGAGCTATTGTTACTTGTCAGATTTGTACAGATGCTTCTGTCTGATTCCTCATTGCAGAAAGACAGCATAGAATCACATCTTCTGAGAAAGTCCAAAGCTGATGATGATTCATGGAGTCATGTCATAGAAGCTCTTTTAATTGGCAGTGGGACTTCCTCTGGTATTGTTGATTGGCTTTTGCAGGAGCTTTTAAAGGACAAATTGCAGCTATGGTTATGTTCTAGATCCAAGGAAACAGGTGATCGGTCAGTCTGCACCATGTCCAAGAAGGATCAAGGAATAATACACATGGCTGCTGGATTGGGCTTTGAGTGGGCCTTAAATCCAATTTTAAACCATGGTGTCAGCATAAATTTCCGAGACATTAACGGGTGGACTGCTCTCCACTGGGCTGCTCGATTTGGAAGGTAAATGAGAATCTTACTGACTTTTGTACACTATTCTCTTTCTCCCTTTTGCAATTAATCTTTAACAAATCATTAAGGATTATAACGTTGCCAAGTTAAAGGGGTGTCGCTGTTACATCTTATACAGACTGCCTTTTTTATGCATCAAACTTATTTAGTGTGAATTTTTATTTTTTCTTCTTAACAGAGAAAAAATGGTTGCTGCACTTATAGCTTCTGGTGCCTCTGCTGGGGCAGTAACAGATCCAACCTCACAAGATCTAAGTGGAAAAACTGCAGCATCTATCGCTGCCTCCAGTGGACATAAGGGACTTGCAGGTTATCTTTCAGAGGTGGCTCTGACTAGCCATCTTTCATCCCTTACACTGGAAGAAAGTGAGCTTTCCAAAGGCTCTGCTGCAGTTCAGGCTGAAATGGCTGTGAATAGCATCTCAAAGGGGAGCCTTGCTACCAGTGAGGATCAGCTTTCACTTAAAGATACCTTGGCTGCTGTCCGGAATGCAACTCAGGCAGCTGCACGTATACAAAATGCTTTCCGTGCACATTCTTTCAGGAAACGACAACAGAAAGAAGTTGCTGCTACTGCAGCTAGTGTAGATGAGTATGGTATCAGTTCAGATGAAATTAAAGGTCTTTCTACTATGTCAAAGCTAGCTTTTGGAAATGCCCGTCATTACAATTTAGCTGCTTTATCCATTCAGAAGAAATTCCGAGGCTGGAAAGGTCGCAAAGATTTTCTGTCTCTTCGCCAGAAAGTTATAAAAATACAGGTATCTTACTATTTATCAGAATTTACTAATTTGTAAAGATACAGGTAATTTTCTGGCACTTCACCAGAGAGTTGTAAAGATTTTATTCTCCTCCCTCCCCCCCCCCCCCCCCCCCCCGCGGGTCAAATCCTTATATACCATGTTGGTGATGGAGTGTTTCAAAATTGTTGTCTTTGCTTTTTATATCAGGCCCATGTGAGAGGTTATCAGATCAGGAAGAATTACAAGGTAATCTGTTGGGCTGTTGGTGTTCTAGATAAGGTTGTACTTCGTTGGCGCCGGAAAGGTGTTGGCTTGCGAGGTTTTCGTAGTGAGCCAGAGCCCATTGATGAAAGTGAAGATGAGGACATTCTCAAAGTGTTCCGCAAACAGAAGGTGGATGTAGCAGTTAATGAGGCTCTCTCACGTGTGCTGTCTATGGTTGATTCTCCAGACGCACGTCAACAATATCGCCGCCTGCTTGAAAGATATCGCCAAGCCAAGGTAAGTTGACCAACTGCTTTGAATCATCTGTTGATTATAGAATTTGTGATATTGGTAATGGAGTGGCCACATAAGATTTAGTACACAGACAAACCTAAACCTACAAACTATTGCTTGTGTTATTGTTTTTGTGTCCTTGCTTTGGAACTTATTTTGCCATGGGATTACAATTCTGAATCTATTCAATTGTTCTTGCAGGCTGAACTTGGTAACACAAATGAACCAGCGGCATCAACTTCTCTAAGTGATATTGATGATATGGAAAGTGATGATTTTTTCCAGTTCCCGTAGGAGCACCTTCTGATCACCCTAACTTACCTTCTTCCTCTTGAACCTAATTTGATAGTTTCCTGGATTTGTATAATAGTCTGCATTACACCATGGTTGTAACTTAGATTGATTTGCCCATTTTCCATGCAGTTATGCTTATGTATATGCTTCTTGTAAGTAGTAACTACCACTGTAATTGATTTATAATGGTATTGATTGAGCTTTTATGACCTAAAATTCCCTAAAAATTCGTGGATACTGATATTTGGAGGACATTAGAGTTATGGGAAACTTCATCTCCTTTCCAATTTTGGCAAAGAGAATGCATTTGAAAATTTGTCGTGTAAAAGATTAAAAGTAGATTAAAAGCTGCTATTATAAATTTTAATTAATTAAGAACCTTCTACAAGAAAAAAAATGATTTTCTGACTTAGTCCACGGCCAGAACTAGGCCTTTTAGAACACATTATGGGCCAAATGCCAAGTGACCTACCAGAACTTTCGTTTAACTTTTGGAAGTTCTGCCTCCCACCTGTCATTCAAAGCTCCAAGGCAAATTTCCATCTCTCAACATATCAAATGGAATCAAGTGAAGATATAGAGCTGATCAATCTGGCAATCCAGAAACTCATAGAAGAAAAGAGAATCAAAGATACCTCTGGGTATAAATTCTCTGAAGACGATGATGATCAGCTCCTCTCCAGATTGCTCTCTCAGGTAGGTACATGACAAAACAATTCAATTCATAGGAATCAACCAGAACCTCGTCTTTTCATATTTGGCAAAATTCCTTTCCTTTTCTCCTAAATAAGGCAGGATGTGCATAGAATCTCCAATCCCATAGTTTTAAATCCCCAGTAAGATGGATTTTTCTTGTCTATATTACTCTTTAACCAATTCAAATGGTCTGGGTGTCCGATCTGATGCGACGTTTTACATCATGGGAAAAAAAAGATATTGATTTTGTTGTCTTACTTCTGTTTGAACAGTTAGAATCATTAAAAGGAGATATCACGCTGAAGCAATCTGAACTAGAGGTAACTTCTCGAAGGGTTGATAAAGCAGAGGCAAAAAGTGAAAATGGCAGTCAAGTGGACAGTGGATGTGGGGAAATTGGTGTAGAAGAGATAGTGAAAGAGCTTAAAGCGATTAAGAAGCAGAATACAATAACCCATTGCCTTCTTTCATTGATAATTGTTGTCACTGTAACCTGGCAACTCTCTGAGGTTTCCCTCTTTCTCAAAGTTAAAAATGGTTTGACTCACCCTTTTAGATCATTTGGGAGAGTGCTTGTGGGTATGCTGTCAAGTCCTGTGATTAATACCCATGAAGCTGAGAAACATAACCTTAATCACCTTGTTGACCCTTCGCTCCCTTTCGTCAATATCACTGACCTTCCACATTTGGGATCAAGCAGTGAACACTAAGCCTGAGCCATTGAAGGTTTCGTCCATGACAGTTTATGACTGGTTCAAATTCAATCAGTGGCGAAGAAAAGCAGTAAAGTGGAGTGAAATGCAAATTTGTTTCTTTTATTTCTTTATATTCTGTTGAAATGCAAGTAGTAAAGTAGGATTCGAGAAATCAAATTTTATAGAAACATTTCGAATTTGGGTTTCAAGGAATAAGAGATATTTCATTTGTCTTCCAAATCCGATACATGTACATTGCCGCTGCACATAGTTATCAACGTTAGTGAATTCAACCAGAAAAACAGAAACATCTGTGAGGGTTCATTCCTCTGCAAACCCCAGTGGGAGCTTGATCATCCATTATCGATAAAACTGATGTCAGTTCCACCATCAATTTCCTGTAATTAAATATAATTGCTAGAGAATACTAATCTGTAATAGCAAAGCTTTAGATACCAATAAATCCATCTTTAAATCTGGAGAAAAAGGTACCAAAATTAAGTAATAAACAACCCAATTTTTCAAGCCAAGGCTCCAGAGCTCTGCACAAACAGGGGTCAATCCCTTGAATGAAAATAAGGAAACAAAAAGAGACCATTTTCCGTAGACCTACAACTGCAAATATCTATGATTCATTGACGGAAAATCTGTTTCTGAGAGCCATAATCTTTAACTAAAACAAGTCTTTAATCGATTCATAAGATAGCATCTTCACCAACTCAACCAATCACAACAAAGAAGACTCTGAAATATGGAGGCATAGGAAATCATAACGAAACATGAAACATAATCAACCCAAAAACAATTTTCCATTTTTCATTTAAAATGCCTAAAACTGAACACAGAGATAAACTTTTTTTTTTTTAAATCCTTGACATTGTATTCCCATCCCTTGATTAATCACAGTGATTGTGTCTTCACGTGTAGTTCAACCTGAATATGTCATTCAACACATAGAAGCTTCCCTGTGCTGTTGGCATCAAATGAAACATCTAAGAGTAGAAAGCAAAACAAGATATCTCAGTTAGTAAAGTAGATAACAAAAAGAAGTCAATGTATCAGATCCGACGCATTGGTAGATGAGAAATCTATTAATTTTATAAATAGAAGATAAAATCATGCCCTTAGAAACAAAAACATGTATTGCACAAATAATTAGGACAAAATAGAATGGTTAACTATAAATATAGATAAAACTATATATATTTGCTCTACAAGAAAGTAAGGCATAAGCCACAAGGATATCATCAATGTCTCCTGGTGAATTTTCTTTTACATGCTGCACACTGCAGAGTCTCAAAAAACAACATTGAAAGAGATGCTAGATTATAGTTCAGAGAGTAAGCAATGAGAGTATCCACTGTCAATTAATCATGCAAAAAATGTAATTAGGCAAGAAAAAAAAAATACTAGCAAAGGCTTGCCTAGCATATAACAAACATCAGGAACAGAAGAAAGCTCTTGATTGCCGTATATGGTAATCATACAATTGTTTACAACTTGGCATCCTAAGTCATGGGCATAGGAATATCCAGAACCCAGATTCCAAATAATTGCCATAAATAATCACTATGAACATGTGAATATGCAGAGCCTCATAGAGCATTAAAAAAAATAGAAAACAACAAGTTGTTTCGGCAAGATGGTGGATCCAAAAATATCCATATCTTTCACAGTGTAATCATGACACAGTTTGATGAAACCGACAATGTTCACTGCATCGATTATCATACACTTAATTCCCCTCAATTCAATTACTATAGATTCAAAGTGATTACAAAACATGCAATTACTGAAAATGTAATGAGCAGTAAGCATTTATAACATCACAGTTAACTGGATTATTAAGATCATGAAGAATAAATCAAAATCCCATTGATTCAACCAGACTCACAGCAGATCAAAAACTCACTTAAAAGACCCATCACCAAGGGAGTAGATTAGCGCTATCGATATCATCGATCACAAAAGTACACATCAAAACCCTAAAAACCGAAAAAGGAAAAGAAAAAGAGAAAGGTGCAAAGACATAAGGGAGTTACCTGGCTGAACTTGAGAGCATGCTGTTCGCCGGCGAGTTGGAGGGTACCACTGACGAAGACGAGCACACCACCAGCGCCGGAAGGCTGGCAATCGACGGTGGTGATATTGTGCTGGCACTGCTGGAAAGGAAGGCCAACGAGCTTAGCCACGATGTTCTGAGAGCCTAGGATCTTTTGACCTTCGAAGGTCAACATGGAACCATCCTGGTAGAGATTGGCTAGACCAGCCCGGTTCGAATCGAATGTCGAGTAGTAGTGGTCGACGAACGCCTTGGCTACTGCGTCTGGATCCATCTAATTTCTTTTATTCTGAGCGATGGCTTCCAAATCACGCTAGAGAGCAGGCAGCCAAAGGGAACTAGAGAAGATTAAAGAGGAGAGAGGGAATTTCTTATAGGTATATATAGGAGGATTGATCTAACGGCTGATTTTGAATCAAAAAAATATCCAACAGTTGGCTGCCTGCTTGTTCTTTTATTTGATTTTCATTTTTGATCGGTCAGTGTAGACGCTCCTCGTTTATACACCCTCTTTACTGTCTATCAACCAGCGGTCGCTCTTTGCGTCAATTTAACCCAGCCAAACCTTTTTTTTTTCTTTTTTGTCAATTTTATTTTAACAAGTTTTCAAAAGCAACAAGATTTTTTTATTAAAAAAATTAAATTATAATTATTATAAACAATGAATTGTGGACTTAAAACTTCACAAACAGTTTAGGAGCTCAATTAATAATATATGGATTATTTAAAAATATGTTTTTTAATATACACATAAATTTTAATTAAAATTTTTCCATCACACAGGGAGGAGAATAATCCAAAGTAATTTCTTTATCCTTTAAAAATTGAAGTAAAGTGAATTAGAGCTATTGATGTGAAAAATAAGTGGTGAGCGACAAGGGAAGTGGAGTAGGTCCCGAGGTTGATGTCCTAGTAGAAATCGGGGGCCCATATCCAATGCACAATATCAGACATGTTTCTGGGTCATTTCATTTCAAGTGTTTTTCATCTATGGTTGTCGCCATGCCATCCTTGTGAGAATTATTATTATTACAAGTGCACTGCAGTGGAGGGTTCATCTCCATCCCCCGCATCCGCATGAACTCTTAATTATGGCTATTCATTCAAGTGCACACTTCTTCTCCTACAGTGCAGGGCCGTTTTGTTAATCTTGTTTGTAAATAGTTAAACAGATTCTTGCAAAAATAGCCCAAACAAATTTACTCATTGGCATTGCACAATAAAAATAAAAAGAAAAAGGAAAATTCATGCGTCGACAGCAGGGTTCGAACCTGCGCGGGCGTAGCCCAACAGATTTCAAGTCTGTCTCCTTAACCACTCGGACATATCGACTGTTGACTGAACTATGCGAATAAATTTAAATATCAAGGATATTGAACTGTGCAGCCATCTGCACAGACAATTGACCATCCATCATTTCATGTTTATCTTTTATATGTCCTTAATTATTTGATCCAAGCATTTCAAAATCATTCGATCAAATTTAATTACAAAAGAAGTGAGAAAATAAATCTAGATGGCTTTGAAAGTTAGTAAAATCATGACACTGCTCAAATTGATACATTGTTATCAACCGTACTAGTTACATGGATTCCTAGTTTCAACAGACTCTTATGCTGAGAAGCATTAATGTACAAGGACCAAGGTGCAATCTCCCCTCTGATGCTGAGAAGCAGCAATCTTCAATTCTTTCAACTGAATTGGTCACTGTGGGACAATAAATCACGTCCACAGAAACACCAAGGTATCTTTAAATTGCCGGAGTTTTTCATTACTAATACAAGGAGGATGCAATTTCTATCATAGACTGGAGGAATAGGACTTCTTCTATCCATTTCCAAGTGGTACTTTTTTTAACCCTGAGTTGTATCAAAGAGTTTTTAGCCGCACAGTAATCTCAATTCACCAACCCTGGTGAAAGACATGGGATTGTGACCAACTTTGCAAGCCAAAAGAATCAACAAGCTTTGCTATCCGCATCCTAAAATACAAGAAAACTCAATCCCATATCCAAGCATGATTCTATGTACACTCTGCCACAAAACCTATGTTTCCCTGCAAAAATATCAAGCATCGCAAGATTTCAACAAACTGCTAAATAAAAAAACATGATGCTTAATTTTGTAAAGATTTGAGAAGTAATTGCACAGTTTCGTGAGGCTTGGAAAGAAACTAAATCTCCATAAGAAAAACCTTTTGAGGGGAAATATTCAAAAAAAAAGAAAAAAAAAAGGAGAGTTTAACATGAGGTTAAAGGAACTCACTCTTGGGAAGAATCAGAATTTATAAAGGTATCCCGAAGCATGCCAGAGTACAGGCAGTCCAATTGATTACATTGGCATGTCATGAGTAGAAGTCCTTCCAACAGATTCTGATATGATGCCTATCGGAAAAAATCGTGAAACTTCCAGGTATAATTGCTCAGCTTCAAATGGTTTTGACACATATCCATCCATTCCATACCGTAGGCATTCCTCATGTGTAGCCTGGATAACATCTGCAGTCATAGCCAAAATGGGTACATGCCAATTTGAAACATTGTTATAAGTTTCCACTGATGATTCTCTGAAGCGAATTCGATTATTGATATTCTGTTCCATATCCCGAATTCTCCTTGTAGCTTCAAACCTGCAGGGAGATGAGGAAAACACTATCAGCATTAAACATTGACAAAGTCAGAATATAATCAATTGGGAACTATTAACAACCCAATAATCTACTGAAATGTAAACAGCAGCCAGCAAACACAAGATATCAAAAAAGACTACTTCAATGCTCATCGCACCAACTAGAGAAGAATTTTTTTTCTCTTATTTGTTATCTTATTTTGTAAGGTTTCAAAACCAAATTTCCAACTCAGAATTGCATAAGAAAGTTCTAAATGCAATAAGGGCTACATACCCGTCCATTTCTGGCATTTGGATATCCATGAAACAGGCATCAAACTGGTGAGGTGGTGTAAGCAGTTCAATAGCCTCTATTCCTCTTGCAGCAGTAACCACATCAGCTCCGTATTTTTTCAATGCACCAGCAGCTACTTTTAGGTTCACATTGTTGTCATCTACAATTAGAATTTTTTTCCCAAGAAGAAGATTCCGGAGAGACAAGCTAGGTAACTCCCCATTACGGGGATTCCCTTTGTTCCCAACACCCATGGCTCGTTGTAGAGATGCCGCTAACATGCTAGCCCTCAAGGGCTTTGGGATGATGGTCAAGTTACAAACGCCAGAAGTAGTAGCATTTGCTCTGGAAGAGCTGATAGAATTAGACAAAAGGAATACCTTTGGAAGCGTATTATTTTCTGTTTTCTCTAAGTTATTGATGAAGAGAGCTGAACTGTTTAGATCTCCATCCCAAACTTCCTGTTCAATGAGAACCATGTGGATAGCGTTACCCCCACTGCTTATGATAGATAAACCTTTTTTCCAATCAGAAACTACTTCAACATGAATTCCAAGCCGTTGGATATGATATCTTGACACCTTGGCCCGGACAGGTTTAGGATCCATAACTAATGCTCTCATCCCATGAAACTCTGAGGAAACAGAGTTAGACTGGTTGTTGATTTGCTGGCTCTTGTACTCCTTTGAACTAGAGGAGCCACCGGTGAAAACAGCAGTAAATGTAAAGGTAGACCCTATCTTAGGAATGCTAACAAAACCAATTTCTCCTTTCATTAGATTGACCAAACGCTTGCTTATGCTTAGTCCAATGCCCGTGCCCCCATGTGTTCGAGAAATAGAAGGGCCCACTTGCATAAAACGGGTGAAAACACGAGACTGTGCTTCTAAAGGAATTCCTTCTCCTGTATCTTCAACTGATACTATAAGATTAATGCTGTCAGAGGAAGGATGCATGGGTCCTTCTTGACTGAAACTGCTAAATCCTTCCCAGCTCCAGCGTCTATCTGCAACGGGAAAACCACTCAAGGTATTATTTGATAAAGGTTCTGTCTCAACTTCTATCAAATCAATCACCTCCTCCACAAGATGAACTGTAACAAGAATGTGCCCTTTCTCTGTGAACTGCACCAAATAAAGTAATTAACATAAGTTTATTGCTACTAAAGCATAATCCAGATAAAACCGAACTTAAATTGAAGCTTCTGGCTCCCTAGTTTTCTAGAAGCAAAAAGAGGGGAAAATATTCAAAGATTCTAACTAGTAAGTTTCAGCATTCATATTTATAATGACTTTATTGGGTACATAATAAAGTCATGAAACCATTCAACAAAACAAAAACTTTTAGATCCACATGCTTGCAATGTGTTAATTATTCTTCCTTGGATACAAAGGAAGAGAGTTTTAGATACAAGGGATAATGTTCAAATTTGAAAATAGATTGGTCAGACATACGCCTCCCATCTCTTGCTAATAGCATATAAAATTAAAATTACAAGAAAAAAAAGTCCCAACAGTTTTATATTCATTAAATTGAGAACCAACTACATACTTTAATCGAGTTTCCCATGAGATTGGTGATGATTTGTCTGAATCTCCCAGGATCACCAATTAGCATCTCGGGCACTCGATCAGAAATGTAAACTGCCAACTGCACTCACCCACAAATTGATTATACAAAATGAATATACGTTAGAATCTTGGATGAACATCACATGAGGGGAAAAAGAGAAAGAAAAAGAGAGAGGAGAGAAGAGGATGGAAGGAATAGGGTGAGTCAGTGAGATATAGGTATCTCACCTCTACTCCTTTCTCCTGAGACTTCCCAGATAAGAGTGACAACACATCATCCAAGACTGCTCGTAGATCAAACTGCACTTCCTCAAGCTCTAGCTTACCAGATTCAATCTTAGCCTGATCCAAAACCTCATTTATAAGTGCAACCAGAGCCTTTCCACTAGCTTGTGCAATTCTGACATGATCTAGTTGGGTAACATCTAAATTCGTGTCCATAAGCATTTGCAACATTCCTGCAAAAAAAAAATGTCTCACTGTCATGACAAAGTAAACCGTATTCTGTCCTAGTTATTTGAATTTAACTTTCTGAGCATAAATATACATTGCATAGAAATAACTTCAGGGAAATAAATGAAAGCTTCGAGACTAACCCAAAACACCATTCATTGGGGTTCTGATCTCATGGGAAACAGTAGCAAGGAACTGCAAAACGGTCACAATTAAATAGGACCAATTGTCCATAACAGGTCAGAATTAATAGAGTATAAATCAGATATGTTATATACCTCAGATTTGGCAACATCAGCTGCTTCAGCCCGTTTTTTGAGCTCCATCATCTTATGGCAATCATCCTCCACCTTGGCAATTCGATTAACAGTAGCATGGAATATATGCCCAACAAGTAATGCTATCACAAGGATGCCGATTGAAGTGGTTATTGCTAACCATGGCCATGGTGGCTTTTGCTTAAACCTATAGGAAGGAACAAAATTACTCCATGATTTATATTCAAGTTACTTACATTCGGAATGTTTTTACAAAAGAGGAAAAAAGAACTTAGAACCTCTTATAGATTAAGTTACCCGGGTTTTATGGACATAGATAACAGTGAAAATCATATAAAGGTTGGCATGCCCTTGCAAAGAACAGTTTACAACAATCCTTTGTTTTTAAGGAAATAGTAGAATTTATGTTGAACTGAAATTGGTCAAAAACCAACAATAGAGGCCCATATCAAAGAGACGGTGAGACCCAGATCAAAAGGTGATCCAAGATCTATGGACTACCTGCAGCGCATCTCATGCTTTCTGAAAGGATCTCCAAAATTAAGGTGGCTGACATGCTCCAACCCATCATCTGATGCATTTGAGACATACATACTGATAGGGTAAGACTGATTGGTTGTATCCAACACATTCACAAGGATTGTTTGTTTACTTGCAAGCTGTTGTAGCAACTTGTCAACAAGTGACTCAATATCGAACACTCCACCAAGATACCTGATTGAGCAATTAATGATGGTATTAGGATAACTTCTCTATAACTATCATGAATGAGATCATGTTATCAGAGCCATTAACTTAGTACATCACATCAGGCACCTCTTGCTAAAAAAGAAAGAGCTTGTCTCACCTTTTTCCGGATGGCATTTATTTTTTGATTGTAGTATGTGATCAATTTTAGAGTCCTTAAGCTATTGGATTCCTTCTTACTTCTCTTACCTGCTTCATGCATGTATGCATGTGTGCTTTCAGGGATGGGAAGCCTAAGGAATTCATCTTCCCATTAATTTTCATAAAACAAGGTGACATTCATTAACCATTCCTACTTTTTGTTCCTACTGAAAACATACCCATCAGTTGCTTCAATCCTCTCATTAGGAGTTGCATTTGATGGAAGATCCCTCTTGTAGACTGCAAATGTCAAAATAACTCCAAGACGTTTTGTTTTGAGTAACCTAAAAGGAGCTGTTAGCACCCCTTTTCCTGATTTTCTTGCACGCAATACATTCTCACGATCTTCCTGTTGTACAAAAGAAATTAATGATTCACAACTGAAGATTGCAATGAATGAATTCAAAATTCTTTATTCAACCAGTGTTAAAGCTCTTGAGAGATAGAAGATACTTAATTTTCTTCCAAACTGGAAAGAAATAAAATTAACTCTTCAGTCCAGTTAAGCTTAATACAAGTTACCCAAGGAACCTAGAGTTCTCTTCTGTACTATTTTTCTTTAATCAGAAATAGTACAACTTTCGGTGAAATTTATCAGTATGGGCTATGGCTACCGAAAAAATCACAAGAACCTATTAGAATAGTAAAGGAACACACCTTTCCTGAAAGCATATCAATAGAAACCACATGCGATATGATATCCTGTGCAAAGATAACAGGAGCATATTCTTCCTGAATTGGCGATGGTTCCAACAGGTCAGGATTATAGTCATCTTTATGAACAGGATTTTGTTCAAGGGTATCCATCCTCTTAATAGTCCAGCCCTGTTGCTTCTCAAATTGTTCCCTTTCAGAGTGGAGCACCCTTACAGCATATGCCACACCACTTGTGAGGGGCCTCTCAAAAGCAGTTCGTTCCGTGTACCTCGCAAAAGTCCTCTACAGGTTCTTAAAGTGAGTCTCCTTTGTTGATTAAAAAACAAGTGATCATAAATCATAACTAAAATACTCAGATGTGATTTGATCTAAACTTAAATAACCATGCTTAACGTCCTGAAGCAGGAATTGCTATATATCAAGTTGACAAGATTCTTATTTGATCTAAAACTAGGGAGTAACAATTTCAGGTTGAAATTGTATACTTATAGGCAACCAAACAAATCAGTTGAGTACCCCAGATTAATCCAGATCAAGTAGTTCAATTAATAAGCTGAGTTCCATTCTAAATTAAGAGAAGAGTAACAAGATTGACACTTTGAATTGACCACAAGACAAAGAAGACAGTAAATGATGGCAATCAAGCACTATAAATACATAATTACCTATCTCAACTAGTTCTAGTATCCTAACTAAAAGTTACAAGAAGAGGATATAACTTACTTGATCGATAGCAGAGGGGTTTTTGCCATGGTGGAAAGTTGAGATCAAAATGGACATAGCCTGGATATGGTTCATGCTTACATTAAACTGATCCTGCAACATCCTAGCTCTCTCTTCACACATGCTAGCAAGTGTCTCCTTCCTCTTCTCGGTAGCTTGAGAGCTCATATAACAGAAGATCCAAATAGAAGCTACAGTCCAACTAATTACCCATGAAAACAAGAGCCTTCTCCACCAAGTCTTGCTAACTCTCTTGGAACTAATATACTGGTGGTAATGATGGTGGATCTTGAAGTTATAGCTTGAGATTTTATCCCAACATTTATACCACATCTTGCTACCACTATCACCAAGGAGACCAGCCTTGGCGTCCTTAAATTCACCATTAATGAACCAGTTCATGGAAATCATAGATGCTATCCAGCAACATAACATCCAAAGCAGATGCCCCACCTTTAAACCAAACCCAAATACATGGAGTAGACTCATCCAAGAAACAGTGACCAATTACCAGCTAACTAAGGAAAACAGTACCCGTATAGCGAAGTGGGTCTTACTTCCTTGTTAATTCCAGCTAGAAGAGAGAGAGAGACCACTGTCAAATCTATAGAAACTGTCTAGTAACATCCAACATCACCAGAAAACCAAAAACCTTGGGATAAGAAGAAAAACCCAGCAAATTCCAAATTGACTACAAGACAGATTGATTGGAAGGAGTCACACCCAGTGAGGGAAAGAAAAAGAAAAGAAGAAAGATGCTATCTTATCAAGCACTAAAGTCTACTAACTGAGAATGGCGAAATAGAAGAACCAGAATTAAGGAAGATAAGGAAAATTTTTGCAATAAACAAAAAAAAAAAAAATCAAAGAATCCCTCATGATTTTAAGTTTCTAATCCTAAACAGAATTTGTTTTTATCCTGTTAACTACAAACCAGAGTCCAGAACCAGAAACGGGACAAAGAAACAAAGATTTCAAATTTAGATATCAAATCAATAAAAACTAGCTTAGCTTCCCCCTTCCCCAGGCAAAAGAATCTGACAGGAAATCTAGTTTATAGGAGAGAAGTCCTTAAATTCCTAAAATCAAGCAGGAAGACAATTACCAAACATTTGGATATTAAGGTTTGACCCCAGAGTTCACCTGTAACAAACCTGTAGAGATCTATCAACAGAATTTACAGCTAAAATCAGATTGACACAAGTAATATTATTATTAGCACTATTACAGGTGACGCTACCCTTACAAGTTACTGCTTTAGTTGTAGAAAAAGAATCTAACAAGAGTGGATTCATGGACATTTAAGATTGAAAGAATCTGTGAAAGAAAGATAGAAGAATATGGCTGAAGAAATGTCTGCTAGCACGGGGCCATTATCTCTATATCCCATACCCTTCACCCTCTTTAAAAATATACTAGTACTAAAATTTTGTATTCAATGCTTACAAATATGTATTTAATTTAATATTTTATATAATAATATTTAAGTATAGGAATTAGGAAAGGCATACTTCCACTCAGCAGAAAATGAGAAAAATCACTGCGTCTTTATGGGGTTTTTCCTAATTTATTTTTTATAAAAAAAATTTATCTGAAAAAAAAAGAAGGATGAAAGACCATAAAATTTAAACTTTTTTTGTCAAAAAAAAATTTAAAAGTAGAAAAAGCTATTTCGTTTTTAAAAAGTTAACTCATAAAAAAATTTATAAAACTTTTCATATTTACAAATCATCTACTGACAAATAATCATAAAAATTTAAATTTAAATATCAAACTTTAAACCTTAATCATTGAATCCTGTTGAAATAAAACATAAACTCCATACTTTACGTGTACATCCTATCCATCCATTCCCTCTAGTAGACAACTTCCACACGCCAAGTCGTCAACTCCCTGTCTGTGTATGGCTGCACTTTATGTTGATAAAAGTACCCTTCGCATGAAAACAAAATTTCAATCTATTAACATTAAATTTCTTTTTTCACTCATTTTGGCATTAATTGCCATAACATAACAGAACCCTGAGTCGAAGGAGTAGATGAAACCAAAGCCCAGTCCCCCTTCCCAGCTCTCCTCTCTTTTTCCATATGATTGAAAATGAAACCTCTCCAGCTGTTATTGTGTCTTCTGCAATTAATGGAATCTAGGGACAGAGGCCTCTGTTTTGTTACGCGCTTACCATTTTCTAGCTTTTTCTGCATGCTAAAATGTCTAAATATCCCATATTGATTATTTACTCATTTCTCCAAATTCTTGAGTGTTATTTTGGTCCCAAATTAAACCAAACAAAATTCCAAATGTTTTTGCGTTTCTAACATGATGGCAATTGACTAATTGGGTTTGGCATGGCACTTTTACGCGCCAAAAAAGTAATAATTCTTCTTTCTTTTGTATTAGTGACACCTCGGCAACTTTTGAAAGAGTTTTAAGATCAAAAGCTAAACCCCACCAATCAATAGAATACGCTTTTATTCTATTAAAAAAAAAAAAAAAGTGTGGTTGTAACAAACCTCACCGTCCTCCAACCCTAAAAACCTAAGTAGGCTTAGGGTTATGATTTTAAAAAATATTAAAATTTACGTAGATTGTGTATTAAAATTTAATATAAAATATAAATATTTTAAGAGTAAAATATTTAATTAATCACATAATTATAAAAAAAATTTAAATAATTATTTAATTATTTAATATTTTAATTTAATTATTTAAATTCAAATAATTTTTTTTTTATCATTCAAACGTTAATTTCTAACCATATATTTATGTGACACTTTAATATCAATAATTATAAATCACGTAATAATATCACATTATTTAAAATATTGGTGATAAAAGATTTGAAGGTTAATACGACATTCACGTCAGCTTATTATAAAAAATGATGTGATAGTGTCATGTTAATGCTATTAAAAATTAATAATTGAATGATAAAAAATATTTATTTAAATTTAAATTATTAAATTAAAAAAATAATTAAGTAATTATTTTAAAATATAATCATAGTTGAATTAATATTGTTTTGTTTTTTTTATTTTTAATTTATAAAATATTTTTTATAAAATAAAATCATTAAATCTAATAAATTAAAGTAAACAATATTACAAGCTAATGATAATTGTGATATTTTGATATTAAAACTTGCTTTTGAAAGTACTAGTTATTGTCACTAAAAATGATAAACTTTTGATGCAGTTGGGAGAACCAAGAATGCCAGGATTAAAAGAGTTATGAATTTTATAGTGACTCTGCGTTAAAATTTGATTTAAGATAAAAATATTTTCATACGATTTTTATGAGATATTTTTATAAAATAAATTTGTAAAATCTAATAAATCAAAATAAAAAGTATATTGTAAATTAATGTGAACTTGAGCCCGTACATCTATTGTTTAGTTTTCTTTATAAAATTATTATTATTATTATTATTATTATTTGTTTACGTTAGGAAAAAGCAATTATTTAAAGCAAAGGAAGTTTGGGTTTTTGTAAATAAGGGGAAAGGTAAAGGGGCAATGATGTAAAAGATAAGGTATGTTGGTTGGCAACAACAATGGCAAACAGTAATTAGGGGGAAAATCGGTGCCGAAAAGAAGGGGGGCACTTTAATCAAGGCAATGTCGCGCAGAGGGGATGATTAAGCCATCACTACCCACTTCTTTTTTTGGTGTCCTCTTGGGAGCTCGTTGCGATAAAGACGTCCCACGTCAGCTTACCCGTTGTCTCTTGCTCCAACCAATTCTACTCTACCACGTGTAATCTCTGGGTTTTCATTTATTACAGGCAGCTATCTGCTACTTGTGCACGTGGGGACTACCTCTGTCTTTTTATTTCTTCTTTTGGACGCTTGTGTCGGGGCTCCGTATGTAAGTTCGTGGATGCGCTTCTTTTTTTTTTTTTTTTTAATATCTTTTTTCCCCCCTTGTTGACTGGCTCCAAAGCCAAAAGTTGCCCGAACAAGAAAATTTGAAAAGAATGTTGATTTTTAAAAATTAATTTTTATAAAATTTTAAAAAAATCTTAATAAATAATTATTTAATTTTTTTCAAGATATGATACGTTTTTATTTTGCTCTTATGTATTAAAATGTATAATCAAACTGTTATCCTAAAAATTTTATTTTAATTCAAAATTTTCATAATTTTGTTTGTAAAATTATCTTATAAATTTAAATATTTATATGATGTAATTATTTATATTATAATAAATTTTCACAAATATTTGATACTAAATTAAGGATGTTACACAAAATTAGCATCTATAGAAACCAATCAATTAAATACTAAATATTTTTATATGAAATGATTATTTCACGTTACATCTTTTCACGTTTAATTTGAAATAGATATAAATTTTAGAGTTTAAATTGGATTCGACCTAAAATTTTTTTTATTATTAATATTTTTTGTTTAATTTTAATTTTAAAATATATTTAAAACTAATAAAAATTTTATACTTCTAAATATTTTAATATATTTTTTAAAAAAATTGATCTCTTGAGCTCGATGGACCTAGCCAAATTAGGTCTTTGACAAGATTTTTGAATGATCAATTGGGGCTGACTTGACCCGATTTATTAACATATTTATTTTATATTAATATATTTATTTATTTAAATTATGTTATATAATTTTATTTAACAAATAATTATTTTTTATATATCACATATAATAATTAAATTATAAATATTTATTTCCATATATTCATTAATAATTTGAAAATGAATTTGATGATGAATTAACTTTCACTTATATATCATACTCAAACATTCATCGAACAACTAATTTAGGCTTGAACTGGAGCTATGGTAAAGCGCGTTTATCATAAACAATTCAATGAACATCCACTTGGATGTCACCTTTCAGTGCAATTGGAAGCTTTTGCACCGTACTAGAGTTAGAATTTTAACTGGATCCTGGATGGTCCGGTAGAAATCCTTTATTCCTCCACTGCCACTTTGTTTCCTTTTTTACCCCTTATGAATTTGATTTTTATTCGTTAAATTTTTTTCCTTTTTTTTTCTTAAATGTTTTTAAAAATTTTCTAGAAATGATTTTTATTTTGATATAAAAGTTATCATATGAATAAGTACCAAAAAATTAAAGAGAAATTATTAAAGATATTTATAATAAAAAATAAAAAAAAATCTAAAAAAAATGAATCATATGTTATCATCTTAATTTCGATTATAAAATTAAAAATTTTTATTGTCATTATATCAAATAATTTTTTAAAATTAAATAATTATCCAATCATTACATAAATTTTAAATATCCTTAAGATCATTTTTTCATTATACTTAACTTCATTGTTACAGCTGCATCCAAAATATATTTATTATTAATTTTAATTTCATATTTATAATATTCAATTTTATCTTACGTTAATTAATTTTACCATCATTATTATTCTTAACGCTCATTTAAGGAAACTCTTAATATGTGTTTATGCTCCTTTCAATCATTAATTTTTTTTAAAGGAATAACTGAGTGGGTCATTGAAATTATATTTCATCATTATTGGCTGTTAAAAATTAGAAAGATTTTTTTCTGTAAGAAAATTAAATCCAACAGGACATGCATATGCTCCAGGAAACGCAAATGGAAAATTGCTGTCAAACTCAAATGAAATTTTCCAGCCAAGCTTTGAAGGATTTTATTTTATTTTTAATAAAAAAAAGTCTGTAATATGAAATTAGAAAAATAAATATTAAAATATAAATATCAAATCCGTTAAATAAATTTGGAAAACGTATCTCTTCCATGTTTAAGTTGAAAAGCTGAAAGTTTGATTTTGTCTCTATAAATTCTAACTGGCTCAATCTAAGATTCGAACATGAAACCCCACAAAGCTGAAAGTGAATCAAATACTTTGTCTTTGTTATTTTCACTAACATAAGAATATTTTTATATTCTTTTTTCATGAAAATGTGCACAAAGCAATTTGCCAGACAATTTGAACTTCGAAAACATATATTTAACAAAAAATAATAATAAAAAATTGGATTTATTAATGTACTAAAGTTATCTTATATAAACACTTTATTTTTCTTCTACTTTTATATATATTTTTTATTTTAATTTTTAATCGACCTCTAATTTAAGCGTTAAAATATAAATACCGAAAAAACTTAACTTTTATCTTTAACCATTGTTTTTCTTTCTCTTATATTTTCAAGGATTTACCCAAACTCAAAGCTCGGCTTCAACAGCTTTCTTCTCAAACACTAGCTCTTTAGCTCAAAAATATTTGCATCAACGTGGATAATCAACGATGGTTGATCAAAATGATCAGCTTATTTTATTATAACAAAAAGTTCGAAAAAAACTTTAATTAATGGAGTTTTGGACATTTAATTATATAGGGATAGGGATACATTGTCAAAATTTTAAAATAAAATAATGGCAGAAGCATGTTGTCGTCTTATATAAAAATAAATAAATAAAATTATTCGTCCTGTAATGACAAAGACCTTGGTTAGAATATTAATAATAATTTAAAAAGAAATAAGTGCAAAAATAAACATGTCTAGTCCAGTTCAAATTTCGCGTACATGTTAGATAAAAATATAGACCCGGAAATTGCCTCAAAAGGGGTTAGGCCATAGCCGGCCGTCTCTTTTGGAAGACAGCCCATCGATGAACAGGTTCCCATAATAAACGAATTTTTAATTTTTTATTCCTTCTAGTACATTACATTTTTTTTTTTCATTTCAGTATGATCATATGTAGTCCACTAAATTAAAAGCTAAACCCTAAGAATTATTTTGGCTGACTATGGCTGTCCATGTCTTACTCATTTTGTTTTCAATTTAACCTCATGTTTAGCATATTCACTGCATTAAAATTTTTAAGTGTTTCCAACCTGAAATTTCAATCCAATAACCTTGAAGCTTTCTAACTAAAATTTGTGTTTTTCTTTATATTATGATGGTTTTTGAAGTTATAATTAATTTCGACAGTTTGATTAAGGGTTCATTTGAAAGTTTGAATTTCTATTGTATTGAATAATGTATCTTATGATTAGATATAATGATCATAAAATTGAACTCAAAAAAAAGAAGAGGTGGAGGGAGATTAATAACTTGTAGTATTAAATAAGAGAGTATGCTACAAAGATGAGAAAGAATAAAATGAGAAACTCAGTTTGAATGTGCAGACACTGAAAGCGAAAAGGGGGTGACAAAGTTGATAGTCACACCAAAGCAGAATAATTAAACAGACTTGGGTCATTCTCGTGAACTCTGGCAAATGGCATTTAGTTTAGTTTATTAGTATTACGGATTGAGAAACAAACCAAGCGTCAGAGATTACGGCATTGCCACCCACCAATCGCCGTGGTCCAAAGAAAGAGCTGACGAGTTGCTTTCGTCAACAGGGGAGGAACGAGGAATAAATTATAGTAAAGGCTTTTAAAGTTCCACAAAGATAGCATCTTTCTCTTTAATCTAAACCCATAGCATCTCCCTTTAACCTTTCTCTTTAATCTAAAACCAAAACATGTTTAATTGTGTTTTTGTGCTTGCAAGCCATGTCAGGATGCCGGCTGCTGCCAGGGCTCTTACCAGGTCTCTGAAATGCCAACCATCCGATTGGCAGACGTGGAAAGAACTAATCCTAGAGGAATTAGATTGTGAATGATTAATAAAGTGTTAGTATATTAATTTGGATTAGATTAATCAGTTGGGGTTACATTTATATTTATTAATGTTGATATTTGTCCGCAGAACATTTTCATGGTGGACCCAGTAGCCCATTTATTTGTCTATGATAACGATGCTTCCACGTTATAGATTGGTGGGTTTTTGCCAAACCCTTTTCTCTTTATAGCCCAACACCCCGTGGAGCTTAAAAATAATTGAAGCAACAAATCAAGATTAAAAGAATTGGCATTTGTTTAATCTGAAACGAAAATGGAGTTGAGGAAGGCATATGCCTATCTAAGTGCCGCATTCCCCTTCCTTTCCCCTCCTTGTGGATTAAATGTCTATTCAGATGACAGATGAAATTAAAAATAATAAAGATCATGAGATGGATTATAATATTAAAATTAAAATTAATGTGAAAATACATATTTGAAAACAAACACAACGATAACGATAAAATCAGTGAACCGTTCTACCGAAAACAGTCCACTATCGTAATTGAAAAATATCTAAAAAATGAGATTGGAAGTGTATCGGATGACTCACACCGCAATAGCAGCACCAATCATAAGCAAAATTTTTGGCTCATCCAAATAATGCAAAGCTAAACTGGAAGTCTGACAGAATTATAGGAACCAGTTTGAAAGTTGATCGATGGGTTTTTACCAGACCTTGGTTCTTGTCCCTTAACGCAAGTTCAGACATTGCAGAAAAGACTTATGTGGACCGTACTTTCTTAACCCCAAATTCCGAACAAGTAGTAGAGTCTAGACCAGTTAATTGAACTGTATGAACCATCAGCTACACCTTGTCTCTCATGTCAGAACAGTAGTTTCCAAATGACCAACATTCTTATAACCCTGAAGATCCGCATGTAACAGTTGTATCGTATCATTTTCAGCTTTTCATGTGTAAATCCCGATATGCATCTGAAGACTACATATGATTCTTCTTTCAAGGTAAAAATTCAAATCCAAAAGGAGACATAGGTTTTTCAATGTGTAAAAATTGAAGTCATAAAAATTGGCCCCTATATAGTTGGAAGGCTACATAAATACAGCCTGCCTTTCCTCTAAAACTCATGAAAGGAGATGAATTTGGAATATATAGACACTGTTGGCCACAATACGTGGCACTTTTGAACAGTGGAAACAGGAAAAGAGTTACCCTTTTCCTTTTACACATGTCATGGGATCAACTAGGCACCATGGCTGGTGCAGAAAGCACTTGCATGTACATCAATGGAGCCTTTTGAAATGCTAGTATTGGCATGGGTCCGCCAATCCAATCACAATCTGCCGGCCAAGCAAATGGTAGTTTCAATCATTGTTTGTTCCAGTAAAAGAAAAGAAAAAGTGAGTGGCACCAAGCAAGAGAAGAAGACATCAACCGCCCACATCCAAATCATTACATGCAACAAGTAACCAGGGGATCAAGTTCATTAACGAGGATGTTCTATTACTGGAAATCTGCCCGCTTGATGGATCCTAATTTCTAATGGCAAAACATCAAGGGCAGCCCCCATCTCCCAACCAAACATTCTCATCATTGACCACAGTAGTACACCTCTCGTAAGCTAACTCAAATGGACCAGCTCACTTCAAAAAATGAGACTATTTGATGCATTTTGAGTAGGACAAATAATATTTGACAAACTAAAATTATTGAAGGGCTAAATATGATACATACAGGCTCCAGGTGTTAATGTTAGAAAACATGGGGTCATGAACTTTAGCTTAACCATTTCCATTATTGTCAAATACAGTTTTTCATAAAGTGACATCCATATAAGGCTAAGAATTATAATAAAAATAAAAAATAGAAAACGCTGCTTGAGAAATACTTGCATGTGCAACTTTGTCACTACATAAAAATTCAGGTCCTACTGTCACCAAAACTGCAGATAAGTGTTGTCACCCATTCTAGTGACCTGTTAATCAGCAAAGCTCGAGAGCTTGCAATGATAGAGCAATTCTAGAGCATTTTCTAGTCACGTGCATCAAACTAAGACCTAATTATAAATTAAACACATATTTCACTGGGTAGAGAAAAGGATGCACTAAGCAAAGCATTTCACCAAAAGGCTTCTCACGAAGGCATCAACGAAGTTGGCAGGAACATCTCAATGGATATATCTGCACATCCATTGAATGCTAAAACAAATGGTAATGAATGGATAAATTCGGTATAGCCTAAGGAAAAGTTCGTCGTTATGAAGTAGCTAGCAGTAACCAACTTACAATCTGCATTCACATGTTTAGGAAAGCAGGTTGGGGCAAATGGAGGCAACTGCTTAAATATTGGGCACAGAGATGATTTTGGCACCAATATCTACGTTTTACTTTTCGTACTTCTATTACTATTACCTTTCGTTGACCCAGATATTGAATTGGAAAAGATCAGAACTAGTCCCACTGTTACAATGATTGGTCTTCATTGCACTGCACCGAACTTCTTAGCAGGGAATTTCCTGTGATGTCCTAAACTGCAGAATATGAGCTGTATTTTCGTGGGAAAGGGTATCCACCATGATAGTGCAAACATGTTCAGCATAGTATTTGCCAGATTAGGGTCTCAATTTACTAAAGTGCAGACCACATGAGTTACAAGATGATGGATACAGAAAAGTAGAATATCTGCAACCACCAGCGTGGCATACAACATTTACTATTTAAAAGCATAACCAACAGCAGGTTGCCAAAGCTTCTCATACTAACAAAACGAGTCCCATTGATCAAAAGATCCTTTCTTTTTGTACTCAAACCAACCAAATACTGTTTATCCAGAGCGCTACCTATAAAGGAAAAGGGAAAACAAAAATATCCTTGAGCATTAACATGTTAAACACTTTGGTAAAGTTCCTAAACTTTAAGGGAAGTATTTGGTGTTAGCCAAAGATAGAATGAAACTTTAATTAGGATCTTTAGTCAAAGACACCATAGATTGACAGCTCCCCAACTGAGTCCCAAACTCTAAGGCTTATGGTATATTTGAATAAATGGTGATATTAGTTCTAGTAAAATTAAAAATAATAATAAAAATTATTAAAACTGCGATTAAAAAAAAATTACTGTAATTAAAATTGAAAAAAACAATTTAATAAAAAAATTTACATTTAATGGACCTCATTATAGTTGATTTTTAGATTAATTAATGATGCGATAAATTCAACTACATTTTATTGTAACTGCAGTGTAATACAAACCCTACTCATAAAGTTTAAAAGGTCAAATGGGTTATTCCAAATATAAACATTTCTATCCAAATAATATTTCTATAGATTGGCATGGAGATCTGAAACATATGGAAAGCTTAAAAATAATAGTAGCATTTTAAATAAAATCTCAACTGAAATATCAAAGAAGAAGATACTATATCAACAATTTATGTAATGAAAACTTCAATAGATCTTGTATAGCTTGAAATTGTGAAAGACTTACATGTAATGCATACAAATTAACTCTTATAAACAGAAAACGACCAAGAAGTTCCTCTGAGCAATAAACAACAAACAGAAGAAGAAGAAAGAGAAATTTGACACTTGCTTCAGCAAAAATGCTGTGAGAAAAACAACAGCAGCTGTCAGAACCTATTTGAAGATTGAAAAAGCTGAATCACAAAGCACCAGTTATTGGAGCTTCAATGTTCTTGGAGAGGTGCAAAAACCATCTATAACGATATCCTATGAAAACTGAAATCTGAGAGTGTTGGTTTGAAAAAGATGTTGTGCTTTGCCAAGAAATCATGTTGGCAAAACCAGCGCCTCTGTTACTTCTGGTAATTCAATCTTTTACGATGAAAACAAAGCTCCTCCTATTATCCATTGATTTCTTTTGGTGTTTGAGATAATCTTGTAATTCCAAAGCATGTTGGAGGACTGAGATTTGGAAGAATGCAGGACAAATCATAATTTTTTTACAGGTAAGATCTTTAGACAGCTTGTAACTGAGAGGTTAACTGGATGAATCCGTTTTTACTATTGAGGTATATTTGGTGGGAAAGATTTAGACGAAATTATTTTGATAAAATTTGTGAAATTTTTTATTTAAAATAATGAAATTAAAATTAAAATTAATAAATTAAAAGATTTTGTTATATAAATTGTGTAAAATTTTTAAAAAAATTTATATTTTTTAAATAAATATTTTTAATAAAAATATTGATAAAATTTTTATTATTGAATAAATATTGATTAAATTTAAATAATAAATAATTTTTTTAATTTTTTTTCGTATTATTAATTTTACATTAAATTATATTAATTTATTAATTTAAATTTTTATTCAAATTTTATTAAATTATTTTAAAAAAATTTTATATACTTCACCCAAAGATTTTTAGGTAAATTTCGTCCATTTTTAATTGACAAGGAAGAGTCAATAATTGGAGAAGAACATGACCGACCTGTCAAAGAAAAAAAAAGACAATCAAAGAGGTGTTTCTTGATAAGGAAAAAGATGAGGGAAGCATGTAAGTTAGGTGTCTCTATGAGAGCAAGGTTAGTCTTACCTTCCCGCCCTTTACATGATAGCTCTGATACGTGATTTGCATGGGTCGGGCCAAGTGATGAGGGTCAGCTGCGATAAATGATGTACAAGTGGCATTATTAGAGTTTACCTAAATGACGATTTCCCTAGCGAGTATTGAGTCCAACAATTAGCTTAAGGTTATTTTCCCCATGTCCTAGAAAAAGAAAATTCCAATTTTACTAGTATTTGTCAAAGGAATCATCAATGCTGGTATGTCATGCTAAACGGTACTTGCTTCATGCTATGAGACGGATGTCATATAAACAAATGATCGTATAGCCATAGATTTCCCTTAAATACATAAGAGAAATCGTGGATGCAAAGCTGTTATGGATTAGCTTCTAGAGAAAGCAATCAAGAAATTGAAACTGGGATTTCTTAAATTTCACTTTTACCAGCCAGATGCACCCAAGTTCCTTTTTCTTCCAAATAAAAAAAATATTAAATTAAATATGATAATTTATATTAATATAATATATAAAATATTATATTTATATCATGTTTTGTATAAAAATTATATATTATAATTCGTCGATATAAAATTATAAAATAAAATTTTTTTAATTTTAATTTTATTAAATTATTTATAATTTTTTAAATTATATTATTTTTATAATATATCATTATATTATATTTTAAATTAACAAATCTCGACTGAACCCGTAAAGATTTGGAAGTCAATGGCCCAGTAAAAAATTTTTTAACTTCCAAACGAATCCAAGCAGCAACACATAAGATAGTCCTAGCGCATTCATTTCATTTCTCCCTTACTATCAACGTTATAGAGTCCTTTCATTAAATCAACATCAATTGCCAACCCTTCCAATCAATGGCTCCAATGACCAATAAGCCCCAACGAACTTTTTTATCACAAAAAAAGTTATGGTGATTGAAATGATATCTACTGCGAAAGCACTCAGCTTGTCAAGGGATATTATTTAACTGATTTGATGTTACTCCAATCCCCAGAACTGTTATTGAAAAACAAAAATCTAAAAATATTATATTATTTTAAAAATTCAAGTCTAAATGCCCCAAAAAATAGTGTTCGCTTTAGACGTTGAAGAACAAGGTGTTTAACCGAATTAACTGTTGATTAACCACCCAAAATTTCAAACCAAATGGTAGTTCTTTTTTCCAGAACTAGCCAATCGAGATAAAAGAAAACACTGTAAAAAGAAAATGTGAATGGGTAATTGTCACCTGAAGAACGATTGCGTCCGTCCATTGATCAAAATTGATGTACGAACTCACGAACACGATCCGCTTTCTGGCCAGTTTATCTCAGGATCAAGATCCGCCGTTGTGATTGGGTTGCTCCAGGTTGGGTCTTGAGGCCTACTAATAGCCCGGATTTTGGGTTTGGTCCCCTTTAGAAACCTGGGTTTTCTATGGGCTTTTTCCCGATAAAGTGGAAGGCAAGACATCCTGAATGCTCGCTCGATTAAAGCCGCATTTTTTGGGTCCAAGCGGGGCTGCTGCTTCCCCGTTTAAATTCCCTCTCATTAGAGTCTTATCCCCCCAACAAAGCAAAATCCGATCTCCTTGATCTTGTTTGGGTATGGAAGTACTGAACATGAAGCTTTAAATTAAATTTTGTTCATTCATTCGTTATATTCTTTTCCTATGGAGAGATGAAGATTGAAAAGACAACGGTTATTCATTTCCTCCATGATCGAGGAAATCCGCCATAGAAATAAACCGAGTTTCACAGCAAAGATTGGGCTTGGAAGAGAAACTTTCGGGGTTCTTTGGTCTTTATTGTGAGAGATTTATTTTAATTTTTTTTCTATATATTTAAATTTTACACATACATAGTTATAACATAAAAATATATGAAGTAAACATTTGTATACGTATTTGTGGCAAAAAAAAAAAGAACACATTTGTTAAACTTCTTTTTTATATTTAAAATTATCAGCATCAAAAAATAAATATCTAATTTTACAAATATATTATAAGTTTATTGGCTAAAATTAATTTTTTAATAAAAAATAAAAATTGTTAAAGTTGAATTGTAATTTGTATTACTAAATGGGTGCTTCTATTTGTACCTATTTTTTTTTTTACTTTTTTTTCAAAATTATCTTTAAGTAAAATTTTATCATTATTTTTTATTTCAAATTTAAAATCTCATGATGTGCATGCCCAATAAATTTTATAATTTACTGAATATTTATATTCTATAAGTTTTTAAAAAATTACATTTAGAGTTATGTTGTACATTTAGGGTTTTAAGCAAAACCCATCAAATTAATATCATCTTTATTTAACAAAAAAAATTAATTTTCTAAAATTCTAACAAAATTCAGAAATTCTGTTAAAGAGAAAAAAAAATCTCATATCTCGAAATCACAATATTGCAAAAAATAAATTATTTGTTTCAAATAATTATAAGTTCATTTACAAATTGATAGATAAAAATCATAATTTTAATAAAAAGAGCATTCAATTACAACATGTGAAATTTTATATTTTTACTTAATTTCAATGATATGATGTGAAAACTTTTAAAAAATTTTTGATATTCATAAAGATTTTTTTTAAATTTCAAATTTGTAAATCGCAAAAATTGCAAATCTTAAAATTTTTAAAAGTTTTTTTTTTTTTTTCAAAACTAAAAGGCTTAAAAATGGGAAGGATTAGTTTGAGAATATAAAATTAAATAATTTCATTTAAAAAAATTTTGAAAAAAATAAAAAAATGGATGCAAATAGAAACTCTCTTACTAAATATCGAAAAATACCACAAAATATGTGAATTATTGGTTGAATGATGTATTTTTGCATTCGGTTATTAAAGTTCAATTTTGAATAAATATAAAAAATTTTGAAAAATTAAATAAATATCCTTTAAAATTTTTGAAATATGAAAATAGGATAAAATCTTGTAATTAACCTTAGTTAATTGGTGTGTACATGTCAAAAGCTACGAATTTCTAGAAACCTATATTTCATGTGAGTCTCATTATTTATTTATTTATTTATAAGTTTTACAGTTAAAATTTTTTCAATAATAAATATAAAATTATAATATTATCTTTGTCCCATGAATAATATCTTAATTAGACTTTAAAGGTTAATTTTTTCAATTTTGAATTAATTTATTTTTAAATATACTGTTAATTAAAATATAAAAAAAAATTTTAAAACCTTGAGTGAGAAAAATTTTAAATATTATTATATAAAAAATAATTTAATAAAATATTTAAAATATAAATTATCAAACTTGATAAATTTTGATTGCATAAAAGTCAAAACCAAACATAACTTATAAAAACTAACAATTTAAAACTTTATAAGGTGATATTACATTAACAAGATACGAACAAAATATAAAATTAACATGATTAAAAATTTTATAAAAAATCAAATGAGTTTAACAAAGCAATAAAAATTTATATTTCATATTTTTTATTTAAATACGAATTATAACACATAATTTTTATATAAACATATTATAAATACATGAATTATTAATATTTTATATGATATAAATATACAAATTACAAATATCTAATTATGAGATTGTAAAGACTAACTCAAATGATAGAAATTAGGCAAATTTTATTTGCGATCATTTTTTTTCTCTTTACAGTTAAATGCTAAATATAACCAAATTTTTAAATATATATTTTTATTTACTAAATAAAAAATATCTACGAATGAATATTATTTGAAATTATCTACATTTACGAAATTTCGTTTATGTAAATTACCTAAGCATTTGAAAATAAATATTCGTATGTGTAATTATTTTTTTCAAAATTGCGAAAAGATTAAATGTGTGGTTAAAGGATTTAAAAATAATTTTAATAAAAATAATGTAATTCACTTTAAGGATAATTTTATCATAAATAATTTTAATTTTTTATTGTAAAAAGCAAAAACAAAAAAAAAAGGAGTATTAACAAAATTTCCCTAGAAATTATAAAAATATTTTTTAAAGAGAAACACAAGAAACAATTAACCCCACTAGAAAAAACTTTGAGGCAATATTTGGATAAAACCATTTGAAGAGTTAAAAATTAACCATGGTTAAGAATTTCAACCAATTATAAAAAAAGTTGGTTAGGGTTAACATTGACAATACTTTGATAAAGTCATTTAAAGAGTTAAACATTAACCATGGTTAGGATTCCCAACCAATTATAAAAAAAGTTGGTTGGGGCTAAAAAGAAAAAATGCATATTGAAATTGAGAGAAAGAAAGGTTCCGTACAACTAATAAAAATTAAAATGTTTTTTTTATGGTTTTTGGTTATTTGGGAATAGCCTTGTCTTATCTGGGTTAAGAGGGGTTTTGAGAAAAGTTCCAGTTTTTGGGGGATTTTTTAAGATTTGAGAGAGAAAAGGGGGGCATAAAAAGAAAAAAAAATTGGTGATGGAGGTATGTCCATGGTGTCTTTCTGATACAAAAGAATGTTCCATCTACTAGCCCTCTTCTTATTATAAGGTAATAATTTCACTCTTTTCTGACAAAAATGAAAAATACTCTTCATAAGCTGATCACTTGTTATACTAAAAATTTCTGGGTTGTGATTGACAAAATGGTATTCCCCTGTTTGTTTTCTTTTTTTTTTTTTTTTCAAAAGCTGAACCAGAAACTTGATTCAACGTAGATCCATGGATGTTAGTTGTGTGTTAATTTGGATTAGTTTTCCTTGTAACTTGGTTCGGATTAGTTTTATTCTTAAACGTTTCTTTATTACCATTTCATGTGTCTTTGTTTTCAATAATTGCCAGCTAAGCCATGTAAGAGAAAGAACTTGGTATGCGTTTGACCGTTTCTGTTTTGCATTTCTTCATTTATGTTCCGATGTTCGAATTTGTTGGCTTGTAATTACATGTTGGAAATGAATCACTTGACTATGTTTTTCGCCACAAGAAGTTATCTTCTTGGTGATAATTGCTTGCTCTGATGATGTTTCTGCTTTTATGATTTTGGGCAGTGTTCTTACTCGGGTCGTTTATGTTTGTATCGGTTTTCCATTAGGTTTTGGGCTTTTTCTTGTTTTCCAGAGTATGATAAAACTCAGAAGTTGAGGAATTCATAAGGCTGAAACTTTTAAGAGTTTGCTGGTGGGTCTTTTATTAGAGGGCAACACTGGGAAAGGGAAATGGAATGCAATAAGGATGAGGCCACCAGAGCTAAAGAGCTTGCTGAGAGGAAGTTCGTTGCAAAGGATATTAATGGGGCAAAGAAATTTGCTTTGAAGGCCCAGAATTTGTATCCTGGGCTTGAAGGTATCCCCCAAATGATAGCAACATTAGATGTTCATATTTCTGCGGAGAACAAAATAAATGGGGAAGCAGATTGGTATGCCATACTTGATGTTAACCCACAAGCTGATGATGAAGCAGTGAGGAAACAATATAGGAAGCTGGCTCTAATGCTTCACCCTGATAAAAATAAGTCTGTAGGAGCTGATGGGGCATTTAAACTTATTTCCGAGGCATGGAGTTTGTTGTCTGATAAGGCTAAAAGGGTAGCATATGACCAAAAGAGGAGTGCGAAAGTAATACAAAAGGTTTCAACACCTAGTGGCAGTTCAACAGCATCAAAAGCGGCAAATGGTTTTCACAACATCACCAAAACAACTAGTTCGAGTGTGAGGGCTTCCAAGAGTAACCAACGTGCTGCTCAGTCTTCAACTACTGCTGGTCGTTCGTCAAACCTGGCTGGTCAGTCTTCATCATCTCATAAGCCAAAGCCAAATACCTTCTGGACTGTCTGTCATCGATGCAAGATGCAGTATGAGTATCTGAGAGTGTATCTTAATCATAATCTATTGTGCCCTAACTGCCATGAGCCATTTTTGGCTGTAGAAACCGCTCCCCCAACAACATCTACCCCAACCCCTTGGAAATTTTCACAGCAGCGGCAGAATCCAAATAGTCAAGCAGCTAATAAAAGCACAAATAATTCAGGAAGAAACCATGCCTCCTCTTCTAATGTCGCAGGATTCAGTAGTGATGATTCATATGGTCAAAACAACGTCCATTGGGGTCCTTTTTCCAGGACTGGTGGTGCTTCATCTGCAGCTCAAGCTGCAAGTGTGGTTCAGCAGGCATATGAGAAAGTGAGGAGAGAGCGAGAGGAAGCACAGGCAGCTATAAAAAGAGAAGAGGCTATGCGGAGAAAGCATCATGCCTCTAAAAGGGCAAGCGTTGCTTCTTCAACTGGATACACTAATGCTGCTAAGAGAAGGAGGGGTATGGAAGACAGTAGTGCAAGCACCCATGGAACTGATATTACCCATCAAATGGGTGTAGGAAATGGAGGTCCAGCTAATCTGTCTGGATCTAAACTAGGCAGTTTAGAAACAGGTTGGATCAATGGAACTTCTAAATACAACAATGCAAGAGATATCTCTCAGGTAGAAATTCAAAGTTTGCTGGTGGAGAAGGCCAAGAGAGAAATTCGAAAGAAACTGCATGAATGGAATTCAATGTCAGCAGCTAAGACTGTATCGAAAGATATTATAGGCAATGAAAATGCGAATGAGAAACAAAGCAAATCTTTTGTAAAAAATGACATGCAGAATGAGAACAAGTCAGGGGGCTTTGTTGATAAAAACAATGGGGATCATTGTCTCAAGACTTTTCCTGGCAGTTCTGGTGTTGCTATCACTGCAGAAACATTGGAAGCAATGTCCATAAATGTCCCAGATCCTGATTTTCATGATTTTGACAAGGATCGAACTGAAAGATCTTTTGAAGATAACCAGGTATGGGCTGCATATGATGACGATGATGGGATGCCTCGATACTATGCTATGATCCATAATGTTATATCTCTGAATCCATTCAAGATGCAGATCAGCTGGCTTAATTCAAAGACTAACAGTGAATTGGGTCCACTTAACTGGGTAGGTTCTGGTTTCTCAAAAACCTGTGGGGAGTTCAGAATAGGCCGGCATGAGATCAATAGCTCACTTAATTCTTTTTCACACAAGGTTAAGTGGACAAAAGGGATGCGCGGGGCTATTCGTATATATCCTAGAAAGGGTGATGTTTGGGCTATCTATAGGAACTGGTCCCCTGACTGGAATGAGTTAACAGCTGATGAAGTAATACACAAGTATGATATGGTAGAAGTACTTGATGACTACAATGAAGAACTAGGTGTCACAGTCACCCCCCTTGTCAAGGTTGCTGGTTTCAAGACAGTCTTTCACCGACATCTGGATCATAGAGAAATTAAAAGGATTCCAAGAGAAGAGATGTTTCGTTTCTCTCATCAAGTTCCTTCATACTTGCTTACAGGTCAAGAGGCTCCCAATGCTCCAAAGGGTTGCCGGGAGCTAGACCCAGCTGCTACTCCAGTGGAACTTCTTCAGGTACTTATAGGTGTTAAGGAAGAAGAGATTCTGGAAAATGATAAGAAGATTAATGAAGAAAATGTTGTGGATGTAGGAAAAGCTAATGATAGAGGGGTAGTGGTGAATTGCGAAAAAGCTAGGTAAGAAGGGGATAATGGCTCTAAAGTTCTTGTGGATAAAGAAAATGTAGCCAATTTTAGAAATACTTAAGAAGATGAGAGAATGGAGCATACTGAATAAGCCTGATTAATTGAGTTCAAGATTAACTGGTTTGATGTGGACAGATGATATTGGGCTGTTGTAAAATTGGATGGTACTGATTCATCTAATGTGTACAACCTTGGGTGGTTATCTCACTTGAACTTGTGAAGGTGACCTGAAAGTATATCTAACCTTGCAATGATCTTCACGTTGATATTTTAGGAGTAGATCCCTGGGGTTTTTGGGGTTTCTAGCGGTTCATCGAGAAAGCTCATTCTGGTATCAGTTCTGCTAAGTGGAACTTCTCAGAGTTTTGAGAGCAGAGAGCTAGACGGGCTATTTCTTCGCTGTTTCAGTCTAGGGAACACCTCTTTAGCATGCTGGATAAGCTGGCACTCTTACTATTTCAATTTTACAGTGTTTTCTTGCTCAATTGTCTCATCCTGTAGCATTTGATAGTCATGGATTCATGATCTTTTGCGCTTGGCTGTAGAGCTGTACCATTAGTTCATATTAGAGGTTCAATAACAGTGTAGATTGTGAGTTGATACAGTCACTGCTTAAATCATATTTATAATGATTATTTACTTTTATCAGATTTTTATATATATATATATATATATTTTTTTTCAATCAGATGGTCCTATTTCTTCTAGTATCTTGATGTTATCTAGGAGTTTATCTCTCTTTTGTTAATTTAAATTATAAAATGTACAGGATGGCTCATATTGAAGAATTGTTTTGGGTGGGCAAGAATGATGATGCTTAAACCCTTATTTTCAAGGTTCTGACCTCTCCTCTTAAAAGCTCAACATATATCACTGAAATGCACTACCAGAAATTTAAGAAGTTTGTTTCATCCTAAATCATGTTATTTTCTGGCAGTGGATTGCTCTCAAATGTTGTTTTGAATATAAATAAATGGCATAAGAAGATTCAAAACTGCAGCCTAACATGATTTATTTTTTCTTTCATGCAGCACATCTTAAAATTATAGAATATAAAACTTAATTTGTTATTGTTGTTGTTGGATGGTTCTCAAATGTATATTTTGTGGGTTGCCTTGCATCCACCGATGATTTTTTCACTTTGTTGTTGTTTTGGGATTAGCCTGGAATTCTGAATTCTCCCACAAGTGATGCAAAAAGAGCAAAGCTGCTTCCTGGTTGCTTTGAGCTTTGCCTTTCACAATCAGAACTTGGTCCGATGATCGTACCTACCTTGCAAATTGCCTTGTAAATCTGAAATGTTAAGCATCGTTATTGCGTTCTTTAGTTTTTACCAGATAGGAAGAATTCAAAATCGTCGTATGGCTTGCAACCTAGAAGAAGTTGAATTCATCCATGAGAGAGGTCAAACATAGCAGAGCACATCATATAAATATTTTTTAATTTTCTTTTATATGGAAAATGGGATTCAAATTCAAGAAACGACTGAGTCAATTATTCAAATGTTCTCTAAAAAAGAGATTGATCTTTTACGTTTGTGGTGGACTTGGTAAAATAGAAAAATAGCCGTCCACCTCGTGAATATAATTTTTTATATATATATATTTTTTAAACTTTGCTTTAATCTACCTTCTTTTCCGACAATTTTAACCTATATTTTTTAATACTCTTATTTTTAATTTTTAAGTGTCAATATACACCACCTCAAAAGGTACATCTGCTTTGGTTTAAATCATTTTTAAGTTTTAAACAACATTAAATAAGTAAATTTTAATTACTTGTATTTTTCAAAAAAAATTGAATTTATCTTTAAATTTTAACTTTTATTTATATAATTTATCTGAAAAATATTATAAGTCTAAATCTTTTTTAATCTCTATTTTTAAAAATACATATTATTTGAATTAATACTCTATTTTTTCAGAGAATTAACACTCAATTGATATTTACTAATTTTTTCTAAATAAAAAGAAATAAAAAAATTACTTCGATTAAAAGACGGTTTCAACCAAACTCTTTAAAAACCCACACATCTACGTTTTTCCAACTAACCAATTACATACCGCCACGTATTCCCATAGGGTCAGGACCAATCACAGCGAAGTCGGTGACGCTACGCCTGTGGACCCTTCAATTATCTTTTCTCTGTCTCCGCTCTATATAAAGGCCGATGAATTAGTTGAGACAGTCCATTAGAACCCGGAGATTTTCGGGCGAAAACCAGGAAAGAAAAAAAAAATAAAGAGAGGGGGAAACTTCCTAGCCGGAAAGGAAAGAGAAGAATTCGCCTGAAATTTTCCGACGCTTTCTCGCTGCAATCGTCCCCTTATACCTGATCCCTCTGTCATCATGGTAATTTTTTACTCCCTTTTCCCTAAAAAACTGTTAATTTTTATTATTTGTGATCTTCGGTTTACGGTTTTCGCATTTATCTCTTTTATTAATTCGTTTTTTTTTTCCTTATGTGCTTTATCTGAAGCGATCTGATCTAAATTTTTTTTTGTTTGTTTTTGTTTTCCGTTCGTTTCTCTTTTCGAATTCGCATGGAAAATCGATTGTATACTTCATAGGTTTTGGATCTCAAATTTAGCAGATTTATATTCCTAATAATTTGAACATGTATTCGTTCGAAAGTTATTTGAATAATTTAGGTTGATGGACCTTAATTTAACAGTTCTTGGATACAAAATTTAATTGCATTATTTCTTATAGTAGTAATTTGTATCATTGTATTATCAATTTAAAACTCTTGACATGACCCGAATGCAAGTAGTTTGAATTCTCTTCCTTTTCAAAGTTTAAGTGATTCGATAAAAATACTGTTTTTCTCAATGATATATTATCAATGTTAAAATCCATCACCAAAAAACAATTCTTCTTTCTGGGATTGGAAAAAAATTGGTTTTTTAGTAAAAGATTATCCAATTTGAAATGATCTCTTTTTTCTGGTTTGTGCAGACAACATCAAGGCGCCTTGCAGATAGGAAGGTGGAGAAGTTCGAGAAAAACATAACAAAGAGAGGAGCTGTGCCTGAAACAACCACAAAGAAGGGGAAGGATTACCCTGTCGGCCCATTGCTTCTTGGGTTCTTCATATTCGTTGTCATTGGATCATGTAAGATTCTTAGCAGCTAATTTGTTTTAGTTTTTCTTTTTGTTGGTTTTCTTTCATTATGGAGTATGTACTATGGACCTTACTGATCCTTATATGATATTTGCCGCTCTTGTATCCTCGAGTTTTCTTGGGGTTCGTCAATTCTATGTTTGGGTTGAGTTCTTGGGTTGTAATCTTCATGGGTATTGCTAAAACACCTATAATTACGATTTAGAATCTAGCAATAGTCCCACCAGATATAGTTGGTAATGAAAATTTTTTTGCTTATCACAAGACCTTGTTTACTGATAAAATTATTTTTCATTCTTTGTAACAGCTCTCTTCCAGATTATCAGGACAGCGGCCAGTGGAGGCATGGCATAAGCCTTTAAAACCCATGTTAAGAAATTACAGACTTGTCTTGTCATGTCCTTTCTGTTAGTTTTGTAGGGAACTGATGATACGTTTACCAGATATGCGTACTCATGTTCTGAAGTATGCAGAATTGAATAAGACCTCTCCTTGTCTCCTTGTTCTTTTTTATATGTTAACTTTTTTTTACCTGTTTCATTTGTGAATGAATGAGATAAAGACTAATAGTAGTCCTTAAAATCCTTGTTAAACCAACAGATTCACCAATGGTCGTTATGTCAGCACCATTTATTTATGGTTTAAAGTTTTGACATGGAATTTTATGATTATTTAATTCAAGGTATATGGTTAAATTGAAATAATCGATTTCTTTTTAAATTTTCATGGGAAAAAACTCCACTTCATATTCCAAATTTTACTCTCTCACATTATCTTATGAGTTATTCCATTGGTATTAATACCATTCAACTGCATCTGGGTTGATGGTAATGCTGTGTTAACTATATTCAGGAAAAACTAGCCTGCTGCCTGCGCTTTTTCACCTTTTAGTGGGAGGACAGTTGGGCAAAGATACAGTGGTGGCTGGTGGCTAAATACCAGAAAATCCTATTTCCTTTACATCATTTCAAGGAAAGAGAGATTCTATAGGCGTGTAACAGGCTCTCGTGATCAAACAGTATGCTGAATGAGATTTCCACAATCATTTTACAAGGAGCTGCCAGGCCAACCAAATTATTAGAACTACAACTTACCTTTTCTGTTGAGAAACAAATCTATGCAATTAACCACTCAATCCTGTGTAACCATTATCTTAATTCACCATAATTGATATGAGGTGCGCTTACACAAAACGCTTCTGAAATTAAAGTTATTCATCCACATGTTTGTACAAAAAAAAAAAAAAAAGAACATAGGCATTCTTGTTTACGCCATTAAAACAAAGAAAATCCGGCTGAAGAGGAACTAGCAGCAGAGCTTGTTAGTAACCAAAGCATAAATGCAGTGGCAAATTCAGAAAAATAGGAAAAACCTTAACATGCCAGTGCTGCCACAAACACAAAGGGTTGGCAATCAAGCAGTAGCAGTCAGGCACGGGTAAAAGGCAGTGCCACATGCTATCCACTGACGCTTTCTCCCCCGTGGTACAAAACATCCGGGAACCTTCAGCCACTCCCTGCTTATCACATTGTACGTAACTAATCGATTCATTTGTCTTGATCTCAATGACAACATAAGCATACCTTTGTTGCCCAAGCAAGTCATTCTAATGTGCTTCCCATAAAACTCTAAGCACCATATGTTTGGCATTCTGTCAACCTCCTTCCACAAGAGCGTCATCTTCTGCAGCTCCCATATACAGACACAAGTGGCGGCATTTTTAGTCAGCAATCCCACAAGCATGATCCTGCCCTCATACTCTGCAAGTGTGAGGTCACTCAGCTGTAATGGGCCTGGGATAATAAATTGCTTCCATACCCCAGTAACCATGTTGTAGGACACAATGCCTTCAGGGTCTGATCGCATGAAGTAAAGTGTGCTACCAACTGAAACTGCCTGTGACCGAAAGTTCAGCGATAGTGGCAGCTTAATGTTTGAAGGCATGCTTCCTGGTCGACTCCATGAATTCTTCACTGAGTCATAAACTTCATACTCTCCATCACACCCCACCCACAAGATCTTGTACCCTCCACTGGTTGAATTTCCATTCAGAGTCATTCCCACAGCAACACGTGACCACACTTTAACTGACCTAGCTGGCAACTCTTTAAATGACTGAGTCAAAGGATTGCAGACATAGAAGTTTCTATGACCAATATCAAGAAAGCAAACTAGACCACCTGCAGAAGCAACTGGCAGAGCAATCATCTTTGACGGCAGAAAAGAGATTGTTGGCTGGTGCCATTTCCTTGTGGAAGGGTCATACATGGCTCCAAAATTCATATTTTCATGAGTAATGGTATAGAACCAGGGATTGGCTGGTGGAATTTCAGCACAATGCTGAGAGAAACTTTGTGAGTCTAGCAAGGAATTCCATTTACGGCAAACTGAGCGGAAGCGGAAGAATGTGGCAATGGGAAGCCTTGCAATGACAGCTTCAAAAAGGTCCTCGGGGAATTCTTTCCAAATTTCTTGTTCCATAACCTCAAGTGTAGGGGTACTTCCAGGTAATTTCTCTCGGTTCCGCTCCTTTCGTGATTTCTTGCTTGGTGGAGGTTTGAAAGGTTCCAACATCTTACAACTTCCAGATTTCCCAGCAGCCATTACGAGACTGTAGTAATCGTCTGCAGAAGTATCATCAACATTGGCCAAGCACCACCTAGATGAAAGCTAACATGAGTTAGACATGTTTCCAGTTAATCTTGAAATAACCTGAGTGACCACTAGATAACTACAATAAATTTAGATCATTGAGCTCAACAATGTTTAAATCTTTAGTAGAAGTGCCAACTGCACCATTGTGCACATCACATTTCACATGCTACATATCCAGAGTTATTATGATCCGTTTAATTGATTCAGGCCTAAAGAGATAGTTCATCAACTTTCCTCAAGATCTTATTGATCAATAGATGCAGCACATGTACCTAATTACCACCAACCTTCCCTATTAGCTAAGTTTATAGGTAACAAAAAATCAAAACTGTTTTAGCAACATTCACAAATGGATGGTGGTAGTTTAAGTAACATTGGAACACCTGAAAAAAAAAAGACTTCTTTAGCAGCATTTACAATATATTTTCAGGAGAATTAGGTCAGGACTGCAGTGGGCAAATAGATCAAAAACCAAACAATCCTAGAAAAATTCTTGGGGTAAAATAAGAATACAAATTATAGAAAAAATTTTCGAAACAGCATAATATAAAAGTATTTGCTTCAAATATAAGATTGTTGGGAATCAAATTTGAAACTGCATATGGTCTATTGGTCTCTATGCTCTTTACATGCAAGTTAACCATCCTCCCAAGCAGCAACTAGGACAGCTATCAGCTACCAATCGAATTTACAAAAAAGAAAAATGTAAAACATCCTTCCATTACCCATAATCAACACAAGAAAAAAAAAAGTAGCTGAAGAAACCTAGTGTCTGCGGAGCAGCATGCTCCATAGGTTACCTATAGACTAATGCTAGAGTTAGTACGTGATAATGCAAGTAACTAGCAATCCATCTGGGTTTCAACATTGACATCATCTTTGAACTTTGATCATGCAACCGGTCAGCTGATTTCAATTAAGGCCCTGTGCAATGGGCCTTCACAGGATAAATATCTTTATGGCCATTTTATAACAAAAATCAAGCTAAGCCCCAGCAAAATTATTATGCCACAGGAATTTGTATGCTCCAGCCATGATATAAAATCATGTTTCCGAAAAAGGAAAATGCACCTTATCGTCTTCATAATAACACAAAATGCACCTTAATATTTTCCTTACTGGCCTTTACCTAACATTTTCATTTAAAAGGACCCTGAAAATGCACCTTAGCAGGATAGATATTGACCACCCAGCATTTTCCTTATGAAAGAACCTCAAAATGAATGTTAGAAATATTGATCTTCACCAAACTTCAGAAATTGAGCTTACCACTAATATTTGGACTATGTGGATAGGAGATGCCTATACTAGTTATATCACACACTAACGTTTCATGATTAACAGATGAAAGAAGATATATAAACATTAGAAATATTAATCTTGATCAATTTTGGAAATTGCCTCCATCACTAATATCTGGATTATGTGGATACAAGATGACTATACTAGTAGTAAAATACACTAATTTTTCATGGTTAAAATATGAAAGAAGATATACCTGAAAAATAACAGGTACTGGCTCTTAGTCCTTTGAATTTCAAGAATATCATGACTGATAGGTTTATAGCAATCTCTAATAACTAACCTTTGTATAAAGGTAAGCTCCTTTAGGATTTTAAAATTTTGCTCAATTTTGGAACAAAACATCCGAGGACAAAGATGTGACATCTAGAACATCAATTCAACTGCATCAGAATCAAAAATATAATATTCATAGTACTCATCAGAGTTTGTAATAAATGAGTAAGATTAGTAAAATGAATATAAAAACATAGAAATATACAACCGGACCATGACAAAGCCTCCTATCTAAATTAGGTACACATTATTCTCCCAATTGATTGTGATTGCTTTCACCAGTCAGTTTGTTTTTTTTTTAGTCATTTTTATGAATCCAGAATATGTGCAACATGATTTTAACAAGATCTTGAGAAAGAGCCCAAACTCAAAGCATTGCACTTTGCACAGCCAAAAAAGGCTATTCCTCCAGCCATTCCATGGTATGTTGACAGCAATAAGCTGTCAACCTCATGCACTATTAAAAGGGAAATTCAACTGCGTGCTCAGTTACATTGCCAAGAATGCTTTTGCTTAAAGCATACCTATGCAGGAATATCAAGAGAGAGAGAGAGATTTTGGAATATCAACAAGGGAATTGACATTAATGACAAATGAAAAGAGCACAAACAAGCCGAGCATTATGAATTAACCAAGGACATAGTCCACTCAGACATTCATTTGTAAAATCCGAAGTTTTTAAGGAGACCTTGACTCGAGTAAAATCCAACAACTCTTTGTTACTCGAAACTCCTGGATTTTGTTGAAAAACTAGTAAACTAACCTCTATTTATCTTCACATTTTGAATAAAAAAAAAAAGGAAAATGAGAACAGCTGATTAGCCTATGGATTAATAATTATTCAAGAATCATAGGTTTAAGCCCATGTGTTCTCATAAAATCATAGAGCAAAGCAAACAGTTAATAAATGAGATTCCATGTTCATAGTCAACCATATAATCACACACAAATCAACCAAGAAGAGAGATATTCAAGTATCATTTATCAAAAGGTAATGATCAACAAGTTCAAAGTTGACCATGACAAGATGAAAAGAACAGCATCAACCCCTGATAAAGAAGGGGGAAACTGAAAAATGTAAAAGGGGAAAAGGGGAAAAGGAGTAAGAAAGAATCTACACGATTGGAATACCACGAAAGAATAGTGATGAAAACTTTAAAAATGGAATAATTAACTAATTTTTGCATAAAAGAGTAGAAATTAGGTAAAAAAATGAATATAAATAAGCCAAAAAAAATCTAATGTAAGAAACATGTGGAAGACCCTGAAAAAGAAAATTTGACAGAAAAACACAACAGTGGCATAACAGCAATTGAACAAAATCTCAACCAATGAGAAATGCAAGGAAAGAAACTAACATTATCGGATAACAGAGGAACACCTACGACTAAATCACCTAATTTATTGTCCAAAAAAGAAAAACAGAAACGAGCAATGACAGAAGCCGAGCAGGAAAGAAAAAAAAAATTGAAAAGAAAGAGAGAAATGTGAGGTGAGAGAGCAAGAAGAGATTGAAGAGATCTAAGAGAGAAAGGAAAGGAACCTGGGGTGGTGGTCGTCGGGTGGATGAGGCAGTTGGTGAAAGTGAAGAAGGTGAAGAGGAGAGGAAGGTGGAGCAGGCGGAAGAAGAGGAGGAGAACCGTAGAGTTGCAAGTGCTCTTGAAGCTGACCGATGACCTGCCTGAGCATGGCCAGCCCTTCCATGCCCCAATAGCCTCTTCCCAACAACGCGAACAACGACTACAAAAATGAATTGTCCTTTTGTATTTTTTTTTTACTCTCCCTTCCTTAACCCCGTCCCAAAAAAAAACACAACCCCCCTTTTTTTTCTTCTTCTTCTTTCAATTCTCTCTCTTTATCTCTTTGAAGTGCTTCACCCCTTCTTGTGAGTTAGCCAGTCATCTATTTCCACGTCAGATAGCCATTATGATAATTTCTTGCAATTATTCTGACCCGCACGCAACTTTGTCATTGTAATCATCCCACTTGATTTTTACTCGAGTATCTATCTTCCTTCTTTTCCACTTTTCTCCTTTCTTTTTCTCTTTTTCTATTATTGCCCTCCTCTTTGCCCTTTTTTGTTTTTCTTCGTTTGAAATTAGGCCAATTTCATTTAGGTAGTGCCCCGGAATTACTATTGGAAAAAGAACAATCAAAGTTCAACTTTAGGACAAACTTGCACTTGGATATTTATCATAATGGTAAAATTGCATGTATTTTTTAATTCAAAGAGTTAAAATTAAGATTTTTATACTTAAAAAATATATATTTTTATGTATTGGTACTAACGAAATTAAGAGATATGATATGTTTTATTATTAATTATTTTTATTATATTTTAAAATAGTTATGTATCATTCTACTAATAAAAATTGTGAAATTTAAATTTTTGTTATTAATAAATGTAATAATTTATCTAAAAAGTTGTGTTTTGATAAAAAAATTAAAAAAAAATGGAAACTAGGTTTACTAGTGTTCAAACATGATTTATAGTTATATATTAACAAGAAAGGTTAACTCTAGAAAATAAAAATTGCTTACTATATACACATTTTCTATTTTCTAGACCAAAAAGTCATGGAGGAAAAAAGTACATCGTAAAATTGAAATTTTAAAAACTTTAAGCAAGAAATGGAAATTTCCCATAAACCAAACATTTTTCTACGAGAGTGGGAGTGGAAGGGTAATGAAGTGAACAGAAGAAAAATGAAGAGGTTTTGGGGTATATGATTCCCTCAACAAAATGGAATAATTTTTTTGTTTTTGGGTGGTTTTTTTTATTTTTTTTATTTTTTAGTCTTAGAATTAGTGCTTCCACGTGTAGGCTTTTCATGGTCAACAAGACTAAATGACCTTTTGGCTTTACAAAAAGGAAATCAACGGCTGAGATGAGATCTCCTCCAGGCACTTTCTCTCTCACTCACTCGGTTCTTCGTTGCACGCACACGGCATGATTCTCCCCACCCACTTTTTCCATGTTAGATAATTTTGTTTGATTTACGGAAGTGACCTACTCTAACTCATCATGACATTTGTGCCCCTCAAATTACATATTTGCCCTCCCTTTTATCAAAATTTTTTGAATAAAATTTTACTTTATTTTTTAAAATAATAAATTTTCTAATAAATATAATATTAAACAAATCGATACTTAATTGAATAAATGTCGTATTTATTACTACTACTATTTACCATGCATTTTTTAAAAGGAATTATTTCGTAAAAACGATATTAAATTATTGAGTTAAAATTATATATATTATTTATATGTACTTAAAATGTTTTTTTAAATGTATATTTTTATTTAATTTAATAATAAAAATATTTATTTTCTATCCAAGCAATGATTTATAATATTTTTAAAAATATTGAAAAATAATTTTTTATTACAAGGAATGGATAATTGTTTGTACACAACACAATGAATGAAAAATATCATTAATTGAAATGGCTTTGGTTGTCATCCAACATAAAAAAACATTGCTGAATGTTTTGGTTTTATGGTGTATACGTTCTACCTTACCTGAAATATATAGAAATTCGTTGAGTAAGGAAAAGTATTTTCCAAGAAAAGCTTTTACGCATTTAAACCAAAATTAAATTCAGTTAAAACAGAAAACAAAAAATCACCAACAAATTAAAATAAGAGCAAGCGGCGACTGCCCATAATTTTGAAACCATCATCACGAGTTTAAGAAAGTTGATCAAGTACAAGCAAAAGCAGTGGATTGAACTGCCACGTGGGACTTCTAGAGATCGTGGAAAAACAAACATTCTGTATCTTAATTTTCTTAAGTTTGACTTCTCATTAGCCAAGTGGCAGTCATTTGTTTTTTAATTTTTTAATTTATCTTTTTTATCTATTTAATAAAATATTTATTTTTTAAAATTTTGTAAAAAATTCGTTTGATATTAATAAATAAAAATATTTTACAATTTTTTTATTTTTTAATTTACTATATAAATTTTACTCATTTTAATTTTACAAAAAAATTTCCCCGTATGACCTGATCCAATAAAAACAACTATATTAATTTTTGTAACTATAACTTTCACCAAGGTGTGTCATGTTTTGACTCTTTCATTTTTCATTTTTTATTTTTATATTTCTTTCATTTGTCTACTTTTATATTTAACAAATGATTTTTTATATTTTATAAGTTTTTGTGTGAAACTCATTTAAATCAGCTCCTCTATTTATTTTATTTTATTATTATTATTTCTTTGATTTTTTTAATTATATAAATTTGTAAAAAATAATACAAATTAAGGTATTTATGATACATGTGAATTTTTTTTCCCTTTTTAAGTTGTGATCAAGTTGAAAAGAGTTAAGTTGTTTTTAAAAAATTACTAGACCACATCAAAAGTATGTTTAAAGTGCTCTATTTCAATGCGTTTATAAATATATATAAATGTATTTTATTATTAATTTAATTTTATTATATTTATTAATAAATTTATGATTTAATATTTTAATTTAAAATTTTAATATTTTAAACTCAATGAAATTATTTGCATCATATTTTCTATGAACTCTTTTTTATTTTAATTTTATTTTTTATTTGATAAATTTTATTAAAAATAAACATAATGAAAATGTCTATATGTCATCTCATTTGATTTTTTTTTATTTTTCATTTTAAAAAAATTTGTAATTTAATAAATTTAAACAAAAAATAATTAATAAAAATAAAAAAATTCTGACCCTGCTAGAATATCTATCTAATTAAGTTAATTTTTGGTTGTCAAATACTCAAATGTCACTTTAAGGTTGGTTCGGTGGAGCTAGAGAATCATGGAGAAAATGCCAACTGGAAAACTAATTAAAACTGATTGCAAATTGGTTTGATGGACACGTTGTTGATTTCTACTGGTTATTCTCCAACATTGGATTAACAGCCGTATCAACCAGAAACTTCCACGTTTCCGCAGCTTTTCTGATTGTGTTATCCTTACAACATCGATAAAAATCAAATATTTATAAAATTTAAAATTGACTTTTATTATTGACAATCAAATTTGTAAAAATTTAATATTAACTTAATTAAATTGTACGTCATATTTTTAATCTAAAGATAAAAATAACTTTCATAGTCTTAAAAAAAAAAAAAAACAGTTGTGGGTTCACTGTCATGATTGATTGAAACCTCAGCCCGAAATGATGCGACGAGTGATGCATCAACAACCCTCAAAACCAAACCGTTCTAGACGGCCGCCCAACGTTTGCTTCTACTTAGAGCTTGAGTGTTCAAAGCATTTGCTTCCCTTAATTGATTACCTAAACTTCACATTTCATCTTTATTATTATTATTATTTTATTAACAAAAACAACTTACAATTAATGAATCAATTATCCCACATGATACAAAGGTTAATTACAATTTTGTTTATTATATTCAATTAAATCTGTGATCAATTTTTTCTACAAACATGCTAATAAGATCATTGTCATCTTAATTTAAAATTCTTTGGCTAAACTATGGTTTTTTTTAGGGTATCAAGAATGGGGAAAAAAAAAGTGTGGTTTAAGCTTGGCATGTAAAATTGAGGGATAAACTTGAAATAAAAATAAAAATAAAGGAAGTCATGATGAGGGGAGAGGGTAAAGTTACGGTAATAGGGAAGAGATTTAAAATGATTAGGTTTGTCAAAAGCAAGGGTACGGGATGGCTGTGGGTAATCATTTCAGCTTCTCTAGGGAACATTATTTCTTTTTTTATTTTTATTTTTTATTTATAATTTCGATTTTGATGGGAAATGGAAATAGTGGTGGGTATCATGACTCATGATTTTCATCACAATGATTCCTTTTCTTTTAAGTGTGCATGATATAAATATATTTTCAATTTTTTAAAAATATGAATATTAATATTTAAAATTTACACCCATTATAAAATAATTATATAAATTTAAATTTAAATTTTATACATATATATTTTATATTTGTGGATTTTTATTTTTTTAAGGGATTAATATTATAAATTATTTTTAAATTATGAAAAAATATTTAATATATTATTTAAATTTTAAAATTTTTTAATATAATATATAAATTATTAATATATTACTTCATTTTTTATATTATTAACCTCAAATGATGTGATGTTATGGATAAATAATCTCATTTATCATATTAATTAATACATTTGTAATTTAAATATTATATTAAATCATTTATTATAATTTAAAACTATTCATGATATTAATACTTTTTTAATACATGGGTTTTGCTCTCCTGTTCCTGGAATTACAATAATGTTTTTGAATTTGATCCCAAAGTGCTTTTGACTTAAGCTTATAAGTAGTCCCATCAGTCTTCAACTACTCTCTTGAAACAAATATGGCTTAAAACAGAAAGCTAAAGTATTATGTTTGAGTTTTGCTAACGAAACGAAAATATTTTTTAAAGTTAATTATTATGTTATTTATGATAATAGTATATTAAATATAATAATTGATCATTTTATTAATATTTTCAACATATTGAGTGAAAATATAGTATATATAATATTTTCATTTCGTGGTCCTTTTCCTTTTTTCTTTTTTTTTTTTGGCCCATAATTTGAAAGTAATGAACTTGCGGCAATATAAAATAGTAAGTTTGCGAACTCGTTTGGGTTGTGGTTGTACTTTACATTGGTCCACTTTTAATGGGTTCAACAATTTTCTTTGGATATGTAGTCCAAATTAGGCAACTGAGCCGAGCCCAAAGTAAGATAAAATGCCTCAAGAGTCCCATGGAGGCCCTCACCATATAAAGTGGAGAATTCTACTGCTAAAGTGTAAAATAAAGAGAAGAGATTTACTTACATTATTATAAATATTACATATTTTTAAAATTATTAAATTTAAAATTTTTATTTTGATTTAAATGAATTATAAATTACTTTTTGATTCAAAATTTTAAAGAATAAAAGAGATACATCAATATAAATGAATCCCTATTCTAAAAAAAAATTCATACATTTAATTAAATTTAACATGAGTTTCTTTTGTTTTTTATTGAAATGAATTGAATTTTTATTTTTGTGAAAACTTTAACAAAAGTAACTTATTTTGTCAATTGGGCTAAAATTAAGAATGATAGGAACCGATTGGAATAGAGAAGAAAAAGTAGTTTTTTTTTTTTTGAATGAAAAATGAAGAGATGTCAAGAAAAAGAATAGTTCAGTGTATTCATAAGACGTGCATTGATTTTATCCACTAATGTTAATAATTTCATTCAGTTAAAAGCGATGTCAAGACGGATTAAATTGCATCAATTCTTCTTTCAAGATTTCCAGCACATCTTCATTGTTTTTGAGTAAGTGACAAGACGATGACATCACGGGCAATGAATGATATGGATTTAAAAGAGGGAATTTTCAAAGCCAATTGCAGAAAGATCGTTGTTGTACCCTGTAACTGTAACATGACACAACAAACTCCCACCAAAGCAAAAACTCACGGCAATATTCTTACATTTGCCTGTAGTTTACTTGTATCCTTCTTACTCACAATCCCATGCACAGTACATGATGACGAATTTATGGCAATTTCACATTCCTTTATAAAGCACAGGCCGGTGCCCAGTAGGATCATCACTGCAAATCCTTGTACCCCATCATGGAAACTCCAACCCAAATACGACACTCAGAGGATAATGGTGATCATATTTTCCGTAGCAAATATCCACCAGTTTCGGTGCCTGATAACTTGACGCTGCCAGAATTTGTTTTCCAGGATGCTGAATTATATGCTGACAAGGTGGCATTTGTTGAAGCTGTGTCTGGAAAATCATATACTTATCGCGATGTGGTCAGGGACACAGGGAGGTTTGGGAAGGCCTTAAGTTCACTTGGCCTCAAGAAAGGCCATGTAGTTCTGGTTCTACTCCCCAATATTGCAGAGTATGGCATTGTTGCTCTTGGAATCATGGCTGCTGGTGGTGTTTTCTCAGGTGCAAACCCAGCGTCACACCCATCAGAATTAAAAAAACAAGCAGATGCTGCAAATGCCAAGTTGATAGTAACAAATGGCCCAAACTATGAAAAGGTAATGAGTTAAAACGCCTCAGTTCTTATTAAGATAGCTACTTCCAATAAAATGATGATTTTTTTTTTCTTTTGTATAATCATCATTTGTGGTGTAGTACTTGAATGGACACTAGCTGTTTCTTCATGCAATTTTGGTCTAGCATCCCGATTGAACCAAAGACTAGATCTTTTTGAAAACTATGATATCTAACAATAGCGCATGGGACAAGCATGGGATGGGAGAATAAGCAAACTGAATATCTCAACGACTTATCTTCTGCAATATCACTTTTTAAAATACTTGTTCTTTCTTGGCTTATTATAAAATAATGCTTCTAAATCTTTAATTGGAGAAAACAGAAATTACAAACTCTTCAGTGTAAAATTAACCATCAGATTGAAATAACAGGTGAAAGGTCTGGAGCTACCGGTCATTGTGCTAGGTGAGGAGCACATTGAGAGTGCCATAAATTGGGACAAGCTGCTTGAAGCGGCTGACCGCGCTGGTGCAGGCACCAGGTTCCCTAAGGAGGAAGTTCTCCAGAGTGATCTATGTGCCCTTCCATTCTCATCAGGCACCACAGGGATTTCAAAGGGTGTAATGCTGACCCATAGAAATATAGTGGCTAATCTATGCTCCTCTCTCTTCAGTGTAGGACCAGAAATGATAGGTCAGGTCACCACATTAGGCCTAATTCCGTTCTTTCACATTTATGGGATCACTGGAATTTGTTGTGCCACGCTTAGGAACAAAGGAAAAGTGGTGGTGATGAATAGGTTTGATCTTAGGACATTCCTGAATGCATTGATCACACAAGAGGTGACATTTGCCCCAATTGTGCCACCAATAATTCTTGCCCTTGTTAAGAATCCCATAGTGGACGAGTTTGATCTTAGTAAGCTCAAACTCAGGGCTATTATGACTGCAGCCGCTCCACTAGCCCCAGAGCTTCTTGCCTCCTTTGAAAACAAGTTCCCTGGTGTTCAGGTCCAAGAGGTGAGAAAATGCCCCATTTACTCAGCTGAATTTCATGCTTTGCCTTATAATACTATACTTATATCTGTTTAATTGTTGGGTACTAGGCATATGGACTAACCGAGCATAGCTGCATCACACTCACCCATGGAGACCCTCTTAAAGGCCATGACAGTGCAAAGAAAAACTCAGTTGGATTTATCCTTCCTAATTTAGAGATCAAGTTCATTGATCCTGACACCGGTCGATCTCTTCCCAAGAATACCCCGGGTGAATTGTGTGTCAGAAGTCAATGCGTAATGCAAGGTGAAAAAACACCCAAAAACAAGTTGCTGTAGTTCATAAGATCATTGGAAATGATATTCGATTTGGCACTTAAATTATAATTGGTTCTCTTCTGGCTGATATTGCAACCTTACAGGTTACTACAAAAACAAGGAGGAGACCAGTCGGACCATTGACAAGAATGGATGGCTGCACACAGGTGACATTGCGTACATAGATGATGATGGAGATATTTTCATTGTGGATCGCATCAAAGAGTTAATCAAGTATAAGGGTTTTCAAGTAAGCTCATGATTTTGACATATTGTAGCTACTTTTTGGTCTTCTTGAAAAAAAAAAAAAAAAAACGACCTTTTGTTTTCGGTTGGGAGTTTCTGAGAATAAAACATGACAGCAATACCCAATGAACCATAGCATGAAAACATACAGAAAACTGGTAGGCTACTTTTTCTGATTTGACATGTCAATGAGCTGATAATAAAACAAAATGAAGTTGGACAACCATGAAAGTTGAACAAAGCCAACGAAGCCAATAAGTGAGAGTTGGCCTGCTTATTTTACTTTTTGGTTTTGACGTTTTGTCTTCATTATCTTCATTTTGTTTGATTATCATCTCTATTTATGAAATTAGCTATTGTGCTGTAAAATTGTCAGAACAATTAAGGATACATGCCATTGCTTAATTTAAATTGTTTAAATGTTTCATAAAATATTTTTGAGGGGAACAGGTCGTACGTACATTTTTTTTTTGTTTTTAGTTCATTGATAAAACTCCAATAAGTATAAAATTAATAATTTTTTTGATACGAAAATAATTTTTTCAAAAATTGCTAAATTAGATAGATACGTAAAAGAGATTTTTTTTTTAATTACTTTGACATATATAAAAAAATTTCAAAATTTTTTTAATTCTCGTTCAGATAAAAAGTTTTATAAACTGATTATTTTTATAGTATGTCTCTTTAAAACGAAAGTATAGTTTGCCCTTTGTTGTTTTGTTTTTCCTTTCACTCGTAATAGCTTTTCTGTTTCATCAATTTTGTTTGGTTCCGCTTTCCTCTAAAAAAAGGGAAGAAGAAGGATTTTCAAGGAGTAGGACAAGAAGATTTTTTTGCCAGAAATTCCCAGGATCAAAACGACAGAATCGGTGTTTTCCTTTTTGACCAAGATAGAACTGCTGTTTAGAACAAAAGAAACCAAACCTAAGCATTTGATTTGCATAATTGCATTGAACGAGTAAATAATGTTGTTAAAGTGAGCAGCAACTTCTAGCCCGCCTTGTTTCAAAACTGGGACTGCCTATTAAATGATGACCAGGCTATGGTTGACAGAGTTTTGGTCTCACAAGCTACAACAACCAAGTGGCAAAACTTGTAGTAATTGAAAATGATTAAAACTGGCATTTACAATTGGCTAAATTTGAAGTCTTGGTACTTCCACAGGTAGCTCCAGCAGAGCTAGAGGCTATCCTCCTGAGTCATCCCTCTGTTGAAGACGCAGCAGTGGTGCCGTAAGTAGTTTGCTGCATTGCAATTTCGTAACATAAAATCTTTTTGTATGGTATTTCACCAACTGTTGAGTAACTGCAGGCTGCCTGATGAAGAGGCAGGTGAAATCCCAGCTGCATGTGTTGTCAAGAACCCAAATGCCAAAGAAAGCGAAACAGACATCATGGACTTTGTAGCCTCCAATGTTGCACACTACAAGAAAGTGAGGGTTTTGCAGTTTGTGGACGCAATTCCAAAATCCCCATCAGGGAAGATCATGAGAAGGTTTTTGAAAGATACGATGATAGAAAACATGGGAAAAAACAGCTCCACAACTAATGCAACATTTGCCTAAATAAGCTAAACCACTTGTTTGAACTCATATTTATCCTCTAAAAAATGTTTGAACTCTCCTAATATATAATTAATAGAAGTATCTTATCTGTTTCTGTTTGGGAATTTTAAAGGTCTTAATCTTAACGCTTGATTGAACTGGTTATTGGTACTAAACCATTGAGCCAAGATTTTGTGGTCAAATCCTAGGCTGACAAATTTGATAAGAAGTTGCTTAAAACTAGACCAATGCGCCAGTTCTGGTCAGCACCATGGCATAGAGAAAAAGGAAACCCGGAGAACAAATCTCAACAGTCTGTTTTCCGCGCACAGCCTCTCTTGGACAACAGTTTTAGTGATGTTATTAGATTGATAAATTTAAATATGATATGATGATACGATATAAAAATAATGTCAAAATATATCAAAATAATATAATTTAAAATTTTAATAAAATTGTATATAAAATTAATAAAAATAAAAATATATATTTTATTTTTAATATATTAATATAATTATAAAATATTAATTTTTATATTATACATATATTTGATTCGAAATAAATATATATAAATACATAAATTATTGAAGATTTACTTGCTACTTTGATTAACCACATTCAAAAGAGAAAAAAAACAAGAGTGTCAAATTAAATTTAATTTTACCTTATGGGCTCACGTGAGATCTTCCGATTTTTAATCATGAGCATTGGCATTGAGATCTTGCAGATTCAATCCTATTTTTAAAGAAGAACAAATAAAAAAAAAAGTTTAAAATGTTTTGAGCTGAGGCCAACTTGTCCAATCTAAATCATTAAAAATTCAACACTAATCATTCAATATTTTTAACATTCTAATACTGTTCGAACCAAGTTGTGGCTCAAACTGATGGATTTTATCCATATTTTATTTTATAATAATATCCGGTGAAAGTGAGAAGATCCACCCATCTACTAACAAATTGTGCACACACAATGAGTGAATTATTTTAATGCATAATTACAAGTGTGATTATATTATAATCAGAAAATTGGACTTCCTTTATTAACAATTTGTAGTATTATAATCTCAACTGGTTCCAATAGTTGGTAAAGGACACCTGCGAGTGTTACACCATGTTAAAGTCCTTGGTGATTAGATTAGTGAAATCTAATCACCGCTGACAGGCAATTCCAAGGACGATGGTCATGAGCCTATAATCATCTCTCTTTTCCCTTTTGTTTTCCTTTTCAATAATAAGACAGAAAACCCCCTTTTTTTTTAGGTTGGAGGGCGAACTCAAGAAACAATTGAAGGAAAGTTTCGCTAAATTCACCCAAATGAACATTAAATAATTTATTATATTTTAATGATCATTTCAGCGAAATCTTAATTAATATCATTAGCTTATAATTTCAAAATAAAAAATCATTTCAATTAATCAAATTATCATCCATAAAATATATAAAAAAATCAAATCATATACGCATTATTATTATTATTATTATTATTATTTACTTTTCTCTCTCTTCATTTATTTATTATTTTTTTAATACATTTGACTGATTTAGATCCCATTTGAATTAGGTCGGAACATTAGAGCGATTCAAATGAGCTTTTATTTGCCCTTAAATCTCACCGTGTGATGTCTGGATGACATCATTACGTTGGGATTGATCCCATCATTTCTCTACTTGGAGATTGGTCCTTTCCTGATGCAACGAGAAACCGTGAGCTTCAATTGGAAGCTTTGGACCATAATATCCATACTATTTTTTTTTTTTAATTTTTAAAATCATTTTAATATATATTTGTTTTGTTTTTTAAATTTATTTATTTTATTACATGTTTTATATTTATATTTAAAAGTATTTATCTAAATATCATTTATAATTGTTATAAGTATTATATTTCAAATGTTAAATATTTGAAATATTTTTATAATTTTAATATTTAAAATTCTAATTATTATTTTAATGTAAAATAACATGCATAAATTTTTTTATTGAAAAATACTTTCAAATTTTGATTTGATATAAAAATAATTTAAGTCGATTCCAATTAATTATTAACTAAAAAGTACAAAAAATATATTAAAATTTGTATTATATACAAATTTGAATTTAATGTCATTAATAATAAATTCTCTTCTTACATTCACCTCATAATTATCTACATTAGCATTTAAATAAATATCTTTATTTTAATCTTATTATTATAATAATTAATCTCATCATTATTATTATTTTTAATCTTATTAAAATTAATCTCACAACTCATTTAAATGAACTCTTAAACACCAAATACATCTTAAAATATTGTTTTTTTCTAACTTTGACTCAATTTGGATGGTGATGAAATTATCTTTAATAAGATTAAAAATAATAATAAAAATGAGATTAATTATTGAAATAATAAGATAAGATACAATAAGATTAAAATTAATAATAAAATATGTATTTGGATATAAAAATAATAATAACGGTGAGATAAAGTACTTACAAAAAAATGAATTAAAAAAACATTAGATTAAAATTTAGATATAATGAATTTATTTAATATTTATGATGTTAAAAAATTAAAAATACTAAAATTATATTTTAATTATAAATAATTGAATGCAAACCATCATAAAATTGATATGTAATTTTCAAATTTATAAGGATATTTTAATCTAAAACATACAAAATTAAAGATAAAATTGTAATAGACATAATTTAATGAAGATAAAATGGTCCCACTGAACCTCTTCCCCTCCAATTGAATTTCAACCTCCAGAGCAGTCTAAATGAAATAATCTCATCATTTGTATCCTATCCGAACACTCATCTAATGAGATTAAATTTGAAAAAAATATTTCGAACGCAACAAACCAGAAGTGCAATGTAATCCAAATGAAAAAAAATTTTTAACAAATTTGTATACACAGTAAAATCCTTAAATTCCATGTTTAAACAAATCGAAATTCTAGAGGTGTTGACTAGAACATGTTGTCAACTGGAATTTTTCCCTACCCAAAAAAAAAAAAAAAAGGAAAAGACCTGTAGTTGTCGCCACCGAGTCGGCTCGTCCGTGTCATTGGACTGTAGTTAACGATTCGAGTAAATGTAACTTGGATCGGTTGAAAAAATTCCTTCCCCTCCCTGGCTGTGGCTGGCTGGGTGGTTACCTGGCACTGACAAGAACATGGTCGCCCTTTCAATACTGTCCACTGCCGAAAGTTGCAACCAACTTTATTACCGGCACGTGTCCTTAACTTATAATTGCTACCTATTTTCTGCAATTTAAAAAAAAAAAAAGGAAAGGAGATTATTTCTTCGCAAAAAGCTGAGTCATTTTTATTTTCTCTCTTTCTTCTGTAGTTTGTCCCTCCATTTTCAGTCTCTGAGAGAGACTCTCTGTCTGACTCCGACTCACCTGTGGGCTGTTCTGTGCCTTTATCTCCTTTCCTTTTCAAGTTCTTAATTTTTCTCTCTTTTTTTTCTGACCACCATTAAAGTACCGATCGCTAAGTAACTCCGTTACCTGTAAGTTCTTCCATTTCTTTCTTCTTTTTTTTTTCAAATTTTTTTTTTACTAAACCCTTTAAAGAAAGAAAGAAAGAAAAAGAGAGACTTTTTTTTAGGATTAATAAAGAGGGTAATAATGAGGTACCGGAATTTCTAAAAATGGGGAAACATCCCTTGTTTTTGCGGCTCAGATTCAAACATCATTTTCTAATCACCTTCTATTATTATTTTTTTTTACGTTAATTTGTTCTAACTTTTGAAAAGGTAAAAAATTAAAAATAATAATAATAAAAGATGCTTTTTTTTCTCGTTATTGTTCCTTTCCTTGTCTTGATTTCTGGCGAAATGAAAGAAAACGACTACGTTTTTTTTTTGTTAAAAGGGTTCCTTTTTATTTTTAGCCTTATATATCTGGCTGAAATTTAGGTAGAATTTATCAAATCTTTAAAAGGAATAATAATATGATGAGCTATACCTTGGAAGGGGACCGGATACTTTGTAAAAGTTTATTCTTTCATGATTTCTATAAATATTTTCCCGTAAAAAAGACAAATTTTAGTTTATTTGTTTGTTCTGTTTATGTTTCAGTTCAAAACTACAAACTTTTTTTTTTTTATGGAGAATAAATTTATGAGTAGAATTTATTTCTTTGGTTGCATTTGTGATATTTGTTGATTGATTCTAATGCATTCTGTGGGGTAAAAGAAGAGGTAGCTGAGATAGATTCTTTCTTTAAGGCGGTAAACTGTTGAATTTGTGGTAGATTAGGATTTCGTTGCATTTATTTTACAGTAGTTGATCGGTGGGTCTCAGTCAGGGACCTACTTTCATGGATTGCCCAGATAATTGAATGTGAATTATTGAAGGTGTTAAGGTTTTTAGAGTGCGGTAAAGCGAGTGAAATTAAAACGTGAATGTTCTTTTTTCTTTTTTTTACTCCCTCTACATGAAAACTGTTACTGCTTCCTATAATTATTGAGGAGGAGAGAGAGAGAGAGAGAGAGAGAGAGAGAGAGCTTCTTGTTGATGCTGCCAAACCGTAGTTAGTTTCAGATGTGTTGATAGATAAGGGTAAATTCTTCTAGGATTTTGGTGGTGGAATTCGGTGCAAGTGTTGCAGGTTTAAGGAACACATATTTTGACTTGGGATTGAAGTGATACTTTTTATCTTGATGGTGTAGGCTTACATACATAAATACATACAAGAGCGAATAGAGAGATCATTTGGAGTTATGCTGTCAGCTTGTTGGTGTAGGCGATAGTGAAAGGAGGAGAAAAGCTGTACTGCTATTCTTGTTCTGTGTTCACAAGGCCTAATCTATGATCTTTTTGATGTCTTTACCTAAGTCGTCTGTTTTAGAAGGATGGAGATTGATATATGCATAAAAATTGCTTGTCTTGAGAAGTGGTTGCTTGTTTAGTTAAACATCTCTGCTACTCTGGTCGCGATTATTGACTGAAGCTGATTCCAAGTGGCATCAGCAAGCCTTTTTAGTTTAAAATTGATATAAGGAGTGAATGAACTATTGTTTTGTTAAAGTGGATTGACAATTTCCTAAGTGGTACCCCTCTAGATCTGAGAAACAGAGATGCTTGGGCTCTGAGCTGTGAGATTTAGAGTTAACTTTTGTTCTTGATATGCCAGGATTAATTTTGCTTACCTGTTGTTTTGCATGCTATGTATTTATATAGAGTCCATGAATGGTTTCCTTCATATATAGCGTTACTGTATTTAGGATGACTGAAAAATTTTTCTGATTTATTTCGTCTGTGAATTGAACAAGCCTCAAGGTTATATTTTCAGGATCTGGTGACAAGTTGCTTGGGTTTTATATGAAGAAGATTGTGTTAAGTGTTCTATGAGTTCTATCTCTCTGATGGAGTGGAATGCCAAAACGCCCTTGCAATGGGACTGGGAAAACTTAATGATGTTCAATGTGACACCAACTGAAATTCCAAGGAAGCTAAGACCGGTAGAGTGGGATATTGATGGAGAGGGAGGAATTGACTCTGGGTCTCTCTATTCTTCAGGTGCTGCTGGAGGCAGTGGTGGTTCTGGTTCAGATTTGGGCCTTGCTTCTTTGTCTAAAAGCTCGAAATCGGCATCGATTAATTCTTCATCTATGGGGGAGGTAAAGACAGCCAAATTTACTTTGGAAGCCTTTGAAGCTATCCCAGATGATATAATCAACAAGAAAGAACTTTCCAAGGTTGAGCTAACTGGTTCTTCCCCAACACTTGAGGCATCAGTTGGCTCTGGTGAGCCATTGCTCAGTTTAAAGCTTGGTAAACGAACATACTTTGAAGATGTTTCCGCCGGAAGCAATGCTAAGACTTCATCTTATTCAGCCGCTCCTGAACCATCTCCAACCTCAACAAAGAGATCTAAACCCAATTGTCAGAGCACACATGTTCCACGCTGCCAAGTTGAAGGCTGTAATCTTGACCTATCTTCTGCTAAGGATTACCATAAGAAACACAGAGTTTGTGAAAGCCATTCAAAGAGTCCAAAGGTCATTGTAGGTGGTCTGGAACGCCGGTTCTGTCAGCAGTGTAGCAGGTAGATTTTTTCTTTGGTTCTGTTAATTTTTGTTTTGGAAGTTGATGGTATCCAAGAATTTGTCTTTATTGATTGTGTACTTTTGCATGGTGATTTTCTAATTATCTTAGTATCAAACACTTTAGGTTCTTAGCTGATAGTAGTAATTTGATTCCTTATTAGTGGGCTTGTGATTCTATATCATAACGAATGTTAAAATCATAATTATGTTGTTCATGATATCAAAGGTTCCATGGCCTGTCGGAGTTTGATCAAAAGAAGCGAAGCTGTCGTCGGCGTCTTTCTGACCACAATGCAAGGCGCCGCAAACCACAGACAGAAGCAATCCATTTCAATCCTGCAAGTCTTTCATCTTCATCATATGGTACCAGTTTCAGACTCAACTTTGATATGTTTTATGCAGATAATTTTTGTTGTATGCTACTCTCACAGGAATAGACCAACTGGACACTTTTTTTTCATTTTTTTTTTTCTTTTAACTCTCAAATTATGGAGTTCAGTTGTTCATTTACCAAGTCATATCTGGATTTTTTATTTGATTAAATTATTTTCCTATAAATGGTGCTTAGTAGGCAATGGTAATACAATATATTGATATATGTTGCATATTGGTTGCAAAAACTAACGTCAATTATATCTTGAGTGATTTCTTAACTAAGTTGTATCTTGATATGTATATATATATATATGTATGTATGTATGTATGTATTGATAATACACTCAATGGTATCACTAGGCTTTGCTATGTTTTTTTCATCTTTAACTTGTACTCATAAATGGTGCATACCTGGATCGAAGCCAATGGTATAATGGTTTCTTCTGGTTTTAATGTTACATGTCTGCAATCATTATTTGCAACTAAATATACAATAAAAGGCGTAATTTATACAAAATTTGAAAATTACAGACCTGGGAATTGCTAAGTTATAAAGTATACGGAGTCCAAAACGTGTTCATGATGCTTTTTGAATGCTTATCATGCAGTTCTTTTTATTTGTATGCCATTTACATGTCCACTGAGATATAATGAGATTTAATTGTCTCATGCATATCAAGCATTTTCTTTGATTGTATTCTGCCAAAAAAATATATAATGAGGAAGATTTACACCTTACATTATTGGATGTTATGCTTCTAATATAATTGTTGTTCCTCCTTTCAAGTTAGAGGCAATGAATAAAAAAACAGACTGGAGGTAAACCTGTGAGGGCTCCTGATCCCAGTTCAAGCAGTCCAATTTTAAAGAGATTTAATATTAAATATAATAAATAGTTAACAAAAAATGCATTTTGTTTAATGGTATGGTTTTTAGAATTGAGTAGTTAAAGGTTCAAATCCTACTACTTACAAATAATTTTTGAATAACAATAAAATAAATATAAAACTGGTTTAAGTACCGTTTTAATCTGGGTTTTTTTAGATTCAATTGATTTTTAACTGGTTTGATGAAAATTCGGTTTAATACATGTTATTGGACTGGACATGCCACTTGTTCCTGGTTCAACCAATCTGACCAAATGGTCCAGTTTTTTATTCACTGGTTAGAAGTCATATATGCAAATTTGTCTGTTAGCACTTCTTAATTGTGTACCATCTTGTGGTCGTGCAATTATATAGATATAAGGACATGCTAATGTATAAGGCTTTATATGTTGTGCCTCTGCTTGTGCAGATGGGAAGCAACAGATGAGTTTCGTCTGGAATAAAGTGCCATTTCTTCATAATGCTAGACCCAATGAAAATTTTACATGGGAAGGCACATTTGACTCCAAGTCTTCTCAAATGAAAGGTTATACACCTACAAAAGCTGGAAATGTTAATGGACAGCTGCAGCTGCCAGGCAATCAGCTGTTGAATTCCATCACAATGCGATGTCACGATTCCAATAGATTGCTGCCCTCCAAGGGCAAGCACAACACAGCTGAGGTTCTCAACCAAGGTATGTTTTGTTTTTCTTACTAGGAAATAAGATTTGTCATATGCATTTGGTTTTTCAGTGTTGACTAATGTTATCTAGCTTCTTCTATTGCTATTTTAACTCAAAATTGCTTTCAAATGCACCTATGTATGGAGTACTATAAATACCCTTAAGAATGCTCCCTTTAGATAAAACATGAACACAATCATGAGAGGATGAGTGTTGAGATTGATGAGGTGAGAATCTCGATGTGCCACCAATTTGGTATTGTATAGATGGTTGGTGTAACCTCAACTCCTCTGCAGTATGCAGAGATACCCTTTCACGAAATAGATTTCAATCTTAGGAAAATTTGTTCTAACCAATTTCTTTATCATCTTCCATTTTTTCATCAATAAGTACGGAAAAAAAGGTGCCCTTTTTTCCTAAAGCTTTTGCTATGACATGTCAAGGTGTCAACAACTAAAGAACTAAAAGTTACCTCTTTTGGCTTTTTTGGAGCTAAAAGATAGAATATAAGGCCATATTTACCATAAAAGTAAACCCCTGAGCCACCCATCCTCTTCGCCCTTTCCCATAATTTTGAATAGGGTTAATGTTATGAATAACTCTTGAACTATAGTGAAATGTTTAATGTGATACTTCAACTTTAAAAATCTCTAATGTGATACTTAAATTATAAATTTGTTAACTAACATGGTACTCATCACTAACATGGCTAGTTCCAAATGATGACACATAATGCACAAATAATCTTTCAAGTACTACATTAGTTATCAAATTCATAGTCCAGGTATTACATTAGAAATTTTAAAATTTAGGTATCACATTGAACATTTCATTATAATTCAGGGGTTATTCGTAACATTATCCCTTTTGAATAATGCTTATTTGCTATGATCTCAACTTTTCCCAGAGAAAACAATTGAAAATATGGAAAAATCAATTTTCTTAAACAATTTTTTCTTAATTTATACTGTTAGACTCTCTTTAACACTAATCATGAAAATCACGCATGTTCAATTTTAATTTAATTATTGAAGATAATTATTCTCTAGTCATATGCAAATCAGATGTTGAATATGTATTGGACAATGATATGGGTGTCAGACAATAATATTTGGCAAATCAACAGTATGCGAGGTTAGCTTTGACATATTTTTGTAAATTATATCAAGATCAAGAATAGATTCTATTATAAATGGTAAATAACCATATGATGTGAATGTCAAGTGGAAAGAAATTGAAGTGTTGTTTAATGAGAAGCCAATAGTTTCAAGAAACGCGAAAGTTAACTTCCATGTGGAGTGTCTTTTGTTTGGTTAATAGATTTAAGAAAATGATTCTTGTATTTTGAGATCCTTATGCTACAAAGTTTTTCCTGAACGCTTTTGGATGGCATGCGATGATTTGTTTACACTTGAATCTGGTGGTTTCCAGAAATAACATGCATAGAGAGAGGTAGCAGTAGATGTTTGATGATGTAATGGTTTTCTATGGAATGGTCCATGTACATTATAGTGCCATCCTGCCCTCCATGGGGGCACGGAATAATTCTACTTGAGGGATCACACACCTATAGAAAAATATTCTTATTACGTTAGGTCTTTCGCTTTGAAAACTTTTCTGAAGTATGATACATGAGCTGTAGAATGATGTATAATTAACTTTAAAGCATACAGGGACATGTTGATTATCCCAATGAGAGATTAATTGCGGTCTCTAATGTTTGTCAAAATGGATACTCTCCATACTATACTTATTTTCAAGCTTACATGATTTGTGAAATTTTTTTAGGTGTAGAAGAATCCACGGTAGCTTCAAATATGGGTACGAGGCAAGATTTTCATCGTGCTCTCTCTCTTCTGTCAAATGATTCCTGGGTTTCTTGTGAGCCAAAACATGCTTCACTTGCCTACTCCATGCATGCTAATCCTACCAGTGTGTCTCAGCCAGAAATGAATGCAATTTCACAAGGTTTTTCACGTGCCTTATCTGAAAACTGGCAGATGGAACAACAGGCCACTGAATCCCAAGTGCATACAACCTTGCATGGTGATGGTAACAACCATTTTCAAGAGTTCCAGCTGCTCAAGGCTCCATATGATTGTGACTTTTATTCCAATCAGATGAACTGACTGCTCAAGATCAGTCAACTTTGTTCAACTTGATAAGTTTACGTGTTAAGATATGTAAGTTTTAACAACCAATCTAGTATCCCCTTTTCCCATAGTTTTGAATTTCTGATCCCGTTGAAATTAAATGACTCTTCAAACATTGTGTGAAGCACAAATACGGGTACACATAAATTCAAGCCCGAGGTACATTTATATTGATAAAATCATTTACTTAAGAATTCTAGATATGAGTCCGTCATAATTGTTAATTCGTTCAAGTTCTTAGGTCCAGTTTATTGACGTTTTGAAACCTTCAAACCAGAACACATCAGATAAAGAAATAGTCCAAAATGTAGTAGGTCGTCTCTACTAAGTCTATAAATGATAGCTGTGAAGAATGTTAGTGACTGGAGGTTAAAAAGCCCGGTATCTACATGCCTGCTGCGAAGTTGATTATTAATTCAAGATAGTTGCTTGGTGGAACTGCTCTCCTTATCGCCTCAGAGGCCCGGTTAATTTCGGGTAGGATAGGATGTGGGCAGAGAGTTGCTTAGTTGATGATGGGACGAAGAGAGTACATTACATCGGACACTGCTAACCTTGGTAATCTATACCATATATCAAATTACTTTGGATCAGTGGGTGAGAGAGGACAAAAGTTTGCTAGGAAATTTTGGTTTCACTCTCCTCGCCAAGAAATTAAAAAAAAAAAAAAAAAAAAACCCAAAGTTTTAACAATAACAAAAAATAAACATTAATGATATTATGTCATTACAATTTTTTTTTTTTTACTTTTTTCAAATTTTTGTTGCAGAGAAATGAGAAAGGAGATGTTTGTAACTATTGACTTGTCTGTTTGTTGCTTCTGGCGGTGGAAATATAATGTTCAGTTGATAGAGGCACCACGTGACCAACAGGCTGTTTTTTAGACCATAGAGTATCGTTTTTCATTAACCAGCTAACCAGTGGATGTATGCAAGCATGAATTCATAAGGATGACTATGGATGGCAAATTTCTCTGAATTCATTGGATTCGGATCCAATCTGAACCTATAAATTCGATTTTTTTTAAATCAAATTTTAAATCAAATCAAAATTAAATTTTAAATAAACCTACCCCAATCCAACTTGATATATATATATATATATATAATATTAAAAAATATTATTTAATAATTTAATTTAAATTATTAACTTAATAAAAATATTACATTTATATATAATTAAAATGTAATTTATATTTAAAATAACATTTTATAAATATTATATTAAATTAAAATTATTAAATTATTAAATTATTTCAAGTAGATTATGCAGATCAAATATGAAGAAATAATATTTTGATGTCAGATTAAAATCGAATATAAATGTCATGAAGTCGAATCAGGTGTCGAGACGTACTCGACCTGTCTAGTTGTGCATGATCTGTCCATGTCAGACGAAACATTATCCTCGGAGATAATAACGTAAAATGCCGCTACTCCCATATTACTCGCATGGTTTAAAACAAAACTACCGTCATTGCCCTTATAATTTTACATTTTAAAACATTTGTAGTTCCGACCTTTGGTTTTAACCAAAAACAGATCAACAAAATACTATCCTGGCTGGCTGCACTTAAAACTATTCTAGGGGAGTCCAAGAACAAAACCAGTGCTTACACCGTTACATGTCATACTCATGCCAACTGGACCTGGCAAAAATTCTACCATGACGACCCAAAAGTACATGGCTAGCAGAAACGTCAATTACATCAAAGATTCAAGACAGAATTTTAAAAACGCAGCTTCATGAACTTAATCAAACCTATATTTTCTCCGAACGTTGAAGGACTTGTTGCAACTTGATGCAAAATGTTATACTAAGAAACTAGAGAGTATCAATTCAAGTTAACCACCACACAATGACGGGAAGAATAAATACTACATACAGCAAATTGACCAGAGTACTTCATGCAATTAGAATGTGCCAACGGGGGACAAAGCTTAATCTATGACAGTGCAAAATAGGAGACACAGTGACCGACCATATCTCCAGTAATTAATCCTATAAGGTCAACGTGTAATTTCCGAAAGATCTGAAGAAAATCTTTCAAAATCACAACAATAGATCCTTGTTTAGACCATATCACAAGCAAAAAAAAAAAAACACCCGATACAATTGGCCTCTACTTCCTATAGTCAAGTGTGGAAACAACTGAAAATTTCCTACTCTCCGCATTACTTGACAATAGATCTAATTAAATGTTGGAAGTTTAGTACTTCTTATGCTTCTAATAGAAGCTTTAGGTTGACATAATGATAACTCAACACAGACAAAACAAACTGAATGAAAACCAGGAATGTGCAACCTGCAGTTTCTTTCCCCACTAGCAATATGTCTAAGTCCAAAGCAACATGCTAACTAGAATAGCTGAGTTAATTCCAAAGTACAAAATCTACCTAACAGAAACCAGAACCCACCTGTGAAACATTTTCCAGATTAAGATGGTTGACACATAATGCATCAACGATCCATAGAGACCACAATACCATAGCATTAATACAACAACTGGACACTGATCATGAGAAGGTAAAGTAACTTGACAACCGCTGCAACATGAGGACGACAAGACTGACTTTCAGACACCCATATTGAGCAATGCTGGACGACAACTCTGGACCTTCTCAACCCTCAAACATGTCCTAGTACTCACTGGAACAGTAGATAATTGCAAATCAATGGAAAGAAAAAGAGAAACTAAAAGTAAAAAGGTAACATGCAAGCATCTGTGTACTATAACACAGGAAATATGGTAATAATTTAACACACACACAGTGAGAGAGAGAGAAAGGAAGTACCCCAAAAAATTCTTTAACTAGGAAAAGTTTGCAGTATTGAAAGCTTATTGAATTCTTAATGTGTACAAATGTGGCTAACAAAAACAATAACTTCAAGTAACAAACTAGACAACAAAGAAAATGCATCAGACCACGAACCTGATCATTTTCATTTGCTGTTGGTGAGGGGGACTTCTTTGATTCGGCTGGTTTGTCAGCCCCACAATTTTGTCTGTTGCACTTTGTCCTAAAAGGATAGTTAATATTACTACATTTCTCACACTTCCAGCTTCCCTCAGGCATCTTTTGTTCTGAAAAGCAAGAAATCCATATTCATCAAATTTCAAACAAATACACAAAAATGCTTACAAATTTAAATAACTTACTCAAATTTTTATCTGATTTTGGAGCCTGCATTTACAAGAGAATATATTATGAATCAGAAATAGATTCATAACCGCAGAAAAAATAATGCAGCATTTCATATATTTTTCAGTTTTCAAAGTACCAAAGCCAACTTAAGTGACACAGTAGCTATGTTGCACCAATATCAAATATATAAATAAATAGACAAAAACCTGAGATCCAGGCTTAGGTGTATTGCATTTCCGCATGTTACAGACGGTTCTGAAAGAGAAGTTAATATTCCCACATTTTGGGCATGTCCAATCATTATCGCGTGTAGCATCTAGGGAGGATTAGAAGAAAAAGTAATCACATAATTGTATAAAAATTACTCTAATGCCCAGATAATGGCTTCTTTCAACATAAAGAGTAGAGAGATGACATACCTGCACCCTTTTTCTGTAATTTATCATCTGGAAAAAATCCTGGCCTTGGTCCCTGTAGGTTAAAAATATATATTATATCATAAACTTTGACTCACATATAAGACAATGTAGCTCCACCAATTGTTAAAAAATATTAGATGGTCCAAAGAGAATAGGAAATTTCAGAACCAATGCACAGTATGCCTATTGGTATTAAACACATGGGTTAAATATAAAAATGACCTCTGTACTATATATTTTTTGTCAATTTGGTACCTAAAAAAATAAAATTTTCAATTTAATACTTTAACTTTCATTCTGTTTTTAGTTAGTATCTAAGATTAATTCCGTTAGTCAACTTATCGATATTACATGAATATCTAATAAGATGTTGACATGTGTCAAAATGTTCAATCAATACCACATTATCAATTGCTACATTAACGTTAAAAGAAAATTTATAAAGAATTCAAAAAATATATAAAAATTTTTTCATAAAATCAGAAATATTTTTAAAAAATATATAAAAAATTGAAATATTTAAAAATTTTTGAAAAATTTACAAAAATTTAAAAATTCAAAAATTTTGAAAATTTTAATAAAAAGTCCCAAAAAATTTTAAAATTCTGAAAAATTCATAAAAATGAATATTTTAATATAATAAAATTTTCTTAAAATGCAAAAAAATTCACTAAAACTTTAAAATTTTGAAAAAAAAAATCTAAATTTTTTTTTAAATTACGAAAAAATATCTTTTAATTTTTTTTGAATCTAACAACTTTTATTTTTTATATATTTTATCAATTTTTCAGAATTTTTTGGATTTTTATTAAATTTTTAAGTTTTTTATTTTTCTGAAAATTTTTTAATTTTTTAGAATATTTCAGATTTTTGAAATTTTTTAATTTTCAGAATTTTTGAAAATTTTTAAGAATTTCTTTTATAATTTTTTTTAACTTTCATTTTTATAATTTAAATTTCAAAATTAGATTTTTTATTTTGATTTTTTTTTTTAAGTTTTTGTGAAATTTTTTTGAATTTTTATTAAAATTTTGATATTTTTTATTTTTTAAGTTGTCATATTTTTTAAAATTTTTATAATTTCTAATAATATTTTATTTTTAATTTTTTATAAATTTTTAAAAATATTTCAGAATTTTTTAAAAAATTTTTAAATTTTTTTAGAAATTTTCTTTTAATATTAACATGAAATTGATGATGTAATGCTAATTGAACTTTTTGACACATGTTAGTATTTTATTGGATATTCATACCACGTTAGCAAGTTGACTAACATTGTTAATCCGAGATACCAAAGTAAATAACGAAATGAAAGTTCAAATATCAAATTGATAATTTTATTTCTTTAGGTACCAAATTGACAAAAAGTAAAGTGCATGAGCTGTTTTTATATTTAACCCTAAACACGTTACATGCTTTTGTTACATATCACTAAAAGCAAAAACACCTAAAGAAGATGGGATGCTTGCTCAATAAAGAATTATTAACTGTCAAGATATTCCGTAAATCAAGTTCACAACTCCAAACCTAGAAATTGTGCAATTAGAACACAGAGAATTGATACAAAATACTGAACTTGCTATCTTAATTTGACAGTCCGAACAAAGAGTGATCTCAAAGCAGCATTCAACTTCTCAACTTACCATTGGAGGAAGGCCCATGGGCAACCCCAAGCCATAGCGGTCCATCAAAGGAGGCATGCCATACATCCCACCTGAAAAGGAAAAATTAACAACTTACTAATTTGTTGATACTAATGTGTTATTAACGGCATACTTAAGGTCATCCGTATAGGTATAGGGATGGTTGGGCATATTTTGCAAATAGAATAAATTATGATCAACGTGTCCTCTCGGTCAACCATTTAATTCCCAAGAATGTATAAACAGGAGTATACAACAAGTAAAAGATAAGAAAAATAATAGCTATTACAGGCTGGAAAATGCAAATGACTGATACCATTTCCAATCATAGACCCACTAGAATAGGGGGGTGGTCCAGGCATATGTATCGGCCGATAGGGACTGCCACCAGAAAGATGACTGCCATAATTGTAATGATAAGCTGATCCTCCCGAAAAAGGAACGTCATATGGAGGAATAGAGGAACCATTGAAGAGGGAAGAACCATAAGGAGCTACACCCAGATACAACGAAGATGGTGCACCAGAACCTACATAAGGAGCAGATGAAGAGTAATTCTGTGGGGCTTGCAGAGGCTTGGCAGCTGATTTCTGCAAGGGAACAATTACCAGCTTAATTATAAAAAAATAAAAAAAGGAGAAAAAAAGTAAAAAACTATAAAGAAGGTTAGTATCTAAAGAAATAAACAAACAAATAGAAAAGGCTTATGATCAACAGAATTTTGAAAGGAAAACAGAGGATATAGAGAGACTAAAACAAAGCATGCAGTTGAATAGCACACACAACTCTCCTATCTTTTTCCTCTGTATCAGGTCAGAACCAATCATTAAATTCATTAAAAACAACTTGCTAAGCCGAGTATTTAAAAGTATCTGCTCTTCTGTTACTTGTAGTGTGGAAACAATTTCAATCTGTAAATCGGTAAATCAAAACCCTATGAGCCAAAAGGCCCAAAACTACAACTAAAAAATTCTTCTATATTCAAGACTTACTGAATTATGATCAGCTGGCCGGGGTTGAGTGCAATTGCGCATATTGCAAGTAGTCCTAAATGAAAAATTGACATTCCCACAACTAGGGCAGGTCCAATCATCTTCCCTACGACTACCTACAAATTTAACCATAAAATTCCAACATTTCCAAAATCAAACACTAAAAAGTACACAGAATTAAATGCAATTAATTGGCATACCATCCGTTCTAGCACGCTTGGCTGCTGAAGAGTTTCTGCTATCAACCTGAACCACAACAAAAAATCATCTTAAAACAATGCCCCTAATTTCATATAACAAGCAATATTTTGCAAAATTTAATTCGCCGTCTGAATAACAAATTGGAGAATTGGGCAATGGCAAGAAAAGAAATCGAAAGAACCCTAGCTTGGCATGGGGAATTGAAATTTAAAATAATTTTAAGAATAGATCCATTAGGGTTTGATACATGAATAAAAAAAAATGGAAATTGAGAGAATCCAAAAAACAAAAAAAACCTGAGACATTTAGGCGGCAGCGATGAAGGGAGATTTGATCCTTTCGGTTTAAAGATTCGAAACGAGAGGGAGAGAGAGAAAGAGTGGGAATTGGGAAGTTGCCCTCACGATGAAAGGGCGGTGACGGGCTTTTAAGTGTGACTGTGAGGGATGTACTTAAATTTTCGTTTAATACACAGCGCTTGCCGTCTGATTCTTTTGACGCCGTTTAGGTAAGGTGATTTGGATGGTCCCAGTTTTTGGACTTGGTGGGACCTCTTAAAATTTTTTATGGTCTATCTGTCAATCTACGGTAGATTTTTTTTTTTTTAGGAGGCCAAGCCAAATACAGCAAGTAGCAAATCACTCGTTAAGAAAATGAAAGAATTCACATAATAGCAAATAAGTCCTCCAGCTTTATTAAAAATTTTATGGTGTAAGATATTTATTTATTTTTTTGTTAAAATCTTTTTCATTGATGTAATTTTTTTAATTTATAAAAATATTAAATTTATTTAGATGAATTAGATAATAATATATTTAAAATTTTTTATAATTAAATTTTATTCATCCATTTTTAAGATTTAATAAATATAACTAATAAGTTCATAATTGTATTTCATTTTTAAGAGTTTAAGGTTTTTGTTTTTTTCTTTTTTAAAAAACATATGAGAAAATTATGTATAGTCAATCGTCAACGTCCTTTATGGATATTTGTTTTAGTAATTATAATTCAATTTTTAACCTAAAAAATTATGTTTGAGGTTTTTTTTATCAAAAAATAAAATAATTTTTTTAAACAATATTTAACAATATATTATTTTTATCCGTAAGTTTCTAAAATTGTGACATTCGGGAGCATGACTCACTTTTTTTCAACTATATTTGATTTGTAATTCTACTATTGGATGCCACTCCCCTGTTTCGATTATTGTACCACCCCGGCACCATCATGTAAGCAGATAGAGGTCCACAAAATTTTTGAAAATATTTAGATAGTATGTAAATTTAGGTTGAATTTAAATCGAATCTCAAATTAAAATTATTAAAATTATTTATTTTTTTTAAGATTTTATAACTTAATTTTGTACATTGTAATTTAAAATGATTAAAATCATATTATTATTTATATCCACTAATCATTATTTTAAAATCTTTTAAACAAAGAATTTTGTAACAATTTTTAAATTATAATTATGTGATTTTAATGAAAACCAATTTAACTCTTTTGTTTTTCAACAATGCTAAATCTTCGATTAAGTATTAAATTTGTGTTTTTTTTTTTTTTTGGTCTATAATTGAATCTTATTTACAAGAATTAAGAGAATACTATATCAAGAGGACACACAATCATTACGTTTTTCTTTTTCTTTAACTAATTTTAATTTTTCATATCTATATTATATTTCAAATTTAATTACTATAAATCTCTATTCCTTGTTATATTGCAATCTTTTTCAACACAAATTTTATATTAGAACCATTTAAAAAAAAAAAAAAAAAAAAAAACACCATAGATTTTTAATCTCTAAATTTTCAACTTCATTTTTCTTGCTTTCATAAAAAATATCTTTTTAACATTCGAATTATGCCTAAAGAAAATTTTTTACTTGTGCCATTTTTTGTTTCAAATTTAAACTATCCAAAGGATAAAGATAGATCCCATATTTCATTGAAATTTTGTAAAATTAGTAATTCTATCATTAATTTAAAAGTTATGTTATTATTAAATGTTTAATGTTGTCATCATTGTTATAAATTTTAAGAAAATAAAAATAATATAAAATAATAAAATATGATTTTGATACGTAAATAACATTATCTTAAAAACAATTATACTTATAGGATATAATAAAACTTTAAAAATTTTTTAAATCAGAAGTAATAAAATTTATTAGGCAAAAAAATTTATTTATAACAAATGAACAGTCACCAATTAAGCCAATTCAATAAGTAATGACATTTTATATAGTCATATTTTTCTTATTAAATAAACTTGATTTAAACAGTCATGTTTTTTTATTCAAAACATATTTATTCAAAATTAATAATATTTTGAAATAAATAAATAAATAATTTAAAAGATTTAAAAATTAAATTTATTTGCCAAACGAGCCCAAGTACCTCAAGTGCCTAAGTGTTTATTTTTTGACTTTTAAAATTATCTAACCCATTAGAAAAACTCTTAGCAAGTCAAATGATTTGATCAATCCAACACTTAGATTAATTACTTAATTAACATAAGTAATCTCTTTTAAATTACATATAAATGATATTTATACTCAATGAGTGATACATCACATTCTAAACTACCAATAATTATAATATTTATCATTTATAATTTTATAAACTCATTATTTTTTATTAATATTTTTACACATTTATATACATTTATATTAATAAGTATGATATAATACATTATATAAAAAATAAATTAAAGTGTAATATTAATTGGCCCTCTCAAAGTCAATTGTTAAGATTTGTCATTGCATATAAGCATGAATCATTTATATTGTCAATTTCATTAGATATTCATGGATCTATAACACTTATAAATTTAATTAATTGTAAATATATTTTATTTTGTATTTTGTATCACTTAAAATCTAAGTCAAATATTAATCTTACCAATACCTAATTGGGAATTCAACTTTTTATTTGAATAATGATGGGTATTATATTGTCGGTATGGGGATAGGAATGAGTAAAGTTTTAAATTTTTATTGAATATAAAAATAGGGATAGGTAATATAGTATTAACTCTGTATCTGTACCATGTATATATACAATAAATAGATTTTTATATTAAAACTATTATTTTAGATTAATTATAATTAATATATTTTATTGGAAAATATATATTAATATATATATTTATAAAAAACCTAAATATTCAAGATAAAATTTAAAAAATAAATTAAAATAAATTTTATTTTTTATTATTTTTTTAACTGTGGATATGTAGATTATCCATACTTATTAAATACCAGTGTGGATAAAAATGTGAATAAATTTAAAATATCCATTGGGTATAAAGACGGGAATATGTAAAATATAAAAATTTAAGAATGGGAATAAAGAATGTTTTACCCTATCCATACTCTACTCATTAACATTCTCAGTCTAAATTCATATATACTATATTTCAATATTCATAAACTTAATTATTTATGAATCTATGATATCAATTAACCTAATTAACTATAGATTAATATACTCTGACTATTCATGAATATTCATAAACTTATGCATTTAGGAATCTATAATATTCATAAATTCAATTAATTGTACATACTAAATAAATTATATTATTCATGTTTCCTAACATTTAAATTTTAAATCTATATTCATATTTACTATTTACTAATCATAAATCAAATTTAAATTAAATAAATCTAAAATTTAAATTAAATAAATCTAACTATTTATAAATTTAATTATTTATGAATATAATTAATTGTGAATGAATGTACATATTTATTTTGTTATAATGTAATATAATTTATTAATTTGTATAAATACATATATGATTATTGATTTATTTTTTTATCACATACAGAGCAGAAAAAGACTCTATGATTAATTAGCTTGAAACCAAAGTAATATGATACACATCTTATTATTAAACACAAATTCTACAAATAGAATAATTATAATAAAAATCTTTTTAGATGCAATTTAACATTACTAATATAATTTGTTTATTTTTTATTTTACAATTTGACAAATATGAAAAATTAAATATATACAAGTAATATGCAACCATAGTCTATCTTGCAATAGCAAGTTTGGATATCAAATTATTAAAATAATTATTCTTCCTTTGACAAGAAACTTTAGTTTAATTATTGAAGACAATACTACTTAGACTATATTTTCCGTAAAACAATATAATTACGTGATTTTTTTTCTATAATACTTATTTAAACATAATACTTATAATATAAATTTAAAAATTACAAATAAATTTTTATTATGCACATAATTCCAATCACAATTGTTTAAATAATATAATTAAAAAATATAACATTAGTATTGATATTAAAAAAAGCCATAATATCCTTTATTGTTTTATGAGAATAATAAACTTAATTATTTTAGGAAATTTATGTAAATTTTTACTAATATTGCATTCATGTGATGCTGGATCGACGATTTAATATTTTGATTCATAAGAGAGGTAAACTTTTGTATTTTAAAATTCGAATAGAAGTTTTGGAAAAAAAAATTCAAATAGAAGACCTCCAAAAATTGTAAAGATTAAAATAACTAAATATGTCATCATTAATAATTCACCTTTTTATATAATATTTATATTAAATTTATAAATCACGTACTAATAAATTATAACAACAGTGAAATATTTTATATTTACTAACTCAATTAACTTTCATTAACTATAAATTAATTTTTATTCTACCTTTTCATTCCAAAGTATAAAATAATTGAAAGAAATTCAACTTAATGAGTTAAATAATATAAAAATAAATAATATTATTAAATAATTAATATATTTAGTTAATTATTTAAAAAATACATTTTATTTATAATATTTGAATATGTCAATATCAATTAAATATAATCATTAGAATTAAAGATTTAACCTTATGTTATTTTAAAAATATATGACATATCAACAAGTGATTAATTCAATTGATTAAGACTCATCTTATTTGATGAAAAAGTATTAAGTTTAAGTTTTACATATAATTATTTATTAAATCATCTTAAATATATAATCTATAATTATCAAAATATTTTATTTTGACTTAAAAAATCGAACAACTTAAACTTTTGATAATTTTTATTAGTAATATTAAAATTTTCTGACAATATCTATAGCCTCTTAAATTAAAACTCTTATATTGCAAGAAATTAACAAATATTTTGTTTTCTTATGCTTCATATCCCAAATTGTTATTATTATATTAAATTTAAGTAACGTAGAGTGACGTAAGCGAAAAACTGCTTGGGTAGGGGGGAGCAGGTGGACAAGTGGCGTTTTGCCAACTCTTCTTTTACGCTCGGATATTTCCTTCGTTTCCCTGCCCTTCCCTTTCCTTTCCTCTCCTTTCGTCACTACCAATGCCTCCCCTTCTTTCTTCTTCATAACACAACAGCACTGCAGCAAACAAAACCCCAAACAGAAAAAAAAAACACTTTTTTTTTAATTTCCTATAGATATTATACCCCACTTTCGATTTACAACCAAAAACTTTGTGACAATGGCGCACCAAAGTTCTGATCGCTTAACCTCTGCTGGTACGTCGCCATTGAATCATAATCTCCGTAAACGAAGAAAGGAAAAGAATGTCTTCATTTTAGGCTGTTCATTTTCAATGTTGCTCCTAGAATTATGGCTTTTGTTTATTTATTTATTTTAAATTTTCTTTGTTCTTGTTTGAATTTAAGGGATTACCTAATGAGAAATGTAGACTCTATTGTGAGATTGTTTTGCCGTTTGTGAAGGATTTTATTGAAGATGATCATGGACATAATTGATGTTTGGCAACAAATATTATATGTTTGTTTTACAGTTTGATCCATTCCTATGTGTTTATGTTTCAATGTTTGGCGCACTTGTTTGCTTTATGCACACATTATTTGTTCAATATTTGTTTGATTGATTAAAGATTTTGATAATGTTTTGGAAATTCTAGACTCGGCAGAGGTATCGGACGTTCTGGTTCTGGATAGCGACAATAGCCTTGCTAATCCTAACACCTTGACTGATAAGGTATATTGTTGCATGCGCCGCTTCAGTTTGTTGGTTGCCTTGATTTGGTTAGATATTGCAATTTTTAATCTGCTGACTGATGTTGGTACCTTTGATCATAATTGAGGGTCTGATTATTTAATTTTTTTATGCAGGATTTGGTTACTGTTGGTTCCTTGAGGGATGGTTCACATCTTTCAGGGTTCATGCCATCTGTGGTTGGCTCTAAGACAACCTATTTGTCCAATGCCTATTCTTCCGAGGCACAGTTCCATCATGAAGGTTAGTTTTTCTACATTTGTCGTAAAAACTTTATATTGATTATGTAAACCTAGTTTTTGATTTTCGTGTATGTTAATATATATGTAGAAACCTAAGATTAAAGATTTATCAATATGAGGTTTATAGCTTGGATATTTCCTAGGAAAGAGATATTCATGCTTGTGCTGATTACAAGGGTAATTTATTTTGCGGTAAGCAATTCTTCTTGTATATATTTGGGACTTTTGGGTCAACTGAAATCAAAATAGATTCATTATATGACTTGTCTAATCTATTTGATGTGGGAGACCTGGTGTTGCTCTTTGAAGATAAAATCTACACTACCGTATGAAAAAGAACTGGTTATAACTACTTTATGATGCCATAGTAGTATCATTAACCCATCTTTGAATCTGTAGAATTTTTCCATGTCGGCCTATGATTGAGTAGAATTTTCATCTAATTTTCTTCAAGTCTGTGGTGGACTTGCGGGTTACTTCCAGAATGTGTTGATGGTTGCAATTTTTTTTTTTATTGTTTGAGGTTGATATTTTTTGTTAGTATTTAGAATGTAAAATGGCTTTTGTTTTAAGAAACAAGAACACAAATGGCTTTTTTAAAGATTCCACTGAGGGTGACTCTGAATTGGATGTGAGGCATGTCATGCAATTTTATGGACTAAGGTTGCTCAGATAGCTAGTTAGCATGGCAGAATAATTTTTCTCTGGCACATAATACACTTTCTTACTTATTATTCATGGAGTTGTTGCTCTGCTTGTGGACTGCAGCTCATAAACAGGGTTCATTGCTTCCATATGTTAATGCTGAGGGCTTGGAAAATGGCTTTCATGTGTGTAAACCTACCTTCTTTTCCATTTCAGTAACTATTATTACTATATTTTATATTCTTTCTTTCTATCAGTATGTCTAAAAAGGCATAACTTTTTCTTCACCTTACCCAGGGCATCTACAATGAAACTGCATCTCTTGGATTTCATGGTTTTAGGAATAGCCCACAAATGCCACAAAGACCTTATACTCCTGCTTCTTCTCATCTGCCTGCTGTTGCAGATCCTAACCAGTTACCTAATGCAAGGCATTTCCCTACCTCAGATTCATCTTATCACCAGTCATCAGTTACCCGAAATGTTCCACATTTTACTTCAAAGGCCCAATTTTCTCATTTAGAGTTTCCTCTAAATATCGAGCAACAATTGGTTGGAAAGAGATTTGGGATGAGACCGAATTACCTTCCTCAATCAGGATCATATGGTGGAGGAATCAACTTTGGAAGCTCTAGCAATCTTTGCTCCTCATACCAATGGTTTGATGGCTTTGGGGCTGGTGGAGTCTGCTCAGACTGGTCAAAGCCTTTTAGGGGGAAGAGTTCTTTGTTTCATGTGTCGTACCCAGCAGCTTCTCCAAAACAAGTTGGTTCATTAGAGTTTCCTTCAAACGACCATGGAATGGTTAGTTCTTTACTTATCACATATTTTAAGGTGGTTGGAAGCTAACATTATTTAGAGATTTTAGATGGCCATTGCAAATTTTGGAACATAAATTCCATATTTTCTAGCAAGTATACATTTCTGCCATAAGCAAAAGCTATATCATGATTGGTGTCGGGATGAAGCCAGGAATGGTTTCAATTAATACCGAATTGTCTAATTGAGCTTCTCTAAATTTGTTATTGTTGTATTTGCCCTTTTTTTTGGGGGGGGGGGGGTGGTGGTGGTGGTTTAAACAGGTCATTGTAATTTCATCTTGGTATTATTAAATCAACTATTAAGTTGGTTTAATTATCACCTGTATAGAGAAAGCGTTTCTTATATTAATGATGTTGTAGGCTGTGTAGCAACCAAGTTTTAGGGGGATCAAAAAAAGAAAACAAATCTGAGCTTGAATCCTAGAACTGGCGAGCAGTTACAACTAAAAAAAGGGTAAAGATCAAAGTCAAATTTGAAGGGACACAGTACTCTCTTCTCTCAAAGAAGGGCACCAGTCCCCACCTTAAACTATCTTTGCTCTAGCCATCATTATCACCACGTTGTCCCCTCCTTTTCTCTCTTTCACCCTCTAGCATTACCACACAACCCCTGTTATTTGATTTTGCATTCTCTTTCATTTTCTTGCAATAAGTTGTTTCATACTTCTTAACAATTGTGAAATTATATAGGCAGGACGTTTTCTGTTCCCCATTGAGTTTTTTTAGTAAACTACTGTCAGTTTTAGTTTATGCAGTTCTTGTAATTATAAGCCTTTGGTAGCAGCTGGCTCTGCCTTGACCTGTTGAGAGGGAGAGAAGTGAGTTGTGGCATGGCTGGAGAGGGATTGGAGAAAGCCAGGAGGCAATGATGGTGGTGTAGGAGAAAGATCTTTTTTCCTCTTTGGTCTTTAGTTTTATTGGTCCTATTTTGTTTTGGCCACTCTTGGGGTCTTTTTCCTCCTTTTAACATAGCTAGTTAGTTGCTATATCATCATGGTAGGATCCATAACCAAGGCCCTAAAAAGGAAAAGCAAATCCTGCTAGATGCCAGTTCAGCAGAGGGAAGTAGTCTATCCATAAGTGCAATGTTTTAATCTGATTAGTCCCATCGAATTGAGAATAGAAGCATAGGGAATACATTGCAATTGTTTTTTTTTTTTAAATTAAAGGGATTTTTTCTAAGGTTTTTAAATTCAGATTCTTGAATTATATCAGCTTTTCATTGTGGCCTTAAAAAAATAAATTCTGCTTTTCATTTTGGCCTTAAAAATCTAAATTAAGCTTTTCATCATTTGCTTTCCATGAAAAGGAAATGAAAAAACTTATATCAAGTGATAGCATGAGGTTTAGGGCTCATGGATAAACATGCTGTGTTTAAATTGCTTAGTCAACGATAACGGCAATCCTAAAATTGTTTGATAATTCAAGCACATGTTATGCTTTTATTAGAGAACTTTGTGAAATTCATGGAAAGCAGTTCTTTACGCATATACTAAAATACTTGAACATATATCTCTCAGCTACTCCAGATCAACCATGAACAAGGTGAGTATTAGTGGTCTGTGAGTAGATTTGACTTCTTTACTCCTCTAATTGAAACAACAATTAGGTACAATTCTACAAGCTTCTCCAGAATTACTTAAAAACTTTCTATGGATCAACATGTGTAAGGCATACATTATGCATCTTTTCTGCTGAGCAGCATCTGCTTTAAGCTTTTTTTTTTTTTTAAGCTCAAAAGATTGAAGCTTTTATGTGAGCGCCTCTTGGAATTGTAGCTCAAATAGTTGCTAATTTGCTAAGCCCTGCACGTCATCTCATAACTATAATTTTTGTGCAATAATGGTGAGGTTGTGATTTTCATTTACATCCTCATTTCATCGTTAGGTTCCAATCCTGAGATGCTTCTGATTAGTTTCCAATTCAATAATACATTCAATTGTTTGAAATAGATACTGCCAAGTGATTGATTATAGTCTATTACCTAACAGTTAAATCTTATGCAGGCTTCTTTTCAGAAAGGATCATTTAATGGGTTTGGTTCTTGTTCTGGTTCCAGCTCTAGAGGCTACACTGGTAGCCAAAGTGATCAAAGTTCTGGTCATGGTAGTGTCTGCACTTCTAGTTTAGGAATAAACGGTCATAACTGGCCTACACTTGATGAAGCAAGACAAGGAGGGAGCTGTAATGACTTCTCCTGCAGTTGTACCGTAACACTTGACACACTAAGTGAGCGTAACAGGGGACCTAGGGCATTTAAGCCTAAAAGTCAGACAACTACCAAACGATCATACAACCGACAAAATTTTGTCACTGATTATGATGGTGCAAAGTTCTTCGTGATCAAATCTTATAGTGAAGATAATGTTCACAAAAGCATAAAGTATGGTGTCTGGGCAAGCACCCCAATCGGCAACAAAAAATTGGATACTGCTTATCATGAGGCAAAAGCTAAACAAGGGATATTCCCTGTCTTTCTCTTATTTTCGGTAATCCACCTTATGTTACATTCTAGGCGTTGCTTGGATTACAAGAAACACAAAAAATGATGCACGGTCATCTAATTTAACCTACTAAAATTATTGATAGAATATCATTAATTGATAATGCATTATGATGAACAAGGACTGTGAAGTGGTGATGCATTGTAAATATTAGTTGGAAATCCTTACCACATAATCCATGTGCTTTCCTTCTGGTTCATTTGTACGTAAAGACCATGAATGAGGATATGAAATCAATTTAGTTGCTTCTTATATGTTATGCATGCAGGTGAATGCTAGTGCTCAGTTTTGTGGAGTGGCTGAGATGGTGGGACCTGTTGACTTTGATAAAAGCGTGGATTATTGGCTTCAGAATAAGTGGTCTGGCCAATTCCCAGTAAAGTGGCACATTATTAAAGATGTCCCCAACAGTCAGTTCCGCCACATTATACTTGAAAGTAATGACAATAAGCCGGTTACTAACAGTAGAGACACTCAAGAGGTAAGGATTCATTTGGGATTGACACTTTATAGCCACCTTTGAGTGCTATATGATTCTTGGCGTTTCCGGTTACATTCAAATTAGTGCCATTATGGCCTCAATTTGTGGTAACTTGATCTTCTGATGTGATTATGTTGGTCTAGAATTGAATTAGATTTGACAAAGCCAACATCAAACTTGTCTACATTTCCACCCTCGCTAATTTTTTCTTCTTATCAAGTTGTAGCTGTGGTGTATTTATGTTTTTTGTCTAAATGTAAGATGTATAACTGGATAAACTCCAAGGCACAACGTAAGACATGATGATCTGTCCTTCCTATGAATCCAGTTTTCGCACCATTATAATTACTTTGTCTGACTACTTACTTCAAGTAAGGTATAATCTTTCTCATCTTTCATTGCAACGACTCCTTTTTATGGTGTCTTACACTGCGTCAAACAATGTTGCAGGTGGAACTGGAACAGGGTATTGAGATGTTGAACATTTTTAGAAATTATGAAAGTCATTCATCTATCCTAGATGATTTTTACTTCTATGAAGAGCGGCAGAAAGCAATGCAGGAAAGGAAGGCCAGACAGCTTGCTACCCCTGTGGCTTCTCCTGATGATTTAGTTCGTGAATCGCCGAACCTCGCGTCACTTCCTAATGATTTCGTAAAGAAAATGTCTAAGAGCTTTGCTGAAGCTCTTTTGTTAAAGGAGAATGAGAAAGCAGGTGGAGCAACTGGAAAGGTGCTCTCCACTGCCTGTGAAGGCCTTGGTAGATAACTGCAACAGCAAATTCGGCCAAGAGTGAAACCAGCATTATCGGTAGGGAGTTATAGTTTATGCATTTGGAAATGTGAATTTAAATCCAACGCTACCTTCTTTATTTGTTTATTTGTTTATTTGTTTATTTGTTTAGTTTGGTGTCCCACAAGTAGTGAGGAGGCTCCCAGTTTGGGTTAAACTCGGTTTATGGATTGAATTTGTTTTAGATATATAGATAGACTTGGTTCATATGTATATACAATATATATACCTCAGCTGATTTTTCTTTTTAAAGATCATTGTTAAATTTTTTTTTTTTTTCATGTTTAATGTAGGATGATGGATAGAATAAGATAATATTTTATATCATGTTTGGCTTGTATCTAAAGAGAATGATAGAATTAAAAGGAGATTTAGTTTTTCTTTAATATAAAATGGTTCAATCCTCTAAAATGAAAAAAATATTTTTAATTTATACAATTGAATTTACATATTTTATTATATTCTTAAAAATGATATTAATAATTTAAATTACATAAATTTTTAAAAAAATAATTTTAACTAATAATAAAATTATTTTATTTTAATTTTTATACATAATAAAATTATATTATTTAATTTAAATTTATTCATAATATTATATCATTTTATTATAATTTTATATATTTAAGTTATGTTTGGTGCATACGATGATAGATAAAATAATAATTTTATATTATGTTTGATTTGTATTTAAAAAAAAAAGATTAGAAGGAGAATTAATCATTTGTTTAATATATGATTATTTAATTTTGAAGATAATTATTTTTAATCCGTGAGATTGAATTTATATATCTTATTATTCACTTAAAAATTATATTAATAATTTAAATTATAAAAATTTTTAAAAAATAATTTTAATTAATAAATAAATTATTTTATCTTAATTTTGAAATATATCAAATATAAAACAAAATAATAATATTTAATTTAATTTAATTTATAATATTATTTTAATTTATCTTAATTTTATATATCAAATACATCAACACGCCGATTTGACTTTGTTTTTAACAGCTATGATGAGAAAATTCATTAAAGCCGACGAGACAACTTAACTTGTATGTTACCGGTGTACTGGTGAAATATTCCGTTAAACGGTGTAAAAATAAAGGAAGAGATTACTAACAAGAAATGCCGAACTTCTATGAAAAGATGGGAATCCACTTTCTCGTCTCATTTAATAGACCGAAGGGGACTGCTGCAAGTAGTCTTTCAGTACTGTAATTTACAACAAATAATCTGATAACCACAAATTGTCTTGAAATGTCACAAATACTTTTATATATATATATTTATATATATATATATATATATATATATATATATAACTATTTGTGACATTTCAAGACAATTTGTGGTTATATATCCGGAGGACACGGGAAAGAAATTATAAGAATAAATATTTAAATTTTAACTTTGTTAAATATAATCTTTTAAAAGTGATTATATGTATTAATTTAACTAAATTTTGGATTTAATGTCACAAATATCTTTAACAATTCAAATAATTTCTTTCATGTCCTTGACTAGCATCTCTCAAATAGTTTTAAAAGTTTAGATCTAGGAAGATTTCTTCCTTTCAGGATCAATGCATTCAATGGGTCTCGAAAATTTATATTAAATTTAAAAATCATTCGTCAAAGAGATTATCAACATTGAAAATTAAATCCAAAATTTATAAATTAGCGTTATCAATTTAATCAATCTTTATCTATCGAGCAATCTCTTTCAATCTTACATAATATAACTTGTAATAATAATTTAGCATAAATAGAACCAGTGATTATCTTTGTGATTTTTTTTTCATTTAATCATTATTTTTCTCCCTTTATGATTTTATATCAAGGAAAAATTATTTATACTCATCAAATAAATTCATTTCACATACTTACATAATATATAAATTTTCAAAATTATAATATCACTTATAAAAATTTTAACTTGTTTCACTTAAGTCCCTAGAATAAAAAGTGAGCACAAAATTTTATTATTTTTTTACTTTAGTTCTTAAAATAAAAAATGAGTGCACCTAGGTTAGGGTGGCGTTGGATTGGTTTCAAGGTGGGTTTTGCTTGCCCTAAACCCGATCCAACATGAAATTTTTTTTATTTTTTTATATTTAAATTCAATCTAATATCGATATTATGTAACCCGTATTTGATATGAAATTAATAAAATATTATTTTTTAAATATAAATATTTAAAAATATTATTATATAAATATATATAAATAAAAAATTAAATAATTAATTAAAAAATAATTTTTTTATATAATATCGATCGAATCGAATTTTAGACAAACTCAAACTCGATTATTTCCTAACTTTATTCGATTCGATCCACTCGAATTTAAAAAAAAAAAAACTGATCCGTAGGGTTGGGTCGAGCCGGAACCTCTCGGGGTCCCTACACCTAGCATCCGAGGAACTTCCAATTAGACTTAAGGATTGCTTTTTCTTGGAGCTACTCATTTGTCTCTTTGTGTCAATTTCATTTTCAGTATGAAAAAATCTCACTACCGACAACCATCAAAGATTTCACAGCAGAGGATGATCAAAAGGAAAACAAGCAGTGGGTAAAGTTTCCTAACGTTTATTTTAACGCTTCTTCTATCATTTCACTCTTTTAATTTCTTGGCTTCCATTTGGTGCCAAAAACAGAAAGAGGCAAAGAAATATAGCTTTACTTTGGATGATTCATTTAAGATTCTTAAACAGCAATGCAGTTGGGAAGAATTAAACAAACAAAAGGAAATTAAAAGCCTTTTTAATTCACTTCCATCGATATCATGCACGCCTAAAACAGAGAAACCAATCCAGCTGGAAGTGCATAGAAAACTATGGCCATTGCAATCAGTAGCGTGGAACCAACGAGGTGGGAAATTTCAAGCTTGGTTCCACTGGATTTACTATCACTTTTCTCTGAAGCAGATGAGGGTGTTCCGGTGGTTGCTGTTGAGGTGGAGGAATTGCTGAAGATGGCTGCTTCTGGTGAGTTTGGAGCTAATCCAAGAAGCTCTGTTCATTCAAAACGAAAACAATACAATATATTAATTAATTTATTCATTTGAGGACCAGCTGTTTTGGCTGCCAGTAGCTCTACCTGATCACAAGATGTAGAAACCACTACAGTTTTACTGCTTCCTCAACTATATATATATATGTGTGTGTGTGTGTGTGTTAGAACCTAGAAGAACTTAATTAAAACTGATCAACCTTAAACTGGCAAGGGGTCATAGAGTATTGGTTTTTAATCTGCATGCCCCAAAGCCCAAAATCTATGTTCTTTGCATTGATCGTAGTGCTTAAACAACATATTACTATCAGATGTAAACCAATCAAAGGCTTAGCCGTCATTAGTTTCCTGGTTTAACATATCCAGAAAGCATGCATATATTTCAAAGCAACGAAAGAAATGGAAAAAAGAGCTTACTTGGGCAGTCACTGATGCTAGCGTTCTTTAACTGGCAAGCAGAAGGAAGCTGAAGAAGCTTAGTTTCCTGAACCCCCAAGCTCTTAAGGTTCTGAGCCCCAGACGTCTGAGTTTGATGAAGAATATAGCACAAACACTTAGGGTCATTTTCCTTTACACTCGACACCGAGCTGCAACACTCCTTAGTCGGCGTCGCCACCTTCCCTTGCGCAAAGCTCAGGCAAGTCATCACGCTCTGAAAATCATTGGTGCATTCATTTGCCAAACCACTGTCATCAGCCTCAACCACACCCAAAGAACCGCAAAGCAACAAACTGCTCACCCACAAGCCCAAAACAACAAAACTCCCTACTTCCCTCTCTTCCTTTCTCATTTTTCTTCGCAGCTTTTCTTTCTTTTTGAGTTGAGATTTTTCAGTTTGAAACTCAAAATGTCCTTTCTGCTTTATAGATGAACAAGTATGAAAACTGATCCAAGGCTTTATAATTTATATTAATGAAGAGGGTGAAGATTTTGAGGATACCATATGGACCGTTGATCTGGGCAATTGTTGTCCCCTAATATGAAAATCAACGGTAGTGATGTTTAGAAAATTTAAGCTAAAGATATAAATGGAGGCCCATTAGAGTTGTTGGGCAGCCGTAAAGTAGGTGTAAGTTGTCACTTTAAATGAGGCCGAGCTGCAAGGCCAACCACGTATCTTTAAACAGTCCACATGTCAGAAGTTGAACATTAATTAGAAGGAAAAAAAAAAAAAGGGATGTTCCGGTGCACGGCCAGCGTTTCCTCTATGATTAAGCAATTGTTACTCATTGAACAATGAATCAGAAAATATCTCTGCAGTCTGATTCAGATTGAAAATTGTTTATACAATAAACTGTGCATTCAGACATAAAATGTTTAAAAATAAACAATAATAAATTTATATATTTAAGGAGAAAAAGAGTTTATGAGGGTGACTTGAAAATATATTTATAAAAATTAAGATTTTTTTACACGAATCATGCAATCCCTCTCCCTCACGTTTAAAATCACATTAATGAATGATCATGTAGACAATTATATAAATTGGCTAGAATAATTATCCATTTTAAGTTACCCTTTCTTTTTTTTTTTTGAAAATAACAAGGGAGAGAGCACTATAATTGCCGAACTATATCTCATCCCACATGCTTAAAATTATCGAAAATTAAATTTTAATTATTAAAATTAAAAATTCAATATTTTTTTCATGAGTCAAAACTACGTGCACGATTGTCAGCCATCTCAACTCTCTCTAGCTCTCTGACTGTAAGACACCTTCGAATTTTTAATTTGTAGTTGTAGCTTTTAAGGGATTTTAATGAACGTATAGAAGATGTATACAGGATTTCCAACAATTTCTGAAACCCATGGAATCTAATGGAATGTGTCAATTTGATCTTCTTTCTCCAAATCCTGCATTTGCAGCTCAGCATGATCTCCTAATTTTCAAACCATATCCAAAGCCACCGCCATATATGCCGCCTCAGCGGTCAACATATCCAATTCACATTGATACGCAGATCCCGCTATTTAAATTCTCAAATTTAAATTATTTAAATTAGATATTAAAATAAATAACTTTGATTTGTTTAATAAATTAAATTATTTTAATTTTATTCAATAATAATTAATTTAAATTTAAATTTAAATTTAAATTTAATTTAAATTTAATTTAAATAATTTATGAATATTAATATTATTTACATCCCTAAAAGCTACATCCTATCAGTTCATCAAGTCAAAATAAAATATCTTCCATTTATTGGTACTACTATTATTTTCTAAAAGAAAATGTAACAACCAACCATCGATATATACATATTACATTACCAATAATTCCTTTTCCCTTGTTTTTGTTTTAGTTTTGTTTGGTATAGCCGAGCTGCCTAACACCATTAATAATCAATCGCATCAACACTATCGATACGATGGAGATGATTGTCGGATGGATCCTATTAAATTAAGCTGGATTTGAGGCATTGCTTGGTCCATGCCATCCTCAATTTCCACCATTTCCATTGGAAACAAGCTAAACAATTATTTTTATTTTATAGATAAAAAAATAATTGTATGTGCTAAGATTTGAATTTAAATATGTTGGATGTTATTTTTTAAGAGTAATCACAATAATTAATTAAATTAAAATTTTAATTTTGTATCTTCATTTTATTAATATAAATAAAACAAAAAAATTTTTGATAAATTAAAATTTATTCATCCAAAAAAAATAACAGAGTTTACACAAGAAATTTAAAAAGAATAACAATGAGTTAGAGAAGGACACAAAAGAATAAACCTAATAATGTTTCATCAAGATCCCAATTATGACAGAGTAGCATATTGATAGAATTGGCAGATGAATGGTGAGTACCATGTAGCCTATATCGTACTGCATCCCTCACAAACCGCAAAATGGAGCTACTACAACTATTATGTTGACAGAAAAATCTCTTGTTTCTTTCTTTCGGCAACCATTATGACAAAGTAGCATATTGATAAACGCATTCCAAGCTGTTTTAAGGATAACAGGCAGGAGAGATTTACCTTTGAAATCAGTTTTGATCCAGTTGAATTTATTTTGCCAGTCGTGCACTGGCCTTTGAATCCCACAAAGCTGAAGCACTTCCAACCATATTGGTTTAGTGAACATACATATGAAGAATAGACGATCCCTAAATTCAACTTCCTGATTACAAAGCAAGCAGATGGGAAAAAAAAATCCTATTAACCTTTGTTTAGTGGAAGTTTATCAAGCCATTGCATGCGAATGTATAGGGATATGACAGTTAAACCACGTGACTCTGTGCCAGTCGACTTTCTCCTGCTTGTTTCTAATTTCATTCCAAGTGCTAGCGGTGCAATAATTAGTAGTAGAGTTTAACCATACCGTCCTGCCATTCAGATGGTGTATGAACTTGAAGATTCCTTATTAGAGGTGTTCATGGGTTGATTCGATGTGTATTTGAGTTGGATTTATGTGTAATATTAATGATTTTATGTTTATTCAAATTCAATTTGGTACGATGCAACTTTAAATTTTTTTAAACTCGATTCAAATTAAAAAAAAAAAAATTTAAATTTACTCATTAGATTTAATTTATATAATAAAAATTTAAAAAATATGATTAAATTAAATTTAATAAAATTATATCGAATTCACATATATAAAAAAATTAAAAAATAAAAAATAAGTTTTAAAAAAATATATATAATTTTTATTTTAAAATTTTATATCAAATCAAATCGAATTTAAACTTTCATCTTTTATTCAAAATTCAACTTGAAATTTAAACTGATTTAAAATTGTATCAAAATTCATTTAACAAATTTTAATTTTTTGTTTAAATCATATCAAAATTTGATGGATTGAATAAAGCATAAATCATCATCAGAAATACCAAAACAATAAATTTCACTTTTCGAGCGATTAATTCCCAAGCCAGAATAGAATTTTTCTAAGATGCCCTGAATGACTATACTGTACTATAAATAAAACATTAACTAATCTTAAAAAGTACCTTAAAGCACTCGTTAAAGATGCTAATATTAAAAAAGTGCTTACTTTATTACTATAAATAAAATATTAACTAATCTAAAAGGTTGCCTGCAAAACCTCTTTAATTATTGCTACGTTATTTTTGGATATTTTATCGGCTGTAATTATGCTTTACCTTGTATGGCATTAACACCAAACATTTATTAAATTGTACAATCATAAGATAGTTTCAATGCAATTTTTAAGACAAAAATTTCCAATCTCAACTTCTCTACCGCAATTTACAACCAGAATTGTGAATTTGTGATATATATGAGTACTATCAAACTAGGTTCAAGTTTTTAACCCAAAAAAAAAAGAGCTTAGCTGTAAAGCTGCCGTTTCCCCCCAAATTTGATGGTGATGTGCAAAGGTTATTAGATATTAGTATTATGGTAAAGTAAGCAAACAATGTATCTTGCAAGTAGAGCCCTAAGTTATAAATTTTTGATGAAAATCATTCTTTTTATGGTCATTTTTATTATTTTTTATTTTTTAAAAAATTTGAAAACAATAAATTATAAAGCCATCAATTAAAATCTAAATAATCTAACCAACTTCAATCTTAAAAATGAATTACTGATTTTGTTTGATAGAAAGAGATAAGAGTAAAAAATTTGTTGATGTAATGATTAAGATATAAAATAAAAAAAATAAATTATAAAATTTTATGTTTCTATTAAGTAAAGCTTAAATGTGGTTCAATTAATTTAAGGTTTATTACAACATTGAGTGCAGTGTATTTTGATGTGGTAGGTTTATGATTTTATAAGTTTTGTCATATCGTATCAATTTAAAAACTCGATTGCTAGATGTTAAATATAAAGAATTGTCATTAATATTTTTTGTTGAGATTTGAGTTAAAATCATCTTTTTTAAAGAAATTTTAAGTTTAGTTAAGACTTTGTAAAAATTATAAGTTTTTGGTCTACGTTACAAAGTTAAATTTGAAAGTATGGTTATGTACGGTGAATGATTAACATTTTCACAGCATCCATTTGAAGACGGTATCAAATAACTTTGTATTGCACTAAATTGATCTTTTAATTAAATGGTATTTTGTTTTGTTTTATTTTTTAAATTAAATTTAATTATTTAAATATAAAAAAATTTTGTAAGATTTTTTTTTTTATCATTTTGATAAAATCTTTATATTTTTTTTTTTCATTTTAAGAGTGTTTAAGAAACCCGTTCGTTTATTTGAAAAGGTTCCACTATTAGATTGATAAAATTTTATAATTTTATTTCAAAGCTTTTTATAATTTTATTAATTATTTTTTATTTTAAAATTTTCATTATTTTGGTAAAATTTAGAAATATTTTATTTTTTAAAAAATTTTCTTCTAAGGATCACTGTTAGCAATCTTTAGATTTTCATGAAGTTTTTTTTTTTTATTATTTTAAAAAATGATTAAAATGTAAATCATTTATTATTAGAATCCTACATCGTTCTTATTTATTTTGATTTATCAAAATTTTATAACATTTATTATTATCATTATTATTATTTTACTTAGGAATAAATGTAAATCATTGGTGTAAAATTTTTTTTCAAAATTTTCAACATTCTAATAAATTTTGGATAAATTTTCACATATAAGGACCTCAAAAATCACTTCGTGATTTCTTGTAATTCTATGATTTAGATAATTTTCATTATTCCCCTAATTTAAATTTTGTTTTATTATTACTTTTTTTGTGATATTTGTTGTTTTTATTTTATTTTTTATTTTTGTTTTTTTTAATTGTCATTATTCTGGGAAAAATTCAGAAATAATCTTTTGTGAAAATTTATTCGTTCTTAATTTTTTATATTTTTATTGTTAGATTTATCTTATTTTTTATTTAATTTTATTACTTGTTTTATTATTTTATTATTTCTTTTGTTTCAAAATAAATGTTTTCTAGAAATTTTCTTTTAAATTTACCATCATTTTAATATAATTTAAAAAATCTTTTATAAGCTGCATGTTTGCAATTGTTTGAAAATTTATTGTTATTATTTATTATTTATTATTTTTAAAAAATATATTTAGTTTTATTTTATTTATTCCTTTTATTATATTTTTTAATTTTCTTAAAATTTGTTAAATTTTAGAGTAAAATTATGTAAATAAATTTTAATTTTATAAATATTTTATACTTCAATAAATTTAAAATTTAAACATGCATATTATTTAAATAATATATAAAACATAAATAAAAGTAAAAGCAAAAATTAAAAAAATAAATGAAAAACATAAAAAAATAAAAATGGTTGGTCAACCGTCCAACACCAGTTTAATCAGTCCAACAAGTGATTCGAATGAATTGATCAAAGTCAGCAACAACATAAGTTAGGTGTGTGGACCTTAAGTTGGATCAAGGTCAAAGTGCAGATATTTTTTGCCTCAATCGATGCATTTTTCTTTTAGCATTATAAAAAGCATAAAAATTTTTTATTTCATTTTTCCTTCTCTCTTTTTAAAATAAGATATCCCGTCAAAAAATAAAAAAAATCCAAATGTTGACCGTCAACATTGTGCTAGCCATTGTCATCAATCACTGACCACCATCGCCAATGATAAAAAAAATCTCAAAATTTCCTTAAAAATTTCTTTCATCTTTGAACTCAAATCCAACTTTTGTTTTGCAAGAAATGACTTTAAACAACATGGATTAATGCCCAAAGTTTTAACCAAAATGATTTTTGATTTTTTTTGTTTTGTATTTTTTGGTGTTTTTGGTGTTGAGATTTCCGTTATTAGGGGTTGTATTTTTTTGTTTTTTATTTTTTGGTGTATTTGGGTTTTTGTTTTGTTTTTGTATGCTCTCTTTTTTTTGACAAAAACTTTTTTTTACAGCAACTCTTCCTTTTTGTTTTTACGAAACTTTTTTTTTGGTTCTCTTATTTTTTCTTTTGGTGGGGATGCTTTATTTATAGAGCCGAATAAGATATTGGATCCCAAAAATCTGAGATTTTTTGTTTAAAAATTTGCTCAAGGTTAGGCCGGTTGTTAGGGTGGTTTTCGGTAACTGATAATACGGCTGGCAGTGGCCTGAAATTTAGACTTGAAGGTAGATGCATTTAATGCACAAAAACTTTTGGGCAACGATGCTAGAAAAGAGATAAAAATAAATAAATAAATTATAAAATAACAATAATAATACTATAAAAATAAATAAAATTACATTTAAGTTAAAATCGGATAAAAATGGGCGTTTACAAGCCTAAACCGAATCCAACAAGGAAATATTCAAATTGACTTTTTGTAAAGTGGCTTTTGCCACCTGAAGAAACCCCTTGAACCATTTTCTTCTTACTTCTATTGTTATGTACGTGTATGCTAAAGCAAGAACACACAAGACCATAGGCTTTCGCAAAAGGAAGGGGATTGGTTTTCGGTTAGGATATTTTCTCTTCAATTCGACAACGAATTTATGAATCATAAAAAGACATCGGCCCGTCCATCTTCAATAATAAAGCCAAACATGAGTGGTCCCAGCTGGCCCAATAAACTTAAGGGTGGATCTGAGTCCGAGGAGGTGATGAGTGGGCCAAGATACATGGCCCTAAGACAAAAGTTTTTTGACCAAATAATTTAAAATTATTAGATCGGAGTAGTGAAGAACATTTTGTTTGTAGGGAAATGTTTCATTTTCCACCGTAGGATTTATCCTTGCTTGAGAAGGGATCTTGTGGGCCTTTGGTTATTTGGGCCCTTGGCCCTTGTTATAACAAGTACAATCATAAACATTACAAGGTTATAAGATTCAAGCTTTGTATTGTTAGATTAGTAGGCTACCATACAAAAATAAACCAATCATCAATGGTAGAACCAGAGAAAGTTTTTTCTTTTTTTTTTTTTTATTTTAATTTTTCTTTGAAATAATAGAACAATAAATAGTTAGATGCATAAGTTAAGGCAAACTAATGCAAGATAATACTTGGATGAAGTGTCTTTAGGTAAAATTTATGAAGTTTTTTACTAAAAATAATTTAATAAAAAATTTAAATTGATAAATTAATACAATTCGATGATAAAATTAATAATATGTAAAAAAAATTATTGAACATGTTATTTATTATTCTATTTTGATTAATAATTTTTTAACAATCTGTTAATATTTTTAGAAAAAATAAATATATAAGAAATATCAAATTTCATTATTTTTTTTCAATTTTTACATATTTTATTTATATACCAAAATCTTTTAATCTATCAATTTAAACTTTTGATTTAACCATTTTTAACAAAAAAAAAATCATAAATTTTATATGTAAGTCTTGTCCAACTAATTTGATATCCGTGACTAAAAGTATTAGTATGTTTTTCTAGTTTTGTTGCCAAATATCGTCTGGTACCTGCCACGAAAGATAGTCATAACACTTTTGGACTTGGCCGAGTCTTGATATGGAATTTTCGTAAAATTTCTAAAGTCAAGTCATATAATCATCTCTTACAAAAAACTTAGTAATTTGATTTGATTCTTAGTGTCTAAAGGACCCACTCCCATTAATTACGGAAAAAGTCTACGACAAAACTTTAAAGAATTTGATTTTCAAAGCTCCTAAAATAATATTAAAAAAATTAAATGTACATTACTTATTTTATTTATTTATTTTGGTACGTTATTGGCAGTTACTTATTACATCAACCAAAAGTAAATCCACCAAGAAATATGTTGAGTGGACAGATAAAGATAGGTATTGACCCTTTCTAGTCATCAAATGAAAATTTTCAAACATTAGGGAAAAGCTTGAAAATCAAGATTAAATTGAGTATAAATAACGTTTCAATGCCAAACTTAGACTCAATTTATTGAATTTTAAATTTACCCAAAATTTTCTACAAATAAATGAATCAATTAATTATTATAAATTAAGTTGATTAAACTCAAAATTATTATTATTATTAACGAAGAACAAAATGAGATATTGAGATATTAATGCATAAATTTTATGTATGATTAGTAGTTTATATGATGTTATTTTATTAATAAAAAATTTTAAAAATTAAAATTTTATTTATTTAATTTAAAAAATTTAAAAGTATATTTTTTTTCATTAATAAAATGAGATTAATTCATTCACAATATACAAATTTTATACTACAATAATCATTAAATATAGATTTAATATTAAATTAAATAAAAGACCAAGGTTTGGACTATAGTTGTTAATTTTATTTTGATACCGGTTATATTGACCAATATACTTTAGTTATATCAAAATACGACATACTTAAAAATAATTTTTTATACCGAATTTGATACTGAGTAATATTAGTTGTTTTTATTAGTTTCGACATGTTTCAATGAATTTTGGTGGAATAACATGTTTCGGTTGATACGTAAATAAAAAATATATTTTATAATTTTTAATTTATTTTTGGTTATTTAACTATTTTTAACCTAATAAAAATAAGATTAATTAATAAAATAATCCTTAAAAGTTGAGTTTCTTTATTTTTTGTTTTAAATTATTTTTTAAAACCAAAATTTATTATTTTATAATTTATTTTTTCAAATCAAAGTTCATAAGTATTTCAGATTTTGCAATAAAACAATTATACTCATTTTATAAAATTTAACAATCATAAACTTTGATTAAATTTTTTCATATTTTTATTTTATCTTAATATTTATATAAAAAAATATTCATTTAAATATCATATGATGATATTAAATGTTTAAAAATATTATGAAAAATTTATGATATTATTTTTTATATTTTTAAACTTATTTATTTGATTTGAATAATTATATATTTATCTTGTGACTTATTAATAATATTATAATTTATAAATTCATGTATATTTATAAATATATTTGTATTAAATTAAAAAATTTAAAATAATACATCAAAACAATTGATACTAATATAAATTATATTTTAAAAAATATAAATTATTCAATATGATGTTTAACAACAACTGTGGTTCGGACTGCATCTTCGTCCAACCCTAAAAGGCTTGGTTGCGAGACATAATAAGACATAAATACAAAAAAGTATCAGGCAAATGTTCTGCCAGAACGTGCATGCCACTCCGTAGGAACCATGTTAGAGCTTTTTTTCTATTCTACTTTTTTTATCTTTGAGAATAACCTTTTCAAAAATTAGCAGTTACCGCTTAAATACGTTCAACATTAAAAAAAAATAAATTTCCCGAAGTGTAAAATAAGCCCGACCAACTGTCGATGATGCCTAACCGTACATGTTAACTTATTTATACAAATTTTAAGGTTCATTTTGATGGATAATTAATTGATTTTGATGATAATAAAAATAATTATATAGTTAATTATTATTAATATAAAATTAAATATAATAATAATAAAATTAAAATCTCATTATATTCAAATGTAAAAATAACAATGATAATAAAATTAAATATGAAAATATATTATTTCATTAAAGATAGTTTAATGGTGATATTAATTATTTTAATAATAAAATTAAATATTATAATAATGAGATTAAAATTTCATCATATAATAATAATAATAATAATAATAATAATAAGATTAAATATCACAATTAATTATCTATAAAAAAATAGTGAAATGCAATAATAAAAAAATATGTTTTTTTATCAAATGAGTCTTAAATTCACCTCAAGACTGAAGACACTATTTATTAGAAGTAGTTTTTAAAATGAAAAATATAGATTTTTTTATTAAAAAAAAAAAGAGAAAGAGAAAATGTTTTAGTCCAAGATTGGAGGAAAAAAATAAAAAATAAAAAATAATTTTCACTCCTTACTTTTCAAAGCTGAACGCGTTTTCTTTCCATCCGCTGGCTATTCTTCTATAGGACAAAAGTAAGACAGACCTTAAAACCAAGAAATCCTTTTATTTTTTTTCTCATTTAGTAAAGAAAAACTATTCAAATTATCAATTAGTGAAAAAAAAAATGAAAAGAGAAGAGATTGTTAAGAATCGGCATTTCTCCGCCGATAAGAGATGGTTTTTCCCTATTGCTATTGCTGGAATTATTGCCGGAGCGATACTTATCTCGAGTTTCATAAAAACCGCCGATAATTCCCTGCTGTGCTCTCTCGCCAACTCCAGATCCCAAGCCGTAGCTGAATACTCCACCACGTCGACCCAACTCCAAGCCATCATCCACTACGCCACGTCACACATCGTACCGCAACAGAACTTTGAGGAGATCTCCGTAACCTTTGACGTCCTCAAGAAACGCTCTCCTTGCAACTTCCTCGTCTTCGGACTCGGCTACGATTCTCTCATGTGGGCTTCCCTCAATCCAAGTGGCAGCACCGTATTCCTGGAAGAGGATCCCCAATGGGTCCAGACCGTGCTCAAAGACGCACCAAGCCTCCATGCGCACGCCGTAAAGTATCGTACGCAGCTCAAGGAAGCAGTCGATCTGCTCTCCCATGTCCGGTCGGAACCGAACTGTTTTCCGTCGAAAGCTTACTTACGTGGCAACGAGAAGTGCAAGCTTGCCTTGACGGGGTTTCCCGATGAGTTTTACGATACGGAGTGGGATTTGATAATGATCGATGCGCCGCGTGGATATTTCGCGGAGGCGCCAGGTAGGATGGCAGCGATATTCTCGGCCTCGGTTATGGCGAGGAATAGGAAAGGATCCGGTGTGACGCACGTGTTCTTGCACGATGTTGATCGGAGGGTGGAGAAGGTTTTCGCCGAGGAGTTTTTGTGTAGAAAACACTTGGTGAAAAGCGTTGGGAGACTCTGGCATTTCGAAATTCCATCCGCTACTGACATGAGCAGCCACGACGGTGCTCGGTTTTGCTAAAATGCTCCCCTTCGGTTCATTGCTTTTACAGTTTACTAGTATTTTTTTTTTAAAATTAACTTTCTAGTATTGTTATTTTCAGATTTTTTTTTTTACTACTACTAAGTAAAAAAAAAATGGAATATCATGATAATGCCAATGATAAATGATACTATATACTTTAAAATAGTGGTAATTTTTATTTTTACCCAGGTAGTGTTTTTCTTGTTTCGAGTTTGAGTGCTGTACCTATATTTTTGAAAAATAAAAGTTGGGTTTTATTATTATTATTTTTTATTGAGATAGGTGTTGGAGGTTGAGTTGATGGAGATGGCTATAGCTGCAGTGTTTTGCTTGCAAAATTGCATTAGCCATTGACGGACGTTTACAGGGACTGGTTGCAGGTAAGTTGCTTCATGAGAGGCATCATGGTCCGGATGGAAAAGGACAAAAAAATGAACTGGTTTCTCAAGGCAGAAAAAAAACATGTGAATATGACGCACCAGCTGTGTGGAGCTGTTTTTTTGGTTAGACAAAGACAAAGCTCCTGCTAGTGCTAGAGCAGATATTACAGAGAGAAAGACAAAATACACCAGTGCTTGTCAAGGGTTTTTAGTAAGGAGCTCTACCCTGCTCTACCCTGCTCTGGTTTATGACAATTTGTTGTTAATCTTATTTTTTTATTGAGCCAACTGTTGGGTGTTGTTTTTATTGTAGACTTTATTGTAAATTGATGCAAAGTCTTGGGGTTAGGGATGACGTTGTTTTCTCATGAATTTCTGCGAATATTTTTGTGGAAAAGGCTTGCAGTTGGATGTATCATTTGCCTTTTTTCTTTTTCTTTTTTTATTCCTTTGATAGGATTGGATGGTTCATTTGTTAGTCATGTTTCATCTGTCTTTCAATTCACGCTTTGAGGATGAGCATTTCAAATAGTAATTCAAATAAGTACTAGTGGTATTAGATTATTAACAGATTGATAAAAGCAAAAAATTTTACTAGTTGATTGATGGAATTTATTAGAAAGAGCATAAAAATTCAAATAGTAATAGTAACATGTCTTTTACTTGAATACTTTTTTTAAATACTAAAATTAATGTGAAGGAATCACTCTCCACTGCCTTTTGGATACATGAAATCTAGAGAGGAATCGTTCTTAGTTTTTTTAAGAAAGATTGCAATTTAAAGATAAAAAATATTGCAAGTGATAAATTTTGAATTATAAATTTATTAGATATTATTTTTAAAGATAATTATATGAATTAAGTAGATTAAATCTCTAAATCATTTCTATTTTTACAAAATTGAAACTATGGTACTCGCAAAAATTTTACAATAGATAAAAGATTATAAACCTATAAATCCAATTATTGATTTGATTTCTTTTCTTTTGACAATTAAGGATGTAAATAAATATAATATTTGATGAACTATTTATAAATATATTTGGATTCATTTATTAAATTTAACAAATAATTTTAAATAATATTTTTATTTTTAGTTATTAAATAAACCAAACATGAACATAAACCTGTTTGATTCGTTTATGTTTGCCAACAAATTTGTTTATAACTTATTCTTTTAGGATCCATTTACTGTTTCTTTATTATTAATTTATTGTTCAATAATAATAATAAAATCATAATTTTATCTTTTACCTTAATCCTATTTCACAATTCATTTACAATTGCGGATCTATAATTTTTTTTCTAATTATGTCTATTTATAATATATATAAAAATTTATTGGTGAATTTATTAATTTTATAGACAAAAAAAGTGTCCATGAAAAAATTTTGGAGTATTCAGTGAAAAATTTTCTTCAAATTTTCTTGTTGTTCAAAATTTGAAGGTGTTTATAAGAAATTTTGGTGTGTTCAATGAAAATTTTTTCTTCAAATTTTCTTATATTTTAAAATTTGCAGGTTGTTTGTGAATATCCTAAAGGAAATGGTGGTTCAATCCCTTTTGTTTATAGTTTGTTTGATTTTAAATTTATTTGATTATAATTTATTTATTTTTTATGAACATGTTCGTTTATATATATTCATGAATTTATTTAATTAATATTCACAAAATAAGTTTATTTAATTTAATTAAGCAAAAAATAAATTAAACACCAATATCCTTCTATTTAAATGAATCAAACTCGAATCAATAAAATAACTTTCTTATCGAATAAAAATCAAATTTAAATAATTCTAAAGATAAATAAATAAATCATGAATATATATTTATTTTTTTTTTATATTCAATTCCTTTACATCTTATTAACAACCATCTTTTTAATTATCTTTTCCTTGATTATTAGGAACCTTAGAACCTTTTAGCAGACAATCCCATCTCCTATGTGAATTTGTCTCAACTCGATGATTGAGTTTGTAATGATGGATTTTTATTTTTTTTTTGGTTGAGTTAAATACTCAATTCTTGGAACCATTCTTACCAAAATAAAACAAACGATGCTTTTAGAAGCGCTAAAATTTATGATTGACTATGGGTCCCATAACTCCATTTGGGAGTGTGTTAAGAATCCTTCCAGTGATGCAATTAAGTTAGAAATTCAATTATAAAACGTAAATTTCAGCACAATGAAAGATTTCTCACCATGCTTTTAAATGGATCTTATAAGAAGGCACTGTAACTTGGCAGTTCAGCATTAAAGAAGGATTTATATACCATGATTATTCAAGAGATAAAATGTAGATGTAGGAAAGGTAAGTGCATGTGATGGGTGGGGAGGATAATATCTCATTAATTAAGAAGAATATATATATATATATATATATATATATATATATATATAGTGCAAAAGCAATGGCCTTCTACATTTATTTCACTTTTAGTGGTGGTAGCTATCGAAATACCAAAATCAAAGTCAGCATAATCTAAAAGGAAAGGATGAATCTAGTGATTCTCTTCATGTTAGAATAAAGATGAGATCATTATGAATAGAAATGGATTTACTCAAAATGGGTCCCGGTTTTGGTTTGTCCGATGATACTGTCGGAGTAAAAGAGCAAGTGGCTCCTTAATACTCCCTCTCACAAGTTATTCCATGTTTATAAATAAAGGCAAAGAAAGGAATGGATGGACGAAGAAGAACAAATAAAGAAAGACGAAAGAATCAACCAAAAGGGAAAAAATTGTTCAATAAGTTAGACAAAGCCTTTTTTTTTTTTTTTTATGGACTATAATCTTCTTATCAGTTATCAATTATTAAAATTCAATTTTTAATAATCTTAATTACGAAAAAAAGGAAAATGTGAACCTAGGCTGAGCATGAGTTTGGTATCAAATGACTTTTTCCTTACAAGGAGGCAGGTAATCTTGGATGGCTGAGCATGGGTGTTATCAAGCGTAAATAACACAAAATCAGGGCGGTGGAGGGCGAGCGCCAGCCGCTCCTCACCGAAAACCAACACTGTTGCATCAATTAGGACGTGCCATGACTTTCTGTGTGCCTCTGAGATCCAATGCATCGAATATCTAGTCCCATTTACATCAGCTGGACAGGAGAAAAGCCCTTTGGGGCTGCGCTTCAGCTCTTTGGGATTCAAAAGCTTTTCTCTTGTCCCAAAGGCTTTTCTTCGTTCAAAGGCTCTTCTTCCTTGTCGAATATTTTTATCGACTTATTCAAATAATAAAATTTTTTTATTTTTTTCAAAGAATATTTTTTGAAAGTCCATTTTCATGAAACAAGCTGAATCTTAAATTAAACAGCACCTTGGCAAAATTTTCCAACATTAGCTACCAAGTAGCATTCTCTTCCCACTCACCTTTGTTGAAGGCTAGGTTTATTCTCAAATAGTTTTTTTTTTTCTTTTTTTTTTTTTCAACCAACAAATGCCTCTGCATCAAAGTGACTTCCAAGTCGAAACTACATTGTCTGTAAGGAAATGGTCTTGATGATTCAACTCCTTGGGGCAACGATATCTGACTTACTAGTAAATGACCTTAAACTGATAGCTGAGACCTAACCAGGTCTCTCAGTGCCCACGTGTCTGAGTGATAAAAAATACAACTTCTCACCCTGATTAGTAAACTTATAAAATGCATTTTAATTTGGATGTAGTGGCTACCCTTTAAAGGAGAAGGTTTCTAAGAAAACTCGAGCAAAATTTAAGGGTCAAATGGAAAAGTGAATAGAGCTGAGAAAAGATGAGAAATGCTTTTAGGAATTCATGAAATTGGAAGAACTAAAAAACACCTCACTTTTGCTTCAATAAAAAGATGGTTAATTATGAATGAAATGTGCCATTTGCAGACTAATTTCTGACTGACAAATAAATAATACATCATTAAATACAGATTGACACAACTTAGCAAAGGCACAAATACAGAATAGACTAACTTCAATGATGATTTCTTGCCCATGATGGTGACTTCAAAGAACATAATCTCGACTACATGATCCCTTTCAAAAGAAACCCAGGAAGAAGAAAAGGGCAATCACATGGCCCCTTACATGATCCCATTCTACATAAATCGAGAATGAGGATCACATTACAAAAAGTATTTCATTCGATCATCTCTCCTCATGGCATTGTAAACGGCTTGAACCTGTACAGCAGCACAAGTACTATCAAAGTACAACCCCACTGTTTTTTGAAGTAATTTTTATTTTATATTTTTCATGCCTTAGGAGGAAAACAAAGTATAGTGAATCATTCTTACATCTGGTTGTTTGTGCGTGCTTGAGTACGCACATCTGTGGATGCAATTGTGTGCGTGCGTGCATGTGTGCGTACGAGAGAGAGAGAGAGAGAGAGAGAGAGAGAGAGAGAGAGAGAGAGAGAGAGAGAGAGACCTGTTCACTAGAAACAACTCGAACAGGACCAATGTTGACAGATACATATTTTCTCCTAGATGATAATTTCTGCCTCACCCGACCCTGTTATGAAATCTAGTTAGATGTAGGATATATATGTTTTGCATTCTTGTTTGCATGGAAGAATCAATACAACTTCTTGATAAAGAAGAAAAGACAAAGAAAAACAGAAAGAACAGTTTATATTTCAATAATGATCTATTCACCATGATTCGAATCACTTCGAGCATGTACTTCCCTTGAACTGCCTCACAAAGACAGAAGAACTAAGGTTTAGTGTAGGAATGAGTTTGATTCGGCCATAAATATTGAACAGAAAGCAGTAAAGCAACAACTTATTTTCCTAATAATGCAACCTTTAGGGTGAAATAGGGTCATCTAGCCATAAGTTGATCAACTTAAACCAATTTTGTGCTTAAGGTAAGTCATATATCTCAGCGCAAAGAAATGCCAATATTACTATATCTGTAGTCCTTGTCTAAATTAAACATATTTTCCTGATGGTAATTTAATTTCCTGAGATCAAAGTTGCATGAATGCTCAACAATTTATCATTTACTCAAATACTCGTCAACGGATCAACAACAGAGTCGATCTTCGTAACAACCTAATGCTGGCAGATAATATCTAGCACCCAGACGTTCCACATGACTATAAGTTGATACTCACTTCCAATGGTAGCAGCAATTCTAATTTTATCTGAACTGAATGTTTCTAAAACTCCCATTTAATCCTACAATGTACTATCAAAATTTCCAAATTCTTTCTTCAGTCACAATGTGCTAGTCATTTAATACTCAGCAGTTAATAATACACATTCAAGGGTACTAATTTATTTGATAGGCAATCACTACTATACAATCCACGAATGTGCAATGAAAGGGTAAGCCATGTTCCATTCACAGAAGTCTTTCTACTTGAGATCTAGCCCATACAGATGCTCCTACACACTCCCATCAAAATGACTTTTACATTAAGTTACACTAACGAAGTCCAGAAGAACTCTACACAGATGTTCTGGAGGTATCATGGATTCTGACTTCTCTCTACAAGTGAAACCAACATGGTAGTTTTCACCATCACAAACCCCTTGGTTCATCTACTTATAAACTAAAATATCACCTCAAATTAGATTCTGCTGTCTATATGCAAATGCAAAAACAAACAGATATATCTATCAATAATTTATTTTCACCAATAAAATTGGTAAAGTTACCTCAGGAATTGGATGTTGTAATACAGATTCCACAGCAACAACCATAGCTTGTATGAAATCATCACCTCCGGTTCCAATCGCTATAAATCCTCTAACAGTAGGGTATGAGTTGACCTGAAAAAAAAAAGCAATCTGCCAAAAGAATGTGAAAGCCTTAAGCATCTAAAATATAACAAGCTGCATGAATCACAGACACCCAAATGAAGGAATGTCCGATTGAAATGAATTCAATCTCTTCAAATTTAGTTTAAAAGCGAAGGAAAAGCTATTGTCTGAAACCACTTGAGAGGATTGGAAATTAGGAGAGGGTACGACATACCTTCTGATCCAAAGCAAGCCATTCATTAGTCGAATCATCTGCTACTGTACCACCAATAACCACATTTGTGGTTTGCCCAACTCTCCCTTCTGTCTTTGATACCTCTGAATTCCAAAACCAAGAGCTATGTCGTTATGTCAGTACATCAATAGACCCTTCTACAAGTAAAAGACAGCGGCAGGTAGATGGAATAGAAAAGCAAAAGTTAAATCGCAAGGATTTAAGCAAGCATCAAATTCCGTTTGTAACCAATACATAAACATGTAGACATACGTATTTAGAAAGATATATCCGAAGAATCATTCTATTTACTTTTGAAGAGGGAGTAGTTCCTTCAATGTTCTTGCTCAAAAGATTCATACTTGATGCAGCTAAGCAAAATGATGATTGATGAAATCATATTTCCCATGGCTCTTGCCTCCTTCAACTCCTGAAAATGTAATTTTCATAGGCATTTATCTGTTTTTCTTTTTTTACTAATAAAAGCTATACCAACCAATTTTTATTGTTATTTTACCATTTATAACAATCAATCTATTAAATTAAATATCTTTAATTTATCCAATTTATCCCAACAAAAAGAAACAAAAATTTCAGAAAAAAAGGAAATCAAAATTAGTTTGATTCAAAAGAGGAAGGGAACCTGAAATTGTTTTGAGAATGGCTTCCTGAGGAGGGCCTTGATCAACGTCATCCTCCTCAGATGTCGAAGACGACGGCGTTTCATTGTGACAGCTATTCAGTTTCTGAGTCCGTTTCCAAAAGTGAACGTCTCGAGTACTAACAACCGTAGCGTAACATCCGCGGCTCCCTCTCTTCGCAGCAGAAATTCCAAAGCTCCTCAACGTTTCAACAGTACAGAAATTCCCGTTTCGTTGCAGAGGCCTCCACGGCTCCGTCATGAAAACGGAACGCAATAACGTCCTGCACGCCATCTCTGATCCCTTTTCCTTTTTTTTTTGTTCTGATTAATTCATAATTTCTGGCGTCCTTTATATATCTGTGCTCCGTCCATTGAATCAACGAGAGTTTTTCTCTGTCACTGGTTTGTTACGGGCGCCCCCATTTTTCGCCTTGTGGCCTAGTGGGTCCTCACTTTGCTTCCACTTGATCACTTCCTGGAAACAAAGAAAGTAAAGTGCTCATACCCTTTAGCCGCCATCACAGAAGATAGTCAATAAAACGGAGGATGTTCCATGAATAACTTAACAATTTACAGTAGTCACGAGCGCACCTGATCTTACTTTTTTACAGAATCCTACTTTGATGGAATCTTGACTTGGTTATCCTTGAGCTTGGCATTATGTATGTAACTTGCTTAACAAAATGAACGGAATAACCTACGTGCACCATTCTCAAGTTTCTTCCCTTTTTTCCCCTTTGAGTCAAGCATCCAAGGACTAAGAATTTAGCTTTGCTTGATTATCCTGAAATACTCGAATACAAGTAATCTTGAAAATAAATAAATAGAATCCAAAATATTTTTTAAATTGAGTTTCATTAACTTATCTATAGATTTTTTTTATTGACATATTTACGAACGTTAATGTTATGAATTATTTTTAAATTGTTATGAATTATATTTAAATTTAAAAAATAATTAATATAATATTTAAAAAATTATTTATCTATCAGTATAATCATTTGAAATTAAATATTTTAAAAATAAATAATACATTAATTATTAAATTTATAATTTAAATATTATATTTGAGATTTTAAAAATTCATACATCACATTTAATATTCATGTTCAAAGGTAATTTTTAACATTAAACTTATTTATAAAAAACAAGTCGAAGAGAAGGTAAAAGTGAAAGATACTTCATTTTTAATGGGAAGAGAATGTTTAACCCACCTCTCCTGGTTTTTAGGATTTATGGTGGAATATAAAATTTGTCACATTTTTGCTTTCAATAATAATTTTTTGTTGTTTATTTTAGCTTTAAAATTCAATATAATTATATAATTAATTGAAACCTATTATGACAAGTAAAACTGCATGCTCAATCACATGATTTGATACTTGACAATAATTATGTATAATTAAATATTTTGTTTTCAATTGACAAAATTTTAGAAAGACAATATTTAATAATTATAAATGTAATTCATTGTATATAAAATAAAATCAAAATAAATTCAAAAATTTTCATTTACACAATATTGTTATATTAGAAATGTAGTTATATATTATAATATTTTAAAAAAATAATTTTTGTTAAAATTATGAAAAAAAATAATTTTTAGAATTCAATAAAGACAATGTTTTTAAAATAAAAAATGTAGTTTTTATTTAAAAATAAAAAAAAAATTTTTAGAATTCAATAAAGATAATGTTTCTAAAATAGAAGATATAGCTTTGTTGAAAAGATGAATTTTTAAGATAAAAATATAATTTTTGTTGAAAATATGGAACAAATATTTTTCAGAATTTAATAAAAACAATGCTTCTAATATAGAAAACGTAGCTTTTATTAAAAATATGAAAAAATATTTTTTTGAATTCAACAAAAACAATATTTTTAAAATAGAAAACATAATTTTTATTGAAAAGATGATATTTTTAAGATAAAAATGTATTTTTTGCTGAAAACATGAAAAAATATTTTTTAAAATTTAATAAAATGACGTTTCTAAAATAAAAAAAAAAACATAGTATTTGTTAAAAAATATTAAAAAAAAACTTATATAATTCAATAAAAACATCGTTTCTAAAATAAAAAATATAATTTTTGTTGAAAATATGACTTCTTTGTAGATAAAAACACAGTTTTTAGTGAAAACATAAAAGAATATATTTTCAAAATTCAATAAAAATGACGTTTTTAAAATAAAAATGTAATTTTTGTTGAAATTATGAAAAAATATATTTTTCAAACTTTATTAAAAATGACGTTTCTAAAATGAAAAATATAAATTTTGTTGAAAATAGGAATTTTTTAAGATTAAAAAAATAGCTTTTGTGGAAAATATGAAAAAAATATAACGTCTCTAAAATAAAAATACAATCATTGTTAAAAATATGAAAAAATATATATTTAGAATTCAATAAAAGCGATGTTTTAAAAATAAAAATATAATTTTTGTTGAAAAAATTAATTTTTTAAGATAAAATACTCAATCTTTGTTAAGAATAAAAAAAAAAGTAAAATATCTTTATTTGATATTATTACTTATAAAATTTAAAATACATTTATATAATACTAATATTGCTATACATTTATCCTAAGCAAAAACCCCGAGGAATAGGGCTTGTCATCTCCTTCCAACTCTCAGGTTGACCTTATTGTCAAGGTCGATCTGCGTGTTTTTTTTTTTGGCACAAGATCAATCAATATTAATATAGTGATTAGAATTATAAAATTATATTTACTAAACATATAAATATTATTTTTAAAAATTATTTAATTTCAATAAAAATAACATATTATTCCCATATTAATATTAAAAATATCACATATTATTTATGTATTATCAAAAATAATATAATAAAAATATTTATTATATAATTTTATATTCTTACTAATCAAATATAAAAATTTTATCTTTTTTAAATTAATATAAACTGAAAATTTATACATTATCCTTCAATATCACTTTTTTCGTAAATCACTTTTTCTGTCAAAATCTAAAAATTGCTAATAAATACCCCTAAAATAAAACCGTTAAGAAACCCAGTTAAAACCTTAATTCTGAATCATCAGCGGTTTACTTCGAGTGATTCTGAGTTAACTCACCAGCTCAGGAAGGAGAGAAGAAGTTCAAGCTTCATTACTAGGAGAATTCGTAATCCTCCAAAAAGTACCTCACTTTTCAGCTTCTTTTTCATATTTAGTTCGCTTTACTTTAGAAAAAGAACAAGATTTCTCAAAAATTTTTTTTTTTTTTCATTGAGTATTTCGTTTGAATTTCTCAGGAAAAAACACAAGTCTATTTATCAGAGGTTTGGGATTTCAAATCCATTTCTGAGTCCAACAATCAGAAAGGCGAACTGCCTCGTGGATATATCGTTGAGTTTTTGGCTTGGAAAATCGTCCTGGTATCTGTTCTTCCTTTTGCGTTCAATGAGTTTCGAAATAGAGAAGAAATTTGAACTTTTTTTTGTTCTATTTTTTATGAATTGTTCTAAAATGCAGGGTTCTATTTTATTCCCGAGGCATTGACCTTGGATGAACGATGTAAATGGATAAGGGAAAGTTCAACGAGGTTTCGGCAGCCTCCTAACAGAAAACAGAAAAAATGACAAAAGTTATTTATGGCTGTTTGTTGCGACGAAGGAAGGTAAAGTATTCGTTGAGGAGGAAAGGTCAGAGAATTACTTGGATTCTGAATCAAGTGCTTCTGTGAGCAATGGAGATGCTCATAGATGGAAATTTTATGAGGAAGACATTGCTCGGTCAAGGGGAAAGACTTGTAAATCAGTTTCTGCTTATGTTTCACTGTCAAGGCTACGGTGGAGCATCCTTGGCCTTCAATTTAACTGGTCCAATGTAGGTAATCACTCATTTAGTCTTTGACCTTCTTCCTTGTTCTTTTGTTAGTGAAGATGATATCGAACAGCCAAGGGATAGAATTTTAAGGTTATTCAGTTTGATCTAGTCGATTGAATTAGATTTAGTTCTAGGTTTCTAATTCTGACACATTCCTTTTTTCAACTATTGTCGCAGAAACCTTTTTCATTTAACTTTGTGAATGTATGATAGTAATTTATAAGTTATCATTCAAGTATATATGACGATGTGCTGATCATATCATAACCTTGAGAAATGAACACCATGTATGACGATGAAGGAGCTTATTTATGTTGAGATGGTTTCTAAATTGAGTGTATTCTTGGTGCAGCGGAGCTATGATGGGTCACTACCTCATAACAAAATACCTGATCCACTTTGTCAGCTAGCTAAAAGAATGGCTGAGCCCGCGATGCCTATTGGGGAAGAGTTCCAGCCAGAGGCTGCAATTGTCAACTACTTTGGGTTAGGTACTAATTAAATATAATGGTTGCATGCTGATAAATTCGCAATTTTCAGCAAATGTTCTCAAGCGTTGTTGGCTGAGTTTGGATACCGCTGGAGTGAAAAATGTTCTCTCCCCACGCATCTTATACAACCAACTAATCATCCCAACTAATTTGCACATTTTGCAGGTGTGCCTCGATTATTCACATACAAAAAATATGCTGAAATTGCAGTTTCGGCATGAGGATGATCATTTTTTCTTACATTACATAAGAACTTCAAGGATCGACATCAATATCAGACAAGTCCGTTGTTTTTTGAGCCTAAAAAGAGTTCATTTGTTTATGCGTCGTCTTTTTCAGTTAGTCCAGTTCAGTGTTTAAACAAACATACAGGTTTATAAAGGCATTTTCAATCCAGGCTTAAGTTGCTTGGTTATTTGGCCATGTAAGAATGCACTCAACAATTTTGTAGCAAAATGGGGGAATTATTTTGTAAAACTAAGGGTTGTTTGGTATTGTTGTGCTTTTTATGTTTTATGTTTTCGAAGTTTTTGTTTTGTTTTATTTTTATTTTATTTTTAATTTATCGAATTTGAAAACATATTTGAATAAAATGTTTTTGTTTTAGGAATGTAAAAATAATATGTAATAGAAAGTGGTTAAAGCTTTTAGGTTCCCTTTGTTATTAATAATATAATAATATTAATATAATAATATTTATTAATATATTAATAAATATTATTTTATTTACTAATAAAATAATGTTATATTAATAAATAATATATTATATTAATGATATATTATTGATATAATATTTATATAATAAAAATATTATTTTATTAATATAAGAATTATAATATCGTTGTAATGGTTTAATTGTAATTTTTATGAATAGTATCTGTATGGTAATGTGTCAAATTATTTCAAAAAAATTGAAAATACTATTTTTCTGTTTTAAAAAATTTTAAAATTTTTTTAAAATTTTGTTCTCAGTTTTCAAAAACAAAAAATAAAAATAAGTTACCATGTTTTTGTTTTCAATTTAAAAAAAAAAAAAAAAAGAAACAGAAAATAAAATCGTTACCAAACGACCCTGATAGTTTCACTTTCTTGCTGTTAAAGTGGTACTGCTGTAAATTTTGCAAGCATTCTAGGGATGGCTTCAAAATTTTGAGGGAAATAAAAAGGGGCTTAGAATTTTAGATCACAATCTTCCGGTAAAAAGGAAGAATTTTATGGGAAAAGGTTTGCGGAGAGTGTCAGATTTTCTCTATTTTCTGCCCCCCATTTCTTTAATAAACCTGATATCTTTTTTCTTTTCTTTTTTTTTTGCAACAATTAAATTTATATCCAAAAATGGACCGACTATTTTCCTGGATGTTCTTTCTTTCTTTCTTTCTTTCTTTCACATTGAATTGATCTTTGTCAATGCTCGTGCTATATATAAGTCGAGCACATGCCGAAATCAAAAAGTTAAATGGCGTTTTCCTCTGATAATTCGGTTGAGGTTAAGTCGCCTGTTGAAGTTTTAGTTTCACATCACACAATCTATTGCCACCATTTCCAAAACAAACTCCTCTTCTTAATTCTTGTACGCAATAATGCTTTAATGTTCACGAGTTCTTTGTCCTATGAATTACAGTTATAACTATAAAGTCGCTTTGACTGCGTTGGCAAAGTAAATGTAGATTCGCATACTTGCAACTTTAAATAAAAAAAAAAAATAGTCTTGCTAATATTAACTTTCATTCATTCAAAAAAAAAAAACTTCATTTTAAGGTCCAATAACCAACATACCTCAATTTCAATTATAATTCCTTCCTTTAGTAAACGATTACTTAAGCTATAGTCTATAGACGTAGATTTTAAAAAAAAATTAAGACATTTTAGGAAAAATTATATTGTATTTAATATAATACTTTTATCAAATTTAAAAGCAACGATACATTAATTATAATTTTTTATTAAATATATGATCTTTAACTAACATCATTAAACACCAAGGAATATATATTTTCTCTTTTTCACTCTGTTTACTAAGAAAAAAAAAATAATTTAATGATTAAAAAAAATAATCACATGTTTTATTTTATAATTCAATCATTTAATTAAAAAATTCTTTCCCTTTTTTTTTTCTTCTTACATAATTGAACCTTAGAAAAATTCATTCCACGTAATTTGATAATTGGATGAGACTTTTCGAGTTTAAATTCCCAACAAAAAAAATAGAAATTGGATTGCTTTCATGCATCATGTCATCGAATAAACTTTATTTGGAAATTTAGGCTGCTCATTAATAAAGATTGAACATAGAGGAAATGAAAATATAAAAAAAGAATGGCGGTGCTTGACTTCAATTTGGGCGAATTTGGCTGTCTCTAAGTTGAATATGAAGTTACATAATTACGAAAATATTTCATACTTACTATTAAAATCTCATTTAGTCACCCAACATAATCTTTAAATATTTGTCCTAACACAGAATTTTTCAGCATATTTGGAAAAACAAAATTAAACATTTCATGAAACAAAAAAAGTCGTGGCATTGATGAGACAAGTAGTATATAAAATGTGAGCTTTTACTAATTTCAAATTTTATTTATATTATCTAATTTCTTTGGTACATATATATTATCTCAAAATTTGAAGTCAAGAGTCAATACTAAAAAATTATAGCAAATTTTTAAAGAGAAAAAAAGAAAGAAACAGCTTTGGATATGATTAAAAGTAGTCTGGGAATGGATCCGTATCCATTTCAGTGTCTTTGGATTAAATTGACGACAGACCATAAATTCATAACCGTTGATTAAAACAACAATTTGTAAAAAAAAAAAAAAATCAAACTCAAAAATTCAAAAACAAACAAATTTCTTTACATAAGAATCAGGAGATGTCCCCAGTCCAGCAGAAGCCAAAACCCAAATTATCGTCCAAAGAAGAGAAGAGAAATAAGCAACGTCGCCCGCTCACCAAGGCCAGCCATCGGTCAAAACCCAAAGTGACGCAAAAAAAAAATAAAAAAATCTGAAACCCAAACGCGCCACTAAACACTCGCGTTTCCACGTGTACAACTCCATGACCACCTTTTTTATTATAATATTAAATATTCCTCACCAAATAAAACTAAAATATGTTAATTGTTACGAAAAAGATCTCTAATATTTTCTCTTTTTTTTCTCTCTTTGTTTGGTGTTTAGGTCTCTCCTCCTGTCTCTGCTCCGTTGAATTGAAAGCTTCCAATTCCATCTTAAATCCATATGGGTCCGATCGTTTTGACTCAGGTGGCAACCGGCTTGGGTGTCTTGGCCGGAGCCGTGTTAGTCAAATCGGTCATGGACCAGAAGCCCATGGCCGGCCCGTTTCAGAGATGCCCAACTTGCAACGGCACGGGTCGCGTCACATGCACTTGTTCGCGTTGGTCCGATGGAGATGTCGGCTGTCGGACTTGCGCGGGGTCGGGTCGCATGGCGTGCAGCAGTTGTGGTGGGTCTGGTACTGGCCGCCCCATTCCGGTCCAGATTTCTGTACGTCAACCGACGAATAGGAGCCCCTAATTAACCTGGTTTTGGCTCTCCATGAATGATGACAGCCCCAAAACTCTTTCTTACTATAATTTTATATTTTTTTTCTTTCGAAATTTAATTATGTAATATAATAGTTTTAAGAGAGAGATGGAGAGTTGAGAAAGTTGTAATCTTGTATTGTTATGACTGTATTCAGATTCTTATAAAAATTTGAAGTAAGTTTATAGCTTACTTGTAACTTGTCCTGTCAGGTAAGCACCGGGTTTTTTTTTTTTGGTAATTTCTTTGCTTAATCCATTTAAAAAAGGGATTTCTCAAAATTTTGGACTATGGTGTCTTCTCTTTTTTGTTGATTTTACTAAGTTTATCGTTGGTAGTTTATGTTTTTCAGTTTTTTGTAAAGAATTTAGAGAATTGTTGTAAAGATTTACATCCTAGGACAAGAATTCCATGAATATATAAAATAGGTTCTCCTAAAAACATTTAAAAAATATTTGCTATTGTTTTTTTTTTTTAATTATTTTGTGAATTTTGATGATGTAATAAGTAAGAAGACTGAACTTGTCGAATTTGTTCATGCAATAATTGAAGTGAAGAAGGAAATAGTTGCAATCTAAAAGCTACTGTTACCCGAGAATTGGGACCAAATTATTCGGGTAGTATTTGATTTTTAGGTAGTATTTGATTTTAGTGATTTTTTTGTTTTAATTTTTTGAAAAATGAAAAAACATAACTAAAAATGTGTTTGAAAATTGAAAATGAAAATAAATTTTTAAAAAATAAAAATGATAATGGGTTAAAATATAAAAATAAAAAAATATTTTCAATTGTGAAAATAAATTATGTATATATATTTTTTATGTTTTGTAAGTTATTAAATTTAAATACTTTTTAATGTTATTAATTAATAAATATATATTATATTATAATTAGATGTCATTAATAATAATATTATTGAATATTTTATTTATTTCTTTGTTTTTGTATTTTTAAAAAATATTTTTTATTTTTGTTTATTAAATACATTTTTTAAAAACAAAAAATAAAAATTATTTTCTAGAAAATACAAATAAAATTTTTTTTTCTCAAATTAAACATAGTCTTAAATTTTTATATTAAGATGCTGTGGCAAAAATATGACAATGTTTTTTATGGTTGTAGGGTTATGTTGCCTCTATGAGATTGGAATATTTGGATGAAAGAATAACCAAACACGTAGAAATGCAGAGAAAACATACGAACCATGTTAAAAGGAGGCTCCAATTAGAATGAGAACTAAATCATGCACCAATTTGTTGGATGTAAAATATTGAAAATTTTTAAACTCTAAATTTAAGTCATTTGATTCATATAATCATTTATAACATATGATTTTTAACATGTTTAAAATTCAAAATAAAAAAACTACAACTGCTATTATTCTTGAGCTGTGATCTCTTATATACAAAAAATATTGAAACTTCTATGTAGATTAGTTTGATTTTTTTTTTTTTTTGATAATTGAGAAATCAAAATTTTGAGTTCAATTCTTTAATTAAAGAAAATTATACATGAATATTAATAAATAATTGGTTCAATTGATTAAAATTCGTTCTTTTCGATTAAATGGTTTTGTGTTTAAGTCTTATTAGTGACCGTAAATGCATGACATGAATCACCTATATTAGATTATCAGATACGATGTATTTTTTTTTAATATGAAGAATTAAACAATCTATTTATTTCAAATTTACTCTAACCCAAAAAATAAAAATTATACATCGATCGTTAAATTAAATTGCTTGAGCTTGGAAATCTTTGTTAAGATTTGGTTGAAGAATGTCCATATCTAACTTCATTCAGAACAGTCATGAGAATAACTTATGTTAGAATTTCATGTCATGTTCAATTGCAACTTAACAGCTGGACGTCACCCACAATGAGTTGTTTAAGTCATTATTAGTTAAACCCAAAGTGAACACTTACTGCTTTTGTAAGGAGTAACTTTTTCCTTTTTCTATCCTGTTATTCAAATTGCAGCATGATTTAGATGATAATAAAATAATGGAAATGGTAACACAACTATAATATCTTTTTTCATTGGCCCAATCGTGTATATCCAATGACGGAATTGTTTTTTCTTTTTTTTTAGCCTTTGAATTCCAGCTTTGTGTGTTAATGCAGAAAAGCTGGTCTCCAAATTGGCTGATTAGCAAGTAAGTTAATTATCCACATAATGCAGACTAGCTGGTCTCAAACAGGAAAAGATTTTTAATTCAGCCATTGTTGGCAATACAGCATAGAATGAGGTTTCCAGGCGAGTATCAAGCGTTCGAACGTTGAAGCTGTTAGATTGAGTAGATTGTCAATTAATGAGGATTATTTTGAAGTGAACATTTGTAACTACAAATGACTATAGATTTATCTTTTGGGGCCCTGATCTATGGATTTTGCAACATTTTCGGGCTTTTCAGTTCATGAATGTTGGTTAACCTGAATAAATATTCATTGCATCTAATTCCAGAGGCATGTGTACATCACTGCATCATCTATACAACAAACAGAGGCATCACAATTTCTACTGATACAAACATTCCCCACACAAGAGTACACATCTTTCCATCTCCTTGCTACTTAGGCAAAGGTATGATCATCAATGTTTCTACAACATTTTAATTACTGTTAGGGTTCTTCCTTGTTGTGTCTTACTTTGGGGTGAAAGCCTGAAATGGAGAATAAGAACAGTTAGTACAAGCCTACAAAACAAGCAACGAGATCTATAATCATAGAGATTTGTCAGTAGAAATTCTGACTAATTAATAAGTATTAATGAATTTAGAATTTCTTGCTGGTTTCAAATTAAACGCGAAAATGGAGCACCTATAAAAGGTTAAGATCCAAGTGCTATATGATTAAAAGAGGGGCTGCACTTACATCAAAAATGTTAGCATGACCAGGATCGGCAAGATGGGCAAATAGGTTGTCAATAGGTCCAGTGCCAGTGTAGATGTGTTGGAACCATGCACCCATCACAGCCAACATAGCCAATCTACCATTCTTGATCTCTTTCGTCCTCAACTCCTTGAGCTTCTCAGGAGAACCAGTTCCCCAGCCAAGAGGGTCAAACCACAGGCCACCTGGATACCCAACATCAGTCCCAGTGAGCTTGTTGTTAGGGAAGATGGGGTCGGTGTTTACACAGCCTGGCTTGAGAATGTCAGCCCATCTTCTCCCTTCTGCCCAGCCGATGAAAATAAGCTCAACTATGAAGAGGGTTGTGGTGTCAGTGAAGTATTCCTCTGTTCCAGCTGAGTACCATGAAGGAGTGTTTAAAATGCCAATTTTTGTTAGGAACTCTGGGATGAAAATACCAGCAGCTCCCAACATTGCCCATCTGCAGTGGACAAGCTCTGATTGTACGTTCCATCTCAAGGTCTCAGGGTCAGATCCTGTTAAAAACCCCATTATAAATGAAGAATTAATATTACTACAAAAGAATATACAAACACACACACACACAAAAGAAAATAAAAGTAACTTTTTTTTTAAATGATTGTGAGGTACTGCTATGGATTAAACTTACCAAGGCCTAGAGGATCAAAACCAAAGTCTCCAGGGAGGCTGCACCAAAGGATACAAATGAATGTTAGGACTTAGGAGAAGGTTTGTATAGAAAATAATACTTCGAAAGTGTGGTAAAATGTTATTGAAAGTACCTGCCATCAAGCCATGGAGGAGGAGTACTGCCGGGGAACCAAAGAGGCCTGTTGGGGTCGGCTGCTGCGCACACCGGAACTGTTCGTGCCGCAGCTGGTTTTGTATACTTTCTCACTGATCTAAGTTTCTTCCCAGTAAGGAAAGAAGCCCTTGTTGTCCCCACTACAGATCCAGTCTTCTGGGAACTGTAACATTATCTTACATCATAAACTGATCGGCAGAGCTTTATATATATCTCATGGACATGGTAGCTATTTCTAGTTTGTGTACAACATTTTATCCAAAGAATTCTACAAAATTCACAAGAATAAGTTGGAAAAATCGATCCTCACCAGTCTACCATGATCAGCTTCTGAATCAGATGGGATACTAAACTATGATCATCATAAATGGTTAACTACTAGTTCATTTCTAATACATTTGCATGTGCAGACATTTTGTATCGTTTTAACATTTGAAGCTGGTTGATGATAATAAGGTAAAGAGAGAACTTGCCTGGGGGATGAGATGGCAACAGCTGCAATAGCAGAAGAAGCACAAAAGGAGGCCATTTTGGGTCAAATTTCCTGTGCTTCAATGAGTTGGGGTTGTAGGTGAGGCAGCATCGATATTCAAATCTGTTAATGAATCCAGGGGCTTATCTGAAAGGATAGGAGAGTAGAAGCCCAATTGGCTACTGGTTTGCCATGTGTCAAGCAGAATCGGATATCGAGTCCCTTCACCTCCACTTGTGCTTATTCGGATCAAATCTCAAGTTAGTGGTTCACATTGCAATTTTCTGTGGCTCACATATCAAACCAAATAAAAATCTATGGCAATGTACGACACGCAGGCCATGTCAAACAAAGGGCGCTATACACCGTCTAGTTTTTGTTTAAATGTGTAACATGGAATTTATGAAGCATTCTTAAAATTTTACCATGGGCTACCAATATAGTAACAAATATCTATCACTATCGTGTTTTTGGAAAAAAAAGTTTTGCTAAAAATATATGATATTATATATATCATAATTCATAACCAAATGAGTGCTTGTTTTCCTGGGCAATTGCACTTTGCTCTTCATTTCTGACCTTGTTGGATTTTTTTTTTTTATCCCTGAGGGTAAAAGATATTTCTGGATTTAAATGACAAAAAGCAGTTCGAATCCAGATAGCAACATTGTTCTGAGGTCGACAGTTGACAGTAATCTACAACCCTGCGCTTCATATGATCAGTCTCGGTTATGGCCCAACTTCTTGAACCCAAAGAGCCCATACTCTATTCCTAAACTGACCGAGCCGAAATTTTTCTGCTGTTCGGGCGATGGGCTAAGCCGTATTGCTTTTATAAGTCATAGGACTTACTTTTAGCCATTTGTTTCAGGCCTTGGAATATCCAAATGAAATGACCTAAAGGCAACAAAGATAAGCAAAAATCGGGCAGCTAAAATCCTATTATTTTTTTTTTCTGGTAAAGAAAAATGTAATGATCCTTAATTGTTTGGTAAGAAAAGGAAGTAAAATATCAGCCTGGATGCCTCAATTTTCGTTCTTATCTTCACATCTGCGGCAAAATCATAACCCCCCAATTCGTGTCAATTGAAATATGGATAAGGCTAGGCCCACAGCCACATATTCTTTGTCTCCTTCTATCAAATTGCTTGCATTAAAAAAAAAATTATCCAATTCTATAAAATTTCCACTTCAAAGCAATCTGAAAATTTGCATTGCAAAGCAGAGTAAACATGATTTTCCAGGGTAATAATTTTGTTTTCCGGTAATGTAAGGATATCAAAATCTATTGGCCAAAAAAAAGATATCAAAATCTGTATTTACACACATAATCATCGACAATTTGCACCCCACAAAGATAAAGCACCGACCAGGAATGGAAGTTTGGTAGACTTAACAGCATATCTGTCACACTTTTCCCCTCTGCTCTATGAACAGCCACAGGTTATTTCACATGGCATGCTATGACCCCCCACATTATGTAAAAGTTTAGACCTTTTTAAGGAGGCAAACGGTGGTTATTCGGCATTTAAATAATCTAAAATGTAATTAGTGATTGTTTGAGGTCTACCAACAATATCAAAGCATGTTTGATTGGAATTGCAAATCCTTTTCAAGGGAGCATGGTTTCCATGCCCTCTTTTTACTTAAAGCTTTGGATTCCTTATTCTGCTTTTTTCATGCAGGCATGTGCTGGCTATTAGTACTCGTAATTATATCTGATGAGATTTGTTGCAAAGAAACAGTTTTCCCTAATTATCAGCTTCAGAATTATAACAAAAGCAGCTGCCTCGGAAAATCATACTAACATGCAAATTCTCTCACTTTTTTTTTCTTTCTTTCAGACAATAGTAGATTTAAGATTTTCCTTAAGGATGTCCATTTAAAATATATATAAAAAATTCAACGAATTTATTAATTTTATGAATAGAAATGATATTTTAAAAAAATTTCATTCAAATTTTTTACGTTTTAATTTTTGAGGATGTCAAAGAACACCTCACTGTACTATTTGGATCCGCTCCTACTTTCATAAAGGAAAGTGGGGTAAATCAGATCACCGTACAAATTTTTTTCTACTTGAGATCCTTTTTCCATATCCTTAGTTGCGGAGTCAACAAGCGAAAGACTTTCAGTCTTTTACATCCTTGGGCATCATTGACTTGTGTGGGAGAAAGAAGTAAAGAACAACAATCATTTGTTGAGTTCTTGTTCTGAAAGTACTAAATTATGGGACATTTGGATGTTATAATGACCATAACAACTTTGCCAAACCCTCTTACAAAGTGGGATTATTGTGTCGGATACTTGGCCCCCTTTTATTTATTTATTTATTTTTTACATAAAGGCCAATCCCTAAGCAAAATTGGAGAATGGGATCTAATTTGCAAGTTCTGAGATTTACTAGAAATCACCTCCTAAGAAAGGTGAATAAATCAATTGGGTTAAGCCACGTGTTCACTTTGGCCCCAAAATTTTATCATCATGTTTTTCATCAGCTCTGCACTCATTATATTTTCACATGCTACTAGCATTATTACAGATAAAAATTTAGGCATTTCGAAATCTAATTGCTGTTTTTTCCAATCGAATGCCATTACTGACCAATTATGCAGTTGATGAGTGTTTTGCAAGAACTGCTAAATCTGGGATTGTTGGAGTATCAATCTTTCGATGTTAAGGTGTAGACCCGCATGTTCTGAAGTCAATTTCCCACAACTCAAGACAACTGCATGTAACACCCTAACAGAACACTGGGGCACTACCGTTGGATTTGTTATTCATTAATACAATCTAATTTAGAGAAATGAAATTTAAGCAAGATACTTCTAGAAAGTTATCTTAAGGATGATGATTTTTTACCTATACAAATGAACTCTTGAAAACGTTATCCACATGATTGAATGTTTAAATTGAAGAAATTCAATATTGGACTTCAAGAATTTACTGAACACACTTGAATTATCGGCCATGAAATGACGAGAGTGAGAGAGAAAGAAATAATTTTTGATAAATCATTTATAAAGTTGCGTTGAAATTAACATTAATGAAAGTAATTGATGGTAGAAATAATTTTTGATAAATCATTTATAAAGTTGCGTTGAAATTAACATTAATGAAAGTAATTGATGGTAGAAACACCTCTTCATAAATAAATATATCTTAGATGAAGATTAACCATTTTTAAAATAAAACATTATATTCAAGGAATATGATTTTTGAATTTCTAGTAAGAACATCCGAATGTCCGAACCATAACATTCAAATATCACATGCAAATTCTTACAGAATATGTAAAATTCTGCAAGGCATTCGATTGTCCATCTGATGGTGTTCAAATGCCAAGGATAAATTTTTAGATGGATTGATTTTAAACTTGGTTATTCATAGTTTCTTCAAACTGCATTTGAATCCCAACACAAATACATCTTGCATGATTTTCCCAACACAAATATATCTTATATGAATTTATGAAAGTATAGGTTCATGCTGTAATCATAATAAAAAATTCCATCCATACATAAAAGAGTATCAAATAATAAAACCAAAAAAAAAATAAAAATCCTAACATAACTAGACATATCAAATATAAAGTTAAACAAAATTTACGTATAATGAGATTTGAATATAAGATTTTAAAATTTTAAAATCTCTTCTTTATCACTATACTAAAGTCTCATTGGCTTCTAATGATTTTAAACTTTTGTATTTTGTCAAAAAAGAACATTTTAAGCACTTTTTAAAATATATATAATTTAATAATATACACCACAATCACAGTAAAATTACCCTAGCTTTTGAGAAGACAGTTGTTGACAGACCACATTAAACATCACCGTCAAACCATTGGGATACCGATAAATTTGTGGTATTTGGATTTACACAACACTTTGATTGGTAATTACATGAATATTCATGGATATGGATTACGTGCTAATAGAAATTAATCAAATTAGAAAACAAGAAAGAAATAAAAAAGAAAAGATATCCAAGCTTTTACTTGTGGCTTAAGCACCAAACTGCCCCTCTAATTGAAACTTGAAAGGCAACAAATAACAAGTTTATATGGGTTGACTCTTGGATAAACCCTATCTATTAAGACGTAATGTACTCAAAAAGCGTACTTTTTTCGCAGGTCTGCCAATCTTGTCTGGACTTCAGACTTGATAAGCTTTAAGGCCAAATGGATGCAACTTCGATTATTAAATTTGCTATGAAATTACAGCTGATATAGATAAATTATACATTAAATCTTCCCAACATTCAATCATTGTTATATTTTTATTAATTTTTTTATCTAATTAATTAACCCCCTACCCCTCGAACTAATCTTCATCTTTAAGTACCATGTCTAGCTAGGATGAAGTTAATTTGAGCCTAATTAAACAAGATATTCAACCGAGAAGCCGAGGATCAAACATCAAAACAGAGAAAATAAAAAAAAAAAAATTGATTATATTAGCATTTTGATATGCTTGGTGATATGAATCTGCAAGAAAGAGTGGGTTATTGCATCTCTGATTATAATCAAAGGCTGATGTATATGATTATACATGTTAGCTAGTATGATCTTTTCTGAAAGTTGCCTATAAAATATAGAATGCAATTCTTCCAATTACATTAATTATCTTCCGGATTAGATTAGAGAAAGTCAATTTGTAAATTATGGCAGAACAAATCTGATGGTGCATACTTCATGATTTAGCATCTAATCAAATATTAAATTAATCTGACCTTTTGCTTTCACTAATAAATTGATAATCATGATGATCACCAGATTAGATACAGCATAATAGCTCTGCTGACCAGAATTATGTGCATATCATAACTGAAACCTTAAAAATATGATGAAGTTTGTTTAATTTCTTCGCACCTAAACACCGTTTGTTTAATTAATTAGAATGTAGCTATATTTCTTTCTCTTCGCCTTCGTTTTGTTTCTTTTCTTTTTCTTTTCGTTTCTTTCTTACGGGAAGGGCAAAGGGTTGGACTTCAATTTGGTAAAGAGTATAATCGGCTAACTACTTTCTCAGAAGCCTTTCATTTTGCTTTCAAAAGTTGAGACATTCATATCAATTCAGCATATTTAAGTGTATATGCATAATTAATAGCGGACTTAAAATACAATAATACTGTCTTTGGCCAAATAATGGGAATATTGGATGCGTAAAGGTTCTCTTTTTATGGTATATTTCATTTTTTAATCAAATTTTTTATAAAAGAAAGTGTAATTTAAATTAATTCACCGATTCCAAAATAAATGAATCATTAAGATTAAGTCGCAAGTTCATTTTTAAAGCACATTAATTTAGTTCAAAAATTATTCGGTAGTATATTGGGTCTTCAATATTTGAAAACTCGTCAGTAGCCCCATTTAGCTCTTTTAAAAGAGATTTTAATAAACATATGTGTTCAGCTTAGGTTATAGTTCATCCAAGAGTATACCAATTAAGGAATAAGCTTCTAGCCTTGTTAAATTTCCCTTTTGTTTGCTAACATTCGATCAGGGTTAGATGCCGACCAAGCATCACGTATTTTGTTTTCAACAACAGAATGATTCAACAATGGCTGGCTAAATCACCTAATCCGATCGACCCAGCTTTCAGTTTTGTCTCTCTTTCGATCGGGAATATAATCATATATATATGCCATTGTCGGCCCTTCGGACGGCCAAATTCCCTCATCATGAATCTCTTATATATAATATGCTCCATCACAGTCAACCCTTTTTATCCTTATTATTTGTTATAATTATCAAACGAATCCCTCATGTTTATAGATCATTTCTAGCTACCATTACTTTTTTTTTTTAATATATATATATATATATATATAAATCAACAGAGAAACAAACAGAAGAAGTTAGATCAAATAGAGCTCTCAATGCTGAGTTGCTGACGTTCACTTTGCTATAAATCAAGCTTATCACATAATATATTGAATTTTATATATTTTTTAAAAGGATAGATTATTTTGCTTCCAATGGCTAAAATCTAAACCAAACCGGTTGCACTTTTCTTTAATTTAGGACTTTAACTCAATTTTTAACTATATTTGTATCGATATGCCATATGTTTGAGGTTAAGTTGAGCGTTTTTGTTTATTTATTTATTTAATTTTCTTTCAAGTTTAGGTTTGGAAAAGAACCCATTTCTTTTTCCAAATGACGTTTGGTTTTAGCTAAAAAGAAATAAAATTTTAGGGAAGAAAAGGTCGGATAATCCATTAATTAAAATGGTTGGCCAAAAAAAAATTCACTAATATGGGGTTACAATTTAAAGGGTGACTAGCTAAGCTTTAGAAACCCGTTACATCAGGAAGAAAGTTGAAAATTGTTGATAAAAATTAACGACTTTTCGCCGAGGTTTCTGATCCATATTTGGAGTACTTAAGCACGCTATTGTTCATGTCAATATCAACTTCTTAACGTTAGAATTTGACTCAATTAATTAAAAATTTAATCGTGATTGTTGGCATGGTGTTTCTTCTTGTTCTTTTGTGTTAATGTCACATTTAATTTAGGTATTTTATGAAATTTCTTAAAGTGTTATCTCTATTTTTAAAATACATACCAAGATGTCTATGCATTATTTCATCTAATAACTTAATTAGTATTTGAGATTATCATTGTTAATAGAGAAGCTAATTATGTGATCTGTGTACAATCGCATACTAACACGTGACATATGATGTCCTGTTATCATGCCACATCATAATTAGACATCTCATTAAAATATATATCAACGTGGCATCCAAGAATACTTTATTTTTATGTGCTAATAAAATTTGCTCGGTTTCACAATAAAAAAACTGTAAAGATTAAATTATAATTATTAAAATTAAAAATTTAATAATTTATGAATAGACAACACGATTTGTTTGATAGATGAGATAAGCAAACAGGTATACATCGAAGGGACTGTTTTTCATATTCTTGATAACATGTAATATGTATATGAATTAAAGAATATTTTCTTTTGGGCCAAAACTCAATCAATGCATTAAATAAAATGATAATTTTCTTAATGTTGAAAATCCATAGAAATAAAAGTACCAAAAAAGAGGAAAATCCACTAAAATAAAGAAGAAAGTACTTTTCACTCATTTCTCTATTCTTCATTGTTTGCCAGCTCTAAGAGCACTCTAAAAGCAAAAGAGTGTGAAATATATGTAGGGAAAATGTTGGGAAAGGAATAGTGCTAGTAGTAATTGAAAAAACTAGATAGAAGAAAATTAACTCGCTTTGGTAGAGCATTGAGTTGTGGTTAACTTCACTTACCATGCACGTAAAGGGTGTCCCATTACTGGCAGCCATTAAGCAATCTTACTAATGCTAATTGGCTTCTCATCACGTTGTTATATGGTAGCTACTTCCAATGAAAATTAATTTGATGATGCCTCCAAGTTAATTAAGCCCCCCAACACTCATGTGAAATTAATTTAGTGATATGTAATTCGGTTTCTTCAAGAGTTCTTTGATGCTTTCTTAACATACAAAACGTATCCTCCAAGATCATTGTTGTTTTTGTTGGAGATCATTACAGTTCTAATACTAATTATTAGGTTAAAAATTTTTATCCAATTAAGTTAACGAAAGTATAATTAAACAATCAGTCAATTACACAAAAGATAATAATTTAACATGATTCGATTCAACCGACTTGTGTCTATAAATGAGAAAAAAGATCTACTAGTTTTAAAAAATTACAAACAAATATCAAATTAAATCAAACACTCATAACTAATACCATAGACCTTTTCAATATCTTCTAATCATATGGAGTATTCTCAACCTAAACAAACATATCCCATATGCATCATTTTAACACAAACAAATACATATGCATATGTACCCATTCATCATACCTATGTGAACCCTTTTAATTTCCTCTAGTCCACTCCCAAACATTCAAACATACACACCTATAAGACGTAAATCTCTAGTACTATTATAAGGTGTCTATCCCATAAAATCCTACAACTCTCTTACATCTTTTTCTCATATCTAACCCTATAAAGACTTTACTTATTTATAAACATATAAACTTATCTATTAAGAATCTTTTTCATCTTAAAAATTTTTTTTTGCAAGTCAAACTTACGTTTTAAAAATTTTTTTTCTTAGAATTCTTATTCTGCAAGATTTTTTGTTCATCAAGCAATATCTAACTAATCCCAAACAAATTTGTTATGAGATTTAAGTCATTATTCTTAACAATTTTCACCTTGACTTAAATTTTATCCAACATCTGTCTTCATGCTAGACATGCTTGGCTCCACCTGTAATGGAGTCTCACAATCATTTTTTTTTATGTGTCTTCACGCTTCACGTAAATCAATCTTCAATCCTCAAAACTTAAACTCGAACTCTTCTTTTAAATCAAGCTCCTTAAGGTTTGCCTTTTCCTATAGCTCAAACTTCAGCTTTTTTCACATATTGAATATTCAGCTTTAATATCACTTGCTAGGCTAAAAGCCCTAATCTAATTCACATTAGCGGAAGCAAAATCAAACAATCAATTAATTACACAAGAGACAACAATTTAACATAATTCAGTTCAATCGACTTACGTCTACGGATGAGAAACAAGATCAATTAGTTGTAGAGAATTACAAACAAATATTAAATCAAATCAAACACTCATAACTAATACCCATAAATCTTTTCAATCACTTCTAATCATATAGAATATTTTCAACTCAAATAAACACATCTATGTGCACCATTTCAACATAAACAAATACATACATATATGTACACATTCATTATACTTATATGGACCCTCTCAATCTCTTCTAGTTGACTCTCAAACATTCAAATATACACACTCATAAGACGTAAATCTCTAGTACTCCTATATAATGTCTATCCCATAAAATCCTACAACTCTCTTATATCTTTTTCTCATACCTAATCCTGTAGAGACTTCACTTATTTATAAGCATACAAACTTACCTATTAAAAATCTCTTTTATCTTAAAAATTTTCTTGTGTAAGTCAAATTTACCTTTTAAAAATCTAGTTTCTCTTAAAATTCTTCTTCTGCAAATCATCTTATTCATCAAACAATATCTAACCAATCTCAAACAAATCTGTTATAGGATTTGAATTATTATTCTTAACAATTTTTAATATATTTATGATCAATCAATCTCTCACTTTACTTTCTCTTTTGATTCCATTTTTTTTTTACTTAATATAAGTAAGAATGCTTTAATTAGAATCCTTTGATTGTCGTAAAACGCAAAAAAAAAAAAAAAATGTAATTGCAATATTCGAGTATAAAAATAAACAACATAATAATATCTTTGAATTTTATTTTTTTCATCGAAAATTTTTAAAATTTAAAATTTAATTTTGTTAATTTATACAATCAAAGTGACAATCTATTAGTTTTGAAATCCAAATCCAATTTATACCCACAACTATTTTTAACTTTTTTTGGGTAAAAAAATCTTAAACCTAACATTTTCCTTCATTACTGTATGCATTATACCATATGAAAGTACAATCATGGTCTCACTCTTTATAACATGTTCAAGAAATGAATTACTTCCATAAACTTACTCTTATGCCAAACAGCAATGCTATAAACTTTAAGAACACAAATCATTAGACATTAAAATTAATACCACAATCGAGAAATCCTTTGTTAAATTATCACATTGTTTTAAAGTGAAAGGATAAGCATAAATGAGTAGTGGATGTATATGAACAAAATTAAAGGCAGCAAAGTAGTTGTCCGATTGACTTAGACCAGAGCCCAAAGCATGACTCATGAACAAAGGTAAAAGGTTCCAAAATAAGTGCCCTTTCTTTTCAAATACTATATTTTGAGGAAAATAAATAATGGGCACACCCCACTTTCCCAATATCAAAAATACTAATATAAGCACTAGAGAGCGCAGAGAGGTTTTTCAATGGACCAAAACAAATGCCTTAGCTTATATTATTAAAAGAAATGATGGAAACAAAGAATGTTAGGATGGCTTCAAAATTACTCAAGGATTTGGGCCAGCCAGCAGAGAAAAGAGAAGCTCACGCTCGCTCTCACTGGGATTTTGTGCACAAAAACACAAAAAAAAAAAAAAGATGCCAAATGCGTTAAGCAACATCCTTAGTTCACTCGCCGTAATCCATTTACGGTTCGTTACGCTAAATTCTCACAAATCCCAATTTAATTAATTATCATTCCTTTGCAAATTTTAGGATTTGAAGAATATATGGCTGCAATTTACGTTACCTTGAGCTGCCATGTCCTTTCTTAATTAAAAATAAATAAATACTATCTTAATTAAATGATAATTAACTAGTTCATTTATTTCTTTATCTAAAAAATAATAGATCCAAATCTCTCCTTTTTTTTTTATTATTTAAAAAGAGAGGGACTTTCCCTTTCTTCACATCTCCCATGCAATGGATTCTTTTCTTCTATACACTCCAAGTAAATGTTACTCAACAAATTTAACTAAGAATTGTTTTTTGGTGGAATTTTCTTTTTTAAATTCCAAGTCATGTAAATCAATTATTTTTCCTCCTTGCAATGATTTTTTTAATTAATGAAAATTAATTAAGATTACAAAAATCAAATATTTTACTTATAAAATTTAAATTTTTATCAACAAATTTTTTATCTATAAATTTTACATAAATTATTGATAATACTTGCGCAATATATCCTGACACTGAAATAGGATAGATTTCATTACCTAAACTTTTTTGTAAAAAGAATATTAATTTTTGAACCCACGTTGGAAACCGATATTGTAATTGCATGGAGGAGCCATAAGCACAGTTGATCACTTTTCCTCGTCAGATAATGAAAACGTGAAAAATGAGAATGAGACAACAGTTGTTAGAGGGCGGCATGTCATTTACGTTAAATTAAGAATCTGATTAAATTAATGACAACATAATCCGTGATCTTCGTTAGAGTTAGTCACCGACCATCATCACCTTTGCTTAATATTTCACTTACTCATCATAATATTTTTATATATTTCCAATTTATACTTCTCTTACAGCTTTTTTCTTAATGATCTTAGTACCCCATTTTTTTTCTTTTAACTTTTTAATTAAGAAAGCAACGAGTCAGCGACAGACCCAAAGTTTGATTATTTCAGAAACTCGACACAGAGGTACATACTGGAAGTAGGGCTGCATGCCTTGTCCAAATTAAACAGACGACAAAAGGGAAGTTAAAAGTTATTTTATGTTATTGTTTTGATAATTTCACGCTGAAATGTATTTCCTTCCATCAACATCTCGAATTTCAAATTTTCATGTTATAGCTTTTCAAACAATGAATGGAAAAAACGACAGAGAGATCGTACATATCTTATTATTTTTCATAACAATGGTCATTTTCAAAGTAATTATAATTGCTTCTCTGTTTGGACAAAACATGGCGATCTCGAATCTAGTTCTTTTTGTCATGTTCATATTCAATCCTCATCTTGCGTCTGGAAAGAAATAAATCAGCATCGTTACAATTATAAGGACTCAATTGAAGTCGTCATTGTATGCGCTTAAAGCTTGCATTAATGCTTGTAGTAATTGGTTTCTCACAAATGCATATATGCTTTTTTGAGTTGTAATTTTCAATTTGATTTTTTTTTTAATTCTTAATCTTTTTCTACGTAGATTTCTTTAAAAAAATTTACGAGTTTAAATTTTTTAAAATTTACAATTTTCAAAAATCTAACCGACATATATATTTTTTGAGTTAATATTCAGTTCACTTTGATCTAAAATTTTTTATTTAAAAAATTTGAGCAATTAATTTCAATGACATCAATACTAATGTAGTTGTAGGATACTTTAGAAAGCAATGGATTAAATTAAACGTGATCTCTGCCACACATCAATTTCACGGTTATTGTATTTACCTGTACCACACCTACTCTCCACGTCTTAATAAAACCTTATCCCTGAATTTTTCCATATAATCTTTCTTTGCTTGATGTTTTCATATATTTATATATACCTACAATTACATGTCAACAAATACTTTTAATATTTTACTTGTAATGCAAGGGTAATTAATTAATTTATAAATAAATAAAAATCAATATTCCACCATGCAACTTGCGAAGTGGCGTATTTCAATTGGCATTGCAAAGTTTTGTTTGTGAAAATGAGGCGACCCCATGATTCAGGAGATGACGATCGCCACTAATTACGAAGATTGCCCCTCCCCTGACCCTGACTCTGACCCAGAAGCTGTTGCCCGAGGGAATTGCATATAATGACTCTATTGGCCCAGGCTGCTGCCCCTGGCTTTAGTCTTTATTTGAAGCTTGAAGTTCACTTACCATGCACGTAAAGGCAAACACGAAACTTGTCCCGGAACCAGGAGGCAAAAAGCAACCTATTACTTACTTGCACGGCGAAGCGGTCAACTGAAATACCAAGAAAAACCCCTAATTTCAGTTTGATAGCTAGAAAGAGCTGATTCCAGGGGGATGTTCTGTCATCTGCAGAAACCAAAAAAAAAAAGAGGATCCCATCACGAAGAGGGAGATTTTTTTACTGTCATTGAACAGTCACAAAAAAAGGTATATTAGAGAAACAAGATGAAAAGGAGCAAATTGTTAAAAAATTTGGCAGTCACGGTACAGGCCTGAGGTGGCGTGTCAATCTAGTCGTAAGCTTCCAAAAACAAAAGCAAAGAGAAAAATTCAGATTGTGTCATAACAAAGACCGGTCAAACATCTGCCGTTCTCAGTCACGTGTAATAAAAAAAGATCATGTCTGGTTACATCAAACGGCTCAGAATTTTTCAGATAAGAGTTAAACCACCGTCTGCGTGGAAGACTATGCCAAATCCGAATTTTCTTCTATTCCGAAATTATCCGAACCAAAACGACGCACCCAAAATAATATCTATGCAAAGAGTAATTTAAACATTTTAAATGCGTCATCCAATCAAATCTTCAAGCTGGGTTTTTTTTTCACGTGGCTTCCGACCAACCCCCGATAAAAAAATCAAACCCTATGACCATTATCTGACTCTTGTACAATATGGTCACCCATTTATTGTTTTCAGAACTTGGGGTCCAATTTTAATGGTTGGTTAAAAGAACCGTACTTGATTTTTTTCTTAGCAAAACAGCACAATTAAACAAGCGAAATTGGCTTGAATCATACTCAACCACATGGCTGAAGCCCCATCACGTGCTTGCGCATGCAACTTCACCATTCTTTTGGGGGTTTTTTTTTTTCCACAGCAGTTACGAGGGGAGGGACCCTAATGAATGGCAAATGCGTTAAGCAACATCCTCTGTATTGTCTCCTTCAAATTCTCTGTTCAGTCAGTTTCCTGATAGTTTGTATATTAAGATGGAGTGTACTTTTTAAAATTTTGGTTTAAGTTAGATTGATGAATGCTTTCAAATCCCAACGTAAGGAATGAGGAACGAGATTCATACACTTCTTTTCTTTTCTTTTTTGGTTTAATGCGTTAGAATTCAGGAATGAGATTGATATAATTGTACGTTAACCAGTCCCCGACTCCTTGTTGCCAAACAAATAATCTTAATCTTCAGTTCGAAATAATCTATAAATTTCATTTATTTTAACCTTTATTCTTTAACTGATTGAGCTTGCTTTTTTGAGGATTTCATGGTGCACATGCAGCACAACCACCGCCACGAGTTTCCACCAAACAATACCAATGGAGGTTCAGAGCTGAAAATTTAGTAACAAATGGCAAAACTTGTTTGGTGGATAGCAGATCTGATCAGTTTCTTCAATGGATAAAGCCCCACATCTCTCTACCGCACCTCTTGGATTTCAAATAAATATTCATTGCCGAATGGTATTTTGCCATATATGTTTTAACAAACGTAGTGACATTCAAGTCCACTTCAATATATAGTGGTGCACTATAATATATATGTGACTTTAATTGATTTCTTAATTTGCATCCACATTTCTTGAATTTCAGACTCTTGCCAGTGAATTTGCACCACATCCTAATTCTAATTAATAATTATGATTAGGTGAACATGTGTGCAACCATTATATATAAATATATATATATATATATAAAAGATCGTATTCTGACGATAAGAAAATAAATTATAATTATTAAAATTTAAATTTAAATTTTAGATTTAACGAATGTTACTTTTAAAAAGTAATTATTTGAATTAATTGAATTAAACCATGAATTCAGTTTATACCTTTTATTTTCTTTGATTGCAATTATGATTAAATTAAAATCTTTTGAGAAGAAATTATTGGTGCTATATTCTACGACATGTCCACTATGAAATAAAATTATAATTTGATTGAATCATGTCAATGAATTTTGGGCTTAGAGAAGCTCCATGTGATTGTGCCAACTAACTTCGTAAAACATTCGGCGTTCAAAATATTAAATTTGCAAGAGTATCGTATTACATTCTACTTTTTCATCGAAAAATTTTCAAGTACAAATTTATTAAAATTATATTGTATTTTATATGGAAACTAACAGGGAGAAAAATCAATAGTGCCACATGATAAGCTAATATCCAATTAATGACTAACATTGGGGGCGTGCTTTTGAGTGTACCTACTAATTTTAGTCGTTCCATGTAGCTTTAAATTGCTCCGTTAGTGAATTCAGAACTTATTTTCGTTAATTTATGTAATTATTTTTAAAAAATTATATTTAAAAAATTTAGGATTCAAATAATAACATCTACAATTCTTTTTTAATACCAAATTATGACCTCTTTGTATCAAAATTTACACCTCTATTAAAGTTCTATTTGATTATTGCTTTTGCTTTTTTTATATATTTATCTTTTTTTCAATTTATTTTAATTTTTTGCTTTTTATAAATTTTTTACTAAAAAACACAAATATTTCTATATTACAAACGTATTGTCATTTATATGATACAAACACATTTGTACAAAATTCTAACCCGCCTAATTTCATATCATATGTTCATGTTGTATTAATGAATTGTCTGCATTGTTTTTTTGAAAGTTTGTCTTCAAGATTATCTAGTGCACTAGAAATTGAACATTACTTGCTTGTTAGGTTTTGTTTCTATAATTCACTAGCAAATTAAAATTTAAAAGAGAGAGAGAAACGCCGTGGTGCCATGGTGCCATGGTGGGGTGTCTTCAAATTTGGAAAGGAATTAATAGGAAAAACATGCAGAAAGCAAAAAAAAAAAAAGGGTGGCGAACTTCACTCTCTCTGCTATGAACGTCAAATTGGTTGACTCGTACAACGTCAAACACCTCATGCTTTCAGCTTGCTTAACTCTCTGACTCATACTTTGTCTGGCGTGGCAAATTCATAGATTTGCCAACACACAAGAGAAAAGGGTGGATGAGTGATCCACGTATTTGACCACCGGGAGGGAACAACTCAGCGGTCTCTAAACATCTCAACAAAACATGGGCCCCGCTGTAACCGCTTTACTTTGACAGATTCTATCAAAATTTAGCAGAAAAGATGAAACGTAGTAATGCCTGACTGATCTATTTGATCTTTGCCTACGCTGCTTGTCTTGCGTTTGGAGTTTAGTTGGAGCCCACCTCATTAATCGGCGCCTCCCTTAACAAACCCTCTCTGTCTCAGCAATAACTAAAAATATTGAACCTGATTCCTACAACATATGCATGGCCCATCACCACTCACCACCCTTCTTTCTTTTTCTTAATTTGTTTGTCTACAGCATTTTTTTTCTTTTCTATTTTTTGCCACTAATAATGTAAAGTTTTTACTTATTTTCTTATTTTAACAATTCGAATTAATTATCATGGAGAATAGATTCCATGAATCAATCTCATATTCTTAACTTCTTAAAACAAAATTGCATTGTGTTTCCTAAATAGTATAATCTCACGTTGTTAAATCTTGAGATTTTTGGGATCAACTATTCAAGTTGAGTTTTTTTACAGTTTGATTTTTTTATTAAATACTTCAAATGATATCAAAATCTAAATTTTGTTATATTATTTTTGCCTTATACCCATTCTAAATTTGAGACATGATAGATCACTATGTATCTAGGGATGGCATCGGGTTGGGTTTTGCTCGTCCCAAACCCGACCCGATTTTTTGCTCATCAAACCCGACCTCGATTCGATCCGAATTATTTTAATATCCGACCCCGATCCGATCCGACAATATGTAAACCGCATCCGATCCGACCCGATCCGAAATTAATAAAATATTATTTTTTAAAATATAAAATATTATTTTTTAAAATATAAATATTTAAAAATATTATTATATAAATATATATAATTAATTAATTAAAAATAATTTTTTAATAATGTCGGGTCGGGTAGTGTCGGGTTTTAGGCATACCCGAACCCGACCCGACCCCGACTATTACCTAAATTTACCCGACCCCGACCCGAAACTCGAAATTCAAAAAAAAAAACCCGACCCTATAAGATCGGATCGGACCAAAATCCGTCGGGGACGGGCTTGATTGCCGTCCCTATATGTATCTGGCCTACAACTGATGTGAGTTTCTTAAGTAGTGCTACAACATATTTAAGTCCTAAGTTTTCTATGATTTTATATTCAAATTGGTTATCTTTATCTACTCTTAATTAGTTTTTTAAAATAATTTTTAATTAATTTTAAATTAAATGCTTAAAGGAGTAGTTAAATTTTCACATACAGGTACGTTAATTAATTAATTGAGCTTTAAAAGTTTTCAAATAGAGTTGTACTATTATCTGTCATTAAATCTCATGTTAATCATGAATTTCAATTAAGTTTGTGAAAAAAGATATATACTACCATTAGTATTGAGTAGGATTATATATATATATATATAGTTCAAAAAAAAAAAAGATGCTTATCTAAAGTTAATACATGCGAAATATAGTTAGAAATTGGTATAAATAGAATATTTTATGAATTTATATTTAATACATTGTTAGCGTATATATTTTATATATTATTAATAAATTAAATAATATTATATCATTAATAAATAAATATCGATTTTTAAAATATATATACAAAAGCTTAATATCCCTACTTTATATATATAACTAACCTTTTTCATAGCATATGACAAGAAGTTATGGGTTATTTTGTATTCGTGCGATAGTCATATATGTATTATATACTCCCTCTGTTTCATTCTTTTATCTATCTTTTCCTTTTGGAATGTCCTTAGATGTCTCAAAAAAAAAAAATTTTTAAATATCTAAAGCTTTTACTTTTTTATTTTAAGATTTTATTTTATGATTTTTTTTACTTTTTGATATTAAAAATCATGAAACTTTAATTTTATAAAAAAAAATTAAAATTTAATATTAAATATATTAAAGTCAATTTTTTTAAATTTCATAAAAGTCAATACATAACAAATAATATAAGACAAGGGGAATATTAAAAAAAGAGAAAAATTAATGCACAAGTTAGTTTATATACTAATCTTTTTTTTATAAATTTATTCCCTAATTATTGTTTAATGTGCATTTTAATTTGTGTTTTATAAGTCAGCGACAGAGTCAAAATGTTTTTTGTATTAACTTATAATACATATAAAAAATTATGGATGAATTTTTAAATTTGTAGACAAAATGGATCTCCATGAGACAATTTTGGAGTGTCCAATAAATTTTTTATTCAAATTTTTTATTTTTTAACCTTTGCTAGTATTCAATAAAAAATTTTCTTTTAAATTTATTTTTGATATTTTAAATTTTATGTCTATAGACACCCTTGAAAGGGTGGATTAACCCCTACCATAAATAGCTATCTTATAGTTTAATTAAAGCATGCAAGAAGCGTAGAAGAGTGAAACCGAAAATTTCACCAATCACTACCCTTAATACTTAATAGGCTTTAAATATGGACCGAAGAAAGCGTGCAATAGAGTGTATTGGCTTGGCTTACCGTTCCCTTCCTTCCCCGCTTCCAAGTTCTGACGCCATTCTTTTAATTGAAGTTTTACACTCAAATGACAACAGCCATCCACGTGAGGTTGTGGATTCTGCCTTACTTTTGTCCTTTTGGATGCCCACGTACCCGCCTCATCGAAGAATTATTGGCGATAAAAAGATGGTCACGTTTACTTGCTCATCTTTTTTTTTATATTTATATTTTAATATTATATAATTATTAAATAAAATTTAATTTAATATTTATTATTTTATAAATTAATTAATTAATTTACAAATGAGATATTCACATTAAGTGAGATGATAAAAGCTTTGAAAATGAAAATGATGGTGCCAATAATATTTTTTTAACAAAATTATTTTACTTATAGCAAAGTTTTTAAAATTCATAAATAAAGTTAATAGTATTACATATATATTTTATATTTTAGGATATATTAAAAATAGCAAGAATAATTAAAAATAAAATATTTATTAATCTTTTAATTTTATTTATAAAATTAAAAAATTACAATACATCAAAAATGATTTTTTTAATAATATTACTATTATCACTTTTTTCTCCTCTTAATTGCCTTGTTTCTTAAAGCACCCGTTCTTTTAGCCGATTTAATGGTCGTGATTGATGGAAAACAAAGTTTCTGGCAGTTGAAGATAAACCCCGAGTTTAAAAAAGTTGGTTAGCGTTTTCCTTCATATTGAATAAAAAAAAAATCATTTTCTCTTTATCTCCGTTGCCGAGAGGGTATCACAGTGGGACGCCACTTAGCTCTCCATCAACCTTGCTTTGAAAACACAATTAATAAACTATAACTATTTCAGGAGTATTTTACAAATATTTGTTAGGATTAATTGACATTTTATTTTTAAAAATTATTTTTTTCAAAATTTAAAATAATATTTTTTGGTTTGAGCTTCAATTTGAAGGTGTTTTTATCAATGAAAAAGAAAAAGACAATTAGAGGTAAATGTAGAGGATATTTTCTGTGTTTATATTTTGACACACAAGTCAATAAAAATCAGGTCGATAAGAAAGTAAGAATAAGAAAAAAATATAAGTTAAACAAACCTACATTTATGATGCATGAGTTTTTATATTTATAGGTAACCTGAAAGAGACCATAAATGGACAATTAGCACAAGGTTGAGCTGAGGTGAAATTGATCATGTTAAGCCAACCTGACATGTTAAGTCAGTATAAATGATAAAGATACATTTGATTGTCTGCCGAAGGCTTTGAGAGGAAAAAAATCATTATACTCTTATGACTGTTAAATGCCGTTAACCTTTTATTCCTTGATCAGGTGATCTGAGTATCAGATCATCAAATATAGTACCGACATCCATGGTGTAGGATAGATTAGTTAGGGGAATAGATTGGCAGCTTGATTTGTCAAAGGTCGACATTGCAAAAGAAGATCGATTTTAGATGATGACTAGCTTTGAGTTACAGTCCAACCTAATGATTATCCGATCTCATGCATGTATTTTGGATTTAGTGCATAATCGATTTAAAGGTTACCAAAGTGATAATTGTAGGGGGTAGTTTGAGATTAGCTATTTTGATTTAGCTAAGCTTTTTTGGCCAAGCTGAGCTTTTTTAGCCAAGCTAATCATTTTAGCTGAGATGGCCCAACCAAGCATTTATATAGGTAATTTATCGAGATGAGCTCTTTGATCGAAGTGATCAAAATGAGCTCTTTAGTCGAGGTGATCAAGATGAGCTCTTTTGATTAAGGTAAGCTCTTTTGGCCAAGTTGATCACTTTGGTCAATGTGAGCTATTTTAGCCAAGCTAATCATTTTAGCGAGGTGAGCTCTTTTGGTCAAGATGAACTTTTTTGGTTGAGCTAAGCTTTTATGAAAATAATTTATTAAGATGAGCTCTTTGATCGAGGTGATCGAGGTGACCGAGATGAGCTTTTTTGGCTGAGCTAAACTCTTTTGGTCAAGCTGATCACTTTGGCCAAATTGAGCTTATTTTTGTCGAGATGAGCTCTTTTGGCTAAGCTAATCACTTTTGTAGAGGTGAGCTCTTTTGTTCAAGGTGAATTCTTTTGGTCAAGCTGAGCTTTTTCAATCAATGTGATAACTTTGGTCAATGTGAGCTCTTTTGGTTGATATGAGCTCTTTTGGCCAAATTGAAGAGCTTTTTTAGTCAAGTTAAGAAGCTCTTTTAGCTGAGCTAACCACTTTAGCTGATGTGAGCTTTTTTGGCTGAGCTAAGCTTTTTGGCCAAGGTGAGATTTTTTGGTCGAGGTGGCTGAGCTAAACCTTTATGAAGATAACTTATCAATATGAGCTATTTGACCAAAGTGGTCGAGCTAAGTTTTTGTAAAGATAATTTATCAAGATAAGCTCTTTAGTTGAGGTAGCCGAGCTAAATTTTTATAAAAGTAATTAATCAAGATGAACTCTTTGACCAAGGTGACGGAAATGAACTCTTTCGATCGAGCTAAGCTCTTTTGGCTAAAATGGCCTAATTAAACCTTTATAAAGGTTATTTATCAAAATTAGCTCTTTGACCGAGGTGTTTTATCGAATTAAGCCTTTATAAAGGTATCTTGTAGATCTGAGCTCTTTTGACAAAATTGAATCTGAGCTCTTTGGCTAAGTTATTTGTCAAATGGGTCTTTATGAAGGTATTTTATAGATCCGAACTATTTTGACCGAGTTGAGTCCAAGCTATTTGATCGAGTTATTTTGTTGAATTGGGTCTTTATGAAAGCATTTTGTAAATTTGAGTTATTTTGACTAAGTTGAGTTCGAGCTTTTCGATCAAGCTGTTTTGTTGAGTTGAGCCTTTATAAAGGCATTTTATAAATTTGAACTTTTTTTGTTGAGCTGAGTTCGAGTTCTTTGAATGAGCTATTTTACGAAATTGGACTTTTATGAAGGCATTTTGTAGATTTGAACTCTTTGGTTGAGTTGAGTATAAGCTCTTTAGCTCAATTGTTTTGTCAAATTAGATCTTTATGAAAATATTTTATAGATCTAAGCTCTTTTGACCGAGTTGAGTCTAAGTTCTCTGACCAAACTGTTTCATCAAATTGAACCTTTATGATGTCATTTTGTAGATCCGAACTTTTTTTATCAAGCTAAGTTCGAGTTCTTTGGTCAAGTTGGGTTGGAGCTTTTTGGCCAAGCTAGGTTCAAGCTCTTATGCTTTTTTGTGATGCCATTTCGAATTTAATTAAGAAAAACACTTACTTGGTACGCTAAATATTGGTACCGAATTCCAACTTGAAGGTGTTTCGATGAATGTAAAAAGATTAAAGGCAAAAGTAAGAGATATTCCTTATATTTACACTATGATGCGTAAGTTAATAAAAATCAAGTTGATAAGAAAATAAAAAGAAAAGAAAAATATGAGTTAAATGATGAATTTACCTTCATGGTATATGAGTTTTTATATTTATGAGCACGCTGAATGAGACTATAAAGGAACAATTATGATAGGATTAAGCTAAATTGATATTAATTATGTCAGATTAAATTAGTAAATTAATAAAAATATCTTTAATTATTTACTAAAAACTAAAAAAAAAAAAAATACTATAACTTTTTTATTATCAAATGCTCCTAATAATATATACAACATTTGAATATTACAGGTTTTTTTACCTTCAAAATCTAATTCCATGACGAAAGGATACTAAAAAAGGAAAGATATCTTACGGGAGAAGAAGCATCTGGATATGGTTGAATGCAACGTGTCACTTGGTGGGAAGCCTAGTTTCAAACTTAGATCTCATTTATGCTTAGAATAGAAACCCATTTTTTGTTCTACGTCAACGGGTAACCAAATTTTTTGCTCCTTCACCCACTAGAACTGAACTAGAACAATCTGGTACGCATTCACGAGGATGAATCAGTTAGCTATCAAACCAGATTTCAATAACATATTACATAATATATATATATATATATATATTTATATATCTTATCATTACTTCATAAAAAAAAATAGAAAATGTTTCACTGTCCATGAAATGAGTTACAAGCACCAGATTCATGTGAATCTCGTAACAGCTTTGGTCCCTATCTAAAACAATTATGATAAGGATCGATTCCATAAATCTGAAAACCCAGATTATTTCGTGAGCGACCAATGCTCTTTTTCTAGAATATAGTTTTAATGGCTGTCCTAAATTAATTAAGCTCTTACTTATCTAAAAATAAATATAGTTATTAAGTATTATTTCAATTTATTCATTTTTTTTTAATAAATAACATTTAATAAGTCTTAAATTCAAATTTTAACATTTGTTATCTTTTTATTTATATTTAGATTTCGATCTTTTTTATAAAAAAATAAATTTAACTAATTTAATTAACTAAGCTCTCAAGCACGTTGGATTTGTTTGTATCTCCTAGGAACTAAAATTATATTCTAGAAAACATATGACTTAAAAACAATATAAGAGTGAAAAATAAAATAATTTCATTTTTTTAAATTTTCGACTCTGTATTGTTAAATTACTTATCTAATTAGAATTTGTCAACATGAATTTTTTTTTTAATTAGCTTAGAAGTTTCTTATTTCTTATAGTCAAGGGAGAAAGAATGGAGAGAATAGTTCAGAAATAGAAAATATGTAAGGTTGCGTCTGAAAACTTCAATTTTAAAATTAGTGTAAATTATGTAATAAAGCACGTGTAAATATAACTTTTACAATTATTTTTCAAATTCATGAATTTATTTAATAATTATTTAGTGGTGAATTTAAAATATTTATAGAACTTTGTAAATTTTAAATTTATTTTTTTATATTTTTAAATATATTAATTATATTAAATAGTAACTAACTTGTACATAATTTATATAATAAATAAATACAAATTCACTTTTTCAAATTCATGTGTTAAAAAATAAAATACTCGTGAAATGACCAAAAACAATCCCGTGAGCAGATAAGAAGCTACAAAATAATATCAGAAGATGGATACTCTTCAAATCTTGTTATTAAAGTAAAATGAAAATCTAAAAAGTATCGAAGACAAAATCCGGAATGATAACTTGGTACGCCTTTGCCTTTGATTCAAACACCACATTTTACTCGAGAAAGCTATCACCCTCCCCTCCTTCCAATTTAAGTTACCAATCTTATAATTTGTAACATTAAACGTACAAATAACCTACTTGTCTATCACGTAATTCAGCTTAGTCAAGCTCTTAAATAAAGTAATGTCATCGCTTAATCAACAGCTAAACTATATTATTAAGTGTCAAATCTAATTTCACTTGTCTGCGCCGCCCCTAACATATATAAATATGATATCCTTTTTTTTTAATTAATTGGAATAAAATAATGTGTAAAATCAGAGCAAAATTGTCTACGTGTAGTCATGTGAAGTGAACTTTGATTATATTTTAAATCGTGCATTAACAATGACGTCGTTTTTGAGAATTCGTATTCTTTTTAAATAAAATATACTTAACACATTTAATTAGAGATCAGTGTTGTAAGGAAAAATAATTTTATATTAAAATAAATAATTATATTATAATTTTACAAGCAAAAATTAGTTTTTGAGAGTCAAAATCCATCCACATGAGGCTGTACTAATTGAAGAAAAGAGGGCAGCACAACGGCGTCACCGCATCAACAAGTAGCACTCAAATTTTGACATCGAAAATTACGAACCAAAATCGGCTACGGTGACTGCTTTTGTTTCGAAAAGAAAGAAATAAAAGAAAAGAAAAGGGACCCACCCGTTTGTTAGCAATCCTAAAATGTTGTTCCCCGCTTCGGAAGGAGCTGTAAGGAGACAGCGAGGCCCACGTGGAATGACACGAGTTGTCGATATCACTCCTTGATATCCACGTCATTCCCCTTATCATCTCCTCCTTTTTTTTTCTTTTCCCTCCCTTTCACTTAGTACACTTTGCCATTCACTATGGAGCTTTGCTACTCCTGCACGCCTATGAGTACAAAGAGTACAAAATTTTTTACGAATCATTTTTAATATGTTTGATTTTTATTTATTTATTAAATTTAATAAATAATTTTAAATATTATTCATATATTTATTTATTAAACAAATTAAACGTGAATAATTATTTATTTGTTTATTTATATTTATAAATAAATTTATTTATAATTAATTTAAATTTTATTTGTTTAATATTTATTTGTTGTTCGTTTATAATAATACTAATAAAATTATATTTTTATCTTTTATCATAATCTTATTTTAAAGTTCGTTTATATTTATTTGAGTTTATTTATGTTTGTTTAAAATTTATTTATTTAAATTTATTTGATTATGATTTGTTTATTATTCATAAATATATTTATTTATATATGTTCATAAATATATTTGTTTAATATTCACGAATAAACTTGTTTAATTTAATTAAATAAATACTAATGAAACATGAATAATTTATTATTTAAATGAATAAATATGTATAAATAAAATAAATTTTTTAATAAATATAAATTGAATACAAACATCTTTAAAAATAAATCAACAAATATAAATATACATTCATTTATTTTTATTCAATTCATTCACGGCCCCATACACGACCAACCTACAACAAATAATTTTTTTTATTCTGTATGGATAATTTTCGGTAATATCTTTCTTTTTGGTAAACATTTAATTTTAGTACATACTAATAGTTAGTCTTGCCTCCTCTTACCAGATTTCACCACTTTTTAAAATTAAATTTTAACCGTTGACGTATCTTTTCAAAAACTTCAACAATTTATTGTATTTGCAAAACAAATTAACTCTTACGATGGATTTATGATAATTGAAAATTTGATTATATGATGATCCAATGATAGTATGTATTTTTTTTATAAAAAATGTTGTAACTTGAAAACAAAAATAAAACTTTTAAAATTTAAATTTATTAAATGTTTAAAAAAATGACCAACTAAATTAAGTCCTAAATTTTATTTAAGATATACTTTAGAATAAAGATCGATGGAAATTACATTAAATAATCAATTTAATGGCGAGTGCATGTATTACATTGTTCAAAAATTTAAATTTAAATTGTATTTTTAAAAATTAAGGGATTCTATTTACATATTTTTTTAATATTTTATACACTACACTATTAAATTCGTTCTAAATTCAAAATTAAAATTCTTATTATTACTAAAGACACCCACTCAATTTTTCATTTTTCCTTTCTACCCTTTCACTTTTTCATTTTCTCTTCACATTTCAATAAAAAAAAAACCCTAAATCCACTAAACTAACACAAAATTACCTGTGTTTTTTAATTTTTTATTGATTGAAAGTAAGATTTTTAACTTTTTTTTTTCAATTGATTTAGTTGAAATATATGTGAATATATAGTTATAGTGAATTCGAGTTTCTCAAAAATAAATTTTTAAAAAACTTTAAGTGTTTTTGAAATTTATTTTTGAGAAAGCCTAAAACTTATCGAAAATGGATTTTTGAAAAATTTTAAGATACAATTATTTGTTTTTTGTATTTAATATCTAAATTGTTTGTTAATTGATCTTACTTTGTTAGTAAAGTTTTCAAATTGATTTACATGTCATAATATGTTAAAAAAATAATTAATAAAAATATAAAGAAATTATAATGTGTTCTTAGCAATAGATTTTTGATAATACAAAGTAATCGAAAATCTAAAAAATGGATTTATGAGAATTACTTTATATTCCCAAAAATTTTTCAAGAATACAATGCAATTCTCATAATTTTATTTTCAAAAGTTATATTGGATTTTCAAAGATGAATTTTTCAAAAGTTTAGAATATTATTCGAAAATTTTTTGTAATCTCGAAAATGGATTTTAGAAAACATAAAAAAAATTTAGAGTTAATTAGACGGGATTTTATTACTTTGTCGAGCTCTTTTCTCCTATTGTTGTTTTTTATTTTTAAATTCATTCTTAAACAGTTTGTAAAATTTAACAAAAATTTTAAAATTTTGATTCTAATTTTAAAAAAATTAGGGTTTAGTATGTGAGAAAGAAGAATGAAAGAGGAAAAATAAAAAGGAAGAAGAGGGAAAAAAGAAAAAGATGATTTACGGGATGTATGACAGTTTGAAGATGTTTTTATAATTTATTAAAGATTAACTTTTATATTTGATATATAAATATTTTTAAAAAAAATTTATAAGATGTATATAAAATATTTTGTGGTATAAATAGAAGCTCCCGGTAATTAATTCAAAAGGGCGCGAAATCTTTGACTTATTATTACTGCCTCACGCTATCAGATAAGTTTCAAAATTTCCCCCAGCAATTAATTAAAATAAAATTAACCTGTCCAAAAGTTATTTTTATGTTTTTAAGTTATTATCATATTTAAACTCAAAATTTTTAATTTTAAAATTAATTTTAATATCATAAACTTTTCTTTTCGAAATCGACTTCGATATCAATTAATTAACAATTCATTTGTAAACCCTACTACACGGTTTCCTTCTCTCTGGGGGAATGCTTATCAGCAGCTCCTCATAAAGTAAAATTGGAGTGGGATCCTATGCTTTAGGTTAGGTTTTAGTGTTCGGTTTCAGTTATTTTCACGTAATAAAATTTGGGGACCGAACCTATGATCCCTTGTTACGACTTTTAATGAAATTGCTAGTAATATATATTTTTAATCTATGGATTTTTTATTTTTTTTAATTGTAACAATTTCCAACCTGCGATCCCTATGCCAAAAAAAAAAATTGCTCCACTTGATTGCTATTTTTTTTTAATTATGATTCTTAATGTTGAGTCAAGAATTAAATCTGAATTAAAATATAGGAAATTAATAATCAAAAGCCACAAAACACCTTGAAGTTTCTTGAAGTTGAAGATATAATATGCTTGGAATTTGATCGACACAGAGTACGGCAATAATTTATTGAGTAGTTTGGTCCTAAAATGAAAATAGTCCTGTCATCGAACAACAAACATTGTATTACGTATATATAGATGGAAAAAAAAATGAAAAACCAAACTTTTTATATTTTTTTACCAAACCCAGCCTACTAGCAGTCTGTAAAAAGAAGATATGCTCTGGCCTCTGGGGCCACCAAGATCCACAGTTGACTGGAACTCGGTAAAATGATGTTTCAGTGGACCCCCTCGGCGATAAATGTGGTTGATTTACTTGATTGGCTCGAGGATAAAAATAATTTTTTAACAAAATTTTAATAATTGATCAAGTGTTTTTATTATTTTATTATAATTAATTAAATTTTTAAATATTTACTTTTATCTATTAAATTTTTTATTAAATACAAATTGCTTAACCTTCAGGATCAATTTTCATGTATTCAATAGCTCAATTAATATTGAAATAGATATTTAAGATTTTAATTGAATAAAAATATATGTTTAAAAATTTAATTGATTTGAAATATAAATTTTAAATTTAATTGATTATAATAAAATATAAATAATTAAATCATTATTAAATTTTTATTTGAAATTTTTTTAATCTTTTACCTACTTGATTAATCTTTCAAACTATTTTTTATAATTTTTTAGTACAACAAAATTAACACCATAAAACTTAAAATTTTGTTTAATTAATTTTGTAATCATTTATAAAAAATTATATTTAACAAATTAAAATTTTAAATTTTAATATTTATAAACTCTTTGCTATCATTAAATTACATTTTTTATAAAAAATTAAATCAGTAACACTTGTACACTGTTTGAAATGTCCAATTCAATTGGCAAAAAAAAAAAAATGTCCAACTCCAACCTCTGTTGTACTTGGAGATAATTGATATGCGAATTTTTGTTTCTTTTGATAATACTTGCAAATCCAAGAGAAAAACTTGACTTTTAATCATAATGGAAAAGATGAGATCTACTTTATAGGTTTGGCGTGATATTTTTTAAAATTTTAAATAGCCTTCCGTATTTTACTAGCATATTAGTAATAATTACAATTGGACACCTTTTACACGGGTGAAAACGAAAAATATTTTATAAAAAAGGTGTGATGAGTAATTTTTGTTTATCTAATTCTTATTTTAAAAAATTGTAGAAAAACATATACATTTCTAATCTTACATTTTCTTATAACAAATTTATTGTTTTCTAAAAGTTCCATATTTTGTGTAACTTAATTTAATGACAGTATAATTATTTAATCACTTTATTAATAATATAAATTAGTAAAACTTTTTATTAATGAAAAGAATCAAGTTAAAAAAATTATATACTTTTAATCATTAATTTTAATAAATAAATAAATAAATACAAAAAATTTAATTTAATCTTATCATTGAATTTATTACACTTTTTATTTATATTCAATAATTCCAGGGCACAAAATTATGTTGAAGAATATTATTACTAGATAATTACAGTTATATATTGCGTCATATTTGAATTTATTCCCGCCGTAAGGTTTTATTAATAAATAAATAAATAAAGATAACAAGATTTTGTGTCTTGGTGGGACCCATTAGATATTAGAATTTTGAGACTTCAAATTTAAATTTCAAAATAAGTGAATTTAATCAAATCTTATATTAAATTATTTAGTTATACATTGATTCTACAATTAATTTATGTTTGATTTAATTTATTAATTTTTTATATATGATTAATTTTATTTTTAATTAAAACTTTATTTAAAAAATTAGTAATAAATAAAAGGTAATGTGCATTTGTGGTGCCCAAAACCTTTCATTCGGATTCTAGTTTAAATAGTCTCAAACCTTTTCAAATGACATTAATATAGTGCTCTAATCAAATTTTGTTGGAGAATTATATATAGAGGTGATAAATTCATAATTATTATTTTTTGTTATAATACTAAAATATATTTATTGAAAATAAATAAAATTTTTAGAATTTATAAGAATGAAAGATAATTATTATTTTTATCCTTGATTTTAGAAAATTTAACTTAAAATAAAAAACATACATGATAATTTATTTTCTTTCATAATAATTATAAAAATTTTATTTACTTTCTAATAGATACATTTTGGAACGATAACAAAGAGTAAAATTCTAGGTCCATTATGATTTTATTTTCTTTCTTTATTTTTATTTTATCCAATTTTATTTTTTATATTTATAAAATTTGATCAACGAATATAAATTTAAATTTTATTAAAAATAAAGCTAGAGTAAAAAAAAAAAAAAAACGAAATGAAACGTGTTCAAATGATGTTTACACTTACTAAACATAAATAAAGAATAATAATTGTAATATTGTCAACGAGGCATTGGTCTAATGGCAAGTAGAAGATCATGAATTCAAGTTTCACTATATATGAATTTAATTATTTAATTAAGTTATAATTTGTCAATTAATTTTTTGTTAATGTAATAATTTGTTATTCAATTGATTATATCGACGTAATATTTGATTATAAGTGCAATTTCAAAAAAAAAATCTCATAAAATACTTTTTTGTAAATTATTACTAGTATAATTAATATAATTTAAAAACTCTCTAAAATTATGCTAACCTAATACAAAAAACTTATTTACTACTATAATATCTTAAGGAAATATTTTATTAGAAGTAATTCATTTAATATCACTTAACAAATAAGTATAGTTTCACAATTGTTCAAGTTTTTAGTTAGAGTATAAACTTATTAATTAAGTATTTTAGTATATATAAGTATTTTATTTTTTTTGAAAAATTAATAATGTCAACATTTCGAAAGTCAAAATTATTTGAGTATGTTTCATTAAAAAAAAAAAAATTGTAACATTACTTTTAATAGGATTTAGTTTTATATTTTATTTTTAAACTTTGTAAATAGTAACGAAACAAAATTTAATAAAATAAAATAAAGAAATAAAACAAATTAGCATAATTGATCCAAAATTATTATTATTTAATATGATTAAAAATGTATTTAGTAGAAAGAAAATAAAATTTTTATAATTATTATGAAGAAAAATAAATTACTATTTTTGCTCATAATTATAGCTCTATTTCGGTTTTAAAAATTTATTTATCTTTTAAAAATATATTTTAATATGATAATAAAAAGTAATAATTGTTATTTATTATCTTAAATTGTAATTCTCTTACTTATCACTGTGAGATTATTATTAAACAATTTAAAAATAAAAAATTTGGGACTTCAAACAAAATTTATCCAATAAAAAAAACTAGTAATTTATCAACAATTTAAGTGAAGAAATTTAAACCCCAAAATAAGTTGGACTAGATTTTAATTTCTTTTAGCTAATTAAAAGGGTAAAACGGAAAATCAGTAAATAAATTGTCATGTAAAACATGGAAGAGCAACTGAATTTATACGTTTGACCTCTGTATAGTCGTCGGGCGAGTGCCCAGAATTCGCTAACCTGAGTTTGTTAACGAGAATTTCCACACCCGCAAACCAAGAGCATGGTGCTCACTCCCGAAACGGGAGCCCAAAACAGTCGGCGTTGTGCACGCGCCGGAATTACGTTGATTTTTTATAACCTAAAGCAAAACTGAATTACAGAAAATAACCGAAGTTAGTTGTTTTACTTTCAACAAATTTAACCGCTTTTAAAACAAACCCACAAGCATTTTTTACCTGCACCAAACAAATCGTAAAAAACAGATGAGATGGTAAAAACCTTTTTTTTTTAACCTTTCTCTCAACCGCTCTCTCTTCTGTCTTCAAGTTCATGTAAAACAAACAGATTAAAAATAAAGGATAAAAGAGTGCTCAGAGTTTTTCATTTTTTTTTCCTTATTTTTCTCAGTGTGAAAACCTAAAACCGATGACGAGAAGATCTGGGTCAACGGTATTTGACCGTAGAAACGATTACTAAATAGGGTTAAAAATGTAATTAAGAGTTAATTATTATTAAATATTATTTCATTCGGTTCGGTCGTTGTCATTGTTTTTGCTCTGATCGTCCTTTTAAGGCCATGGCTTGTGCTTTTCCCTTCTTATATATAAGGTCTTATTTTGCTTATCTATTTCCTCTCTCGAGCAGCTAAGGGGGAAAAAAAGATAAGGGAAAGCAAAGAGAAAGAGAACACACAATTTGAGATAAGTTGAGATATAGGGATAGAGAAAGAAAGAGAAATGAGAACAAGGGGAGGGGTTTGTTACCCTAGGGCTGACGTTTGTGTAGAGAAAATAGTTGTTAAAAGGAGAGATTTGGCCGGAGATAATTTGACTTGCCGAAAACGGCAAAGATTCTCGCCGGAGATTGCAGTAAAAAGTCATTTGTTCGATGCTTTACCCGATGATCTTGTCATTTCTATACTCTCCAAACTGAGCTCTACCGCCAGTTGCCCTTCCGATTTCATCAACGTTCTGATTACGTACGTCGACGTTCACTGGACTTTTCGGTTCTTTGTTTGTTTTTGAGGGGAAAGTTTGGATTTTTTTGGTTTCTTACGATTTTTTATTTTGTGAAAACAGATGCAAGAGATTAAATCGTTTAGCACTCAATTCTCTGGTATTATCCAAAGCATCTCCAAAAATGTTTGCCATTAAAGCCAAAAACTGGTCAGAGTCAGCTCATAGGTTCTTGAAGACCAGCGCTGATGCCGGAAATGTTGAAGCTTGTTACACTCTAGGCATGGTGAGTTAACTCAGAAATATTTTATTTGATTAACTGATATAATTATTTGTTGGCAATTCCAATTTTGTTTCTGCTGCTTATCAAGTTTAAGTCAAGAATATAAATATTCTCTAACGAGTTAACTGCTTTGTGATTTGCCACAGATTCGTTTCTACTGTTTACAAAATCGAGGGAGTGGAGCCTCTCTTATGGCTAAGGCGGCGATTAGCTCCCACGCGCCGGCGCTTTACTCTTTAGCTGTGATTCAGTTCAACGGAAGCGGCGGCTCTAAAAACGATAAGGACCTCAGAGCAGGTGTGGCTTTGTGCGCTCGGGCTGCTTTCCTTGGCCACATCGACGCCCTGCGTGAGCTTGGTCACTGCCTCCAGGACGGCTACGGCGTGCGGCAAAACATCGCCGAGGGACGTCGGTTTCTCGTCCAAGCCAACGCCCGAGAGCTAGCGGTGGTTTTATCATCACCAGCTGCTTCTAACATATCTACGCGCTCTTGGCTTACTTGGAGCCCACACCCGATCCCGCATCCTAACCAACGTCATCCGACCGTACCGGGATGCCCGTTGCTGAGTGATTTTGGATGCAATGTGCCAGCGCCGGAGGCGCATCCGGCTAGCAGGTTCTTAGCGGAGTGGTTCGACGCTCGGGGTGGGATGCCCGGACCGGGTTTGAGGCTATGCTCGCACGTTGGTTGTGGAAGGCCGGAGACAAGAAAGCACGAGTTTCGCAGGTGTTCGGTTTGTGGGGCTGTGAATTACTGCTCACGCGCTTGCCAGGCACTCGATTGGAAGCTGCGCCACAAAGCCGAGTGCGCGCCAGTAGAGCGGTGGCTCGATGAAGAGGGTGATGGTGGCGACGGGAACGGAGCTGTTGATGGAAACGATGACGTCAACGCCGAAAGTTAAAAACGGTAACGGCGATGTTAACGGCCTATAGTAATTTATCAGTTTTAAGGCCATAGAAAATGAAATAGTGGAAATGGAAAAACGACGCCAGTTTTTTGTGGAAATTGGAAGGGTAAAAAAAAAAAATTCCACTACGGTCGTCGAAACGCGGCATAGTCTTACTTTCCCCTTGATTGTGTAGAGGGGTAAATCGAAAAAAAAAAATTAGGGGGGCTTTTTTTCTTTTCATTTTAATCCCTAAAACTTTTCCTTTTTGTACTATAGAGCAATATTGACCTTAATTTCGGTAAATTAAAATTCAATATCCGGTATTTCCATTTAGTTTTTTTTTTTAAATTTTTTTCCTTACAATGTGGGTTTGGGAACAGCATAATTTTGAAGGCTCCATTGTCACATACTGACTTTGAAAATGCTAATTTCAACTTTAGATCTTGTTGAAGGAAAGTGAATATATGGACTTAACAAAGAACTAATAAAACAAAATTAGGTATGTGGATGGGATGAATAACCAAACTACCATACAAATTTTTGGTTTATGTGCAAGAAACTGGCTTACCTTTGGGGTGAAGGTAATGGAATTCCTTGTCTTCCAATGTCAAAAGATGTGAAGAAATTTTAATTTAAGAAAAATGAAAGAACAATGAAAGGTCAGAAGAATTACTACATTTTTCCAATGGGAAACAGGCAATTTCTGTGGCAGAGAATGGGAAAGTATACTAATATATGCTGAATTTTTATCTTCCGTACACGATTTTTCCTTTTTGTTTTTGAACTCAATTTTTTTTTTTTTAAAGAATGAGAAAAAAGATGTAGAAAATAAAAAATCCATTTTATTTGGATTGATTTGATTTAATTTAAATTTTTTTATTTGAATTCAATTTTTAAAGTTTATAATATTATCTATTAATTGAATAATCAAATTCGATTCTATTGATCTGAAATGTTATCAGCTCAAACTTTTGGTCATAAAAAATGCTCAAAAACACCAAGAGACTGACAAGGGGAAATTCAAGAAGATAGAAAAAAAAAAAAAAGAAGAAGAATATGAAAGAAGTGGGAGAGACATGCATTTTGCAAGTGGAGGATGTGGTTGTTTCCTGAACTTTAAAAAAGAACAAATACGACCCAAAAATATATATGTATTTGAGCAAAAATGTTTTCATGTGGTGGGGGTGCAATGCACTTGTTCTTTCTTTTATCAGTCATTAGTATTTTATCTTTTCTTTTGAATATTTTCTTTTGTCGAGTCATTATTATTATTATTATTATTACTTTTTCAAGTGTTTAGAAGTGGGCAGTGAAGAGTGGTCCAAGCCCAACCCATTTAAAGGACATCGTTCGAAATTCCAGCTGTAGTTTGTGAACAAAATTTATAGCCAGTTGCAGCGGCAGCAGAAAGAAGATCCAAAACGTACATACTTCCTGATTCCTTCCCTACTAAGGACAGGGTTTGACTCTTTTCCGGATCCAAACTTCTCAACCAATTATGTACTACAAACCGAACGGGATGGAGAATCAAACTTCTCTTTTTTTTTTTTTTTCTTTTTTTTTAATATTTAGGTTGGATTTATAATGTTTTATTAGGAAGTACAATTTGGGTTAAGCAAAACATCAAAGATTATATTGTCACATCTGACCCATCGAATTATTTTTGTATACCAAATTAAAATCAGCAAGGACCATGGTCATGCACCCTTTCATGCTTTCTCAAACCAAATGTTCTCATTTTCTCGGCTTAAGCTACCTTTGCCTTGTGGACATTCACATTTGCTTTTGAACATTAAATTCGGAATTTGGGTTTTGACATGGACTGGTGGTTTTTTTTTTTAGGACAATTAGTATATCAAACTTTGCTTAAGATTAATTTTGATATAATATCCTGTATAATCATTAATATTATTGTAAAATATCAAATGGTTTACTTGAATAAAAAAATATAATCAAATAATTTCAAAAGCAAATCCATTCAAATAACTTTTATTCTGTGGATTATTCGACTTTCAAATATTAATCTACTTCATAACGTAATGCAATTAGTATTAATTAATAACATGATAAAGAAAGAATCAATGAAAATTTGAGATACATAAATGTTATATATGTGAATGATACGTTGTTATTATTATGTAATTATAATTTAATTATTCATACTTATCTCTATTTTTATTTTTAAAATTTAAAATTTAGTTTTTATAAAAAATTAAGTTTTTTTATCGAGTTTGACTTGACAGATATAATTAAAAAGGTTAAAAGCAGAAAAAATAAAAATAAAATGGGCAAATTTGGCAATTCGCATAGATCTTCTCCTGGTGTTACCTACAGCTTAAGGCACGCAGTGCATCAAACCAAACAAAAAAGGAAGACAAAGCATGAAGCTTTTCAGTTTTCCACAAGTGATAGTGATTTCACGATTCACCGTGCTCCCCAGATTTTTTCTCTTTGAACTTTCTTTTTTCCTTCATTTTCTGCGTAACCAAACACACCCATCACCCACCGGACAGAGAGAGAGGATTGAAAAGATCAGACCTTTTTTATTTGAAAAAAGGCGATGGCTTGGAGACGTCTAATCAAACAACTGAAGCTGAGGTAAAGAAAGTGCTCAGGATAAGGAAGAATAATAGAACTTGGAGAGAAATAAAGTTATGTTTTCATTCAATAACTCAACGCCAAATACAATACCCATGCTGCTCTTTTTACACTGGCCTAACGAGTAACGACCATGCCAGCTACCATCCGAGATAGTCGGATTTACAGTACACACTCTCTTTGTAAGCACCTTTTTTTTGTTTGGATTATGCGAAATTTTTTATTGTTAGGATCATCGGGCTTTTGAAACGTTTATTGAGTGTTTTGAGTTTCGAGTAAACCTATTTTAATGGGCAATTTAGATTTTGAGCCCAACTAAGGATTTTATTTTGTTCAGGTTACTCTAACGTGAGCCATGGCCCAGTAATTATTTTTATTTATTTATTTTATTTTTATTTGTCTATTTTGTCTGTTTTATAAAAACTTAAAAAAAAGAAAAGAAAAAAATGAAATCAAGTTTTTTGGTCAATCCCATAAGAAGCTGAAAACTGAAAATAAAATTATATGTTGATTTAAATCAAAGCACTGGATCAAATCATGTGGCAAATAGAATTAAATCTGATAGGATTGATTTTTTTTTAATTAATAAAACCTTAATTGAATATGGTAGATTCCATTTATTCAGTTAAGGCCCTAAATTTTTGATGAAAAAAGCTTATAAAGGACACCCTAAATCACATAAGAGAGAAAACAAGGGTTTTGGTGTGTTGAAGGTTTTTTTTTATTGATAGATTTTTACAGTTTTGAGTTTTTGTTTGTGTGAAAATTGTTTTCGGTATTGCGTTTCACAATGATTTGATTATTGGTTTTATTTAAAAAAGTTTGTTTTTACTTTTCTAAAAAAACTAAAAAATTAGGTTTGAGAAGAATATTTGAATTTTTCGATTAAAGTTTTCAGTCAAACTTAAAGTTTTCAATTAAATTCCGATAAGCTTTCCAAAAACCAACGATTAGATCCAATTCCTAGCAATTGAATATGGGAATTTTAGAGAGAAATGAAAGAGAAAAGAGCTGGAGAGAGAGAGAAGGTCTAAGGCAGATTGAAGGAAAGCTTGGAAAATGGGCTTTTATACTCACAGAAAACGATGTTGTTTTGCATAAAGGGTTGATCCGCATGACTTATGGAGATCTACACATGACCTGCTTCTAGGTCTGACCCGTTTCGAAGGTTTTCTTTATTTTATTTTATTTTTTGTTATCGTTTTTATTTATTTTTAGATCTTATTTTAAGTTGAACAATCTATTATTATTATTATTATTATTATTATTATTATACCTTTACAAAATTTATTTTACCTATTTATTTTTATAAAAAAATAATAACAAAAAAAATGTTTCCAAAATAAATTTATGAATCCTATCAAACTATTGGAGAATTTTTCATGAATTTAAATTTTTTTAATGAATTCTATCAAATTATTGGAGAATCTCATAAATAAATTTTTGTAAAAAATTATTGCTAATAAAATATTTTATTTTTATCTTATCAAACTATTGGAGAATTTGCATATTAAATTAATTCTTACAAAACTATTAGAAGATTTAATTTATTTTCTAAAAATAAATTTATAAGAAAATTTTATCAAACTATTGAGATATATGCATTAAAATAAATCTTACCAAATTATTGAAAGATTTTACTAATTATTTTCTTGAATAAAAATATATTAATGAACACTACGATAAATCTTTTTTAGAGTAGGACACTAGTCTCTGTAAATATTTTTAAGGTGAAAAAATTATCTTAAATTGCTATCAAACTATTAGAGTAGATTTAGGATTAGTTTCTAATAACTAAATGATTTGATAAAATTATAAAAATATTTTAAGGTTTGGATAATTTGAAATCAAACTAGTATTATCCTTTAAATGGTACAAGTAAGGGTGCTATAACCTTTCTCACATATAATTGTACTCCTGAATCTTAAATATGATTTTATAGATCAAAATTTACTATTTAAAGATACTTAAATCAATCTTGGGACTCATTTTTAAATAGAATAGATTTTGTCACGTGGCCAATCGCACCTTAAAAAAAAAACTTGTGGCAACTCATTTAATAGATGTCTAGCGATAGATCTACGAATTTATAGTTTATGACAGTATGGCAACTCCACTGAAAAAATAGTGAGTCAAGCCAGTACATTATTTCTAGTTATCCAAGCCTAACTTAATAAATTCAAGAATTTTTTTCTTGCTTGTATTTTATTTCTTTATTTACTTATTCATTTTTATATACCTGTCATTCATTTGTATGAGCATAACATGGACTTTACACTCGAATTCTATCTCTTAAGAGAGAGTAAAGTACTTACGCCATCGTAAGATTTCATATTTTAGTATGATCTAGCAAAATACTCCTACTTAAATTGAATATTTTCTGGTTGTAGCCTATAATGGACAAGGATTGGGGTACCTTATTAGTCTGTGAAAGACAATAATATAAGAAACAATTTGAAAACCTTTTAAAATGAACCCAAGCTTTATATAGTTAACCTTATAAGCCTAACCTATAAGTAGAGTCATGTTTCTTTACCCTTCATAGTTAATCTGAAACTTAGAATCATGTTGTTGTTGTATTCTATTTGTTTTATTATGTTTATTATGTATTTTATATTGAGATAATTAATCAATTTCTTTGTCTTTTCTTGCATATTCATAAACATACATACAGATTGCATGTTATTCCTACATTAAAGATATCTTCAGCAAAAATTTTCATAGAATCTACAGAACGTCAAGTTTGCACCTCATTTGAGTTCTTTAAGTGTGAGTCATGTGAAAGTGGAGTTAGAAAAGAGACAACGAGGGAAAGGAGATTATTTGCCATCTGATTATGTTTTAACCTTGCCTAAAGAGATTCGATCGCTCCTTAAATAAAATGATTTGAAAGACTTGGTAGACATATGAAATAACATGGTTCCTTCAAGATAATAAGCTTTTTGTCAGAAGTTTGGACATGTTGCACATCTTTTGTTAGTGAAAGTTGAAAACTCAATCATTAAGGTGAAAGAACAGTTTTTAGACCTTTATTATCGTTGTTTCATTTTCAATGAAATTGATTTGGTGTCAACTATAAATGAGTATTCGATTCTGGTGGGTATGTATCTTTAGCATCTAGATAGAGTATATGTGAAGAAACAAAAGCTGGGATATCGTAAAAAGTTGGCCTATATTTTAGGGATAGGAAAAGAGCTTATAGATTCAAATGTTGAAGAGAAGAGGGGACATAAAGGTATTCCATAGGAGTTTCTTTAAGATTTTATTGTTAAACATCCTGATGATGACCAAGAAATAAATGTGTTTACTCTAGCAATATATGAGATGATGATCTCTCCCAAAGTCTTAGGTCATATTGAGATAAAGATGGTGGATTTATCTGAACAAATTAAAAGAAGATGTAATCTTTCACCAGCGATATTAACAAAAACCACTAGATCTTTGAATTTTTGTAGACAGAATGATAAAGCACATTTTTTAAGTTGCACACCACTATTGTATTTGTGGATGAAGAGTCATTTTGATTGCAAGAATCGTGCTTTCTCAAAATTTTATTTTCACAATTGAAATTCTATTAAAAAATTTTACTAGAGTGAATGGCCAGAAGTAAAAACCCAAAAAGAATAAGAATATTTGCTCTAAAAGCTCACAGTTTGTCAGGTGAAATGGTTAGTTCTTTAGATGAATCGAAAGCCTATGCTGTATCAATATAGAGATGATATAGAGATTCCACTTTTAAGCTTATAAGAGTCAATAGGTTATGCACCATTAATGGTGATGAGATAGTATAGAGTTGAATAATTTATTTCTATGACACACAAGATCAATAATTTGACTGTTTATATGGAGAACTTAAAACATTTTAAAAAATTGATAATATGATTAAGGCCTGGAAGAAGCCTAAGAGAAAGAGCCCTGGATCATTTACTGATAAAGTCACTCATGAATATTTGGTATGAAAAGTCAATAAGGGCAAAGAGGTTACGTTTACGTTCAAGGATCATTGTCAGTAAATGAATTAAAAGTTGGATAAGGTACCTTCAAAGTTGAAAAGAAAAAATTTGAAGTTGAAAAAGATAAAATGAAACAAAAAATTTTAAAGCTTTAAGAAAAAAAGGGGCAATGGAAAGATAAAGCAAAAAAAAGTTAGAAATACAAGTTTGTAAAATTTTTAAGGAACGTGATACGATAGTTAAGGATTTGGTTGAACTTCATCAATAACACAAAAGATTAGAGACTGAAAGCAAGACTCAAAAAATTATTAGAGAGTGTGAAAATGCCTTTATGAAATTGATAGAGTTATGACAAGAGTAAAAAAGACTACGCATACAAGTGAATGCTAAAGAAATAAATATCACTGATTTGACTTGTAATAATGAAAAATTGAAAAGAGAATATTTTCAAATGAAGGATAATTACATGAAAGCTTAACAAAAAAATAAGATGCTTAGAAGGTATATCTAGACACTAAAGCAGAAATTAAATAAGCAAAAGAATCATATCATGGCACTCACAAAAGAGCATAGAGAATTATCCTATCAAGTATGGCTTGGCAAATGAGAAGGGTTGAGAAGGCAAAGGTACATAAAGCATTTAGCAACCCAAATAAGCAAGACAGTGACTAAGGTAAGAGAAATGGTGAACGAGGCTAAAATATTGAGAACTTTGGTCACACTAATAGGAGAGCATAGGCAATGGCTATTGAACTTCATTGAGGAAGTCAAAGATCAGTATGAGCAAATTAAGCATTTTTACAAGTAAAGAATATTAGACTTGATGTAAAACAAACTTTATGTGGAACAAATGAAAATTTAAATTTGTTAAAGTCTTAAAAGGGGTAAATATTTTTTTTCTTATTTTTTCATGCATTACATTCCTTCATTCATAATTAATTCTTAATCATGTTAGTTCATAATAAGATCACTAATTTTAGATTGTGATATATAAGATTCAAGGATAGCTTAATATCAGTATAATATTCGAGCTTAAGTAAGAAAAATGAAACAAGACATTACGAGCCATATTAAAATGTTGGAAAAAGCTCAAGAGGAAATCAAGAGAGAACTGAGTAAGATCATTGAATCTTTGGTAAGCTAAACAAGGGAAAAATAGTGGAGGAAAATGTTTCACATGAAGTCACTGATCTCTCTCTTTTAAACTTTATTTTTCCTGGCTCTTAATATATCATTTCATTTTGGTCTGTTTATTGTTTATATATTGGATTTCTATGATACAAAGTTCTGAAATTTGGGGATTGTGGAAACCCTAATTTTGAATAGCTTAAAAGTGTTACATTTACAGTTGAATTGATACTCATTTGCTAAAGCTGATTGGGACTTTTATTGGCACAAAAAGTTTTAAGTTTTTTTTAAAAGATTTTAATTTTTATTTCATCAATGCACATACTAGTAAATGTAGTTTTGCATGAGGTCTTATTGTTATAAACTAGAAATTGGGTTTATGCAGTGAGCTGGACTAAACTAGACAGGTTACTTTGAAAACAGAGTTGATAGTTAGGTTTATGTTGCTGCCTGACTTCCCTAACTAACATATTTGGTCCAAATCAAACAACTATTGAGTCACAATCCAAAGTAGTAATGTAGTTCATTTGGTTTGGATCACTTGAGGCCTTCTTTATCAACTTTAATTGAATTACAAATAGGCTGAAGCCACCTAACTGCACTACTCATACCTCTAATTTTTCCTTTTTGCTGGCCATTCTTTTGTTTCACACTTACTTAATCTATTCAGTTTCCACAAGCATAATCCAATTTCATTGGATTTCTTCTTTTTTAATTTTTTTATTACTTCTCTTATTTATTTATTTTAGAAGAAAGAAGAAGCTTGTAGGATAAAAAAATGGTGGCGAATGGGAACAAGGTAGAAGAGGAAGCAAATTGCTCACCCTAAAGGGTGGCCTCATTTATATTACGAATCACATAAATAATCTCACATCGTACCTGAGTTTCAATACTCACTTCTTTACCAACTCTAAGTGCTAAATTCTTTTACATTTGGATTACCAACTTTCTTTTCTAAAATCATATCTTTTACAGTTCTCTGCTATAAGTTACTTTTTTTTTTTTTTTTCAGTTTCTCCTTTAGCCTTCACAGTTACTTCTCATCTCGTTACTCTTTATGGTTTTTAGTATATTTTTTTTGGTTGTGTTTAAGAATTAGAGGCTAAATTGAGTTCAACTCAACTCATTGATGCTGAGGATATTTGGTTAGTATTATTGTATCCTTCACAATTCCACTCTTTTTATTATTATTTTTTTCACTACTGGTTTAAATTTTTAATTATGTATCTTCGTTCTTTAAACAATGCATTCTCTTCTCATTTTTGCCTATCTTATGATTTTAATGTTGGGCCTGAAGCAATAAACACAATAATATAAAAATAATATATTGCAATAAACTCACGATAATATATAACAATCAATAATCAATAACACAGACAAAATAAAACACATCAAGATTTACGTGAAAAATTTTTTAGTGTAAAGAAAAAAATCACAGACCACTAGAAAAATCTCCACTATCAAATAATGGATATACAAAGTTATTCTCTAGCTATAACTAGAGTTAATCAACAATTAAAGAGACTATTAGAGAAATATCACCAAAAAAGTGACTCAACAAATACACCTTAGATTTGTTCATAGAAAGCTTCAAATATGATCTTCACCATTTAAAATGTAAAACTCTGAATCATAAATCTGCTGATAAAATTTTAGCTTAATCGGACCACGCATCAACATTCATTAAACCAACTCTTTATTTTTTTTTTCTCTCTATTTTTTTTGGCTTTTCTTCTTTTTTTTCTTAGTTTGCGATACCACCTTAAAATAGCCCCACCTTTTTTTATTAAGTAGCTAAGGCTCTGTGTAAAAATAAAGACCAAGGCCCATGGCCTTTTATTAGTCAAAAACTAATTATATGGGGCTAGACCCCTTTTTCCAAACAACCTCCCCCTCCAGCCCTATTAGGAGGAGATTAATTACCATAGCAGTTTCATTTGGAACTTACCTTGGCCAAAGAACTTATTTCGACCAAGTTAATACAGAGCTTAAGTTTTTTTTCTGAAAAGTATCTTAGTCAAAATATCTATTACATTCTCATCAGTATGAATTTTCTTCAACAACAAACGTTGTTTTTCAATCTTTGAATGTAACTAGTGATATCTAACATCAATGTGCTTTGTTTTAGTATGGTATATGGTATTCTTACTTAAATCTAAAGCACTCTGGCTATCATAAAACATAACATACTATTTCTGATTCAGTTTCAATTAAAAAAAAATGTTTCATCCAAAGCATTTCTTTACTTGCTTTAGTTGCTACAATATGCTCAGTTTCTGTAGTTGATAAAGTAACACACTTTTGTAACTTAGACTATAAAAATATAGCTTCTCTTACAAAAGTGAACAAATACCCTAAAGTATATTTCCTACCATTAAGATCACCTGTTATGTTAGCATCAGTAAACCCCTCTAGAACTAGTTGTGAAATTCTATAACTCAAGCACATTTTTAAGGTACCTTTCAAATATCTAAAAATCTATTTCACTGCTTCTAAGTGAATCTTGGATTAGAAAGAAATTTGTTTACTACTCTAGTTGTATGAACAATGTCAGGATGTGTACAAACATAAGATACATTAAAGAATCAACTACAGAAGAATAAGAAATATTAGACATAGTTAATTGCTCTTCCTTAGATATCAGACAAGATTTCTTATTCAGATGAAAATGCTTGGTAAGTAAATTGCTAACTGATTTAGCATGTTACATGTTGAATCTACTAAGCACCCATTCAACATATTTTTTCTATGACAATCACAGCTTTCTAACTCTCTTATCTCGAATAATGTCCATATTGAGAATCTATTTTACTAAACCTAAATTTTTCATGTCAAAGGACTTAGATAATTATTCTTTCAACCTGTAAATCATACTAACATCTTGTTTCACAATCAACATATCATTAACATATAATAAGAGAATAATGAAGTTACAATCAAAAATTTTTTTAACATATACACAAGGATCTGTTATCATTCTTTTATAGCTATGATTCACCACAAAAGAATCAAACTTTTTGTACCACTGTCGTGGAGCTTATTTCAAGCTATACAAGATTTTTTTCAATTTGCAAACTAAATACTCTTTCTCTTTTACTTCAAAACCCTCAGGCTAATTCATATAAATATCTTCCTACAAGTCACCATGCAAGAATGCAGTCTTGACATCAAGTTGCTTAAGCTCAAGATTCAAACTAGCTACTAATCATAGTACCACTCGAATGAAACTCATCTTTACAACTGGAGAGAAAATCTTATCAAAATTGATGCCTGATTTTTGAGAAAAACTTTTCACCACTAATTGAGCTTTGTACTTCACTAACTTGTCACCATCTTTTTTTAACTTGAACACTCATTTATTTTTTAACGGCCTCTTTCCTTTTGAAAGTTTAACAAGATCATAAGTATCATTTTTTCGTAATGACTCAATCTCTTTTTTTGTTACTTTTCATCAGTACTTTCTATTCGATGTAGCATGTACATCTTGAAAGCTCTCTAGCTCTCTTTCACTGATAACTAAAATAAAATATAAACTTGGATACCTGATAGATGGCCTGTGCTCTTTAGTAGATCTTTTAGGCTGAAACTCTATACCACTCGATGTCGAAGGTAACCCTCTTTGCTCAACACTCTTTGGTGGAAAAAATTATTTTTCTTACTTAAAACTGATTACATCTGGCTCATCACTAACTATGACTGGCTCATTCATATCTTTAAGTTTTATTTTTTACTCATTTTTACCATCTGTGACTTTTTCCTGTGAAACTCCTATCGGTGTTGAAACATCACACTCAACAGTAATCCGTGTAATCTTTTTATTTTTCTCAAAGTCTACTATTATTTTTTTTATGAAAGATCACATCTTTACTTTTGACTGTCTTTCTCTTCATTGGATCCCATACCTTATAGTTAAATTTTTCATCACTATATCTTACAAACACATACTGTATGACTTTACTATCAAGTTTTGACCTCTGCTGTTTTAGCACATGCATGAATGCTTTACATTCAAAAACTTTTAAATAAGAGTATGAAGCATTTTTTTCTGTCCACATTCTTTCTGAAATGTTAAAACCTAAAAGAACTGATGGTGATTTGTTAAATAAATAACAAATTATGTTGACTGCTTTACCCCAGAATGGCTTTGATAATTTTGTCATCATCAACATACATCTGACTTTTTTCGTAATGGTGCAGTTTATCCTTTTAGCTACATTATTGTGCTACGGTATTCTAGGTTCTATCATCTCATGCCTGATCTCATGTTTTGAACAATACTCTTTAAAGTTTTTGCATGTGTATTTTTCACCATTATTAGTTCGAATACACTTCAAAGGTAACCCTATTATTTTTTTCACCGTGGCATAAAACTTTTAAAAATACTATAATATTTGATTTTTATTTTTCAACATATACACCTAAGTCTTATGTGAAGCATCATTAATAAAAGTAACAAAATACTTGCTACCACCTAATAACTTAACCTTAATGGGACCACATACGTCAGAATAAATTAATTTCACTTTATTTTTTTTTCTTTAAAAACTTTTACAAAAAAAAAACTCTAAGATGCTTACCAAATGAATAATGATCACATGAATTAAAGGACAACTTTGGTCAAGGGAATGAGAGACTATCTTGCCAAAACCTATAACATTTTCTTATTCATGTGTGCCAGCCTCTTATGCCAGAAGTTTACTGAAGCATCATCCTCAATGGTATTTATCTGGTTATCATTCAATTGTATCCATGTCTTATACATTGTGCAACATAGTTTTTCCCTTACAATTACCATAGATCCTTTGAGAAGCTTTCACTATTCATTTTTTTGTCGACTTTCATATATTTCTTTATCAAAGACATTAATAGCAAGTAAGTTCATTATCATATCTGAAATGTGTCTGACTCTTTTAAAGTTAACATGTAGCCTGTACTAGTTGTACAACAATATCACCAATCCCAATAATCTACGACACTATTATTTTTCATCTTGGTGTAACCAAAATCTCTTACTTTGTAAGTTGTAAACAACTTTCTCTTAAGAACACAATGATATACTGTTCTTATGTCAACTATCTATTTAACGTCGGGATCATCAACATGATTACAATCACCATGTGTACAAATCAAAGTAACTAAATCACCATCTCAATTTACTGCTACAATATTGCCATCATCTGAACTCTTGCCTTTCTCATCTTTTCACGCTTGCTTCAAGATTTTACAGTGTCATTTTATATGACCTGCTTTATCACAATGGAAAGACTTCATTTTATTTCTAGACTTGTAACTATGTTTAGACTTACTATGACCTTTTGAGTTCTGACTTTTATCGATATTTTTACCCCTATTCTCTGTGACTAGAGCTTGATTCTTAGGATTTACATCTTTTCATCTTGCTTATTTATTAAGCATATTATCTTTTACCATTTTCAATGTCACCTTATAATTAAAAACTGAATTTATTAGAGAGATAAACCACACTTAGAGTCTATGAGAGCACACCAGAGAGCCCACACATATATGTTAGACACCACTTGAGTCTAAAAGCTTAAGCTTGGGTCTTTCATGTATGTATAGGATATCTCATTTAGATTTTCTAATGATATGAGATTCTTTACTCACATATGAATTATATCCCAACAATCTCTCTCGTTTACTTATGAGTTCTGATCAAGTCCTATCTTAGTTCCCCCGTGTGAGTAAATCTTATCAACACTTCCTTTGGGTCAAGCAACCTTACATCTTTAGTGTACTTTTGAGGCAAACCATAACACTCAATCTTACCACATAGGTTGTCTTAGTACTCCCTTATGCTTACGCTTTAAATTGATTTAACATATTGCCTACTTGGGTATTCTGCTTCTGCATATTATCATATACTTGTTGCATCTAAGTCAAACTTTTTAGTACCGATGTTTAAGCACATGAAGTTGATGGACACAGTTAACCTCTAATCTGTCAATAATTTCCCTTTCAGCAACACTACTGAGACTTGAACCCACCGTAATTTTGGCTCTAATATCACTTATTGGAGAGATAAATCACACTTGAAACTTGTGAGAGCACATCAGAGAGCCCATACATACATGTTGGATACCACTTAAGCCCAAAAGCTTAAGTTATTAGGTTTTTAGGTCCTTAATGCATATACAAGACATCTCATTTAGATTTTCTAATGATATAAAATTCTTTACTCCTATGTGAATTATATTCCAACAGAATTAAGAACAATCACAATAGAGTATTTCAGCTGTCTAGCAATAAACTCAAAAGAAATAATGCCTTCATTTCATCATCTATCTTAAGCTCTATAATAGTCATATGATTAAATATGTCTTGAAAATCTCTCAAGTGCTTTATAATCGATCGATCATCCCTATACTGTAAAGTTGCAAGCTTTTTAACAAGCATAACTTTATTCATACTTATTTTTCTCTCATACAATGCTGTCAATTTTTTTCAAATAATGTGAACATCTGTCTTCTGCGCTACATGATGAAACAAATTGATATCAACTTATTTTTTTATTATAGCCAGCGTCTTTCAACCTAATTTTTTTTAGCTTTTATCTTTCATATCTGTTGGTTTAGCTGAATCACCTAATATCGGCTCATACAAATATTTACAGTATAAATGATCTTCTATCATAGGCTTCCAAATTGAATAATTTGATATTGTCAATTTTATCATGAAACCTATATCACCCTTCATGATCTCAAACATAATTTACTTCTATCTTGAGCTATTTCTGTATCGTTATTTCAAAATAACCCTCGCTCTGATATCACTTGTTAGGCCTGAAGCAATAAATACAACAACGCAGAAGTAATATATCGTAATAAACCCACAATAATAGACAACAATCAACAATCAATAATGCAAGAAAAATAAAACACACCAAGATTTACATGAAAAACCCTCCAGTGTAGAGAAAAAAATCTTCACTATCAAATAATGGATATACAAAGTTATTATCTAGCTAAAACTAGAGTTAATAAATAACTAGAGAGATAATTGAAAAAATCTCATCAAATAGATTACCAAATAAATACACCTTAGATTTGTTCTTAGAGAGCTTTAAATCCGATATTTACTGTTCAGAATGTAAAACTCTAAATCATAAACTTACTGATAAAATTTAAGCTCAATCAGATATGGATCGACTTCCGTTCAACCAACTCTCCCTTTTTTCTTTTTTCTCTATTTTTTTTTGGCTTTTCTTCTTTCTTTTCTTAGTTTGTGACACCATTTTAAAATAGTTTCATATCTTTTTATTAAGTAGTTAAGGCTCCGTATAAAAAGAAAGATAAAAATCTAAATTTTTGATTGATCCAAAACCAATTACATAAAGTTGGATCTTATTTTCCTAACATTTGATTCATTTTTACTATTAATTATATACTTTTCAGTGTTGATGACCTTAAAATTCTCGAGGAAGAGTTAGTAGAAATGGCTCCCAAGGAAGCTTTTAAGGTATGTGATGCTATTATAATGAACGCTAGAGTCAAGTAACTACAACCGGTATAGTAGTATTGCTCTAGTTTAGTTTGTTTTCAAATTTTAGTTATGGGTTTCGTTGCAGGAGGATGAGCATATTGGAAATACTGTTCAACGTTTAGACAACGGCTCCAATTTGGGGTGAGCTCTCTGTTAAATTTCTTGTCAATCATCTGGGCCTTTTTAGTTTATCTAGAATACAGCTCATATTAAAAAAAAAAAAAAAAGCTTTTGGCTTTCTTCAAATATGTTTTCTGATCTTGGGATTTCTATAATTATTTCCTACGTCCTCCTTTTTCCTTGAGTAAGCCCTTACCTTATGTTATTTCTTGGCTATAGATATCGATCTTCATGTTTTTGAGAGCTATGTCAATCCACTTTCAGCTTTAGTTTTACTCACTTGTACAATTTATACAACAGTGATCGTAGAATGTCAGGAAACAAACTTGCACTTGTTTAGAACAGAGGAGTACGGAATACTTCAACTTCAATGGAGTCCACAAATGGGAGTCCTTGTGATACTGATTTGGAAGGAGATGCAATGGAAAAGAAGAATGGCTTGAAGAAGCGAAAGATAAGGAAAGCAAATAACTGTCTTGTTGATGTACGGTAGTGATCAGATTGAATTTTTTATTTAAAGTATTATGATATAATCATATTTGATTGTTACAGGTTATTATTCTATTCTTATTTTAATTACGTTGAAATTTGAGAATTTGATGTTTTGAAATTCTAAATGTTTACTATTCTTGCTAGATGTTTAATTTACTTGCTTGATGATTTGCATTTTTTTTCTTCTGTGTAAAGTCTAAATATGAACTGTTTTTGCATCATTTGCTTTCTTGGCTAGTATATGCTTTTAAAGTGGATTGCTTGTAAGAATAAAAGAACCATCACAAACATATCTCATAATCTCTGTTCACTTTCCTTCTTAACAAAGGAACAAAGTTATTGCTGTTGAATTTCCAGAATATGTGTATAAAAAAGGTGGAGCAACTTGCAAAAATTAAACAAAAGCAGGATGAAAACAAAGCAACAGCAGGGTTGCATTCTTTGAAGTTTGTATTGAGATCTGTCTGCGGCATTCTTTAATTTATAAATCTTTTCTGATTCTTGCTGATTGTTTTCTATAAATTTGGTTCACCGCCATCAGCAAGATCAATGATTGTGCCATTCCAATCTCCGATAAAAATGAAAGGATGAAATCCCTCTGGTCTCAGAATTTGTCTGGAAAGGTTTGCCTGAAAGGTTCCTTAGTGTATTTATTGCAAATGGTTTTATAATTTAGCTTTGTGAATCTGAAATTGAGCATGTGGGTGCTTTAAGATTTTACTTGTATCGACCTTTCTCCTAGAAAGCATTTCTTTATTTTGACTCTATTTTGCTGTTGACTTCTTTACTACTTTGATAACTCTAGAACGCTTGAGAATATTTTATCTATGTCATTAGATGACATCCACAGCTAAGTACTAAAACAAATTGAATTTTAATAGAACTTTCTCAACACAAGGAGTTTGTGGGTTGGAATTCAGCACATTGATATTCTTATAATAACTTTGTTACTTTAAGAGATGAATTTGAATTGATGATAACTTCCACTTGTGTTCTAATTCAAAACTTTAGATGCCTATCCATACAGTTTGAATAAAATTTCCTTCCTGCCTGGTGATTTAAGATAATACAAGGATGAGAATCTTTAAGAGGTGCTGAGGCACTCATTTCTTAGCACTGAAGCTTCGGCATACTGTTTTTATTTTTCATGATACTTAAGTAATCTTTCTTGTTTCCTTTGGATGAATGACAGGTAAAGTCATGGGATGTTAAGGAGCACATAGCAGTGTTATACCCAGACGTTGTGGTATGCGTTGAGGTCTACCATAACATACGAAAATGGTCAAAGGTATGGTGTTTTGCCTCTAAGTTCTATATCCATTAGTTGTTTGTATTGGATTTTTATTTTTCTTTTCTTATAATCACTTATATTTGTTATTTATGAGTTATGAGCCATCAAGATCATGAACTTCTGCTTGGTTGGATTTCTGATAGTTTCAGTAGATGAAATCTATAAGGTTTTATTATATGCATTAAAATACCTATCGAGCATATATAAGAACCATGGAAAATTAAGTTCTCTTAGTAATATAGAATGATGCAAACAGTCGACTTGAACGGTATTATTCCTTTATCATTTGTTCTTTTGCCCCTCCCATCTGCTGATATTGACATCTTCTCGGATTGTTGTAGATCCAAGAGTTCTTGGTCCTAGGCCACCAAACCTTGTCTGAACCCAAGAATAAGATGTATTGCTTGACAGACCAGTTGATGCTGAAGGCTGGCCTGCATGATCCTTCTGGTTATTTCCTTATCGAAGTAAGAAACCCTGTTCATTTGCTTCATTCCTGTGGTGAAACATTTTTGTTATTATAGTGTCTAATTGACTGCTCTATTTCTGTAGGATATGTTTTTGAATGATTGAAAGATCCCTCTGCTATAGATTATATAGTAAACCTATATTTAATTGCTTAAAAACTCCAAGGATGATGCTCTTAAAAAATGGGAAAGGATCATTACTGGTGAGCTGGAACAAAAGCATAAAGCAATTTTAGGCAATGTAACACCTTCAAGATTGCCCCACTTCAAAGCTGTTGACATGCACAAAACACGGTTTTGTGACTTGAGGCTTCCACTCGGTGCTGGATATCTATATTGTCACCGGGTATAGCTTTTTATGCTTCCTCATTTTACAGTAACTTCAAAAGTAGAGTTATCCATCTTATCAGTTTGTTTTTTCTGAGAATCATGAATTTCTATCTGGTATGAGATGATGATAATGCTGTATGATGTATGTTGGTGACTGCAAATATACAATCGTGATTAGGGACATGAGGTTGATTCAACCAGAGGATGTACAAAAAATGGAGCAGCTTATCCAATAATCATCTTTCAACTAAAACCGCGTGCTGAGAAATGCAATAGATGTAAGATTAACAGAGGTACAAAAGTAACTGCAGATGAAAAGTGGGCGAGGGAGAGTCCTTGTTATTTCTGTGATTATTGCTATTCCCTTCTTCACTCCAATGATGATGAGTGTCATCTATATGGCGAATTTTCTGTATATCATTATGTACATGATTAGAAGATGTCCAATGTAAAATTCATTGTAATGCTGCCAAAAAAAAGTAAATTCTTGCCTTTCATCCCCTAGTGGAAATGAGGGAAACCTGTACCCTTTAGTCTGCAAATGCTTTAGCACATTACATCTTTAAGCCATTAAGACTTAGGCTCCATTTGGATAGATAGTGAGATTTAAGACAGTAATAAAATTTATTATAACTATGATTGAAAAAAACAAATTAATTGTAGTTGCAATTGAAAACAAAATTTTAATAAAAAATTTATACTAATTTGACTTTACTAGAATTAGTATTTGGATTTAACTGATAGTAAAATAAGGTTAATCACACTGCATCGAAAGTACGGTGGTCCAAATGGGCATTTAATCTCAACAGAAAATTAATTTAGACAAGTTATTAATTTATTATATGTTAATAATAAAAAATCAAAATAGAAATAGGGGGCATTTTTTTTTTGTTGACACTAAAAGTTGAAAGGGCCTTAATATTATAGACATTGTAGTATTTTGGGGCCTTCGCCCATGTTAGGGTCCAGAGGGCTTAGTTCAACCTTTTAATCTGATCTAATCAAAGCCGCCCATTATCTGAAGAATCTAGGCCTGAATACTAACAACAGCATCCAGAGTTCTTGAGGCTTGGCCCAAGTTTGGCTCTTAATTACTCTGCGCCTATAATGCATTTGCCATTCTTTATCTTTCCTTGGCAAATTGAAGACTGCTACTGGCCAGTTGATCTTCAAACAGGTTCTCTCTTACTCATTTGTTAAATCATCATGTAGCCATTCGATTTGATTAATTGCAGTATTAAATTAGACATTGATTTTTTTTTGCTTCAGCTTTGATATATATTTTTGATTGAGTTATTTGTTAAATTTAGGGTTTCAACTCTTGAAGAGAAGAGAAGAAAATGGGTTTCATAATGGAATTTGCAGAGAATTTGGTATTGAGGATGATGGAGGACCCAAAGGAGAGGGATAAAAAATTTAGGGAGCGCCTTTACATGAGGAAGGATCGATGCCAAAAAACCAAAGAGATGTGGAGTTATCCTCTGCGACCTTATGGATTTTGGACTTTTGAGCGCCACAATTCCCAGCTCTTTAGGGATGCTCAGATTAGCCAAGCTCCCGGCCGCAGGGATCCTTATGATGACCTTCTTGAGGACAGCTATGCCTCCTCCTCCAAACGAAACGGAGTTTTGATTATTCACTAGCTGTTGGATTTTGTGTGTGGCTAGTTTTTTTTTTTTTTTTTGCAATAAATTGTTTATGAGCCATTGGAGAATGAGAATGGTTTTTGTATTTCTATATGAAGGCTGGGATTTTAATGCTCTAATCATGACATTGACATTTTAGGACCGATTTAGATTTTAGATCGTTGGGACGGAGAAAGTTTTATTGATTTGGCTTAAGTCAAAACTCTGTTTGGTTTGAACCAAAATTCCAGGCTTATTGAAATATAATAGACAGTTTTAGCAAATCTGGTTTCCACACAGTGATAGAACTTAATTATCGTTTTCGAAGTGCTCTTTCTCTACATTGCAATACTTTGCACTGGGTTTTTAATGGATTAATAATCATGATTGTAGACTTGCTAATCAGTATCCTGACTTTCCCTTCCCAACTTATTTGCACTCTCTATGATGCTTAGAATTTTGGAATGAAGGAAATGTCATGTAATTAGTTCAATTTCAAAGGCTGCCTTTTGCTCTTTATATGAGAGGACGAGTAGAAAATTGCATCCAGCTTTAACCTGAATCTGCTGAAAAACATTCTCAAGAAATGATAATTTTTTTTTCTCTATGCTAACCATTTGCCATTATTCTTTGAAAACTGTGAATTAGAATGTATTGCTTCCACAGAAGTTTTAGATGTCATTCTCAATTATTTAACAAAGAGTGATGCAAACTAATGGTTGCAAAACGAATTCCTTAGAAGAGTGGTTCCAGATCAACGGAGACACTAAATGAAAAGTAAACATACAAATTACTGTATCCAATCTTGAAGTAATTACTTTATTATGTTTTCATCGATGCAGGAATAATGTGAAACCATTGGAAGATGAACGTTGCAAAGAGTTAACATAAGCATACAATTTACAATGGCCAGCCATTTATAACATCCACATTGCCTCTACATGCCCAAAACAGTAAAACTCAGACAAATTAGCAGCTGTAGGAACAACCTTCTCTGCCACCGAGTGGAAAGCTGAGGTGTGATTCAGTTTAACCCACAACTTGGTTAAGTTCACGAGAAGAAACTGATTGTACTCTGCTGCAGCGTAGTGCAAAGCTCCTCGCGGTCCATTGGTTCGAGCCTCGTCTATTAGTTTCTGAGCCTTTTGTGCTGCCTTGTGAACCAAATCTTGGGCTTGGCTTACCACTTGCTTAGCTGCTGGTGGTGCATGCTCATAAAATTTGTGTGCAGCCTCATCTACCTGCAGTTATTTCAATTAATCGTTACATCAGAAAATTGAAGGAAACGAGAGGATTTCGGAAAAAGCCAGAATTATAAATTTCAATTCAGAAAATAGCAGAATCAATTAATGAAATTCAACAAGAGAAAAAGTGATTTTCAGATAAGGAACATTGCTTCCAGATTCTTGCAACAGACAGAATGGAGTAGTTCGAACCACTTATGGCTCTGGCTACTCCACTGTCATCGTCTGGGATGAGCTACGGCCTAAGCAGATGAAGGTTGCTGGCACAGGCTTATCAGGTGCAAACTTCATTTTCCCAAGCATGCTATCATTGCGTGGATGACCATCCTTAATAGGTTCCCTACTAAGGTTAGGCTGATCTCTTGGGGGATTTCTACTGATGGGGATTGTGTTTTATGCAGGCAGGAGATGGAGAATAGGAATCACATTTTCTTCAGTTGCAGATATTCTAAGTTTGTATGGCAGCAAGTTCAATTCTGCATCTTTGCAACCTGCATAAGGAAGTAGCTGATTGGGAAGATGAACTTCGATGGGCTGTTGGCAGACTTCGAGTAAAGGCACTAGTATCTGTTCTATTGCGTTTGACTTGGGGGGCTTACATTTATCTGATCTGGCAGGAAAGGAATAAAAGGCTGACGAGAGCTGGTTTTGAGGCAGATCTAGGATGGATCTAGGATGTTGTCAGAATGAGATTGGCCGGATTAAAGAATGGTGCTTTCCATCATATTAATAAGGAGGCACGTGAGAGATGGTGTCTAAGTAACTATATGTTTGCATAGTAATTTCCTGAATTGTTGCATTTGATGCTTCTGTAACTGTCATTTGGCAGCAGTGACTTACTAATTCTTGGATAATGAAATTATTACTTATCTGAAAAAAAGGAAGTAACTTGTCTATGATTTGCTTATTAAGGAAATTCACCAAGCAATTTTGAGTTTGGTTCACGCATTAGCATCACATTCCTCATGCCTTTCAAACAACCTGAGATTTCTGGCGCTTCATGTACTGAAGTATAGGCTCCTTCACCTGCCAAAGAATAAAAATGGTAAGAGCCAACGTACGAGGAAGCGTAGAATTTTAACCACTGCTGGAGCTTCATGCAGTCAGTAAACTACAATGGATTTAAAGCATACCATGCTTGCTTTCCTGCCTTGCTTATTGTGGGATTGTCTACTATACACGACAGTGTCTAGCTCATCGCAGTTTTCATTCACTCTAATGTTCTCACCTCCTAGGACAAAGCTCTCTCTTGAAACAACTGGCTGATAATTACAAGGGAAACCTCTTAGTCACTCTGTAAAATACTTGTCAAATCAGAGTAAAAACTTGCTATGAAGTAGGAAACAAGAATGATTTCAATTTGGCACTAGCATCAGCCCTGCTGATGGGGGTGTTTCCATTATCCCTGGTCTTCGAGATTGTCTGTTCACTCCTGATTGAACCATTTTGGTTTATGTCAGATCGTCCCCTCACGCGTGTGAGATCTGAACCAATAGAGTGGAGGACACCGCATGTAGACACATCCCTGTGGTTGCTTCCTAATAAACGGAGAAATATGACTATGAAGAATATACTTTATTTTCGAATCTAATGAGACTGATTGAATATGAGAATATATCTATTGAGCCCCATTAGGAAACTATTAAGAAGATCAATTTAAGGGATAATGAGAACAAAAAGGAAGTTAAGATTGGCATGTTGCTTTCATTTACTGATAAACAAAGGTTAAAGAATCTACTTTGAGAATTTGTAAATATGTTTGCCTAGTCTTATCAGGATATACCAGGGCTTAATACTGAAATAGTAGAACATAAGCTACCCTTTAAGCCCGAATGTAGGCTTGTTCAACAAAATTAAGTAGGATAAAACCTGAGATACTCTTGAAGATCAAAGAGAAAGTGAAGAAACAGTGTGAAGCAGGATTTCTACAAATGGCCAAATATCCTAAGTGGGTGGCTAATGTAGTACCTATTCCTAAGAAAGATAAAAAGGTACAATTATGTGTAGATTATCATGATTTGAATAGGGCTAACTCGAAAGATAATTTTTCTCTACCTCATTTTGATACATTGGTGGATAATACAGTCCAACATTTTGTGTTTTCTTTTATGGATGGATTTTTAGGTTATAATCAAATAAAAATGGCACAAGATGAAATGGAAAAAATCACATTTGTAACTATATGGGTACATTTTATTACAAGGTCATGACCTTTGGATTAAAAAATGCTAAAACAATATATTAAAGGACTATGGTGATACTCTTTCATGACATAATGCATAAAGAGATCGAGGTGTATGTAGATAATATGATCATAAAGTCTCGTGAAAGAGAAGACCATATAGCTAACCTTAGAAAATTGTTTGAGAGGCTAAAAATTTTTAGCTCAAGTTAAATCCATCCAAATATTCATTCAGAGCCAAGTTGGGGAAGTTGCTAGGCTTCGTGGTTAGTGAAAGAAAATTGAAGTTGATCCAGACAAAATAAGGGATATCCAAAATTTATCTCCTCCAAGTATGCCAAAAGAAGTCCGAGGTTTTTGAGGTAGATTGAACTACATTTTTAGATTCATTTCCCAACTGACCTTCAAATGTGACCTTATCTTTAAGCTCCTTCAAAAGAACAGCCCTCGTGAAAGGAATGGAGAATGTCAAGAAGCTTTTGATAAGGTTAAGCAATACCTATTAGTGCTAGTATCACATATTCTAAAGAGACCATTAATTCTGTATTTAATTATATATGAGAAGTCGATGGGATATGTGTTTGGGTAATAAAATGACTCTAGTAGAAAAGAAAAAGTAATCTACTATTTAAGTAAAAAGTTCATAGAATATGAGTCAAAGTATTCATTATTAGAGAAAATATGTTGTATATTGTCTTGGACAGCTAATTGGCTCAGGCAGTATATGCTTTACCATACCACTTTATTTATAGCTAAACTAGACCCAATTAAGTACATTTTTGAGAAACCATCATTATTAGGAAGGATTGCAAGGTGACAAGTAATGCTCTCAGAGTACGACATTATGTACATGAGTCAAAAGGCAATTAAAGGAAGTGTCATCGTAGAATTCTTTACAGAACGTGCTTTTGAAAGCTATAAGCCAATAAAATTTGATTTTTCAGATGAAGAGTTAATGGTTGTTTCAAAATTAGAGAAATAAGATAATGAGAAGTCATGGAGAATGTACTTTGATGGGGCTGTTAATGCCTTGGGGCATAAACTAAGGCAATTCTAATATCTCTTGAGGGACGTTATTATCATGTCACAGCAAGGTTAAACTTCAATTGCACCAATAATGTGGTTGAATATGAGGCTTGTGTTATGGGTTTACAAGTTGCTTTAAATAAAAAAATTAAAACACTGAAAGTGTTCGAGGATTTAACATTAGTTATCTATCAATTGAAGAGATAATGAGAGATAGGATATTCGAAACTTATCCTAAATCATAAGTACATTTTGGAATTGCACAAGCAGGTCGAAGTAGTCCAATTTGAACATTTGTCTCATGAAAAAATTAAATTGCAGATGCCTTGGCCACTTTGGTTGCGATGATTCGGGTTGATAACAATATTGAGATTCAGCCCAGCAAGCTAAATGTTAAAGACATGCTAATACATTGCACCAATATGGAAGAGGAAAAAGATGGAAAGCCTTAGTATCATGATATCCTACAATATTTAAAGAGTCAACAATACTCAGATCTGGCAACAAAAAGTGATAAAAGAGTCTTAAGGAGATTGGCTATGAGATTTTTCTTAAATGGAGAGGTTCTTTATAAAAGAAGTAAAGATCAGGTGTTATTATGATGTGTAGATGTAACTGAAGCAAAAAAAATTATTGAAGATGTGCATGATGGAGTGTGTGAAGCATATGCAAATGAAAACATAATGACGAGATAGATTATGAGAGTTAGATATTAGTGGTTAACAATGAAAGCTGATTACATTGATTATGTTCAAAAGTGTTATAAATGTTATATATGTACTGACAAGATACATGTTTCGCTTACTGCTTTACATATTTTGACACCATTTTAGTCGTTATCTGTGTGAGGTATAGATGTCATTGGGCCTATTACTCTAAAAGCATTAAATGGGAATGAATTCAATTTTGTGATGATTGATTATTTCACAAAATGGGTTGAGGTATGCAAGTGTGACGTGATCAGTAGTTTACAAGTTTAACAAGAGAAAGATAATATGCAGATATGGACTCTCTGAGAGGATTATCTCAGATAATGCTAAGAATTTGAATAACAATATGATATAAAAATATGTGCTAAGTTTAAAATTCAGCACCATATCGTCCAAAGATGAATGAAGCAGTAGAAGCTATAAATAAGAATATAAAAAAGACTTTGGAGAAAATGATTAAGATGTATAAAGATTAGCATGAAAAATTACCTTTTGCTTTACATGCTTATCGAACGATAATACACATTTCTACTAAGGCAACTTCATTTTCTTTCGTTTATAGAATGAAGGTTGTATTACCAATAAAAATTTTATCTCTGAGGGTTTTACGAGAAGTAGGGATAGAAAAAACTAAATGGGTTTAAGACTGTTATAAGTAACTGAATTTCATTGAAGACAAGAGATTGGTAGCCTTATATCATGGTCAACTATACCAAAAAAAAAATGATGAGAGCTCATGATAAAAAGGTTTGACCTCACTAATTCCGAGAAGAAAAGTTGGTTCTAAAAAGAATTCTTTCAAACTAACATGATAACAAAAAAAAGTGGACACCAAATTAGGAAAGGTCGTATGTTGTAAAAAGGGTTTTTTCAAGAGAAGCATTGATCTTAACAGAGATAGATGGAGATGATTTTTTTAATCCCATAAATTTTGATACTACAAAAAAGTACTTTAAATAAAAAATCCGAAAGGACGATTTGTACTAAATAGGGGTTTATCTAAGTTGAAAACCTAAAAAAATGATTTAGATAAGATGAGTACAATATTGTTTGAGGATCATGAAGTCTGAAATGAAAACGAGTATGTTTCAAAGAATTCTAAAGTACTGAGGGCATGGCATGATTGAGTTTTTAGAAAGAATATGGGATTTGTTATCATGATTATTTGAATGTTTATTTTGGAGCATTGTTGTCCCAAACAATAATCCTTGTTTACCTTTACTATATCCAATTAACAAAATTATCCCAAATGGTCATCATTTGTAACCTACTTTCTTTTTCAAATAAAAATGTTCATTATTTATATTTCACTTTCAATTTATGCATTTTCTTTTTAAATGCTTTGCAATAAATAAGAGAAATGTGTGATTTGTATCTTATATGTCATAAACTTGGGATAACGGTTGATAATTGATTAATATCATAGACTATTATGTATTACATTAAAAGAGGTGAAAGGTATGTAGGCAAGAGATAAAACTTTCAAAACCCGGTACAAACTTTTATTCCAAAATACGAATGTCAATTTTGAGAATGGAGTTGATTTTATTCCTATTGTTGAAGACATGAAGGGTTCGAATAAAAAAAAAATCTTAAGGATCTGTGTACCATAATTGATAATTCATTTGCACTACATGTATTGCATTCATGGACATTCATTCTATATAATAACATCCTAAATCCAACATAAAGAAAATGAATGCAAAGATTTTGATCATGACGGAGAAAGGATCATCGAGGTAGGCTATTCTAAATCCTCGCCTCTGGTTAAAAGGCTATTTTAAAGTTGTTTAGCCTTTGAATGAAAGAGCTCATTTCCTATTTTAAAGTTATTTAGCCTTTAAATAAATGAGTCTATTTCTTATTTTAAAGTTGTTTAGCCTTTGCTCAGAGAAGTCTGTTCCCTATTTTAAAGTTATTTAGCTTCTGAATAAATAAGCCTATTTCTTATTTTTAAAATTGTTTAACCTCTGAATAAAGGAGCCCATTCTCATTTTAAATTTGTTTGGCTTTTGTTTAAAGGAACATATTCTCGTTTTAAAATTGTTTAGCCTCTGTTTAGAGGAATTAAAATTTTTTTTTTTAAAATGCATGCCTCTGTTTAGAAGGTTCTTGGATCGGACTTAATGGTTGTCCTTATCTTTACATCATTCATATTTAATAGAAATATACAAATAGGGATAGCTGTAGACACCCTTTTTCGTCTAGGTTTGCACAAAATTTTTGATTGTCAGGATAGTTAGGCCTTTGAAACGTCTATCGAACCTTTTAGGTTTCGACTAAGCCTACTCTAATAGGTAATTTAGATTTTGAGCCCAACTACTAAAGGCTTTTTTTTGTTCGGGTTACTTTAATATAGGCTATCACCTAGTAATTTATTTATTTATTTTATTTTTATTTTTTTTGTTTTATCTATTTTATAAAAACCTTAAAAAAAAAAAAAGGAAATGAAATCAAGTTTTTTGGTCAATCCTGTAAGAAGCTAAAAATTGGAAACAAAATTATATGTTAATTACAATCAAAGCTCTGAATCAAATCATGTAGTAAATGAGATTAAATTTGACAGGATTGATTTTTTCTTAATTAATAAAATTCTAATCAAATATGGCAGATTTGATCTATTCAATTAAAGCCCTAAAATTTTGATTAAAAAAGCCTATAAAGATCACCCTAAATCACACAGAGAGGGGAGAGAAAAAAAGGCTTTTAACATGATGAAAATTTTTTTTGCTAATAGATTTTTGCAGTTATGAGTTTTTTTTTTATGTGAAAATTGCTTCTAGGGTTACGTATCATAAGGATTTGATTACTGGTTTTATTTAGAAAAATTATTTTTTCTAAAAAAATCTAAAAATCTGGGTTTGGGAATAACATTTGAATTTTTCGATTGAAGTTTTTGGCCAAAGTTGAAGTTTTTGGTCAAATTCTAGTGAGTTTTCAAAAAATCGATGATTAAACCCACTTTTTGGTAATTGAAACTTGTGATTTTAGAGAAATAAAACAAAAAAAAAATTAGAGAGAAAATGTTTAAGACAAATTAAAGGAAAGCTTGAAAATTGGGCTTCTATACCCACAGAAAACGACATCATTTTGTATAAGAGGTTCCACATAACCTATGAAAATCCATGCGTGACCCGTTTCCAGGTCCAACATGTTTTATAAGTTTTCTTTTTTTTTTTTCATTTTATTTTTCGTTTTCATTTTTATTTATTTTTAGATTTCTTTTATTTTACATATTATTATTATTATTATTATTATTATTATTATTATTATTATTCTTATTTTAAGTTGAACAATATTTTTTTTTTTTACCTTTACAAATTTTATTTTACTTATTTATTTTTATAAAAAATAATAACAAAAAAATGTTTTAAAAAAAATTCATAAATCTTACTAAACTATTGGAGAATATTTCATGAATTTAAATTTTTTTATAAATTTTATCAAACTATTGGAAAATCTCATAAATCAATTATCATAAAAAATTATTGCTAATAAAATATTTTTTTTGATCATATCAAATTATTGGAGAATTTGCATATTAAATTAAGTCTTACCAAACTATAAGGAGATTTAATTCATTTTCTAAAAATAAATTTATAAAGAAATCTCACTAAACTATTAAAAAATCTGCATCAAAGTAAATCTTATCAAATTATTGAGAGATTTTAATAATTATTTTCTTGAATAAAAATATATTAATGAACCCGACGACGAAACTTCTTCAGAGTGAGACATTGATCTTCATGAATACTCGAGGTGAGAAAATTATTTTAAATTATTATCAAACTATTGGAGCAAATTTAAGATTGGTTTCCAATAATTAAATAATTTAGTAAAATTATAAAAATATTTTAAAGTTTGGATAATTTGAAATCAAACTGATATTATCCTTTTGATAGGCGTTATAAGGGTATTATAATAATTTTCACATGTAATTATACTCTGAACCTTAAATTTGGTTTCGTGGATAAGAATTTATTATTAAAAGATAACTAAATCAATCTTGAGACTTATTTTTAAATGAAACGGATTTTATTAAGTGATCAATCACACTTAAACAAAAAAAATTTGATAATAACTTTTTTAATAAATATCTAATAATAGATCTATAAATCGATATATTATAACACTCTTCTTCCTATCTATACTTAACTAAAGGAATAGAATCTATAAGGCCTTGCCAAGGCATAGGCCCTACAAAGTAAACAACCCAACATTAACACTTCCTCTCTCTTTTAAACTTCGTTTTTCCTAGCTCTTAATATATCATTTCGTTTTGGTCTGTTTGTTATTTATATATTAGATTTCTATGATACAAAGTTTTGAAATTAGGGGATTGTGGAAACCCTAATTTTGAATAGCTTAAAGGTGTTGCATTTAACAGTTAAATCGATACTCATTTGCTTAAGCTGATTGGGACTTTTATTGGCACAAAAAGTTTCAGATTTTATTTAAGGGATTTCAAGTTTTATTTCATCAATACGCGTACTAGTAAATGTAGTTTTGCATGAGGTCCTTATTATTATAAACTAGACATAGGGTTTGTGCGGTGAGCTGGACTAAACTAGACAGGTTACTTTGACGGCAGAGTTGATAGTTGGGTTTATGTTTCTGCCTGACTGCCCCTACTAACATATTTGGGTCCAAATCAAACAACTATTGGGTCACAATCTAAACTAGTAATGTAGTTCATCTGGTTTGGATCACTTGGGGCCTTCTTCGTCAACCTTAATTGAACCAAAAAAATAGGCCGAAGCCACCCAACCGCACTGCCCATGCCTCCGTTTTTCCTTTCTGTTGGCCCCTCTCTTTGTTTCACACTTTCTTAATCTATTCAGTTTCCACATGCATTATCCAATTTCGTTGGATTTCCTATTTTTTTAACTTCTTTATTACTTCTCTTATTTATTTATTTATTTATTTTTGAACATTGATTCCTCCCCCACCCCTCTTTTTTTTAAACAATTAGAAGAAAAAAGAAGCTTGAAGGAAAAAAGAACGGTAGCGAATTGGAACAAGGTAGAAGAGGAAGCACACTGCTCAACCCCAAAGGGTGGCCCCATTTATATTCCGAATCACATAAGTACTCTCACCACCGTACCTGAGTTTCAATACTCACCTCTTTACGAACTCCGGTACTAAATTCTTTTACATTTGGATTACCAACTTTCTCTTCCAAAATCATATCTTTTACAGTTCTCTGCTATCGGTTACTTTTTTTTTTTTTTTTCAGTTTCTCCTTTAGCCTTCACAGTTACTTCTCATCTCGTTGCCCTTTATGGTTTTCAGTATAATTTTTTTTTTTTTTTGGTTTTGTTTAGGAATTAGAGGCTGAATTGATTTCAGCTCAACTAACTGATGCTGAGGGTATTTGGTTAGTATTACTGTATCCTTCTTCAATTCCACTCCTTTTATTATTATTTTTTTCAGTGCTGGTTTAAATTTTTAATTTTGTATCTTCGTTCTTAAAACAATGCATTCTCTTCTCATTTTTGCCAATCTTATGATTTTGATTCATTTTTACTATTAATTTATACACTTGTCAGTGTTGATGACCTTAAAATTCTTAAGGAGGAAGAGTTAGCAGAAATGGCTCTCAAGGAAGCTTTTAAGGTATGTGATGCTATTATAATGAAGGCTAGAGTCAAGTAACTACCACGGGTATAGTAGTATTGCTCTAGTTTAGTTTGTTTTCAAATTTTAATTATGGGTTTCGTTGCAGGAGGATGAGCATATTGGAAATAATGTTCAACGTTTAGAAAACGGCTCCAATTTGGGGTGAGCTATACGTTTAATTTCTTGTCAATCATCTTGGCCTTTTTAGTTGATCTGGAATACAGCTCATAATAAAAAAAAAAAAAAATGCTTTTGGCATTCTTCAAATATATTTCTGATCTTGGGATTTCTATACTTATTTCCTACGTCTTCCTTTATCCTTGAGTAAGCCCTTACCTTATGTTATTTCTTTATTTCTTGGCTATAGATATCGATCTTCATGTTTTTTAGAGCTATATCAATCCACTTTCAGCTTTAGTTTTACTCACCTGTACAATTTATACAACAGTGATCGTAGAAAGTCAGGAAACAAACTTGCACTTGTAGAGAGCACTGGAGTACGGAATACTTCAACTTCAATGGAGTCCACAAATGGGAGTCCTTGTGATACTGATTTGGAAGGAGATGCAATGGAAAAGAAGAATGCCTTGAAGAAGCGAAAGATAAGGAAAGAAAATAATTGTCTTGTTGACATACGGTAGTGATCAGATTGAATTTTTTATTTAAAGTATTATGATATAATCAGATTTGATTGTTACAGTTTATTATTCTATTCTTATTTTAATTACGTTGAAATTTGAGAATTTGATGTTTTGAAATTCTAAATGTTTACCATTCTTGCTAAATGTTTAATTTACTTGCTTGATGATTTGCATTTTTTTTCTTCTGTGTAAAGTCTAAATTTAAACTGTTTTTGCATCAATTGCTTTATTGGCTAGTATATGCTTTAAAAGTGGATTGCTTGTAAGAATAAAAGAACCATCACAAACATATCTCATAATCTCTGTTCGCTTTCCTTCTTAACAAAGTAAAAAAGTTGTTGCTGTTGTTTTTCCAGAATATGTATATAAAAAAGGTGGAGCAACTTGCAAAAATTAAACAAAAGTAGGATGAAGACAAAGCAACAGCAGGGTTGCATTCTTTGAAGTTTGTATTGAGATCTGTCTGCGGCATTCTTTAATTTATAAATCTTTTCTGATTCTTGCTGATTATTTTTTATAAATTTGGTTCACTGCCATCAGCAAGATCAATGATTGTGCCATACCAATCTCCGATAAAAATGAAAGGATGAAATCCCTCTGGTCTCAGAATTTGTCTAGAAAGGTTCGCCTGAAACATTCTCTTAGTGTATTTATTGCGAATGGTTTTATAATTTAACTTTGAGAATCTGAAATTGAGGATGTGGGTGCTTTAAGATTTTACTTGTATCGACCTTTGTCCTAGAAAGCATTTCTTTATTCTGACTCTATTTTGCTGTTGACTTGTTTAATACTTTGATAACTCTAGAACGCTTGACAATATATTATCTATGTCATTAGATGACATCCACTGCTAAGTACTCAAACGAATTGAATTTTAATAGAACTTTCTCAATAAAAAGAGTTTGTGGGTTGGAATTCAGCACATTGATATTCTTATAATAACTTTGTTACTGTAAGAGATGAATTTGAATTGATGATAAATTCCACTTGTGTTCTAATTCAAAACTTTAGATGCCTACCCATACAGTTTGAATAAAATTTCCTTCCTGCCTGGTGATTTAAGATAATACAAGGATGAGAATCTTTAAGAGGTGCTGAGGCACTCATTTCATAGCACTGAAGCTTCGGTGTAGTGTTTTTATTTTACATGATACTTAAGTAATCTTTCTTGTTTCCTTTGGATGAGTGACAGGTAAAGTCATGGGATGTTAAGGAGCACATACCAGTGTTATACCCAGAAGTTGTTCTATGTGTTGAGGTCTACCATAACATACAAAAATGGTCAAAGGTATGGTGCTTTGCCTCTATGTTCTAAATCCATGAGTTGTTTGTATTGGATTTTTATTTTTCTTTTTTTATAATCACTTATATTTGTTACTTATGAGTTATGAGCCATCAAGATCATGAACTTCTGCTTGCTTGAATTTCTGATAGTTTCAGTAGATGAAATCTATAATGTTTTATTATATGCATGAAAATACCTACCTAGCACATATAAGAACCATCGAAAATTAAGTTCTCTTAGTATAGTATATAATGCTGCTAACATTCGACTTTTACAGTATTATTCCTTTTACCATTTGTTCTTTTGCCCCTTCCATCTGGTGATATTGACATCTTCTTGGATTTTTGCAGATCCAAGAGTTTTTGGTCCTGGACTGCCAAACCTTGTCTGAACTCAAGGACAAGATATATTGCTTGACAGACCAGCTGATGCAGAAGGCTGGCCTGCATGATCCTTCTGGTTATTTCCTTATCGAAGTAAGAAACCCTGTTCATTCACTTCATTCCTGTGGTGAAACATTTTTGTTATTATAGTATCTAATTGACTGCTCTATTTCTGTAGGGTATGTTTTTGAATGATTGAAAGATCCCTCTGCTATAGATTATAGTAAACCTATATTTGATTGGCTTAAAAACTCGAGGGATGATGCTCTTAAAAAATGGGAAAGGATCATTGCTGGTGAGCTGGAACAAAAGCACAAAGCAATTTTCGGCAGTGTAACATCTTCAAGATTGCCCCACTTCAAAGCTGTTGACATGTACAAGACACGGTTTTGTGACTTGAGGTTTCAACTCGGTGCTGGATATCTATATTGTCACCAGCTATAGCTTTTTATGCTCCCTCATTTTACAATAACTTCAAAAGTAGAGGTATCCATCTTATCAATTTGTTTTTTCTGAGAATCATGAATTTCATTTTGGCATGAGGTAATGATAATGCTGTATGATGCTTGTTATGCACCATCTTCTATTCAATTCAATTTTTGTATTAATATTTTGTATGATGAAATCACCTGGTGCAGGGTGACTGCAAACAAACAACCGTGATTAGGGACATGGTTGATTCATCCAGAGGATGTACAAAATGGAGCAGCTTATCCAATAATCATCTTTCAACTAAAACCACGTGTTGAGAAATGCAAATGTATGTAAGATTAATGAGGTACAAAAGTAAGTGCAGATGAAAAGTGGGCGAGGGAGAATCCTTGTTATTTCTGTGATTATTGCTGTTCCCTTCTTCACTCCAACTATGATAAGTGTTATCTATATGGCGAATTTTCTGTATATGTTTATGTACATGATTAGAAGATATCCAATGTAAATTCATTGTAATGCTGAAAAAAAGGTAAATTCTTGTCTTTCATCCCCTAGCGGAAGTGAGTGAAACCTGTACGCTTTAGTTTGCAAATGCTTTGGCACATTACATCTTTAAGCCATTGAGACTTAAGCTCCATTTGGATGGACGATGAAATTGAAAACAATAATAAAATTTATTGTAATTGTAATTGAAAAAAAAAAAGTTATTATAGTTATAATTGAAAAAAAATTTAATGACAAATTTATATTAACTTGATTTCATTAAAGTTAGCATTTTGATTCAACTAAAAGTATGATAAAATTAATCATATCACAATTGCGGTGGAATTCAAACGAGGACTTACTCTCGATAGCAAATTATTTTAGACACGTTATTAATTTATTATATATTAATAATAAAAAATCAAAATAGAAAAAAAAAAGTTTAAGGGCTATTTTTTTTATGTTAACACTAAAAGTTGAAAGGGCCTGAATATTATAAACAATGTACTATTTTGGGGCCTTAGCCCATGTTAAGGTCCAGAGAGCTTAGTTCAACCTTTTAATCTGATCCAATCAAAACCTCCCACTATCTGAAGAATCTAGGCCTGATTAGTCACAACAACATCCAGAGTTCTTGAGGCTTAGCCCAAGTTTGGCTCTCTAATTTCTCTGCGCGTATCATACATTGGCCATTCTTTGTCTTTCCTTGGCAAATTGAAGACTGCTACTGGCCTGTTGATCTCCAAACAGGTTATCTCTCTTACTCATTTTTTAAATCATCATGTAGCCATTCGATTTGATTAATTACAGTATTAAATTAGACAATGATTTTTTTTTGGCTTCAGCTTTGATGTATATTTTTTATTGAGTTGTTTGTTAAACTTAGGGTTTCAACTCTTGAAGAGAAGAGAAGAGAAGAAAATGGGTTTCATAATGGAATTTGCAGAGAATTTGATATTGAGGATGATGGAGGACCCAAAGGAGAGGGATAAAAAATTTAGGGAGCGCCTTTACATGAGGAAGGATCGATGCCAAAAAACCAAAGAGATGTGGAGTTATCCTCTGCGACCTTATGGATTTTGGACTTTTGAACGCCACAATTCCCAGCTCTTTAGGGATGCTCAGATTAGCCAAGCTCCCGGCCGCAGGGATCCTTATGATGACCTTCTTGAAGACAGCTATGCCTCCTCCTCCAAACGAAACTGAGGTTTGATTATTCACTAACTGTTGGATTTTGTTTATGGCTAGTTTTTTTTTTTTTTGCAATAAATTGTTTATGAGCATTGGAGATTGAGAATGGTATTTGTATTTCTATATGAAGGCTGGGATTTTAATGCTCTAATCATGACATTGAAATTTTAGGACCGATTTAGATTTTGGATCGTTGGGAAAGGAGAAAGTTTTCCTGATTTGGCTTAGGTCAAAACTGTGTTTGGTTTGAGCCAAAATTCCAGACTTGTTGAAATATAATAGACAGTTTTAGCAAATCTGGTTTCCACACGGTGATAGAACTTAATTATTGTTTTCTAAGTGCTCTTTCTCTACATTGCAATACTTTGCGCTGGGTTTTTAATGGATTAATAATCATGATTGTAGACTTGCTAATCAGTGCCCTGACTTTCCCTTCCCAACTTATTTGCACTCTCTATGATGCTTAGAATTTTGGAATGAAGGAAATATCACGTAATTGGTTCAATTACAATGATTGCCCTTTGCTCTTTATATGAGAGGACGAGGATAAAATTGCATCCAACTTTAACCTGAATCTGCTGGAAAACATTCTCAACGAATGATAATTTTTTTTCTCTATGCTAACCATTTGCCATTACTTTGAAAACTGTGAATTAGAATGTGTTGCTTGCACAGAAGTTTTAGATTTCATTCTCAATTATTTGACAAGAGTGATGCAAGCTAATGGTTGCAAAAGGAATTCCTTAGTTCTATTTTTTTGACCTCTTATACAGTAACAGTGGTGGACTTTTGTGTTAAGAGTGGTTCCAGATCAACGGAGACACTAAATGAAAAGTAACTATACAAAATTACTATATCCAATCATGAAGTAATTACTTTATTATGTTTTCATCGATGCAGGAATCAGAAACCATTGGAAGATGATTTGGAGCTTGGCCTGCAGATGGCGAGTGGACATTTAAGCATTTTCTGTTTGTTTGAATTTTCTTTCTTTTGTGCTACAAAAAGTGTCAGCTTGTTTTTATTATTGCTTCGATGTTTTGAGACTGCTTTATGGTTGAAAAAAATTGTCCATGTATTTCAAAGGCCAAGATAAACAATGCTTTACTTTGGTGAATTTTTGCTGCGGTAGCCACCATGTCTGATTCTTCTACCTTTTGTTGCTCTTTTTCTTCTTTGAAGAGGGTGGTTAATTGTTAAAATCAAGGGTACGCAGGGATGGCAGGACAAGCAGCGAGCTTCTGAGAGTCGGGTCGCTGTATGTACAGTTTTAAGTTCATAAAAATGACCACAAAGCACTGGTAACTCGTTGGGATGGTATCTGAACTCGGAATCCATATTTTCTGTTGGGTTTGGTGCCTCTAGTAGGTTGCATCCAATAATATAATGCCTCAAAAAGAATGCCCTACTTGAGTCACCAGCTATATGAGCGTTTCAAAAGAAACTTGAAGCAATATTAGGTAATCCAATTTCTAAACGGACCCAGCTCTGCCATATAACCAAAAGAGTAAACATCAAATTGGCAGCACTTAAATGAACAATTCATCTTTCATTCATGTTGCAAAGAGTTAACATATGCATACAATTTACAATGGCTGACTATTTATATCATCCACATTGCCTCTACATGCCCGAAACAACAGAAACACCCACAAATCACTTAGATTTCGCCAGACCAGAGACGCACAAAATAAAAGCACATTTCAAATAAGATAAAAGAAATAAAACTCCCTAATCAGAATCTGAATCTGATTTATGAAGTATAAGCATCTACATGCCCTTTGTCCTTTGCTTCAGCTTTCTTAACTGCCTTGCTTAACTCGTCAACTGGAATTAGAGGCAAATACCCAAAGACAGGATAACCTTTCCCACTCCTGTCTTTAACTACATAGTTATACTTCTCAGACAAATTAGCCGCTGTAGGAACAACCTTCTCTGCCACCGAGTGGAAAGCTGAGGTGTTATTCAGTTTAACCCACAACTTGGTTGAGTTCACGAGAAGAAACTGCTTGTACTCTGCCGCAGCGTAATGCAAAGCTCCTCGCAGTCCATTGGTTCGAGCCTCGTCTACTAGTTTCTGAGCCTTTTGTGCTGCCTTGTGAACCAAATCTTGGGCTTGGCTTACCACAAGCTTAGCTGCTGGTGGTGCATGCTCATAAAATTTGTGTGAAGCCTCATCTACCTGTAGTTATTTCAATTAATCGTTACATCAGAAAATTGAAGGAAACGAGAGGATTTCTAAAAAAGCAGAATTATAAAATTTTAATTCAGAAAATAGCAGAATCAATTAATGAAACTAAACAAGCGAAAAAGTGATTTTCAGTAACTTTTTATGCAAACAGGAAATTATAAAAACCGTAACCTTCTTATCAAGAAAGCCAAGAAGATGATCTGGAACGTCCTTAAACTTTTCGTAGACGGGACCAACGACGGTAGTAACGGCATTCTCGACGGTCCCAACAGCGGATCTTAACGGCCCGGAGTTCTGTTTGCCGTACTCGTAAAGATTCGACACGCAAACCAGCGCGTGGATCGCAGCCACCCTCACGAAGGCCAGGTGTTTCAGGCCTTGATTCTTGTTCTCAGACTCTACCTCCTAAAATTTTAAAAATACAAAAAAAAAAAAAAGCTGTATAACTTTTTCAACGCAGAAAAAAGAAGAAGAACAAGAAGCAAAAATATGGAAATACCTTCACCATTATTGCCAGCCTTTTGATCACAGATTATTGATTGAATTTGTTTGCTTTTTTTTTTTTTTCAGTTTTCTGAGAGAAAATACACAAAGTTATGATACTAAATCTACGGTCAAGACGGAATTGAGGTTTAATTTATAGATCAACGTACAAATATCAAATATTAATCAGGACCGTTGACAAGATCAACGGTTGATATTGGATCAAAGGATGGAAGAAGTGACAGTGGACCTTATATGAGGAGTTTTCTGGGACAAAATGGAGGTTTCTAGATGGACAAGTGGAGAGAGGTGACATGTTGGAGATGGAAAATATCGATCTGGGACCCATATCTCTCTACCACATTGCAAGCTGGTGGGGTCCACTCTCTCTCCTGATTGCGTTCTCTGAACTTTTTTTTTCCCTGAATTGAAGCATCTGTTGGATCGTAGACGGAAAAGGCAGTTTCTCTAAGCTGTGGGCTGGAAGGCCTGGACCAAGGTCTACGATTAATCCATTCAAATGAAAACCATTGGAGATGACGTCTTCTCTTTTCTTGGCCTTTTTTTTTTTTTTTTCAAAGCATTATAATTTGGTGGGTGGAGAGTGGTGGCAATGAGATATGTTAGAATAATCTAAGTCTGCATCAACATTTTGATTACGTGATTGAAAGAAAAGTTAGCCTAAATTGCCTTTTTTAAATTAATCCTCTAATCAGGGCTGAGGAGCTTTTAGTTGTTCAGTTCCAGGCATTTAAGGTTTCATGAAATCTCAAAGTTAGGTCATTAAGAAGTTTTAGACTCGTCAGTGGTGGATCCAATTTGGAAAAGCTTCCAATCTAGTTGCAGGGGTTATCGTCCTCGATTTTCCCACTAGTCGACATTAAACAGAATGTCATTTCTTCATTCCTGAGCCACTGCCTTGGTCCAGTCTTGTATTATTAAGACCCACATGGCCATGCCATTGACTTCCTTCACATTAAGCCCTGCTGTATTTGCAAATAAATCTCTTTTTGGGGTGAAAAATGTTTTCCATCTCCAACCAATTACTATAAATCACAAAAGATAGTACTAGAAGGTGCATAAGTAAATTCTCACCTAGTAACACATCATTTTGGCAGTTAAAAATTGAAATCAAGCCGATATTTGTACCTTGTTTTACCGTGAACCACGTTATAAGAATCTCATCCCATTAGATGAAGTACCAAAAATGGAACATTCACCAATTTCTACATCAAACAAACTAAACTCTAGGGATTATGGTTATTAACGTGTTCTCTGAGCATAGTCACCGGTAGAAAAAGGAAGCAGTAAACCATGAATATTTTATCCAGGCTTCTGGATATTGCTGCCTCTTATGGTATTTTTTTCCTATCATCCAATTACTCAAAGCAGTAGCTGGTGCATGAAAAAGCTACTTCAGATGAGGAACATTGCTTCCAGATTCTTGCAACAGACAGAATGGAATAGTTTGAACCACTTATGGCTCTGGCTACTCCACTGTCATCGTCTGGGATGAACCACGGCCTAAGCAGATGATGATTGCTGGTACAGGCTTATCAAGTGCAAACTTCATTTTCCCAAGCATGATATCATTGCGTGGATGGCAATCCTTAATAGGCTTCCTACTAAGGTTATGCTGATCTCTTGGGGGATTTCTACTGATGGGGATTGTGTTTTATGCAGGCAGGAGATGGAGAATGGGAATCACATTTTCTTCAGTTGCAGATATTCTAAGTTTGTATGGCAGCAAGTTCAATTCTGCATCTTTGCAACCTGCATAAGGAAGTTGCTGATTGAGAAGATGAACTTCGATGGGTTGTTAGCAGACTTCGAGTATAGGCACTGGTATCCGCTCTATTGCGTTTGACTTGGGGGCTTACATTTATCTGATCTGGCAGGAAAGGAATAAAAGGCTGACGAGAGCAGGTTTTAAGGCAGATCAAGGATGTTGTCAGAATGAGATTGGCCGGATTAAAGAATGGTGCTTTCCATCATATTAATAAGGAGCTATGTGAGAGATGGTGTCTAAGTAACTATATGTTTGCATTGTAATTTCCCGAATTGTTGCATTTGATGCTGTCTGTAACTGTCATTTGGGAGCAGTGACTTACTAATTCTTGGATAATGAAATTACTACTTGTCTGAAAAAAGGAAGTAACTTGTCTATGATTTACTTATTAAGGAAATTCACCAAGCAATTTTGAGTTTGGTTCACGCATTAGCATCACATTCCCCATGCCTTTTAAACAGCTTGAGATTTCTGGCGCTTCGTGTACTGAAGTATAGGCTCCTTCACCTGCCAAAGAAAAAGGCAAGAGCCATCGTATGAGGAAGGGTAGACTTTTAACCACTGCTGGAGCTTCATGCAGTCAGTAAACTACAATGGTTTAAAGCATACCATGCTTGCTTTCCTGCCTCGCTTATTGTGGGATTGTCTACTATACACGACAGTGTCTACCTCGTCGCAGTTTTCATTTACTCTGATTTTCTCACCTCCTGGGACAAAGCTCTCTCTTGAAGCAACCGGCTGATAATTACAAGGGAAACATGTTAGTCACTCTGCAAAATACTTGTCAAATCAGAGTAAAAACTTGCTATGAAGTAGGAAACAAGAGTGATTTCAATTTGGCACTAGCCTCTGCCCTGCTGACGGGGGTGTTTCCATTATCCCTGATCTTCGACATTGTCTGTTCACTCCTGATTGAACCATTTTGGTTTATTTCAGATCGTCCCCTCGTGCGTGTGAGATCTGAACCAATAGAGTGGAGGACACCGCATGTAGACATATCCCTGTGGTTGCTTCCTAATAAACGGAGAAATATGCCCACAGCTCAAAACTCACATCCTGGGCTAAACTCTTAATAATAAGACATAGCTTCAATCGAGTACCTGTTGTTTGCAATTCCGGATTATTAGTCTTGTTATGTGGTTCATTGGTATCGCCATCCTGCTTCATTAAGAAGAGTTAGAGAATAATTAAATATTATGCAGAAGATGCAGTGTTGCACAAGTAACAAAAATTATAACCTCACCATAGCGTTTTTGTTTAGAGCTTGCTTGACTTCCAGGAGCTTTTTCTCTGTCAGAATGGAGCGGATGACACGCTTGCCTGCATTAACAATGGATCAATAACAAAGTAAATTTACCAGGACTTACCCTCCAAAATCATGTGGAGCACATACTTACTAAGGTTGCAACACGTACCTAGCCTACGGTTGCCTTTGGCTTCAAGAAAACCATCTCGAGTCATCTTATTTATAAGCCTTCGAACAACAATCTGATTTGCCTGTCCGTCCAGCTTGTTCTGAAGCTTTGCAACTGACACATATTTCATTGGAAGAGCATGATACAAGGCCTAAAGTTACAATTGAAGTCAGAATGTGCCATAGGAGTCATAGTCACAACTCACAAAATGCCTACGATATACTTGCAAGCTAAAAGGAAAACAATTAGGCAACCTGTAACAAAGACTCATAGTTTCTTTATCGAAAGAAGCCAGTGAACGACAGAAAATAAACAAAGGGTTTTCATTAATTGGCAATGAATTGAAATTGCGAAGCTCCGTGCAAGATTTGGTTTTAGTTACAAAATGTTGAAAACTCATAAACATACAGAGGTGACAGGCATACTAAAGCGGTGCAACATTATATGTTTCAGATTGTAACAGAAGATACAATCGAGCAAAAGACAGTTAAGCTTCTTGTTGATCGGTCAGAAAATAGAAACAGAATCAAACACGATTACCTTCATATACAAGTGATCTTCAACCTTCGGAGATTTCTGAACAATCTGGACTTGACCATCCATTTCTTCTTTAACCGTGAACTCATATTCAGACTGCTGATATTGTCTTTCATCAGATCAAAGAGAGTGATACGAAACAGGTAATGAGGATACAAATTTCAAATTAAAAGAAAAATAACCTTCTGCTTGTTTATCGTGTAACTGTCTTTTCTAGTACTTGATAAAACACCTTCCTTCACAAGTTTGTCCATTATTTCTGAAATTAATCAAAAGAAATTAAAAATGGTAGTAGTAAATGTAGAAAACATATTATTATAGAAGTTGAAATCCAGCACGGTAGTGTACTCCCTTTCTGTTTAAACTTTAATGTGGACCAAGTCTTTAATTTACCTTCAATTAAAACCTGTATTTGTGCAAAATGGTATGATTAAAGTCTGGATATTGTGACAATAAGAATGGATAAAGAAACTGCAGGATCTAAAAGACGACCCTACTGCTTATTTCTGGCCCTATTGGTCAAACATAAATTTAGGGAAAAAAATAGCACCCTTACCACTGAGATATCTGGGAAATTTGAGAGAACATCAGTAAGTTCAACAGCATCAAGATGACGATTATTGATCCAATCCTTCACCCTTGCCAATTGTTGTTCATCTTCCATGGGATCTTGTGTATCATCTATGCAGTAGATAACAGATTATTAGTTGTAAAAGAACCTAACCTAGAGATAAACAAAGAACTTAAAGAGAAAGTGGTAAGGTGAGAGGAAAATTGAAAAAAATAATAATAATGGCTTTCCCATCATCTTATCAATTTCAAGGGATACAATGTCTGACTCCTATTCTTAAAACTTTGAAATGTTACCTTCATCAACCATGCTATTATCTTCTTCTGAGTGTTGCTTATCTGACAGAATAACCAATGTTACTCACTGATCAAATTCCCTCAACAAAAACTTAGATAGGGACAAGATAGGGGGACAATGTGACTAGTAGGCTAACAGTTTAACTACCTACTGGTGCCACAATAAATTGGTCTTCTTGTGATTCATTAACCTGAGATCAGGAGCACAAATTTAAACAAAACCACAACACAACTCAACAATTTTAATAAGATGACGTCATTTGGTTTCATGTAAGTGCTGCACATGCTTTCGAGGGCAATGTACATAAATTGAACAAACGATACTGTTATTTACCTCATTATCAGAGTCAAAAGATTCATCTCTTTGAACAGAGTCAGCTCCTAGGCTTACTTCATCATCTTGAATGTCATCATTTTCATCCCCACAAGGATCAAGTACACTTTTCACCTGTACAACTCACCAGTAACAAAAACTTTGATTGAAATATGAACCACAATGTGATACCAGCATCCAAAAAGCCTTCAACCCTTACCTTGAGAGCTAATACAAAATGCTGGCTGTTGACATTTCCAACCTCCATTTTTAAAGGATTTTTGGTCCATGGATTATGAGCTTCCTCTTCCGTACAGCCTCTAAAGAATGGAGGCTCATAGTCCAATGGCTATGCTTGGTGAAATTAGTGCATTACCATTGTTAGGGTTGAATATAAAAAACTTTGTCAAAACAGTCATGTAAAACAGGAAAAATCACCACTTAGTCAAACAACATTGCTTGAGTTCAATATGCGTTACAAGGATGCAGCAGCTCATAACTTTTATGACAAACATTCGGAGAAGCAAACACATGCTTAAACAGTGAAGTCCACATACATGGAAAATAAGAATATTATAATTAATTTCCCATCTTTTATCAAACAATTGGGAAATTTTATACTAAATTAGCCATCAAGGTAAATGAAACCAAGGAGAAAAATTAGAAAGCCATACCGTCACATCATCATAGTAGAGGAGTTTCATCAATATGGTACGCTGAAGCAGAAGATAGAATAAATATGTCACGATAAAAATAATAAATATAGTTCAAAGTAAAATAAACCTTTTTAAAAAGCTTAGTAGCTAAAAATTTACCTCTTCTGGCATCCTATCCAGAGTTCTCATCAACTGAACCAGAGTGCGGACCATTTTACATGCAGAACTCCTGAATTTTTACATTGTCGCAGAAGTTACAACTTAAAAAAGGGCTATCATCAAACAAAAATTGACAGAAAATTAAACTGTTTTGAACGGATCTAATTTACACCACCTCATTTGATTGGGAGTAACTTCAGTGGTAGAGTTACACTTCAATGTCCCTCCTTGTTTCTTGTTTCCAGTGCGATTAATATTCATCGAAACCTCTTGGCTATCAGAATTAGAATAACTAAAAGAAACTGCATTGAGAAGGCATATTCAATTTATTAAATCAAGAATTGAACCACAAAAGCTTTGAAAATTATTATAAAATGGGTGAATCAGAAACTTTACATGAGTATTCCTCAATCATTGCTCCATCTACTGATTCGCATATGCAGAACAATAGTGTCTTCAGGTACTTTTTCTGTAATGCATCGTAGACGCCTGAGAAGAAGAGATAAATAATCAAATAATTAAGGTCAAGGAGGCGAAAATTATGACAAAAGAGAAAAGTGAAGAATCAGATGAAAACAACTTGCCTTTCTCCATCCAATCAATCAGCCTACGAGACTCTGCATCCAACGGCATTAGCTTCTTGATCTTCATCTCTGTCGAAAATTGTCACAATTTTTCAAGAAATTAGACAAACAGATTATGGAAAATCTAGAAAGAAGTTTGAGAAAATCTTAGAAGGAAAAAGATAACCTAGAGCAGGAACGGATTTATCATTGAAATACTTTTCAGGAAAAAGGGCTCTGATATAGCTGATATTGAATATAGCAATACGAAGCAAGTTTCTGGTCTGTTCAAAGAAAAACCAATCAAGAAAGATGAGATCAACTTAAATATCTTTATTATTAAAGCTTCAAAGCTTCTGGACCTAACTATTTGACAACAAAAATAAGAAACTCTAATCCATTTTGCAGCAATACGAGAAAGAGAAAAAGAAAGAAAAACAGAGCATTTTTTTCTCGTGAAGTTGCAGATGAAATGTAAGAAAACAGAATTGAAAAAACACAAACAGCGAGCTCTTATATATAGCTCAAGTCACAAATTATTGGCAAACAGACTCAAAGAGACTAGACATTATCATCTATGTGCAAAATTTTCATCGAACATACAAGCTGAAATCAATATGCTCAGATCAGAAGTACATTGGGTGCAAATAAAAGCGTTTTAGATCTGACCTTTTTGGAATGGTTAAGTTTCAGCGAAAAGCAACTAGAAGGGAGATTTTGATTTCTGCTTATGTTGCATTTATCAGATCGACGAACTCAAAATTTGAAGAAAAGTAATCCAATCAAAAAAGTTTTGTGGATTAAAGAAATTGACTAGGAACTTAGTATAAAACAGAAAACGAGCAAACTCGATGCTGTATTAAGCCATTAAATCCAGGCCAAGAAAAAGAATGAGCTAAAACTGGAGAGTTTGAATTTGATTACCAGAAGAAGCGAGTCCTGCTCAGTAATCTGCGACTCTTTAACTTTCTGTGCAACAACCTGAACCGATAAAACAAAAGAAGTTAATACGAGATTAGAGTAGAGAGAATATGACCGAAGACGTGAAATCGTGAAGATGAACCGAAAATGAATGGATTCGAAGGGATTTCAATGCTCACCATTGTTGGAGAATTTTAACAGAGAGGGAAAGCTGAGAATTCAAATGGGAGAATGAGCTAGAGAAATTTGGAGAGAAAACTAAAGCTCGTTTCGCTTGGAAATTTGAATCAAAGTAGAGAAAAAAAAACGAAGGTAACGGCGGGAAGAGAAACGAGCTTGAGGAGACGCTATTTATACATGCAAATGCCAAATGGGTGTGTGATGAACGATGAGGGTTGAAATTGTTGTTTTACATGAATACAAAGGGTGTTTTGGTCTTAGAGGACTAACGTGGCATCTTCTGCTTGGCCTATAAGTCATCGACTAAAACCCTCATTGTGTTGAATACCAGAATCGAGTCTGTTGCAGCGTTGGACCCACTTTTCAAATGGACGCTTAAGAAAACGAGAAACGGTTACATGAAAAGTACAGGTGAGCTCAACTCCCTTGTTGATATTGGAAGAGTTGCAACGCATTGAGTTAGCAAGCTCATGAAGTTTTTTCACCATCTTTCCTTTTTATTTTTCAAGTTTTTTACGATCTACGTCTCCCAAATATTTTCCAATTAACATATTTCTCAAATAATGGTATCAACACCCGTTAACTATTTAAATTCATTAATATTCGAATTTAATACTTTTATTTAAACTTCTAGAACAACAAATCAAACACTGTTTATGTACTTCAATTTTTTAAAATTCAACTTTAAAAAATTGACAAATTTTGAATTATTTATATTTAATATTTATGATTATACTGAATTTATTGAATTGAATTAAAACAGTTTTATCAAACTTTTTGATTAAGTTTAAGTAACTAAAGTAAATTATAAGATAAATTCCATCGTAAATCTCCATTGAGCTTCAAGCTTAGATGAGACAATTTTAGCTCATTTCGATTTAAAATGTCATTAACAGATTATTTAAACAGCTATGAATAACACAACGCTAAATGTGAGAGTTATTTTAGCTCATCTCCAACTCACATGAGCAAATGGCAAGTTAGACAGAAGAGGAGATTAATCCAAAATAAGCATTCATAGAAAACATTTGCCCCAAAAAAAAAAAAAAGCACTGATTTAGTTTCTCAAAATAATCCATTACCATGCAATAATAAATTAAGAAATTAGCAAAAATGATAACAGAAATGCAATTTCCAAATCTAATTTTTGGAAGGCTCCCTATTGGTGACAATTACTCAAGAAAGTTCTGAAACAAAGGGTACTTTAAGTCACTTTTCAGTCCATAACATGATTCTATAAATTCTATATTTATTTATTACAAAAAAAAAATTATTTCTGGACTAACATCATTCAGAGAATGCACACTGTCACCTATGTTATCCTTTCAGACTGTCCAACACACGACTACACCTTGAATTGTTTCTCTCCTTTCTGATTGAAATCACACTTTCAATTTCAAACCCTGATCATTCAGACAAGCCTCAACAAAGAGAATGGTATTCCTAGCAATAACCGTCTATTATACAGGACAAAATCAGTCCTATTCAAGCTATATAGCTTGGATTTGGAGTTCAGTTCACACTGACGTTCACCCTTCAAAGGGGTCTCCCCTGTTAGAATTTAAAGTAGGATAAGCAGCTGCAGCAATTTTCTCCCTTAGATTGAATTTCTTTGCAATCACTGGTCTGACATCTTCAACACCAACCAAGCTCTCCAAAAACGGAAGTAGCAAAAGCAGTTCTTGATCTGAACGGTCGTCAAACCAGCTCTCAATTGGTATTCCATTGTCTACTTGGAACCCAAATGCCTAAGAAGAAAGCCAACAAACACCTTGGTTAAATTTCAGTAACAATGCTTATCATGCCTTTGTACAGGGCAGGGCACAACAACATAAGAAATTGGCATGGTTTCATACAATTTCAAGTGCACAAAAACACTGTGCCATTATCAAGAGAGAGCATCACAGTTATGATCATGATAATAGAGTGTTATTCACCAGGAGGAAAAATATCAGACTCCACACACTTACACTCAGTGATTCTAGGCATGACCCCAGCAGTAAACAAGCATGAGAAGGATTAAACTATACCCCAAATTAGCCTTAAGAAAAATATTAACTGTTTGCCAAGACACAAACTAACAGTTCCATAGTTTCATCAAAATTTTGCCAAAGTGTAATCAACCACGGAAATATAATAACCAATAAGAAGACATTGATGTGTCTATGTGTCTTGTGTATTAAACCTGGAAATGAGAACAATAGCAAACATCAATTTTCTTAATGCTAATACCGTTACATTAGTGCTGAATGTGCATTAGTGAATCTAAAAAGTAACCTTTTTCCCCCTTGTTTAGGGGATTCTTTCTTTTCCAGTGTGCAGCAGAAGCACTAGGACAAAGTCCACGCAACAGAGGAACTCTGAAAGTACCTGTGGAGAGTTGTCAATAATGATAACACGTGCCAGATCACGGCCAAGGACTGATAAATCTTTAAGGTAATTGCCATCCACAAAAACACATGATTCCCGGAAAACACGATGGCGAAATACTCTCCTCTTTGGATCAAGCACATTTAGAAGTTGCTCTGCATAAATACTTTGACTTGCTGTAAATATAATAATCTCAAAAAGACTGGAAACTCTTTCCATAAAATCTCGTAGGTGAGGACGGCATCTAACATAAACAGTATGTTCCTGGAGATTAAAATTTACAGGGAATGTGAAGTCTGCATCATCACAAGGTTCTAGCGAGGAATGAACCAAAGTTTCTGCCAAGCAATAAAATTCGGTCAATACCCCAAGGTAATCATCACCAATTATAGGTAGAAAATTCAAAGCAAAAAAAATGTTAAAAACAAACGAGCCTAGATTAAGGAATTGGAATGACACCTCAAAAGTAAGCTTAAACTTTTTTAAGCAAAAAATCAGTTGTAAGTTGAGATCTTCTTAAATATTAAGACAAGGAAAAAAACAGTAAATGTTCTTTCAGTGCCTATTTTCCACTAATATTCCCACAACCAACACAGAATTATAACTCAATATATCAGTATGTCAGTGACCAAGCAATGTAAATTCAGTTTGGAATTCAGATTTTGTGACTTATTACTGCAGACATGAGCTGCCATGAAATTGACTTAACAGCTGTCAGTGCTCCTTAACAATTGACTAGATAAGGCAAGAAAAAGATAAGGAGCATAAGCAGCAGAAATTTAAACAATTGAATGGAAAAGACAGAAAAAAGATAAGGAGCTTAAACAGCAGGAATTAATACAATATAATTAGCATATAGACTCTTTCAAGTCTAAGAGCTTGACAATAGATTTAAATATAAATCTAAAACTTGTTGAATGAAGACTTAAGAGTCAGAATTCAACTGTAAGTATAAAAATTCATCTAATTTAATTTTCTAGAAGTATTCTCACCATCCAAGTCCAAGACAAGAGTGGTAGGTGGGCAACTCCGGGTCTGCTTGGGTAGAAGCACAGGCCGAAAAGTAGGAACAACGGATGACAGCTCCGGTAAGTTCTTTATAAATAAATAAGGATCAAAGTCATCAAATTCCTCATAGTATTCATCCTCCAAACAGACATCGGTTGACATAGAATCTTGACCATGCTCATCAACACATTCCAATTTTGAGTTTTTCATGGCCAGGTATATGGCTGAGACTTCAGATGAAAGGAAAGCTCCTGAATCTGCATTACAAATCACAGCATTTGTGTCTACAACAAGCAATTCCTCTCCAGAAGTAGACTTAAGAGATTCTCCGGTAATATTAGCATCCAGCATATCAACCTGCAACTCCTCTATTCCCCCATCTTGATGGATTTTTGAGTCTTCCCACCAAAAGAATTCAACAAAGTCAACTATATAGAGTATATGCATTAAGGTTGCATAAGATAAAGAAAAAGAACATGACAAGTATTATGATTGATATATATATTAACCTACCTACACCTGGAATCTCCCCTCCACAATTCTTAGGTATGTGAAAGCCTGGAGAAAATATAGTACCTGTCCTATGGTGATCACTGCCCTGCAACACAATTAAAGAAATTAGCAAAATCTCAACAGCATAGATGGTTCCCTTTTTTTCTTTTCTTTCTTTTTTTCATAGGATTTTCGCATCTTTCTAATTAATTGCCCCAAGCACAAGTATAATTTAAGTAAAAATATGACAAAGAATCATAATCGCTCCTATCCCTCTGCACACGTGAAGAAGCCACATAAAATAAAATAGAGCAAGCCAAATTACCTTATGATCTACATGCGCACCATTAGCCACATAAGATCCCAGACAAGCATTGGAAGCCTCATCATGTAGAAAGCCATATCCAGCATTTAAATTTGTAGGCCCAACAGGCACTTCATTTTTCTTTGGGAGGGTTCCGGCTGAAAGTTTCATTAGTTTCATAATTTAATTCACAGAAAATTTGACAGTTAAGGACAGACTTTACTTGAAACCACGTTAAATTAGACCTATTGTACTACACGTAAAGCATTGTCACAACAATATTTTTCCTTTTAACCAAACAAAGGAACATTCTTTTTAACCACAATAAAACCTACTGAGACAAAATCAGCAATATACCAAGTTTCTGCTTCCTAGCAGATGCAATTAGCTCCGTTGCTTTCTTATCTGGTCCTTGTACCTTTTCAGATACCTTCTTCTGAGGTCTTGAAGCCTTGGGACTGGCATGCTCTCGAGAAGCATTTCTTCCAGAAATTCTTTTCTTTGTTTGCATTGCACCAGGAGTCTCTTCCCAAGCTTCAGGATACTATCACTACCCAGCGTGCTTGAAATAAATAATTAAAATTTCCCGGGTTATGATTCAAATTTCAAAACATTTAAAATACACTAAAAGTTTTCAAAACTCCTGTCATACCATGCTCTCGCCATTTAATTTGGACTGTAACAATTACAATAACAACCACATAAAATCTTTAGCTTAACATTTTTTTAACACTTAAAAGGAAAAGCAAATTTGGCATGGGAGACTCTTAGCATATATAAGCATGCTTATTCAAAAAATTTAGATATAGATGACCCAAAGCAGTCACCATTTCTCATTTAAGATTGTTTTCATTCAAAACTAGATCATACCCAGAGCCCTCCACCTAATTTAGGTGCACAAAATGCAGGCTCTAATTCTGGGACCTTAACTTACCACATTATAGCCCCTTAAGAATTCAAATTTCCCTACAACATGCAAGCCAACTTCAACATGATAAATACAACTTACCCAAACGAACAGCAAATTACTAGCATGAAAACAGTCTACATCTAAAAGTGCAAACCAAATTTGGACATAATCCACCAAGAACATTTCAGATTTGGATGAAGAAAATTAGAGCAACCCATTCTACTTAAATCACAGAATGAGGGCCGAATTTTAAAACCCTAACTACCACCAGCTCCCCAAAACAGAATACTAAACTTACAAATTTTTGTAAAAGAATCACCCAGAAATGAGAAATGCATCAAATCAACTAAATCCTATGCATTTTCGAAGAAGAATCATTGAACCAGTACAATAAATAGATCATTTCAGTTAATTTAAATCGACTTTGCTTGACCAAAAATTTGAACCCTAGAGAGAACGAAATTACATCAAAACTAAGCTGTAAGCAACAACTATTTGCTACGAACTTCAGCTAGAAGTGACTTAAACAAATATATATATATATATATAGCGTACCTGAAACAAAATCGAACCAGACAAGATCAATTAGTGAAGAATCTGAGCTCGAACTAAATGTTTCAGCAGATGAAGAAAGGAAGAGCAAACAAGTTCAAATAAAAATTTAAATAATTAGAGAGAAATAGAGTAGCAAAACTGAGTAAACTAAAACCCTAAAATTTGTTACAATTTGAGGTAGAGAGCTTTGTTTTGGGCTTTTTGTTTTTTTGGAGTTTTCCTTTCCCCCCAAAGACGGGAAAAAGAGAGGGAAAACGAAGAGGAGGATCGAAAATAATTTTCGCCTGAATTATAAGAGTTTAGATCGTAAAATAAAAATGGGGATTTTATATTTTCTTTGTTATGACGATAATATTGAAACTATTTTTCAAAATTCTTGTGCTTATCAGAAAATCACCTACTCGCCGTTGATGATGAAAAAAGGTACTCGCTATAATCGACGTGGATGGATAACGTGGCCATCCAGATATGGCGAGGGGTTGTAATTGCTATTTGGGAGAGTAGGAATTGAGCGTCACTGTGTTTTGCTTTAGCCTGATTAAGCTTCAAACGGCGCCGTGCAAGAGTGATTTCCTTTTCCAATTTGGAGTGTAGGGAGATTTTTTAATTTGTTTTTCTTTTCCTTTTTATTTTCGTCCTATTATGCGTTGCCATTTTTGTCCTAATCTTTTCTGAAGGGTGTCTATACTTCCTAAATTTATGTGAAGAGCCCTCGTTTCTTAAATAACTTCTAATTAACCCCCCAGAGCTAGGACTTAAAGCCAAGCTCAATTTATATCTATTTCTTTCTCTTTCTTTTTCAATAAATTTTATCTCTATTTTCTATTTGCTACGTAATCTAACCTTGTGTTTTTTATATGTGAAAAGCAACAATAAAAATGAAAATTAAAAATGTTGAGATATTTTTGGATTGATAAGAATGACTTATGAAAAGTTGAATTGATGAATCAGTTAAACCTATCAAAAAAATAGAAAATATTGGAATTAAAACTCTAAAACTTATTACGTTGCTTAATGTCTTAAAGAAAGCAGATTAAAAGAGAAAAAAAAAAACTTCAACAAAAAACTTGAAAAATAAAGAACGCAAACAAATATGCTTGCACTGAAAACAATATGCCGAACAAATATTTTAGCTCGATAGTTAGCTGCCACGTAACAGATTGAGAATGTGTCGACCAAATTTGTATGCTAGAGATTGGGCTGGGCTGGAATCCAGGACTCTGCAGATTCGGTACTAAATCTGCCCCGTTGCTGTTCTACCCATTTTGTCTTTGTTTTCCCAGGCCTAGATTCGTGGTGGTTGTCCACCTCTAATTGTACCGGTTAATGCAAAAGGAATTCGCTTTTTCTTTTTTAAATTAAAAAATGTAATTTCATTGTTCTTATTTCTACTTACAATACATATCCACACGGATTATATTTGGTATACAATATGATATATATGATAAAATAATAATTATTTTATATTATATTAATTTATATTTAAAAAATAATAAAATTATAAAAAAAATTATCATCTTCTTAATACAAAATAATTCAATCATTTCAAATCGAAATGAATTATTTTAAATTCATAAAATTGAACTTAAATTTACTATTTTATCTTTAAAATTATATAAATAATTTAAATTATATAAATTTAAAAAAATAATTTTGATTAATAGATAAATTATTTTATTTAATCTTTATACGATCAAGTATAAAATAAAATAATATTATTTATTTTAATTTTATTTATAATATCATTTTATCATATTTTATTATAATCTTATATACTAAATATATTCATAATCCGTAGGTGCTAGAAAATTTATATAGAGAAGTTTGTCTTACTCAAAAGGCACATGAAAAATCAAAATGATTGTGAAAAAAAAAATCAATTAAAATTAAATCTAATCCGGCATTTTAATTGGGTCATAAATGTGTGAGTTAAAATTGCAATCAATAAAGATTCATTACTTATTCAAATCTCAATTTATGCTATAAAGATTACTAAGATTGTAAATGAATCGAACCTAAGCGAACAAATATATGTTCGTAATTTGTTCATTTATTTTTAAAGTTGTTCGAGCTCAGTTCATGTTTAATAAAAAATTTGATAATTGTGATCAAGCTCTATTCATTTAAATAATAGAATGTTCACGTTCATTTGTATTCGGTTTGTTTTTGTCCAAAAATACTTTCAATAATTCATATAAAAATTTTTGAAAGAAATTATTAAAAGCATTTTTTTACCAAAAATATATTCAATAATCCATACATAAAATTTTGAAAATGATTATTGAAAGTATTTTTTGTCAAAAATGTCTTCAATAATCCCCTCGATAAAATTTTTGTATGAATTATTGAAGGTGTTTTTGTTTAAAAACACATTCAATAATCTATACAAAAAATATTGAGAGAGATTATTGAAGGTATTTTTTACGAAAAACGCTTTCAATAATCCCCTTAATAAATTTTTTGTATGGATTATCGATGTCATTTGCATTTTTATTCAAAAACATTTTAAATAATCTATACAAAAAATTTTAGAATAGATTATTAAAGGTATTTTTGATCAAAACTGTCTTCAATAATTCTTTCAATAAATTTTTTATATGGATTATCAAAGTCGTTATTGTCCAAAAATACTTTCAATAATTCATATAAAAATTTTATGAAGAATTATTAAATGTGTTTTTATTCAAAAATATTTTTCATAATCCATACAAAAAATTTTAAAAGAGGTTATTGAAAGCGTCTTTTGTCAGAAACACTTTTAATAACCTCTATTAAATTTTTTGTACTATTATTGTTAACTTATTATTATTATCAAACAAACAAATAATAAAAAAATGAGCTTTAAACATAAACGAGTTTATTTATAAATATAAATGAAAAAACAAATAACTATTTGTATTTAATTCATTTAATAAACGAACGTACAAATGATATTCAAAATCGTTATTAAACTTAATAAACGAACATAAGCAAATAAAAACTAAATATATTCATGAATGATTTATCAAAAACTCTTACGCCTCTAAAGATTATGGTTTCAAACCCGAAAGCTGGGAAGGCTTGGAGTTGGAGGTCCCAGACGTGGACTTGCTCCTTGGAATCTCTATACGACTTTGCAATTGCATTAAAGCCATTGTGGCTTTTTGTGTGAGACTTTCCAATTAAAAAAAAAAAAAACAGATTAATTTAAAAATGAAAGTTGTGTCAATAACAAAATGAGGATCATCAACCGATTGATGTTGGTTCAAGGGAAAATGTAAAAAATTTTTTTGTCGTTTATGTACGAATTTATTAAAAATTTAAGAAAAAAATAATATTTTTTAAATTCGTTAATCTTATCTAAACAAATTTTTATTTAAACCAACTTGAAAAAACAAACCATTAATTAAACTTAAAAACTCTTCTTCAATAGAAAAATTGCTGTTCATCAACATTCAACAATAAAGCTAACAACAAATTTGGCCGATCTTTATTGTTTTCTATTTTGGAGATCACTTTCGCAATGCACTAACGGAAAAGGAGTATGCACGATTTCTGATGCAAATGGCATGGCCCCCATGGCAGATGCTATTGCTAGATTATTTTTTTCATGCGGCCGGGAAGCTGTCAAATCGTCTCGTCGTTAATCAAATTTCAACTGCTGTCCCTATAATTAGTGAGCTGGACATGATAATCCAAATGTTAAATAAAAAAAAAAATCAATTCGAGGGTACGCTAATGCTAAGTGCAAGGTTTATTCAAGGAGTTGAATCAATAAAAAGGCAGATATTTTTATCAATTATTTTTAGGCGAAGCCAATATCCATCTTCACTAAAGAAAAGCATGCTCAAAATTCTTTTTTGAAAAGAAGGATGAAATAGAAGAGCAGCACATCTCAATAAGGATTCCCAGCATTGCGGGGTGGTCCCATTTCAATGAGAAATTAGATTTGTGGAGCATTAACATATTAATACATGTTTAAAATCAAATGAAAAAGCTAAAGGGCTTTGCCTTTCAAGTTGTCTGAGTATTTTGTATAGCAAAAGAAAACAGAAAAGAACAAAAAAAAAAAGCAAAGAGCTAGAGATTTGGATCTTTAAAAAGCCGAAACTTTAGGGTAGCTATATATCATGGCTTAAAATTCTTTATAATTACTTATTTAATTATATAATAATTTAAAAACAGTACTAGTTTTTAAAGAAGGTGGTTGGTCCAAAAGACTTTGTTCTAATCATGTGTTTTTTTTCAACCAATAATGCCCCCCATTTAGAATCTCTAATCGACTTTACAATTGCGTTAAAGCCATTGTGGCTTTTTGTGTGGGGCTTTCCAATATATATGCAAAAAAAAACTTTAAGAAAAGGAATAGAGGGGATATATGTTTCTTTTTCATACATGTCTTAATAATTTTGTTTTTTAAGAACCTTTCGTCATCCGTACAAATCAAGTAAATTTTGATTCCTCTGTTTAACGAAAATAGAAAGTTCTTTATTATATATATTCTAGCATCACTGAAATTTAGACAAAATTTTTATTTTTAAGTAAGATTAAGATGATTACCTTTTAAATCTTGATAAATAACGATTTTATCACAACTCAAATCTTTGAACATGAGTTTTAGAGTTATGCTCAAACCAAGATTGCAAGAAGTTAAGTTTAGTCGTGGCTCATGTGCTACTTTTAAAGAGTTTATTGGATCCTAAAGAGAGAGAGCATAAAATTAAAAAATATACATATGAAAACGATTTGTGTGTCATATCCTTCTCAAGATTCCTTAACTCGTAAAATTTGGAATGAACTGATATGATCATATGGCTATGTTATGTGACTTTAGTGTTCTCCATGTATCAATGGAGACAAATATATTGGAGCGATGCTTTTACATGCTTCTCCTTCTTCCTTTTCCTTTCTCCATAAGTTTTTTGAATTTTGTTTTTTTCTTTTTTTTTCAACGATAAAGTGACGCTGACGATGATGCCCTAACGTTTCCAAATTTCTTACTTATGAAGGAATCCTATCCAAGTTTAGTCAATTGCTGCAGGCCGGAGGATTATGCTATAAGTGACCGGTGTTAATGGGACTATTCAGCAAAATTAAGAAGCAGGATGTGAATGGATAACGTACGAGGAGGATAGAATATTTTCTATCCTTATCTCTATCATTAAATTTTTTAATTATATTTATTTTCGTATTTATATTTAATAAATATTTTAAATTTATTTTTATTTTTATTTTTGTGAGTATTTAATAGATACGAGTAATTTGTATACCTGTAATTAAAAAAAAATGAAAACCAAAATTTATTTTTTCAAAATTTTTATTTTTATTTTATCTATTTAGGTAATTTTTTTATAAATATATATTAATATATATTTTTCAATAAAAATATATTAATTTTGATTAATCTAAAATAATAATTTATATTATTTAATAAAATATTTACTTATCAAATATATATATATGTAGGGTATTAATATGGGTACGAGATACATATTATATTATTATTCTTATCCTTGTAATCATTAAAAATTTAAAATCATACTCATTCTCATACTTATAATAAAATATTCATCCATATTTTTATTTAGATAAAAAATTGAATTCTTCATTAAATAGGGATGAAATTAATATCCTTAAGTAACAGCAATACTAGAGTACAATCAAGCAATAATGACATTAGGATCAAATCACACATAAGTGATTGTAGCATCAATGGCAGCACAATATATTTGCTTAATTTTCATATTGATTTCACCGCATTTTTTGAACAGTGTGATTAAGTTTATTACACCATCAATTAAATTTAAATATAAATTTCAGTAACTTTAAAAAAAAAAATTTAATCATAATTATAATAATAATTTTTTTCAATTACAGTTATAATATTTTTTATTATTGTTTTCAATCTCATCACAATTAATCTCTATCGTCTATCCAAATGGAGCCTTAATCATCTCGAGCAATAATCCCAGCAACATGTCAAGGATATGCAATCTTAAAGTCAACTTTAGGAGCTGTCAACTGCTAATTAAACTCCAGATTTCATGCAATTAGGATCCTAATCTTTATAGTTTTATATTTTTTAATTTGTATGTGTTTGTGTATATATATTTTTGAAATATCAGTCACTAATATTAAGCTCTTCTAACACCTTATTGCTTAACTTTATAACCAGTTCCATCTTTTCTTGAATACAAGCCAATTTAAGATTTCAAGAACTTGTTCTAGTAAAGAAAAAGAAATTACTCAAACAAATTAGTAATTTCAGGGCTTTCAGCCTATCGATGTTATTGTAACAGGGGCAAATCAGATCAATACATTGCTAGACTCAAACTTAGCTAGATTAAAAAACTCAAATTTGAAACCTCAAAGCTTGAATTGATCAATTTAATTAGATTTAATAAAATTATAAATATGAATATTAATGTTTTATTATTTACTTATATATAAATATAATAAAAAAACCTCAATTAGATACTTGCAAATCTTTCAAATTATTACTTATATAAAAATATATTTACCGAATTAAGTTCCAATAATTATAAATAATTCATTATGATTTGATTAGTTTATACTCATAATTTAAAATAAAAAAAATTCAAACCATATATAATATGTCAATCGAAAACCACACTCTCATATTAGCATTTGATGACACCGGAAATTTGGAGTATTAGATATTAACTGTTTACCATTATATTCAAACATTGCAGTACTCGAATTAATAACTAAAAAAAACGGCACTAATATACAAAGTCGTCTAGGGTGCCTCTATTGTTTAACTTGCAGAGATACAACTTTCTTATTGATAGCCAGTAGAGGGTTTTAAGTTCCTAGTTAATTTCTTACCAAGTTCTTACTATATAATTCACAGTTACTGTACTTTTCACGAATCACACCCTTTTGTTGCATCATTTTAGTTTAATTTCGCGATGCATTATACTCATTAGTGCTGTTTTTCTTGCTTCATGGAACATGTTGTGCTGTTCGGGGAATCACTTGACATACTAATGGTTTTTTCATTTCAAGAGAAAGTCTCAGAGTCTCCAACAGATCGACGTTTTGCGCCCCCGGGAGCCACCTGAAAGAGTGGAGCAACCGTGCAAGCCACAATTGCACGGTGGCTAACGCTAGTGCCTTACCAGGGCAGACCCTTCGACCTGATCCAAAAGGCGCAAGCCTCAGATCCGAGCCCATGATGGAAACATCTTCCTCTTCGACAAACCTTTCAGGCCTGAACCTCCATGGATCCTTCCAAATAGATGGGTCATGGGTTATGGCCCACATGTTGACCATTGCGGTTGTGCCAGCTGGAATGAAGCACTTCCCCACATCGACATCATGGGTGGCTAGGCGGGCCCATGAGAGCAGTGGGCCCGGAGGGTGCATCCTGAGAACCTCTTTCACTACTGCTTGGAGGTAGGGGAGATTTGGGATATCAAAGTATTGAACATGGCCGCAGCGGTTGCCGATGCAAGCGTCAATCTCTTGCTGGACTTTAGCTTGGATGTCTTGGTGCAAAACCATCCTAGCCATGATCCATTCCAGGAGTATAGCAACTGTGTCGGTACCCCGAAATATCATTTCCTGAACAAATACAATAAAGTTGGTGTCTTTTGAGTAGTAATATCCAGAAAATCTACCACAAAATCCAAATCGTAGCTTATAAAAAAGATTCCCCTTAATAGATAAAAGGGCCACGAAAAAAGGACAACCAAGAACGTCGAAAGCCAAACCCATTAATTTATGTTTGAGGAATGGAATTGGCTAGGATTTGTAGGCAAGTACTGTTTTGCTGTAACTATTGGATAACCAACCTTAGTAATTATAATCTTGTCAAATGATTAAAAAAATATAAATACAAATAGCTTAAAGTGATACCAAAAAAAAAGTATCTAGCCATATATAAGTCTCAATATGGAACCTATGTAGGCATCCAAGGAACAGTGAAACACTATTGCGGGAGGAATCGGAGCGATGTCATAACGCTTCTACATCCGAATCTCGAGCCCTTTTTAGTCACTCACTTTTGTCAAAGGAAAAATTGACTGTTTGAGTAAAAAACAATTAAGTCAGTCAAAAAAAAAAAAAAAGAGAGATGAAATGTAACTTGTCTGGATTGTTATCAAGCCAAATGAAAAGCAATGCCAGACAAGTAGACATGCCGGAAGATTCTGATAAATGATAATTAAAAATTATATGATATCTCAGAGGGAAAGAGTCCTTACCCACAATACAGCAACCATGTCCGAATCACTCAATTGATCCTCTTTAGGCAAAGCTAACAAAGCAGTAAGAAAGTCATTTCCACCATTGACCAGATCTCCACCCTTTTTTCTTTCTTTCACAATTCGACCCACAACACTTCTTACTTTGCCTGACAACTTATGACACCTTCTTTTCATACCGTGAAAGTCCAAAAACCTTAGAGGGAAATAGTCCTCCCAGTTGAATAAACTTATTAATTCATACCCTTCTTTCACCATTAACCCTAGCTCCTTCCTCTCAAAACATCCAGAACTCCCAAACACACTCTGTAATATATTACTCAAAGAACCCTTTTGTAATATCTCCCTCAACTCTACCAACCCGTTCTCTTCCATTCCCTTCCTTACTTCCACCACCATTTCATCAGCCACTTGTTGGCGCAGGGACTCTAGACAAGAAATCCTCCTAGGGGAGAACATATGGTTCGCAGCAATCCTGCGAAGGTGGTGCCAGTATTTATCAGAGGGTGCAAACCCAATGGCACGTTCGAACATCAGCAAACGAGCTGACTCCTTGATTGGGCGGTCTGAAAATGAGGACCCGGAAAGGATTTCCCTGGCTGTGTCAGGGTGACTACTGATGATCACTCGCGTTGTTCCAATACTAAATGCCATGAGCCTAGATGCACCTAGTGAAGCAGCCATGTTGGCTAACTTACGATGAGCATGTGAACCCATTAGAGGCAAGGTTCCAAGCAGTGGCCAACCGACTGGACCACGAAGCTGTGGAGAGTAGACATGGTGGTTTCTCCATGCAAAGCCTCCAGGGACTAGCCAGTAGTTAAGGAAGAAAGGTGAAACAGATAAGAACGAGAACATAAGTAGAGTGAGAGGCCATGGGGTTTGGTGTGTTGTGACAACATAGCAAAAGAGCAACAGAGAGAGGTTAATTGTTAGCATCAAAAACTTCATTTTGCAAAAGTGGAAGAAAGATCGATTATAGATCAGAAAAAGCTAAAGGAATTGTCTAGAGATGGACGTTTATCGTGAGAGGATTGTATTTCGGATGGATTGTATATATAGCACGTGAAAAAGCGATTATGGCTGAGGCCTGAGGGTGTGTAGTTAGGTTTGCTAACCCTGATTAAATGAATAAATGATAAGAGCAGTACTACTCTGCGCTCATTATCACGAGCTCATAAGTTTCATTTGTTGGTTTAATACCTTTCTTTTTTTAATAGGCTTAGATTTTCTTCGTCAAAAACCTGTTTCATAAAGTCCTCCATTTAGACCTTTGGATTCCACTTGAAAATAAAGCAGAAATTTTAAATGGTTCACCTGTACTACTGTTTTGCTTTTCAAAACATAGTAGTCTGCATGCTGTGATTTACAGCTAAGAAACTCCAAGTCCTCATATCAATTAGATTTTAATGTGAAAATCTATTATATTAATCTTTGGTTATTTAAGTATGGATGCCATTGATATTGGAGAATAGAGATCAAATAAATGACATGAGAGGGACAGAAGCTGGTCCATTTGTAGTTTAAAAGGGCTTATTCAACGGCTGGTGTGAAGTCAGGTGACTGGAAGAGGGCCATGCATCTCACATGGCAAGAACGAGCTGCAGGCAAAATCCAGGAACTGGACTGAAGCCATTTCTATACGGAACAAGTACAGATAATTGCGAGAAGAACAATGATGAGGCTAGCTTAAAGACCAACGTCCTTAAGGCTTAAGCTTTTGTCAGTACACCTGACAAAGTGTGGGATAGTAAAACACTAAAGCATTGGGAATGGATTCTTGCTTAAATAGAACAGAACCCATTTTTTTACCTCAAATAACCAAGGGCTTTTTTGGACGCGTGCCGTGGAATCCAAGGCCATTTTGGTCGCTAACCACATTATGGGGTTTGGGGTGTACTTCATTGACACTTAGGTGTTCGTTCATTTTTCAACCGGAGGAAAAAGGCTCATTGAATCATTGAATTTTAAGTACAGTCGATTACTTTAATAAAAAATTAAAATATACTACAATCTTAACGTTATTTTTATATTTACATTCAAATATATATTTTTATTAATAATTTAAATATTATTATTATAATATTTAAATTTATCATTATAATAATTAATTTTATTATATCGTTATTTTTAATCTCGTTAAAATCCAATCCCACCATCATTTAAATATACCTACACAAATCATCAATTACTCTAACATATTACTAAAAGCTATGGGCAGAAGGTGGACCACAATAATACCAATAATAATAAATAATTCATAATCTAATGGTCAAAAACATACTTGCACTTTTAAATTTTAGAATATCTCGTGGAGGGCTTATGTCCAAACATTGAGAAGGAAAAATGTTGATGAATTTTTGGATATGTTGGCTGGATGCTTTGTTGAAGCTTGTTTAATGATTGATTTGAAAGTTGAAGTGATTTGTAATAGAAAGAACATCAAAGTTGGATTTCAAAATATACTCCGACACCAAAATCAATAAAGAATAATAGATGAAGAAAGTTAGATAAGAGAAGTAAGAAAACAAGTAGACACAGGTGGAAGTAATACGATGGGGTTTGAAATGAGATATTTGTGTTCGACTTTACTTTTATAACGAATAAATACTATTGTGATTAGTTAATTTATTTTGATATGATTAATTGATTTATTTGATATGATTAAGTGTTGAAGTAATTAAGATGATCGAGTTAACTTGGTAATCAATTAATATTAATTAAATATTAATAAGTGATTGGTTCAATTGATTAAATTTATTTTTTTTTTAACGAAAAATTTTAAATTTGAATTTTATCAATGATAATTTATTGGATCATTTTAAATATACGATTTACAATCATCTATTTTAAGTTGTGAGGTACGATTATATTTTGTTATGATCTAGAGACTAAATAATTTATTTATCATCTAATTTCTTTTTTTTAAAATATTAATTAAATAATTAAAATATTAATCAGATAATCAAAATATAATAAAAAATAAAAAATATTTATACAACGACAAAAACCTCCACATATATTAAAATTCACCATCATTGTCACTTTCAAATGAATCCCTATTGAATACTTTAGTAATTATACCTTAGAATTAAAAATTGTAAATTTTAAATTGGAATTTTTGAAATGAAAAAACATAAGATTCACGAGATTCAGATGAAAGAAGATTATTTTTTGTGGAATAGTTCAGCATCATGTTCAAAAGGAACAAAAGGTACCCTCCCAACCTAAAAGCTGAAGGGGAAAACACTATTTGGCTCCATTTCTCTGCCCTTCATGAAGGGGATACAGAAATTCCTAGCGTCTTTAATTATATTTAGTGGTACTACGAACGTCGGGGATATTTGTCTAGAACAAGATTTCTTGTTGGTTCATGTAGACATCCAATTGGGTCCAAGCTCAGATCAATTGAGTTTGGCTCAAAAGGGTAAGTCCAATTCAATTTCTATCTGATATTATTTTTATTATTTTTTTTTCTTTTTTTTGTATTTTATGTATTTTATTATTTATTATTATTATTATTGTGTATTAATATATATATTTATTTTTTTTGTTAATATTTATATGTATTTTATTTATATAGTTATATTTGTTATTATTATGTTATCATTATTATTATCATTATCATTTTTTTTTTGGTAAATATTTTTGGATTTATCTTAATTTATATTTTAATTATCTGTTAATTTTATTTTATTCATCCATCTGATTTTGTTCGATTATCTGATAGTATTATTATTATTTTTTTTTCTTTTTTGATGGCTAAGATTAAATGTTGAAGAATCCTACTAGGAGTGGAGATTCAATCAAAAGAGTTCAATTGGATTCAAAGATTGAATCTCCGTCTAAGGAGGAATTGGGATTGATCAGGAACTCCTGATCAACCCTTATAAAAGGCACCCTCCTGGAACAGATGAAGAACACACAGAAAACAGTAAGTAAAGCTACTGATTTGAGAGAAAAGGAGACGTATAGTGAGCTAAGAAAAGTTTAGGAGTGTTTTGGGAATGAGAAAAAATTTTTAGAAATTTTTGGCAAAAAATTTTTTTGAAAATTTCTGGGAAATTTTCAGATTCCGGTGAATTTTTCGACAAGGGTTGAATTTTTCGACAATAATTCTGGCCAAATTTGAAGTTTCCGGTGACCTGCCCAGTTTTCGACGAAGAATCCCAGAAACCGATGATCTTTCGGCAACTTCCGGCGAACTTTCGATGAAATTTTCCAGATTTCGACGACAATTTTCAGAATCTGACGAAATATCCACCGGAGTTCTTCAGCCCTTAGAGAGAAGGGAGAGAAAAAGGGAAGAAGAGAGAGAGAGGGGAGGGATGTTCTGCCGAAAAATGAAGGGGACTGCCTTTTATACCCTCTCAAAACGACGTCGTTTTGGCTTTAAGTTAATCAGAGGATCTGCGCGTTTTACCGAAAACTCGACCCGACCCGAACGTCGACCCGCTTCTTGACCCGCGCGTGCCAGCCCCCCTTCGAGCCGAGCCAAGCTGCCGAGCCAAGCTGCCAAGCCGCACCCCTTGAGCCGTTTCCCTGCCTTGAGCCGAGCCGAGCTGAGCTGATAGCCAAGCCGCTCCAGGTTTTTTTTTTTTTTTAAATTTATTTATTTATTTATTAGATTAGGTTTATTTAATATTTTTTTTATCTTTATTTTATTTTTAATTTTGTTTTACTTTTTTTTTATTTATTTTTATTTTTATTTATCTTTTTTATTATTCTATTTTCTTTAAATAAAAATAAAAAATTCCAAAAAAAAATATTTTTAAGGAAAAGTTGAAAGTATCAATTTTCTTTAAAAATAAATTTCAAAAAGGGTTTTTGAGGAAAAGTTGAAAGTATCAATTTTCCTTGGAAATCAAAGTTTCAAAAAAAAATATTTTTGAGGAAAAGTTGAAAGTATCAATTTTCCTTAGAAATAAATTTCCAAAAAATATTTTTGGGAAAAAGTTGAAAGTATCAATTTTCCTTAAAAATAAATTTTCAAAAAAAAAAAAAAGGTTTTTGAGGAAAAGTTGAAAGTATCAATTTTCCTTGGAAATCAAAGTTTCAAAAAAAAAATTTTTTGAGGAAAAGTTGAAAGTATCAATTTTCCTTAGAAATAAACTTCCAAAAAATATTTTTAGGGAAAAGTTGAAAGTATCAATTTTCCTTAAAAATAAATTTTCAAAAAAAAAAAAGATTTTTTAGGAAAAGTTGAAAGTATCAATTTTCCTTAGAAATTAAAGTTTCAAAAAAAAATATTTTTGAGGAAAAGTTGAAAGTATCAATTTTCCTTAGAAATAAATTTCCAAAAAATATTTTTGGGGAAAAGTTGAAAGTATCAATTTTCCTTAAAAATAAATTTTCAAAAAAAAAAAGATTTTTTAGGAAAAGTTGGAAGTATCAATTTTCCTAATCAAAGTTTCAAAAAAAATATATTTTTAAGGAAAAGTTGAAAGTATCAATTTTCCTTAGAAATAAATTTCTAAAAAATATTTTTGGGGAAAAGTTGAAAGTATCAATTTTCCTTAAAAATAAATTTCAAAAAATATTTTTAGGGAAAAGTTGAAAGTATCAATTTTCCTTAAAAGTAAATTTTCAAAAAAATATTTTTTGGGAAAAGTTGAAATTATCAATTTTTCCTACACAAGAACAATCATCCTCTCATTCCTTTCTATTTTGATTTTGATTTTGATTTTGATTTTGATTTTTCTTTAATTAATCCGACGACGGAGCCTCTGCAAGTGAAACAGTAGTTTTTCTTGCATACTCTTGAGGTGAGGGAATTTTCTCAATTTTTTGCTAAAAGTATTAGAGTCAATTGAGAAAAATTTCCAATAATTAATTACTTGGTAAAATTTTAAGGCTCATTGGATAACACAAATTTAAGTTGGTACCATCTTTTGATGGGCGTTGTGAGGGTGCTATAACCTTCCTCACACGTAACCGAACTCTCAAACTCTGTTCTGGTTAGTAGACCTAAACCTATTCTTTTAGGGACCCTTAAGCTTAGGTGTTTCTTGAAAGGACAGATTCTTTAGGTGGCCAATCGCACCTAGATAAAAAAAGATTGGTGGCGACTCCCTTAAGTCAATGTCTAGTGATAGATCCCCGGATCTAGATGTTATGACAGCTTGGCGACTCCATTGGAGACTTTGAGAGTCAGGCCAGCAAATAATTTGTGTTATCCAAAAGCCTAATAAAATTGAACCTTTTTGTATATATGTGTTATTATTCATTCATGTTTATTCACTTTGTTAATTATGTCATTCATGTGCATGTGCATAACATGAGCTCTATACCCGAGCTCCGTCCCTCTAGGAGGGAGTAAAGTACCTATTTCTTTCGTGAGGTCTAATGCCTCCGCAGTGGCTAGCGAAATACTCCCGCTCAAATTGAACCTTTTTCGCTTGTAGCCTGTAATGGGTGAGGATTAGGGTGCCTTACTAGTCTGTGATGGACAAGGATGTAAGGAACAATTTGAGGACCTTTAGACTTTGACCCTTAAAACCACATATAGTGAACCTTAAGAGTGCCTAACCCATAGATAGAGCCATCACTCTTCCCTGATAGAATTAACCAAAAGCGTAGGATTCATCCCTTTTACTTTGTGTGATGTTTAAATTTATTTAGTTATTTATTCTTTTTTTGGGTATACTAACCTTTTTTTCTTTTGCATTGGTTCATGCGCATATCATAAAGTTGCATAAAGAACATTTGCCTGAAAAATGGTCTTCAACAAATTTTTTTCATGGACACCAATGAACGCTTAGTTTGCTCTTCATCAGTATTAGCACCTTGTGGGACACCTAATGAAGTAAGGGCCCTGTCAGAAAAGACTCAACTGAAGATGAGAGATTGCTTGCCAATTGGGTATGAGTTTACTCTGTCTCAAGAAACATCTATCCTTCTCAAATAGAACAATTTAGAAGATTTGATGGATATCTAAAAGAAGATGAGTTCGTCAAAATAAGAGCAATTTTGTCAGAAACATGGGCATATAGCACACATTCTAGCAGTGGCTGTTGATGATCAACTAATTAGAGCTGCAACATAATTCTGGGATCCTGCATACAAGTGTTTCATCTATAATGAAGTTGATATGACTCTCACCATCGAAGAATATTCGATCTTAGTAGGTTTGCATCTCAAGACTCCTGACAAGATATATGTCAAAAAGCATAAGTCAGGGTTTCGTAAAAGTCTGGCTCAATTCATGGGGATAGACAAGAAAGTTATGGATTCTCATACAAAGAAGAAACAAGAACAGGTTTGCCTACCTTGGAAGTTCTTTCATGAGTTTTTGATGCAACACATCAATGAAGAACGGGGGTTAGACATATTTGCCTTGGCTATATATGGACTGGTAATCTTTCCAAAGGTTTTGGGACATATTGAGATAGCGGTGGTTGATTTCTTTGAAAGTGTGATCAATGGCTGTAATCTTTCAACGGTAATATTAGCAGAGACTATCAGATCTTTAAGTTATTATCATCGAAATGGAAGGTGCTTCATAAGATGCATAAACTATTTTACGTGTGGATGAAAAGCCATTTTAAATAAGAAAATGGTGCTTTCTCAAAGATTTATATCCGTAATCACTTTTCGATCAAAGAGTTCTACGAAAGTGGGTGGTCAAAGCAGAAGTCTAAACAAGAATGGATAACTTTCTTACAAAAGTTGGAAGGTGCCAGGGTGAGATGGTTAGCCCCATGGATGAATTGAGAGCCTATGTTATACCAATGTAGAGATAGTACAGTGGTTCCACTTCTGGGTTTATGGGGAGTGACGAATTATGCACCGCTCTTAGTGAGGAGACAATTGGGGGGAAAACAGTTTATTCCTATGACTTATGGGCTTCATCAGTTAGATTTTTCTTACAGTGAGCCTAAAACATTTCAGAGGATGAATGGGATGATCAAAGTATGGAAAAATCCCCAAAGAGTGAGTCCTAGACCATTCACTGAAAAAGTCACTCCAGGTTACTTGGTTTGGAGAACAAAGAGAAGACAAGAAATGATATTCACTTATAAAGTCTCTCAACCACCGACAGAAGAAAAGCTTGAAGAGATACCATCAGAGTTAGAGCTGGCAACAAAAGAATTTGAATTTAAAAAGATTAAGTTAAAGAAAGAGATTCAAGAACTTCAAGAAGAAAAAGCCCAGTGGAAAGGTAGAGCTAAAAATTATGAAGTTAAAGTTCATAAGATTGTTAGAGAATGAGATACAGCTACTGAAGATCTAGCAAAGTTACACCAGGAGCATAAGAGGCTATGTGTGAGAGAAAGAGCCAAAGAGATAACCATTGCCGAGCTGACTGAGGAAAATACAAGACTGAAACAAGAGTATGCCGAGTTGGAAAAAGAAAGTACTGAAGTACAGGCAGAGATTAACATGCTAAACAGTTATTTGAGCAGGCTAAGTCAAATGTTGGAAGAACAAGGAGACCACATCGCTGCATTGGTTAGAGAACATAGAGAATTATCATACCAAGTCTGGTGTGGTAAAAGAGAGAACCTAGGAAGGCAGAAATACATTGAGCACTTAACAAGCCAAATTCATAAAGGGGTGTGTAAGGTAAGAGAGATAGTGGAAGAGACAGAGGCATTAAGACAAGTGGTGGTCCCAGTAGGAGAACATGGACAGCGTCTCTTGAACTTCATAGAAGAAGCCAAGGCCCAGTATAAACAGATCAAACAATTTTATGGCTATAATGCTAGGATGATAAACTCAATGTAGATCAAAGTTTTTTGGAATAATTGAAATTTTTTAGTTGAATACCGTTTTAAGGTAAATGTTCTTTGCATACATGCATTTTTCATTCATTGGATTCTCATTCATTACACTTAACAAAATAACCATGTGATGATCATGCCAATTTACTAGTTCTAAGATATGGTACTCAAGGTTCCAGGATAGCTCCATCTATGAAAACCCTGCTCATCCATACAACACAAGATTCAGAGCAAGGCAAATGGAGGAAGAAAGTTCCCATAGATTTGAAAAATTAGAAAAAGCACAAGAGAAGATTGAAAGTGAGCTGAGCAAGGTTCTGGAGGCTCTTAATAACATGAATAAAGGAAAAGGAGTTGAAGGAAGTACAAGCCAGTAAATTCCCCATTACAAGAAATAGCTGACCCCCTGTACCCTCTAGGTTTTGGCCCACCTCAAGCTCAGTCTGCTCAAGAGGTCTCACCACAACACTTCACATATCCAACATATCCTGGAATGCCATCAGCTTTCAACCCAGAGCAGTATAATAGCTATATAAATCCTGTCTTCACTGAAAAGGCAACAGAACCAATTCCTGATCTAGATGATTTAAAAGAAAAGGAGAAGGAAAAGATAAGGGTGGAAGCTGATGAAAGTTCCAAGATTAGCATGCTAGAGCAAAGGTTAAGGGCTGTGGAAGGATTTAGCTTCTATGGGTCAGTTGATGCTGCTGGGCTCTGCCTAGTTCCTGATGTGGTTATCCCCCATAAGTTCAAGGTACCAAAATTTAAAAAATATGATGGTACAAAGTGCCCCAAAACCTACATCACCCTGTATTACAGGAAGATGGCAGCTCATGCACAGGATGAGAAACTCTTGATGCATGTTTTCCAAGACAGTCTTACTGGCTCTGCGGCCAGATGGTATGTTCAGCTAGACAGGACTCATATTCGCTCTTGGAGCGATATGGCACATGACTTTATCAGTCAATACCGACATATCATCGATTTGGCCCTAGATCGTTTATCTTTGTAGAATCTGGAAAAAAAGGTAAACGAATCTTTTAAAGAGTATGCCCAGAGGTGGAGAGATATTACTTCTTAGGTACAGCCTCCTCTGATCGAGAAAAAAACTATAGTGCTATTTGTTAGCACTTTAAAACCTTCTTATTATGAAAAGATGATAGAGAATGCAACAAAGAATTTTACCGATATGGTAATTTCGAGAGAAATCATTGAAAGTGCCATCAAGAATGGCAAGCTAGAAGGAAACGAAGCATCTAGCAAAAGAGTCCCGAAGAAAAAAAATTAAAGCTCAGGCTGTGAGCTTTGATAGACAGCAACCTAGAGGTTATTCACTCTACCCCCCACCCGAATATCTATCATATCACCCTGCTGTAAATAATGCTTCCTTTCACCCATACCAACCATTTACACAACCACCACACCCTCAAACATATCAAAGCTTTAATAGACCCCAAAATACCATGTACAGTTCTAACATTCAACCTACCCCAAGACCCCAAAATCGCTCAACTAACCCCATTGATGGCTCGTAGGAGCAACGAACCATTCGTGAGAAACCTCTTTTTGACCCTATTCCTATGACCTATACGAAATTATACAAGGAGCTCTACAACAATCATTTGATTGCTCCAAGTAAATTGAAATCCCTCAAGCCACCTTACTCCAAGTGGTATGATCCCACCGCCCACTGTGACTACCATTATGGGATTGCTGGTCACTCCATCAAAAATTACACTACCCTGAAATACAAAGTGCAACGGTTGATCAAGGATGGGATGATTTGCTTTGACACTGGAGGGATGACTGCACCAAATATTAGTGGCAATCCTTTGCCAAATCATAATGTGAATGCTATAGGTGAAGAACAAGAGCACCATGTGAAGAAGGAAGTGGTAGATATTAAGACACCTCTCGATCAATTGTTTGATGTCTTACGAAAAACAGACATGATACAACTGGTAAGTCCACACAGCTATCATGGAGCATATATAGCTGGTACTAGTTGTAAGTATCATAGTGGGGTAAGAGGCCACTCTATTGAGACCTGTAAGTAGTTTCATCGAGAGGTGTAAAAACTCTTGGATTCACATCAGATGAAGGTCTACGAAGAAAAAAAAAGCTTGAAGAATGCTGAGGTGTACATGACTGATAGGCCTGAAAAGTTGTTTCCCAAACCAGTGACAATTCGGTGTGGAAACAAACCAAAATCAATCATAGACAAGCTCCTCCCTAGGCCGATAACTTTTAAAGTCCCGACTCCTTTTCCATACAAAGATGATAAAGCTGTGCCCTGGAGATATGGATGTGACACTGTAGTGCAGGGGCAAAAAAAAGAGGTCTTCAAAGCCGATGCTTCCAATATTACTGATGTAGGAGGTATTACTCGAAGTGGGAGATGTTACACCTCAGAAATGCTAGAGAAGGCTGAAGGGAGAAGGCTAAAGAAGGAGAAAGACGGAATAATCCAGAGATAGAGCCTGAAGAAGATCAACCAAAGCCAGTATCAAAAATGGAGGTTTGTGAATTCTTGAAGCTGGTAAAACATAGTGAGTATTCAGTTATGGAACAGTTGAACAAAATGTCAGCTCGAATCTCATTGTTATCACTGTTGCTGAACTCAGAGCCACACCAAAATGTCTTGCTGAAAGTGTTAAATCAGGCATACGTGGCACATAACGTGTTTGTCGAATATGTGAATCACCTGGCTGAAAACTTAGTCATGCCAAATCACATTTCATTCAGTGATGATGAGATTTCTTTGGAGGGAAAGAGAAATGCTAAGGCTCTGCATATCACAGTCAAGTGCAAGAGCCATATCATAGCTAAAGTCCTTATCGATAATGGTTCTACCATCAATGTCATGTTTATGTCAACTTTGGCAAGGCTACCCATCGATTATTCTCATATGCGGGATAGTCAAATAATTGTGAGAGCCTTTAACGGGACCAAAAAAGAAGTCTTGAGAGATATTAAGATGACCTTACAAATTGGGCCATGCATCTTCAATGTAAAATTTCAAGTGATGGACATCTCTTCGTCCTACAGCTGTTTATTAGAAAGACCATGGATTCACATGGCAGGAGCTGTGCCCTCTACTTTACATCAAAAGATCAAGTTCAATGTAGAAGGTCAATTGATAGTAGTAGTTGGAGAGGAAGACATGCTGGTGACTCAACCATTGAACACTCCATATGTAGAGGCTGCTGAAGAAGCATTGAAATGCTCCTATCGATCTTTTGAATTGGTCAATATTATAGGTGAAAGATTTCAAAGTCAGCCTTTTTCAAAGATAGTGGTGAGCCAAATCATCAACAAAGGCTGGTATCCAGGACTTGGGCTAGGCAAAAATTTACAAGGAATTAAAGAACCTCCGACAATAACGGATAATAGCGACAGGGTAGGCCTAGGTTATGAGATGGCAGAGTAGGAAGTCAAAAGGAGGCCATCAAGAAAGACACCAAGACTGATGTTTATCCCACATTTATATGAAACCTTCAAACCTGGAGGATTCATGAACCCAGATGCAAGGAAAAGTGTGGAAGATGATTTTACCCAGTTAGCCATTAATGCTGTTGAAGATGAAGTGAGGGTTAATCAAGAGGAGTGGGTTCGCCTTTGTCCGTCAGATTATGAGTTGAACAATTGGAGTGCCATCAAAATGCATTTGACTTTTGATTTTGACACAATGTAATTGTAACATCTCAATAGCTTTTGCCCAAGCCTATGGGGTGATCTTTTTTTGTTTGGGCCATTCATCATTTATTATTTTTAATAAAAAATAGAAATGATGCATTTTCATTCATTTCTTCTTATGCCTTCATTATTTCCATCTTTCTAAGCACATCTTGCTAACATATCCTATTTCATTCAATTTCAGGTCTTTAAATGAATATGGAGATAATCATGATAACAATCAAGAGGTTAGCTTTGAGAATTCGATTAATACTGATGAACTTGACAATGAAGAGAATTTTGAAGAATATGTTATGCCTCTGGACCTAATGAGGATGATTGAGCAAAAAAATAAGCCAATTGAGCCTCATCAAGAGGTAGTGGACTTAGTGAATCTGGGAGATGAAGAAAATAAGAAAGAGGTCAGAATAGGTACTTCACTTTCATCGGGAGATAGGCAACGATTGGCAGACCTACTTCAAGAATTTATAGATATATTTGCTTGGTCTTATCAGGATATGCCAGGGTTGAGCACAGAGATAGTGGAACACAGATTGCCCCCAAAGCCAGAATGTAAGCCAGTTCAACAGAAACTGAGACGGATGAAGCCTGAAATGCTACTAAAGATTAAAGAAGAGGTGAAAAAATAATTCGATGCAGGTTTTCTACAAGTGGCTAAGTATTCAGAATGGGTAGCCAATGTAGTCCCAGTTCTTAAAAAAGATAGAAAAGTACGAATGTGTGTGGACTATCGGGATTTGAATGAGGCTAGCCCAAATGATAACTTTTCTTTGCCTCATATCGACACATTGGTATATAACACGGCTAAGCATTCGATTTTCTCTTTTATGGATAGTTTTTTCGGGTATAATCATATAAAGATGGCTACAGATGATATGGAAAAAACTATTTTTGTGACCATGTGGGGAACCTTCTGTTACAAAGTCATACCTTTTGAGTTAAAGAATACTGGGGCAACCTATCAAAGAGCCATGGTAACACTCTTCCATGACATGATGCATAAAGAGATTGAGGTGTATGTAGATGATATGATTGCAAAGTCTTGTGGGGATGAAGATCATGTCACCAGCCTCAGAAAGTTATTTGAGAGGTTGAAAAAATTTCAGCTTAAGTTAAACCCAGCCAAGTGCACCTTTGGGGTAAAGTCAGGGAAGTTGCTAGGCTTTGTGGTTAGTGAAAGAGGAATTGAAGTCGATCCCGATAAGATACGGGCCATCCAGAATTTGTCACCTCTCAGCACACCAAAAGAAGTTTGAGGTTTTCTGGGGAGATTGAACTACATTTCTCGGTTCATCTCTCAGCTTACTTACAAATGTGATCTCATCTTTAAGCTTCTCCGTAAAGATAATCCTGGAAAATAGAATGAAGAATGTCAAGAAGCGTTTGATAAAATTACGCAATATTTATCAAACCCTCCAGTATTGGTGCCACATGTTCCAGGGAAACCTTTAATCTTATACTTAACTGTATGTGAAAATTTGATGGGATGTGTGCTGGGGCAGCAAAACGAGGCTAGTCGAAAGGAGAGAGCTATTTACTATCTGAGTAAAAAGTTTACGGAGTATGAATCCAAGTATTCTTCATTGGAGAAAATGTGTTGTGCATTAGCGTGGACTACCAAAAGACTCAGACAGTACATGCTCTATCATACTACGTGGCTCATAGAGAAACTGTATCCCATTAAGTATATCTTCGAGAAGCTTTCTTTGTCTAAAAAAATTGCTAGATGGCAAGTAATGCTCTCGGAATACGATATTGTATACGTGAGCCAAAAAGCAATAAAAGGGGGCGCTATAGCAGAATTTCTTGCAGATCGTGCTGCTGAAGAGTATGAGTCGATGAAGCTAGAATTTTTTTATGAAGACTTGATGACTATTTCCCAACTGGAAGAAAGGGGGCATGGAGAAAAATGTTGGAGAATGTACTTTGATGGAGCTGCCAATGCCTTGGGGCATGGAATTGGGGTAATTTTGATTTCTCCAAAAGAACAGTACTACCCTGTAACAGCGAGGTTAAATTTTAATTACACAAATAACATCACTGAGTATGAGGCATGTGTCATGGGCCTGCAAGCTGCTATAGACAGAAGAGTGAAAGTACTAAAAGTGTTTGGAGACTCAGCTCTAATCATATATCAGTTGAAAGGAGAATGAGAGACGAGAGACTCAAAACTCGTTTCATATCATAAGTATATTCTAGAGTTGACAAAACAATTTGAAGATGTCCAGTTTGATCACTTACCTCGGGAAGAGAATGTGATTGCTGATGCATTGGCTACTCTGGCTACAATGATTCGAATTAATAATGACACCGACATTCAGTCCATCAAGTTAGATGTTAAGGATATACTAGCGTATTGTTCTAATGTAGATGGGGAAGAAAATGGAAAACCCTGGTATTATGACATCTTACAGTATGTCAATGATCAGCAGTATCCAGTTCATGCAACAAAAAATGATAAAAGGGTCATTCGAAGATTGGTTATGAGCTTTTTCCTGGATGGGGATATCCTTTACAAAAGAAGCAAGGATCAAGTACTATTGAGATGTGTAAATGAGACTGAAGCGAAAAAAATCATTGAAGAGGTGCATGATAGAATATGTGGGGCATATACTAGTGGACATATGATGGCAAGACAGATTATGAGAGCGGGATATTACTGGTTGATGATGGAGAATGATTGCATTGACTATGGTCTTAAATGCCATAAATGCCAGATATATGCTGATAAGATTCATACTCCGCCGTCTGCTTTACATGTTATGGCACCACCATGGCCATTTTCAATGTAAGGCATGGATGTCATTGGTCCAATCACCCAAAAGGCTTCTAACAGGCACATATTTATTTTTGTGATGATAGATTACTTCACAAAATGGGTAGAAACAGCTTCATATGCAAATGTGACACGCTCCGTGGTTTACGAGTTCATAAAGAAAGAGATCATCTGTAGATATAGACTTTCAGAAAGAATCATTTCAGACAATGCCAAAAATTTCAACAGTAAGATGATGTAAGAAATATGTGTTCAATACAAGATCAAGCATCATAATTCGGTACCATACCGTCCGAAAATGAATAGGGCAGTTGAGGCGGCCAACAAGAACATAAAGAGGATTTTGGAGAAGATGATCGAGACTTACAAAGATTGGCATGAGAAGTTGCCATTTGCATTGCATGCATATCGAACGTCAGTTCGTACCTCTACTGGGGCAACTCTATTTTTTTTGGTTTATGGGATGAAAGCTGTACTACTAGTGGAAGTAGATATCCCCTCTCTGAGAGTCTTAAAAGAAGTCGAGTTGGAAGAAGCTGAATGGATTCGAGAACGTTATGAGCAGTTAAATTTCATAGAAGAAAAGAGATTGACTGCATTGTGCCATGGTCAGCTATATCAAAGAAGAATGATGAGGGCTCATGATAAGAAGATTCGGCCCCGTTGCTTTCAACAAGGAGAGTTGGTTTTGAAAAAAATTCTCCCAATCCAGCACGATAGTAGAGAAAAATGGACTCCGAATTGAAAAGGACTGTATGTGGTGAAACGGGCTTTTTCGGGTGGAGCACTGATACTAACTGAAATGGATGGAAATTATTTACCCCATCTTATAAATTTTGATGTTGTGAAAAAATACTATGCTTGAAAAAAAATGAAAAAAATGAAAAAAAAAAAGGAAAAAAATGAAAAAATGAAAAAAATGAAAAAAAAGAAAAAAATAGAAAAAATAGAAAAAATAGAAAAAGAAAAAGTGAAAAAGGAAGACTCAAGGTGAAAACCCCAAAAGGGCGGTTTGAGTCATAGGGGGTTTGTCTAAGTTGAAAACCTGAAAAGACGACTTAGATAAGGAGAATACAACATCGAATCTGAAAGTCCGCTGATATGGAGACCAGCAAATTCGAAAGAGTTCCAAGTTGTTGAATACATCAGAGGGTTGGGTTTTCCAAAAAAAAAAGACTTTGAGAGGTGTTATCATGATTATCTGATTGTTCATTTTAGGCTTTGTCCCCATACCTATCCCTGTAATTCTTTCTTGGCCAAAGTTTACCAACATTTGCTAATAAAGAAACATTTTATTTCATTCTTTGTGCCTTTTTTTGACTGTTTCCCTACCATTCATATCTCTTTCTTCTTAATACCCCATCATGGAAAGAATGTGCAAATGCATTCTCACTTTTTGAGTTTGAAATAATGATTGATGAATGAATAATGATATAAAAAGATTTTTACATTACATTAAATAAATCAAGAGTGATAAAGGCAGAATCGAGATGTTCAGCTCCTGATTAGGACATTGAATTTGGGAAGAGATTTTTGTTACAGGAAGAATATGAATGAAAGAAATAATTAAGAGCTACACTGGTTCGATCTTAGAAGAACAGTGCCATTGGATCCTTGAGGAATCAAAGGGCTTGACACCCAAGAAAAGAAAAAAAGCTTGAGAAACTTGAGTACCATACATTGAACAGGAATTAATTGGCCAACATTTGCATAGCATGCATTGAAATTCATATGCATTTGCATAGCATACACTACTTTCAAAAAAGTATAGTGTATAAATCCAAGAAGCAGGGGTGTTCCAAGATCCCACATAGAGAAGATAGATGTGAAGACACTTTCAAAATTGAGAAAGAAAAAGCTTGTCAGGTAAGTTCCTAATCCTTGAAATAGGATGTCTTTTGGTATCAGGGTTGATTTATAAGACCTTTGGGCATAATCTCCTGAAATTCCTTCAAACACAACTTTCAACTCCTTTGGACATGATTGTCAAGGAGCAATTTACTTTTCAAAGTCGTGGTGCCTCTGTTTAGAGGAGCAATTTACTTTTCAAAGTCGTGGTGCCTCTGTTTAGAGGAGCAATTTACTTTCAAAGTCGTGGTGCCTCTGTTTAGAGGAGCAATTTACTTTCAAAGTCGTGGTGCCTCTGTTTAGAGGAGCAATTTACTTTTCAAAGTCGTGGTGCCTCTGTTTAGAGGAGCAATTTATTTTTCAAAGTCGTTGAGCCTCTGTTTAGAGGAGCTTTGGTAAAAAAAAAAAAAAACAAAAAACAAAAAACAAAAAAAAACAAAAAACAAAAAAAACAAAAAAATGACAGTTGAGTTGAGTCTTGATTGGGTGTCTACGTCTTTGCGCAATTTTGTTTCACAGAAAATGTGCAAAGAGGGGCAGCTGTAGACACCCAATTGGTCCAGGCCCAGATCAATTGGGCCTGGCCCAAATGGGTAAGCCAATTCAATTTTTATCTTGTTATTTTTTTTTTTTTTTTTTTGTATTTATGTATTTTATGTATTTATTATTATTATTATTATATTATTATTATTATTTTATTAATATATATTTATTTTATTTATTTTTTTTCTGTTAATATTTTATGTATTTATTTATATAGTTATATATTTTTATTATTATTTATATTATTATTATTATTATTATATTATTTTTTTCTGTAATATTTTTTTGGATTTATCTTATTTTATTTTAATATCTTTAATTTTATTTATTCTCCATATGATTTTTCGATTATCTGATATATTATTATTTTTTTTCTTTTTTGAGGCTAAGATTAAAGTTGAAGAATCCTACTGGAGGGGAATTCAATCAAAGAGTCCAATTGGATTCAAAGATTGAATCCCCGTCCAAGGAGGAATTGGGATTGATCAGGAACTCCTGATCAACCCCTATAAAAGGCACCCTCCTAGAACAGATGAAGAACAACAGAAAACAGTAAGCAAAGCTACTGATTTGAGAGAAAAGGAGGCGTATAGGAAGTTAAGAAAAGTTTAGGAGTGTTCTGGGAGTGAGAAAAAATTTTTAGAAATTTTTGGCGAAAAAATTTTCTAGAAATTTTTGAAAAATTTTTAGATTCCAACGAATTTTTCGGTAAGGGTTGAATTTTTCGATAATAATTCCAGCCAAATTTGAAGTTTTCGACGACCTGCCCAGTTTCCGGTGAAGAATCCCAGAAACCGATGATCTTTCGGTAACTTTCGGCAACTTTCGGCGAACTTTCGATGAAATTTTCTAGATTCCGGTGATAATTTCCAGAATCCGACGAAATCCCCAACGGAGTTCTTCAGCCTTTAGAGAGAAGGAAGAGAAAAAGGGAAGAAGAGAGAGAGAAGGGAGGGGTGTTCTGTCGAAAAACGAAGGGGACTGCCTTTTATACCCTCCAAAACGACGTCGTTTTGGCTTTAAGTTAATCAGAGGATCCGCGAGTTTTGCCGAAACCGACCCGACCGAGCGTCGACCCGTTCTGACCCGCGCATGCCAGCCCCCCTCCGAGCCGAGCCGAGCCAAGCTGCCAAGCCGCTCCCCCCGAGCCGTTTCCCTGCCTTGAGCCGAGCCGAGCCGAGCCGATAGCCGAGCCACTCCAGGTTTTTTTTTTTAATTAATTAATTAATTTATTTATTAGATTAGGTTTATTTAATATTCTTTTTATCTTTATTTTATTTTTATTTTTGTTTTACTTTTCTTTATTTATTTTTATTTTTATTTATCTTTTTTATTATTCTATTTTCTTTAAATAAAAATAAAAAATTCCAAAAAAAAAAATTTTTAGGGAAAAGTTGAAAGTATCAATTTTCCTTGAAAATCAAAGTTTCAAAAAAAAAATTTTTGAGAAAAAGTTGAAAGTATCAATTTTCCTTAGAAATAAATTTCCAAAAAATATTTTTGAGAAAAAGTTGAAAGTATCAATTTTCTTTAAAAATAAATTTTCAAAAAAAAAAAAAAGGTTTTTGAGGAAAAGTTGAAAGTATCAATTTTCCTTGGAAATCAAAGTTTCAAAAAAAAAATTTTTTGAGGAAAAGTTGAAAGTATCAATTTTCCTTAGAAATAAACTTCCAAAAAATATTTTTGGGGAAAAGTTGAAAGTATCAATTTTCCTTAAAAATAAATTTTCAAAAAAAAAAAAGATTTTTTAGGAAAAGTTGAAAGTATCAATTTTTCTTAGAAATAAATTTCCAAAAAATATTTTTGAGGAAAAGTTGAAAGTATCAATTTTCCTTAAAATAAATTTTCAAAAAAAAAGATTTTTTTGGAAAAGTTTGAAGTATCAATTTCCTAATCAAAGTTTCAAAAAAAAAATATTTTTGAGGAAAAAGTTGAAAGTATCAATTTTCCTTAGAAATAAATTTCCAAAAAATATTTTTGGGGAAAAGTTGAAAGTATCAATTTTTCTTAAAAATAAATTTCAAAAAATATTTTTAGGGAAAAGTTGAAAGTATCAATTTTCCTTAAAAGTAAATTTTCAAAAAAATATTTTTGGGAAAAAGTTGAAAGTATCAATTTTTCCTACACAAGAACAATCATCCTCTCCTTCCTTTCTATTTTGATTTTGATTTTTCTTTAATTAATCCGACGACGGAGCCTCTGCAAGTGAAACAGTAGTTTTTCTTGCATACTCTTGAGGTGAGGGAATTTTCTCAATTTTCTGCTAAAAGTATTAGAGTCAATTGAGAAAAATTTTCAATAATTAATTATTTGGTAAAATTTTAAGGCTCATTGGATAACACAAATTTAAGCTGGTACCATCTTTTGATGAGCGTTGTGAGGGTGCTATAACCTTCTTCACACGTAACCGAACTCTCGAATTCTGTTCTGGTTAGCAGACCTGAATCTATTCTTTTAAGGACCCTTAAGCTTAGGTGTTCCCTGAAAGGACAGATTCTTTAGGTGGCCAATCGCACCTAAATAAAAAAAGATTTGTGGCGACTCCCTTAAGTCAATATCTAACGATAGATCCCCGGATCTAGACGTTATGACAATTCACCCTTCCAGACTCGTCATCAAGCCACAATATCTTTCTTTACAATATACAAATTGGGTATTTTAATACTACTCCAGATAGGCCAATTTGTCTATTGAAAAGAAAGATGTCGTGGTTGGCTGACGAGGCTCCCCAGCTTCCCAATAATGGTGGTAGCAGCACTCGTAAGTCAGATCATGCACGGGACCTAATAATCTTTTATATATCAGCCTTTACCCTGCAACCGACGCGTCGCCTTTCTTTCAATTTGACAACTTTATTTCCATGTTATATCTCCCTAAAGAATCTTATAAAACTGAGGAAATGAGATCCCCCGTTTGCTGCTGTTGGGTTTTAGATATTCCTGTTTTTGCCTACTTTTTTTTCCCCAAACGATCAACGCAGTCTAGCTCTTAATGATCGCTGTGGGGGTCATATAACTCATAAGGGCTCCCCTGGGATGTCAGAACCTAGTCGGGACAGTGAGGAGCCCACCCGAAGGAAACTTTACTCATGGCCCAGGTCCGTGGCGA